>JAGDYQ010000016.1:8961228-9427503 GCA_021962125.1 Bulinus truncatus | reverse complement strand
TGAAATTCTTTAACTTTCATTTAATTTCTATTCAGACAATACTTTCACAGTAAAAAAGTATGTTATCAATGTGCACAACATTTAGAATAACTAAAACTGTAATAATAAGTAAAACAGCTGTAAATAATCTGATTATTTAAAAAAAAAGTTAATTGCTGAAATGTTATAAAATATATAACTAATAAAAAAAAATTAAGTGGCATAGTTATGGAAAATAATTTACTGTTGGCATTTTTAAGTGGGACAGTTATGAAAAAAAAATTCTTTGTTGGCTGTACTATTAAAGAAAGCTTCCAATCTAATATGTTGATCTCCAATAAAAAATGGAAGATCAATACTAAAAAAAATACCCCCCCCCCCATTTTTGACTATTTCCCTTTCTTTTCTACTTTATATGAACTTTTTTTTTACTTAATATATAGTTAGAAGTTGAGATTTTATAACAAATTATAAAAAAAAAAGCATGCTAAATAAATTGGCGATCTGCTGGAAATCAAAATAAAATTATTTCCCCTTGCTGGTGGTGATGAAAGTAAAAAAAAAGTTTAAAATAGTTAATGTAATTGTAAATAACTGAATAAATTAATAACATCAATGTCAAATTTTTAAGAAATAGTAAAATGTAATTGTAAGTAAATCAATAACATCAATGTCATCACAACAGTTTATGTCGTAAACATATATAACTTAAATTATGTATATAATTAACAAAGAAATATAGAGCAGATTTAAAAGTAAAAACTCCAACATTTGCATATGATTTTTATTTGCTTAGCTGAACATTTACTTGTTAAAAAAGCTTCCTAAAAAATAAGAATTTATTATACCCATTCAGATTTTAATATCATACCACAGCCATAAATATAATAAAACCTCAAAAATAAGTAAAGTTTAAGGTTTAGTGATACAAATAAAATGAGTTCAATTCAGACTGTCGTTTGGCAAAGGTTTCACCAACTAGAATGGGAAGGATCAGTGTAGCTTCAGCATAGACCTTTTAATGAATGAAAATTAATAAGCAATTAAGTTTAATACTAAACATACATTACAGCTGTCTAGTTGTAAACAGTTTTACAAGCCATAAGACATTGCATTTAAAATAGTATACACAGCTTTTATTATGTTATTCTTGCATTTAAAATATTATATTTAGCTATTATTGTAAATCTCTATAATTCAAGATAAAAAAATTGTTCACCTTAACAGGTTTACAAGTCAATTTAATTTTCCCCCAAGACACTGCTTCATCTGGGCTAGCTCCTGCATCACTACCATCAAATTCATTTCCTGTATTCACATAAACACAGAAGTCTGTTCCATATCTGAAAATGTTTGCATTGAGTATGTGATGTTTAATCACCCCTCCACCAAGAATAAGTACTCCTGAAATAAAAGCAGTAATGTTCAATTTACAAATTTATGCTAAATCATAAAAAAGCATTAAACTGTATATTTGTGTAATATTTAAGCTGTATTAGTATTTTTTAATATTAGAGTTGTACAGCCATTCCTTGTTTAGCGCATTTTTTGAAAAGCGCGGTTTTGATTAGCGCAGCCAAAAAATTTTAGACCCTCCCTTGATATATGCTGTGCCGGTTTTGACCATCACACCTTTTTTACTTTCCACGCGTGCCATTTTGTCTGTTTCTCAGTCATTTGGCAACAATCGTCGAAGCAAGACTTCTGCATTACTTATTGTTTGCGTTAACAGTTTCCATTTCATTAAACTATGAAACTCTTAAACGTAAACACATCACTTAAAAATCTTTTGCCAGAATATGCAAAAGATTTTTGCGGCTTTGATGAAGTTATTGGCAAAATCACTGCAGAAAGAAGCATGAATGTTCATTGTGAAATCGACAAGCAAGTGACTGTTATCGGAAAATTATGGAGGAAAGAAAAAGGACTACTGTTCAATTAAAGTTAGATGCATTTTTTGGTGAAAAATAAATCTTTAACCTACTTTATTTATTTTATTTATATCTTTCTATTTTTTGAAAAATATAAATGAAGTTTTTAGTGAAAATTAAATATAGGTCTCATTTAAATATTTTTGATGATTCATTATTGTGACGAGCTAAAGTAGATTTAGAGACAGAGACAATCCCCTTCGACCTTTTAACATAGTAGATATCTAAGAATTAGGATTAACACGAATAATAGTGACAAAGTGACAAGATTGGGAAACAATAGAATAGTAGACAGCAAAGGTGTGAAGACCAGGAGGCGGCGTCGGACAGGCTAGTAGGGTATCAATGACGACCAGGTGACACTCCTAGAAAGATTAGATAGTTAGGACAATACTAAAAGAGACTGTGACGTACTTAGGGTAATTAGGGCACGGACGTTAGGGGTATAAATAGGGGCTGGATTCGGACATTAGTTAGTTAGGGGGAAGTTCAGAGCTATGAGAAGTTATGAGAGGAGTTAGGGCGAGAGTTAGAAACGAGAGATAGTTACGAGAGCGACGAGAATAGTTTAAAGATCTTTAGTTAGTCAGAGTTGAGGCAGAGCAAATTACTGTGGACTTAAATGTGTATTCGTTTATGGACTTGTTGTATTCTGATGTACATTCATGTAAATAAATCGTTGTACTAACAACGCATCGAGTTTGATTGCTTTTTGAGTTGTGACAAAGGAGTGAGCAAATAAGAGTGAAACAGACAGGCATTAAGCTAAATTGACATCTCTACGTTCGAATTAAAACGCACAACTCATAACATAAACCAAAGGGCCTGAGACGTTTATTGAGCATAACCAAAGAGCCCGTAACATGTATGAAGTATATAAAAAGGACCCGTAACATTTATAATTATTCTCATTGGTTTATAAGTTTGATTAGCGTGGTTTTAATTAGCGCATAAATCTAGGGAATTTATTAACCGCACTAATCAAGGGATTGCTGTATTTCTCTTTTTTTTATAACAATAGTTAGTTAATCAAACTCTTGCCACATCATATCAATAAACTATAATTTATATTTTGAATAGCTTTTTTTTCAGTGCTTTTTTTGTAAAAAAAATAGGTGCCAGTACTCAGTGATGGATTGCCTAACTTTTAACTACCAGTTCGCAGTTTCGCATTTTATATTTTAATTCTTATTGCACGCAATTTTAAAATAATTCAAAATAAACAAATAAATTACTAATAAACGTTAATATACAAGAAAAGTAATAATTTTTTCCCCACATTGAAAAAGGTGCCGGTACGCCGTATCTGTGCGTACCGGTACAAAAAAAGCACTGGCTTTTTTTTTCTCTGAGCAACTTACCTGTATTCACAGAAAATAAAGCCAGGTCATTGATAGCCTGTATATCAGCAACTATATCTAGCTTTAAACTATTTTCTGGATGTAGATGTCTGTGAAAGAAGAGGACATCTCCTATAGCTCCATCAGTTATAGCAGGAGAGAATACTGGAATTTGGTTTTTATAAGCCCAGTAGTAGATAGATTCTGGATTGTTTATTTCTTTTCCCATCCTCCATATTAGTTTAGATGGACTCCATTCAGCACCCTGTATTGAATATTGTATCACTTAAGTCTTTCAGATCATCATTAGTCACAACATTGTTTGTTTGGTACTTTATATACTGATGTCTAAATATTTAGTTTCTAAGAAATTTCACTAAGTTCGGAAATAGGCATATAAAAAAAAATACTTCAAATACAGGACATCATAAAATAACAAAATGTATGCATACAATAATAAAATGATGTTAGTATTTTATGGGTATTAATTACTTTATGTATCATTAAAAATTTGTTTTCTAGTAACTGGAAAAATTACTTTTTTCTGTTCCTCCACCATTGCATCAATAATAGGATTTAGCCAAGAATGAAATTTGCAGTAAGTTGTGTTTGGTACAATCAAATTTCCAGTTCGGTTGTGGCTTTTGTCAAATAGTTCAGCACCCTTAAAAGAGTGAAATGCAATATTGAATAAAATTATGTAACTGGCTTTCTTGGTTTCTGTTGTATAAAATACATGAGAATTTGAAATACTACTGATCTCTAAGAATGACTAAAACATTTAATTTTTTTTCTCTGAATATAACTGAAAGGAAATGGTGTTGGTGAATTTCAAAACCAGTTCCAACATTTTAATATTTTATAAGAACAAATTTTGTCTCTTTGAAGTGTAACAAAATACATCATAGCCTTAATAATATTTCATGTAATCAGCTTTGTTCTGTTGACAATATTGTATGTATGCATTTGTTAACGGAAATTCTTTTCAACACATATTAAATTCTTTATATAGCTACAAATTGTTTAATACTTATAAAACAAGTGAAGATAAATATTTATTAAATTTCTTTATAAAGAGTTTGTTTAACAACTTGAAAATAATAGGGCTTTTCTTAGAAAGATTAAAATGAATAATTACAAATGACTGACTGAAACCTTTTACTACTTACTGATAATTGTCCAGTCAAAATTACTTTCCTACTCACTAATGAATTTATTCATTTGAATTTTGCAAACATTGAGATTATTGTAAAATATTTACATTTAATTTGAAATCTCCCATATAGAAAGAGCTGAAACATTTCATAAAGTCTTCTTCTATTCCTCCAGCAGTACTAACAATACAGTCAATCTGTAAAATAGATACAAGCAAATAACATTGCTTATAATAATAATATAGTTAAAGATCTTCTATAGCAATGACCTTTTGAGATTATTTGTAGCACTATCTGCCAAATCCATGAAACTAGGTTTGATATTTTCACCGGGTTGGAGCCCTTTTGGCAATAAGGACCTTAGATTATTCCCTTGTTTGTCCATGCATAAGAAAGTATTTGATTTTTGAAGTCTTTGAGAAAATATGTCTTCATAATTTATCATTAGTAGGCCTATTTTTATGATAAAGGAGAATCGCTCCAACTTCTATTTTCTGATGACTAAAATAAATTCCTAACTAGTTTAATGCAGGTGCTGCTAAAGTTGTCCCGCTTTGATAGTGTTTATTTCCATACAAAATTTTGATGACAATTTTTGTACCATAATTTATTTTTAAAAGTATTGGAGACATTGAAGAACATTGGTATGGCATTTTTTAAATCTTTCGACAAGTACATTCTTTCGACAAGTAGGCCTACATTCTTTTGACTAGTAAAATTTTTATACTAGTACATTCTTTTGAACCTGTTAACATTCAAAAGTCAGTCTGGAACATCAGTATATAACATATGCCTCAACTGTAAGTCTACAAGCTTATAATTCTAAAATAAAAATAAAGTAAAACATAAAGTAAGAGAAATTTGCTGGAAATGAAATTACCATAAATACAAACTTTCCTCATCAACATAATGACTCAAAGATGTCTCAGTTCCATGAATAACTCTTAATCAGTAATAAAAAATTTGGAATGAACAAAATTTGTGACTCAAAGGGTAGCCTAACTTGCATAAACAATAATTACTGGAATGAGATATCATAGCTTATAATATAGGCTATATATAATATAGATCCATACTCTAGCTAATATGCCAATTATCAACATATAATTTTTCTGCTTCAAGTGCTTTTCCTTTATTGCTGTCTTATTTTGGAATGTGACGCCTACATTGAGCGGAATTGACTGTATCATTAGAACAATACAAGCTCTGATTTTCCCCTCAACTTCTAATTAATTTTATTATGAGCCTCTCAGAAGTATTAAGGGAGCTTTTCATTGCAGCTAATCTGCTCAAATATTAGACATTATTACTAAAAACAATCTTTTTAGATAAAAATCAATCAAAATCTTTTAAATTTGATTATCTTATTATGTTGTAACTTGTAAGTATGAATTTATACTTTCTTTCCCACAGTAAAAAAAATATGATGTGTAAGAATAGCTATAGAATACATAGGGCAAGAGGAGAGCAGGGAGTCCAAAGTGGAAGCAAACAAAGACAGCCCAAAAGTATCCATTGGCAAGATGTAGTTTTGAAACCTTAGTCCAGGGGTGGGCAAACTATTTGGATCCCATATTACAATGGGTTCATATATTTTTCCAGAAGGGCTTTGCCAATAGCGGAAATCAAACAGTAGGCCCAGATCTAGAGCAAATAGACAGATGAATTAAATATTCTTAAAATAGAAAGTGTGAGCCAAATCAAACAGCCAACCAGTCTGTATGTTGCGAAGTACTCCAAATAATGTTGCGAAGTACTCTGTCGGAGATGCCAAATAATGTTGCGAGGTTCTTTTATTAACTTGTAGTAGATGTTCCAACAAAAGTGAACAACACTAATATACTAAGTCGACTCCAGTTGAAAGTAACAGTAATAATAATTTATTCTTCAATATAACTGCATAAACATGAACTGACATATAATGGTGAACGCAGGAGGAGTACAATAACTACTGTCTAGATACAACTACAACATTCAGCCGCATACTACGATGCCCAAAGTTAGACTGATTTCACAACTTCTAAAATAAAACACATGCCCCCCCCCCCCCGCTGTCGGTTGTAGTATACGTCATTTCTACCAAAATGACGTATACACTAGAACTCAGAATAAACTACAGCGCGATGGCGGAGTGACGCCATGGAGACTGTGGTGGACGGACCCTACCAAATTGTGTCATCAAACTTCGACTATACTTGCCCTGCTCTTATCTGCCTGAGCCCAATGCTCCTACAGGAGTTGAAATTTAGAGTTATAGATATATTTAATTTTCGTTAACAATTTAAAGAAGTAAGAAGTTGATAACAACTGACCATGTTGTGTTGAGCGAGGTAGCGTATAATCTCTCTGTTGCCTGAAGAGACCATGTTGGATGTGTAACCTAGCATGATTGTGCAGTTTGTTTTCCGACGACCACAAGTGAAAGTTGATGACTGTTCTGCATTTTCAGGCATGGGCTTCATCTTACAGTCTATCATCGCATTGATGGCTTCTATTGCCTGACCTAAGTGTGAAGCCTGCAAAAAGAAACACATTCTTTACAAAATTAAGAATCTGTCAAACTTAATATAAAGTTTGTGAGATTTACAATATCTTGAAGCTCATTATTATTATATTATATGGGAGATTAAGCTTACATCAACAAAATATGTAGCTTTCTGAACTGTACTTCAAACCTTTATTCTGCATCAATAATTATACAGAATATAATTAATCTTCTCCATTTTATATTGTAAATTCAGAATTTCTTGTTATTGTAAAAATTGGATAGCAGGTGAACAGTTTTTTAAGGGACAATAATATTATTTTTGATTTTTTTTTACCAATAATTATAAAAACCTTTAAGTTACATGTACCCTAAAGAGCAATAACCGATACTCATTATTGTGGCTCCTGCAGTATTGTTGTACTTTCGCTTTCTTAGCCATGGTATTGGATAGGCGCGTCTGTATTGTCCACTGTAATGCCAGATGTTTTTAACGAAACCCGCCGAAAACTGAAGTCCGGCAGGGGCGTCATTTCTGATTCGGTTTGAGTTGGGGGGGGGGCAGGTTTGGCGGATTGTTGTCCTTAATTATTATTATTTTTTCACCACCGCTGCTAGCATTACAGGGTGTTGTGTGCCTGTCACAGCAGTTTATTGGCGGAGCTTAAATACGCGCAATGCCATGCTTACAGACCGGTGTGTGTGTCCTCTGATAGCATGACAAAAATAAAAAGATTTTTAGCACTTGCACAGACCAGCAAGGTGCGTGTACTGCGGATCGGCCTGAATGGCAAGGCTATGATTTTACTGCCACCACGGGGAAGGTGTAGTGTGCATAACCTCTCCGCCAGAAATGGCAGGCTGCGACATTGTGCTTGAGTCGGACAGAGTGGAAGGGTGTTGTGTACCGACTACACCGTCACCACCGCCAGCTGTGAACATCATTATCTCTGGTTAGCCCTATTGGCCATGGTAGCCTACTATAGCTGGAGCGAAAAACTTTTTTTCCTGGCAATGAGACCCTCAATGATCTTCACTCACAGATCATTGTATACCCCACCCTCCTGGATCAGTTATTACACTCCCAACTATGCCTGATTTGTGAAGCATTTTGTTTACAATTCTCTAGTAACACCGGCAATTCGTGGCAAGCATGGTTTAAATAAACTTAAATATAATTAACCTTTTTTTTAAATATTTTATTTACGTTCTTAAAGTACAACTGAGACAAATGAGCAAAAATGTGTTTGATAACAAAGGGTTATTTTAATAATCCACTTAAAAGGGGTTTTATATTGAACAAACTCATATAATTTAGTATATTTGAAGCAAAATATCCCCCCCCGCTCCAATTATGGTTATATCATCGTAGCATCATAGTCATATCATAGCCATATTATAGTCATATCATAGTCATATCATAGTCATATTATAGTCATATCATAGTCATATTATAGTCATATCATAGTCATATTATAGTCATATTATAGTCATATCATAGTCATATCATAGCCATATCATAGTCATATCATAGTCATATCACTGTCTAAGGCATTACTAGGCTCAAAACTTTGAACAATAATTTGCAAAACGTTGTAAAACAGAGTTATTTATTTATTTCTTTAAAAAAAAATCATCGATCCCCCAATCTGCCAATGACGCCCTTGCAGTCAGCTGCTAAGGTTAGGTAACATTCACAGAATATAAAATTTAGTAATCTGAGTTGGTATTTATGTTATCATCCTGTTATGTTGTCAGTCAACACCAGGAATGGCAACATATCTATGGTACTAATGTATTAAAACTGAGGATTTTCTGTGCAAAAGACCATGCACAAACAATTTTTTTTTAAAGACATAAATCTGCTTATACGTTGGCCCCAATTTGTTTCTCGGTACAAACCAGGCATATGACTTGACAGACCGCAGTTTACATTGATTATATTTTACCATGGACGTACTTTCATGTATCAACTAATCGTCTTGCACCCTTAAGGTTGGTACAAAAAATAACATTAATAATAAAGTTGGTTGAATATATATATATATACAGTTCAATCAAAACTAACAGCTTTAATCAACAGAAAACTGCCATGTTTAACATTTAACTTAACGCCGAAACCACACCTAGGTCCTGTGAAAAATGACCAAATTGCCACTTTTGGGGTGGTGGTGGGGTCTTTATTATGGGCAGTTATGAGCCAGCTGGCTTCTACTTCAAACTATTTTTTTAACATGCTATTTTAACAATTATAATTAAATGTAACTAATTTAACTCTCTATCTATGTCTCTATCTCTGTCTCTATCTCTGTCTCTATCTCTGTCTCTATCTCTGTCTCTATTTCTGCCTCTATCTCTGTCTCTATATCTGTCTCAGTCTCTGTCTCTATCTCTGCCTCTCTCTCTCTCTCTCTCTCTCTCTCTCTCTCTCTCCCTCTCTTTTCTTAAAACATTCGGATCTCGATTATCAAACAGTTTTTAAGTCGATAATGGGATTCGAATCTTTAAAGTTTTGAGAATCCCTGCTCTAGACCAAAGCTAGTTTTCTTATAAATCTTCTTTACTTCAATTTATTCTCTTTTGGTCACAAAAGCGGAAATTCCAGGGGCGCAACGCAAGGTATGTGTAACCATATATCTATGTGTGTACCCTGACACTTATTGGAGGCCCTTACAATTATCCGCCAGCCGTAATCCACTATAAATGACTTAGCAATTGGTGGGAGGGGCCTAAATTGGTGGATATTGTCAGGGGTCTTAGTTGGTGGATATTGTCAGGGGCCCTAAATTGGTGGATATTGTCAGGGGGCCTAAATTGGTGGATATTGTCAGTGGCCTTAGTTGGTGGATATTGTCAGGGTCTTAGTTGGCGGATATTGTCAGGGGCCCTAAATTGGTGGATATTGTCAGGGGCCATAAATTGCCTGATATTGTCAGGGGGCCTAAATTGGTGGATATTGTCAGGGGGCCTTAGTTGGTGGATATTGTCAGGTGCCTTAGATGGTGGATATTGTCAGGGGCCTTAGTTTAGTTTGTAGATTTTGTCAGTGGCCTAAGTTGGTGGATATTGTAAGGGGCCTTAGTTGGTGAATTTGTCAGGGGTCTTAGTTGGTGGATATTGTCAGGGGCCCTAAATTGGTGGATATTGTCAGGGGTCTAAGTTGGTGGATATTGTCAAGGCCCTAAATTGGTGGATATTGTCAGGGGGGCCTAAATTGGTGGATATTGTCAGTGGCCTTAGTTGGTGGATATTGTCAGAGGCCTAAATTGGTGGATATTGTCAGGGGCCCTAGTTGGTGGATATTGTCAGGGGCCCTAAATTGCCTGATATTGTCAGGGGGCCTAAATTGGTGGACATTGTCAGGGGGCCTTAGTTGGTGGATATTGTCAGGGGCCTTAGATGGTGGATATTGTCAGGGGACTTAGTTTAGTTTGTAGATATTGTCAGTGGCCTTAGTTGGTGGATATTGTCAGGGGTCTTGGTTGGTGGATATTGTCAGGGGCCCTAAATTGGTGGATATTGTCAGGGGTCTTAGTTGGTGGATATTGTCAGGGGGCCTAAATTGGTGGATATTGTCAGTGGCCTTAGTTGGTGGATATTGTCAGGGGTCTTAGTTGGTGGATATTGTCAGGGGCCCTAAATTGGTGGATATTGTCAGGGGCCTAAATTGGTGGATATTGTCAGGGGCCTTAGTTGGTGGATATTGTCAGGGGCCTTAGTTGGTGGATATTGTCAGGGGCCTTAGTTGGTGGATTCTGTCAGGGGCCTTAGTTGGTGGATATTGTCAATGGCCTTAGTTGGTGGATATTGTCAGAGCCTTTAGATGGTGGGTATTGTCAGTGGCCTTAGTTGGTGGATATTGTCAGGGGCCTTAGTTTAGTTTGTAGATATTGTCAGGGGCCTTAGTTGGTGGATAGTGTAAGGGGCCTTGGTGAATTTGTCAGGGGTCTTAGTTGTTGGATATTGTCAGGGGCCCTAAATTGGTGGACATTGTCAGGGGGCCTAAATTGGTGGATATTGTCAGGGGCCCTAAATTGGTGGATATTGTCAGTGGCCTTAGTTGGTGGATATTGTCAGGGGTCTTAGTTGGTGGATATTGTCAGGGGCCCTAAATTGGTGGATATTGTCAGGGGTCTAAGTTGGTGGATATTGTCAAGGCCCTAAATTGGTGGATATTGTCAGGGGGGCCTAAATTGGTGGATATTGTCAGTGGCCTTAGTTGGTGGATATTGTCAGGGGTCTTAGTTGGTGGATATTGTCAGGGGCCCTAGTTGGTGGATATTGTCAGGGGCCCTAAATTGCCTGATATTGTCAGGGGGCCTAAATTGGTGGATATTGTCAGGGGGCCTTAGTTGGTGGATATTGTCAGGTGCCTTAGATGGTGGATATTGTCAGGGGCCTTAGTTTAGTTTGTAGATTTTGTCAGTGGCCTAAGTTGGTGGATATTGTAAGGGGCCTTAGTTGGTGAATTTGTCAGGGGTCTTAGTTGGTGGATATTGTCAGGGGCCCTAAATTGGTGGATATTGTCAGGGGTCTAAGTTGGTGGATATTGTCAAGGCCCTAAATTGGTGGATATTGTCAGGGGGGCCTAAATTGGTGGATATTGTCAGTGGCCTTAGTTGGTGGATATTGTCAGAGGCCTAAATTGGTGGATATTGTCAGGGGCCCTAGTTGGTGGATATTGTCAGGGGCCCTAAATTGCCTGATATTGTCAGGGGGCCTAAATTGGTGGACATTGTCAGGGGGCCTTAGTTGGTGGATATTGTCAGGGGCCTTAGATGGTGGATATTGTCAGGGGCCTTAGTTTAGTTTGTAGATATTGTCAGTGGCCTTAGTTGGTGGATATTGTCAGGGGTCTTGGTTGGTGGATATTGTCAGGGGCCCTAAATTGATGGATATTGTCAGGGGTCTTAGTTGGTGGATATTGTCAGGGGGCCTAAATTGGTGGATATTGTCAGTGGCCTTAGTTGGTGGATATTGTCAGGGGTCTTAGTTGGTGGATATTGTCAGGGGCCCTAAATTGGTGGATATTGTCAGGGGCCTAAATTGGTGGATATTGTCAGGGGCCTTAGTTGGTGGATATTGTCAGGGGCCTTAGTTGGTGGATATTGTCAGGGGCCTTAGTTGGTGGATTCTGTCAGGGGCCTTAGTTGGTGGATATTGTCAATGGCCTTAGTTGGTGGATATTGTCAGAGCCTTTAGATGGTGGGTATTGTCAGTGGCCTTAGTTGGTGGATATTGTCAGGGGCCTTAGTTTAGTTTGTAGATATTGTCAGGGGCCTTAGTTGGTGGATAGTGTAAGGGGCCTTGGTGAATTTGTCAGGGGTCTTAGTTGTTGGATATTGTCAGGGGCCCTAAATTGGTGGACATTGTCAGGGGGCCTAAATTGGTGGATATTGTCAGGGGCCCTAAATTGGTGGATATTGTCAGTGGCCTTAGTTGGTGGATATTGTCAGGGGTCTTAGTTGGTGGATATTGTCAGGGGCCCTAAATTGGTGGATATTGTCAGGGGCCCTAAATTGGTGGATATTGTCAGGGGGCCTAAATTGGTGGATATTGTCAGGGGCCTTAGTTGGTGGATATTGTCAGGGGCCTTAGTTGGTGGATTCTGTCAGGGGCCTTAGTTGGTGGATATTGTCAATGGCCTTAGGTGGTGGATATTGTCAGAGCCTTTAGATGGTGGGTATTGTCAGTGGCCTTAGTTGGTGGATATTGTCAGTGGCCTTAGTTGGTGGATATTGTCAGTGGCCTTAGATGGTGGATATTGTCAATGGTTTTAGTTGGTGGATATTGTCAGGGGCCTTAGTTGGTGGATATTGTCAGTGGCCTTAGTTGGTGGATATTGTCAATGGCCTTAGTTGGTAGATATTGTCAGGGGCCTTAGTTGGTGGATATTGTTAGAGCCTTTAGTTGGTGGATATTGTTAAAATGGTGGATGCTGTCAGGGGCCCTAAATTGGTGGATATTTCAAAGCCGAAAAAGAAGCAATTGAAGAAGCTGTCAACATACTCACAAACTCCACAGCAACATAGTCATACTCACAGATGCCAAAAAAATTATACAGTCTCTGCAGGATCCTCACTACACTCAATTAACCCAGCTCGGAACAGCTCTACATAAACTAACCCAAAACACAAAGGAAACAGTTCTGCAATGGATACCAGAACACACCAAAATAAATGGAAATGAGATTGCTGACCAATTGGCAAAATCTGGCAGCAAAGAAATGCAAGTAGATGTCCCTCTAAATGCAGAAGAAATGAAAAGCTGTATAAATGAACAAATCCAACAAAAATGGATAAATAACCACCCAGATCACGACAAAAACGACCCCTATTATAATCTTCCCAGACAAGCTCAAAATATTATCTTCAGACTCAGAACTGGGCACAACAGACTAAGACAACACATGTTCCGAAGGCTAGGCATTGGAAACAGTGAGGACTGCCCATGCGGGATGTCTCCAGAGAATGCAGAACATGTTCTCCAAACATGCCCTTTACATGACACAGCTTGCAACAGGTTCCGGCCACAGATGACCTCCTTCAAACAAAAACTTTATGGGAGCGAGACGGACATGGATGCCACCGTGCAGTTCATCATAACTATAGGCCTGGTCGTTTGAAATCCTCCATGTTCATATATCGAGAACAAAGAAGAAGAAGGTGGATATTGTCAGGGGGCCTAAATTGGTGGATATTGTCAGGGGGCCTAAATTGGTGGATATTGTCAGGGGGCCTTAGTAGAAATTATCATGGGCCCTAAATTGGTGGATGATGTCAGGGGCCCTAAATTGGTGGATATTGTCAGGGGGCCTTAGTTGGTGAATATTGTCAGGGGGCCTTAGTTGGTGGATATTGTCAGGGGGCCCTAAATTGATGGATACTGTCAGGGGCCCTTATTTGGTGGAATTTGTCAGTGGCCTTAGTTGGTGGATATTGTCAGGGGCCCTAAATCGGTGGATATTGTCAGGGGCCTTAGTTGGTGGATATTGTCAGAGCCTTTAGTTGGTGGATATTGTCAGTGGCCTTAGTTGGTGGATATTGTCAGGGGCCTTAGTTGGTGGAATTTGTCAGTGGCCTTAGTTGGTGGATATTGTCAGGGGCCCTAAATTGGTGGATATTGTCAGGGGCCTTAAATTGGTGGATGATGTCAGGGCCTAAGATTAACAGGCCGTGTCCCTTAAAAGAAGTATTTGTTATTGTTTTTAAAGAAAATAAAAAAAAAATCTATGTAACCTGAAATCCCATTGTTGGAAGAGTTTTGAACAGTTTTGTATAGTTGACTCCTTCATTGAAATCATAACCTCCAACTTTAGGTGTATCTTCTGCCACGGGAACACTCTCTTTCAATGCTTGTTCTAGGGCCCCACGGACTAACGGATGTACAGTAGTTCGTGCCGCTGGTGATTTGTTTGCAATCTCTCTGTTAGAAAATTAAAAACATACACTAGAACTATATATATATATATACTAGCTGAACAGGCCCGGTACCTGGACCGGCTATTGGGCACGCAGTTGGAGTTGAAAATGGTGATATATATTCGAGCGCTTTAACAATCAATCTATATACAAAAGTAGCATGTCTATCTACTCGAAGTGGCCCCAAAGGACATGAACAGATTATTGTAGCCAAAACACATTTAAGGGACACTTAATAATACATCAAAGAAGTTCATATTTTATATAGTTCATCCCAAAGAAAATAATTCTCATTATGGGCATTGAATCTTAACAAAAACAACCCCCGACTATTAAACTTTGAATCTAACATCCAACTATTTCTACTATTTCCAGTTCTCTAACACTTAGCCCCACACCCACCCTTCCTTCCCTCCCCCGCCCGCTAACACCCCTTCCACTCAAGACATGCTCGAATCGCAGTGGGTCTCAATGTACATACGACAAACCCTGTTAACAATACCACGTTACACTTCTCCCTATCCCCCCCTGTTAAACGCTCCTTTCCCAGCCCTACACTCCATTCCAACAGTTCTTTTTTTTATAATTTTATAATTTATCATGTTTAACATGACGTATTTAAAAAAAAGAGCGGCGTGAGGTTAAAATAAAAGCGGTGTTGCATCTCGAATCGTCTGCTTGACTCCCCCCCCCCACACCTTTTCCGCAACCATTTGGTTTATTCCCCCCCCCCTATCCCAACCAACTCGGTGATATATATTTGAGCGCGTTAACAATCAGTCTATATACACAAAATAGCTTTTTATATAATTCACCCCAAAGAAAATAATCCTCATTATGGGTACAGAAGCTTAACAAAAACAACCCCCGACTATTAACTTTGAATCTAACATCCAACTTTACATAATTTGCGCACATTTAAAAATCTTAATTCATTAATCAGAAATCCTTGTTGTGTTTAGAATTCCCTAGCATTTCATTTTTATTCAAGAAAGATTCATTTGATGAACAAAATGCGCACCAAACATACTCTCATTTAGTAAGCTGTCTCTTTTTATTTTCTAGAATTTTGGAATTCCCCAGACTATTTTTTAACTCCGCAAAGGTGTGACGTAGAATTCAGACTTTTTTTTTTTTTAGCGATGTACGCTTTCAACTCGTACGGTGCCATGCGTTTGTAACGTGCAGACATGTGGCTTTTATTGCCTTGAACATACTTTACACCGCACGGTGTGTAGGTCTGTCAGTCGAACCACCGTCGCAGTAGGTCTCAATGTACAAAGTTACAAAAAGGGGCATTTAGTATAACTGCATGTTCTTAGAACATGTATTATCTTAATTTTCTTCTATTTCATTTTTATTCTAACTTTACATAATTTGCGCACACTACTCCTAATCATTTAAAAATCTTAATTCATTAATAAAAAATCCTTGTTGTGTTTAGAATTCCATAGCATTTCATTTTTATTCAAGAAAGAGTCATTTGATGAACAAAATGCGCACCAAACATACTCTCAGTTAGTGAGTCGTCTCTCTTCAATTTCTATAATTTTGGAACTCCCCAGACTATTTTTATACTGACGGTCGACGCGCGCCGTTTTTTTTTACTCCGCGAATGTGTGACGTAGAATCTCTTTTAGTTTTTAGCGATTTCATCTCGTGCTGTGCCGTGTATTTGTAACGTGCAGACATTGGCTTTTATTGCCATGAACATCAAATACACCGCACGGTGTGAAGGTCTGTCGAACGTACGGTCGAACGGTCTACCGTCTATGTTAGACGATTATGTATATATATATATATATATATATATATATATATATATATATATTATTGTGTTACAGTTTGTTTTTTAGATGTTTATTTCTTTACATCGCTTAAAGTACAACGTATTTGACATCTTCAGAACGACAATAACTGTTATGGGGTTTATCATTTTAAGGCAGCTAATATCTGATATGGGGGTTTATCATTTTGAGGCAGGTAATAACTGTTATGGGGTTTATCATTTGGAGGCAGCTAATAACTGATATGGGAATTTTCATTTTGAGACAGCTATCCAAGATCTCGAGACTAATCTGTGGAAACATTAACCACAGTTGACCATTAGTTGAATCAAATTTACATTTTCTAATCATTAGAGTAACTGGCCTTGGTGGCGCCCTGGTTAGTCTCTAAACATGCCACCCCATTACCGAAAATACTCAAGTGATGAAAATACTCAAGTGATGACAATACTCAAGTGATGAAAATACTCAAGTAATGACAATACTCAAGTGATGAAAATACTCAAGTGATGACAATACTCAAGTGATGAAAATACTCAAGTGATGAAAATACTCAAGTGATGACAATACTCAAGTGATGAAAATACTCAAGTGATGACAATACTCAGGTGATGGAAATACTCAAGTGATGACGATACTCAAGTGATGGAAATACTCAAGTGATGACAATACTCAAGTGATGGAAATACTCAAGTGATGACAATACTCAAGTGATGACAATACTCAAGTAATGACAATACTCAAGTGATGGAAATACTCAAGTGATGACAATACTCAAGTGATGACAATACTCAAGTGATGACAATACTCAAGTGATGACAATAATCAAGTGATGAAAATACTCAAGTAATGACAATACTCAAGTAATAAAAATACTCAAGTGATGACAATACTCAAGTGATGACAATACTCAAGTGATGAAAATACTCAAGTAATGACAATACTCAAGTGATGACAATACTCAAGTGATGACAATACTCAAGTGATGAAAATACTCAAGTGATGACAATACTCAAGTGATGAAAATACTCAAGTGATGAAAATACTCAAGTGATGACAATACTCAAGTGGTGTAAATACTAAAGTGATGAAAATACTCAAGTGATGACAATACTCAAGTGATGGAAATACTCAAGTGATGATAATACTCAAGTGATGACAATACTCAAGTGATGACAATACTAGAGAGCTGCACGGGATTGGGATTCGCGGGAGTCTCGTGGGTTTGGGTTTTGTTTGAGTGGGACTCTCGCAGACTTCTGATGAATCAATCAAATCGCACGGATGATCTTGGGATGATGTGTCATGTATGATACACACCTAGCTCAGGGCCTTTCCTTGACATTTTTGGTATTTAGGTCAATAATATAACCTACACATTTTGACGATTCAGGCGATATCATTTGCGACTAGGTTAGACAAGTTACTACCGAAAGATGAAAATCGTCATTTTTGTAAAGTTGACACGAAAAAACACCCCACCCCCAATATTAATTATTTTCAATATAATAATGATACTTATTGTGACGAGCTAGAGTAGATTTAGAGACAGAGACTATCCCCTTCGACGTTTTAATATAATAAGACCGAGAGGCGACGTCGGACAGGCTAGTAGGGTTAACAATGACGACCAGTTGACGCTCCTAGAAATAATAGATAGGAAAATACTGAAGGGATTTGGCGTACTTAGGGTAATTAGGACACGGACGTTAGGGGTATAAATAGGGGCTGGATTCGGACATTAGTTAGTTAGGGGGAAGTTCGGAGTAAAGGAGGAGTCTTAGTGAAGAGACGTTTAGAGATAGTTACGAGAGCGACGAGAATAGTAAAGCGATCTTTTAGTTAGTCAGAGTTGAGGCAGAGCAAATTACTGTGGATTTAAATGTGTATTCGTTTATGGACTTGTTGTATTCTGATGTACATTTATGTACTAACAACGCATCGAGTTTGAGTGGTTTTTGAGTTGTGACAAAGGAGTGAGCAAATAAGAGTGAAACAGACAGACATTAAGCTAAATTGACATCTCTACGTTCGAATTAAAACGCACAACTCATAAGATAAACCAAAGGGCCTGAGACGTTTATAGAGCATAACCAAATAGCCCGCAACATGTATGAAGTATATAGAAAAAGGACCCGCAACATTTATGGCACCTCCGACGGTAACTCTGACTAACGCTGAACAGTATTGTGCAGTATAAAGTGTTGATGAATTCATATTGTGAAATAATATTTGCTGTATACATGAAGATTTTCTTTATGTTGTCGACGTAAAAGATTATTATGTATTGATCATTGCTGTATAGCAGTGAGTTGCTGTTGTCGTCATCGTTACAAATACTTGACGTTTTATTCTAAGTATGCTGTCGTCATAAAGAGGTATTACTGTATTGATTATTGCTGTATCTCATGGATTTGCTGTTGCTGTCAACGTGAACAATAAAGGAAGTTTGATTTTACGTATGCTGTTGACGTGTTGTACGCGTATTATAGCACTTATGAAGCTGTTGTTGCTGTCGACCTGAGGGAGACGTGAACCTAGTTTTATCTGCTACATTGCACCGGTCAAGTTGAAGTGTATGGACAATATCGTATTATTTTAATTTGTGGATCAAGTCAAGTGTATTGACAATATCAAGTCAAGTCTATAGACAATATCGTATTATTGTTGTGAATTCGGCGAAAGGTGTTGGACACACAAGCTAAGTCTAACATTTTATTCCTGCACACTTTATTTTAAACATTTGTAACCTATTAATGCATTTTGTTTGTTGTTCTTGGTGGAATTCTGTATTACTTTGAATACAGTAGAGGTTTAAATAGGGTCCACCTAGAGCAACTAAAACACATACATTTAGGCTATTGTTTTATATTTTTTCTTCTGTTTACAACATTATTTAAACGATCAGCATTGTTGATACAATAAGTATTTTTTTTTTAATCTTGGTTGCATTCCCTGTTTTCTTAATAGTATTGTCAGTCCAAGATAATCAGTGTCATGACAACCATGACATCTTTAATTGAGATGGGTAAGGACCTGGGGTATACTGGCAAAGAATTGCGGGATTGGGTTAGTATAAGAGAGGCCGAAGAAAGAGAGAGAGAGGACTATGAGAGGGAAGAAAGGCAAGAAGAGATGGCAATTAGAAAATTAGAAATAGAAAATGATAAAGTTAGGCTAGAAATAAAGGCATTTAACGAGAGGAAATTGAAAGAGAAAAATGACGAGTTGATATTAGAGGATGAAAGAGCGAGAAAACATGTAAATTTGCAGTTAGACAATGACGAGAGGTTAAGAGCTAAAATACAAGAAACAAATTTAAAAATAGACAACGTATCAAACAGACTGGGCTCGGTAGAGAAATTATTGCATAGTATTTTGATCAAATTAGAATCGTTAGATTCAATCGCCCTGTCATCATCAAAAATAGAAGATGGGTTGAAGGCCATCGTTAGTAAAATAGATTTAGTGAGCTCAATAGTTCAGATCAAGGATGTAAAAAAGGACATTGGTCAAGTTAAATTTATTAAAGAAGTCAGTAATCCGACCAAAAGTTGTAGTAATGATGGAACAATAATTAAGGAGAAATGTGATAGAATAAAGTTCCCTGTTATAGAGCCTGTTTGTAAACGAAATAATCATTTTGGGAAGACACCACAACAAAAACCAACTTTTCCTGTGCGTGTTAAACCTGTAGCTGGTCAAAGTCGGTCAGTGGTGGGAAGTGAACAATGGCAGAGGATGAGAGTTAGACACAATGAGTATCAGCCGCCTAGAATTGTAATTGTAAGAAAGAGATCTGGTCCTAGCTGTGATGTGCCAGTAGAACTATTCAAGAAGAACAAATGTCATTGTGAGTACGGGTGTAGAAAGAAGTTTGATGTAAGAAGGAAATGTTGCGAAACTGAGAGTTTGTTGAAGTATGGGCAAATGGAGGCACAGTGTAGACATGGTATGAACGATGTGTTTCTGTACAGGCGTAGAAATGACCCACAAAATATTGATGGTAGAAGAATGAACTACACTTGTCATGGGGATAATTGTCTAAGGTACTGCCATAGAAATATGGGTAAAGAGTTATATGGTAGACGAAGGGTAGAGCAATGCTTTAGGCCTCATTACCCTGATCAGTATTTCACTTCTATGTCAGTACCAAGAAATAATCGGGGTTAATAACGATTGTTATCAAATGAGAAAGCCTAGATATGGGTTCTTCCAAGGCAGGGAGAGGGATTTAGATGGCAACTGGCGAGAACAGTTTGTAAAATAGTTTGATTCTCGACCATGTGGCATCTCGATTACTGATGTACCTGAAATGGTTAATGCTTGTAAAAAGTATGTAATTTCCTTTTAAGTATTTTAATTGATGATTTTTTTTATTGGAAAATATCGTTTGTCGTGGACAATAATTTTGTTTGGGTTTTTTAAGAGTTTAGAATCGCATGATGTAACTTTTGTGTTATAGATGATGATTTTGTTTTGCTGCAAGTTAGGGTTACCTAGCATTTTATTACGTAAAACTGTAGTAGGAATTACAAATATTTAAGTGACCTAATTTAAATGACGTTTTAATATTTTTTAAAACATATTGTTGATGTTATTGTCAATGAAATGACAGAGTTGTTGTAAATAGATATCTGAAACTCATATTACGTGTTATATTGATCATGAAAATGGGACAAGTTCTAGAATTTTGTGCTTGTGTAATTTTATCATCTTGTTATTTAGAAAATAATTCATTAACTTATAATTTTATGATTTTGTGTTGTGGACTACCCAAATTTTACGGGTCTAACAATGTGCAGATTTTTTAAAGTATTTGTGTTAGTTTTGCTATTGTCGAAGTATAATTTTGATGGTTTTTTGTTTGGCATGATTGCATCATGCTTACTAACAAGGGGGGAGATGTGACGAGCTAAAGTAGATTTAGAGACAGAGACAATCCCCTTCGACCTTTTAACATAGTAGATATCTAAGAATTGCGATTAGTACGAATATTAGTGACAAGGTGACAGACAACTTAGGGCAAAGTGGGAAACAATAGAATAGTAGACAGCAAATGTGTGAAGACTGGGAGGCGCCGTCGGACAGTCTAGCAGGTTAACAATGACGACCCTGTGACGCTCCTAGAAAGATTAGATAGTGAAGAGACTGTGACGTACTTAGGGTAATTAGGGCACGGACGTTAGGGGTATAAATAGGGGCTGGATTCGGACATTAGTTAGTTAGGGGGAAGTTCGGAGTAAAGGAGGAGTCTTAGTGAAGAGCTGTTTAGAGATAGTTACGAGAGCGACGAGAATAATAAAGCGATCTTTTAGTTAGTCAGAGTTGAGGCAGAGCAAATTACTGTGGATTTAAATGTGTATTCGTTTATGGACTTGTTGTATTCTGATGTACATTTATGTAAATAAATCGTTGTACTAACAACGCATCGAGTTTGAGTGGTTTTTGAGTTGTGACAAAGGAGTGAGCAAATAAGAGTGAAACAGACAGACATTAAGCTAAATTGACATCTCGACGTTTGAATTAAAAACGCACAACTCATAACATAAACCAAAGGGCCTGAGACGTTTATTGAGCATAAAACCAAAGAGCCCGCAACATTTATGAAGTATATAGAAAAGAACCCGTAACAGCGGTCACAGTTGGCTCCAGAGAGTGTTAATGGCATCTTATTTTTACATGGACTTAAATTGTAGAACTGTTTATTTACCTATTATCTTAAATGTTTTTCGAGAGGATTTCTATAAACAAATTTTTAAACTAATTTTTATGAGTTATAGAATGTTTTTTTTGACGGGAGCGGGTGGGGTTGGGCGAAATTTTCGCGGGAGCGGGTGGGATTGGGAAAAATTTTCGCGGGAGCGGGTGGGACTGGGGGGGAATTTCTTTTGGGAGCGGGTGGGACTGGTTTTGAAAACGCGGGACTGGGTGGGACTGGGTGTGATTTTGACTCCCGTGCAGCTCTCTAGGCAATACTCAAGTGATGAAAATACTCAAGTGATGAAAATACTCAAGTGATGAAAATACTCAAGTGATGAAAATACTCAAGTGATGAAAATACTCAGGTGATGAAAATACTCAAGTAATGACAATACTCAAGTGATGACAATACTCAAGTGATGACAATACTCAAGTGATGAAAATACTCAAGTGATGAAAATACTCAAGTGATGACAATACTCAAGTGATGACAATACTCAAGTGATGACCAGGCTTGCGGAGCCGCCAAATTATTTTCCGGCTCCGGCTCCCACAAATTTGACGGCTCCGGCTCCCTATTAAGATTGTACCACACGAGACAAAAATTTTTGTAATTGCGCCACGCAAACAAACCGCTGATAAAAAGTTATGCAAAATTTGTCGCGTTCACCCCATAGCAGGCCCGCAGCGGGGCCCCCCTGCGTTTTGTTTGGCCCCCTCTGCTTATTTTTTCTACTTAGTAAAATGTATTACCTGCCCTCCCCTCGCTATTGCCTGGCCACTGCTGTAGAATGCCTGGCCCCTGCGGTAGAATTTTCACGCTACGGGGCTGCCCCATAGTCAGGAACTTGAAAAATATACGCATGGTCGGTTGTACTAAAAACAAACCATTTCAGTGTATCCAGAATCATATCATTATTTTCGACCGAGGTTTCACTAGTCGCCATTTTCATAAGTAATAAAAAGTTATTTCAATGATCAAATTAGCAAATAGTAAAATGATACATTATTTAAAATATCTTAAAGACTTCAGTATTTATATTTATTATTTATAAATTCGAAGTGACTATTCGGACCCGGGTACCAATAAAGTCTGATTGTTATTCGGACCCGTGGCAAATATGGACTTAGCTTAGCTATACATAAACTTTATTATTGTTTTTTTTATAATTGTTTGAATGGTATGATTTAATCGTTACTCAGTGTCTAGGGTTCCACTAAGCGGACTCTGTATTATTATTTTTTCGGGTTCCGTCTAATAAAGTTTAAATATAGCTAAGCTTAGTGCATATTTGCCACGTGTCCGAATAACAATCAGACTTTATTGGGACCCGGGTCCGTATAGCCACAGCCTTACAAATTTATCTACTCTATCTCAGATATTCTGTTTATAATAAAATTGTTAAATACAGAAAGCGACCATTTTGTTTTTTAGTCTATTACAAATGCGCGGCAGCCCCGTAGCGTGAAAATTCTACAGCAGGGGCCAGGCATTCTACAACAGGGGCCAGGCAATAGCAGAAGGGGGGGGCAGGTATTACATTTTACTAAGTAGAGCAAATAAGCAGAGGGGGCCAGACAATACGCAAGGGGGGCTAAGCCCCACACACGCTACGGGCCTGATTCGCGGTCAAATAATAATACGAAATGACGCGTTCTATTTGTCGTCGTAGTAAAAATTTATTTTAAATGATTGATGAAATTATTCTATGAAATAAAACTGTTTTTACTTTATATATAACAAAATAACTGCCATTAAAAAAATTTCGGAGGGTAAACAAGATTTAAAACGAACACAAAACGATTCCCCGTTAAAGATTTCTTGTGGTGATGTGCGTGCACGCTATCATTTAAACGCTGTTACTGTTGTGGCGTTCGTAAAAATAACAACATTTCAAATTGTAGAAGGCAAACAATCAAACAAATTTGGAATTTTAAAGCTAAAAAAAATAATTCTGCTGTAAAAAAACATTTGGGAGCCGTGGAGCCGCTATATTTTTTTGGCTCCGGCTCCGGCAAAAAGTAGCGGCTCCCGGCTCCTCGGCTCCGGCTCCGTTAGCCTGGTGATGACAATACTCAAGTGATGACAATACATGATCCATACATTAATAGTTACAGAACATATACATGATCCGTACATAAATATTCACAAAACATATACATGATCCGTACAATGGCTTCATTAAATTCAGTGCTACACGGTAATCAAAGTTGAGTTTAAGGCAACAAGAGTAGAGGGGACACAACAAAAAAAATGTTTTAATTTTTTTTTCTTTCAATTTTCGAATAGTCTTTCAAGATAATAAGACTAAATTATTGTGACCCGTTATTTCCTATTACAACTATTTTTAAAAATATAAAAGATGTGAACTTTTTTTACTGACATTTAAATTATCTGGTGTTTACTGACATATAAGTTATCTGGTGTTTATACCGGCATTTAAATTATCTGGTGTTCACTGACATTCAAGTTATCTGGTGTAAACTGACATTTGAATTATCTAGTGTTTACTGACATTTGAATTATCTGGTGTTCACTGACATTTAAACCCAGTGAATCAATCAGAAATGATTCCGTGGGTAGAAAATAAATGAATTACTCTCCATGGCTGATGCGGCATTAGCAAATATATTTTAGAACCACTTATCGATAGCGTACCCAGCTCTCAAAAGTATACTTTGCTGTTTTTTTTCGTTCGTTTTTATTTTTAAATTATTTGAACATTAAAAAAACACAATGAAAACAAAACACATCTCAGTTGAAATTGTTACAATGAAATATATTGAAATCAGGTCATTACAAATAATCATTCATTCAAATTTAGGCCTGATGTCTAGAAACCAAACCAGGTCAAAACTCTTTAAAATAGTTTTTTCAGTCGATTGACTCTATTGGTTAAAAAATAGTGTTCGCCGCCTCCCACACCATTCTTATTAAACGTCTCTTTCAACAGTCACATGATCAGATGTCTTTCTTACATAGCGGCGCGAGCAGTGACAGAAATATCTTTGAGTTCCAATCGACGAACCATATAATTGATCCGATGAGGTTGGCTACAACGTTTAAAAATCTGGTCAGTTAAGTAAAAATGCCCCATTTTTTAAGGAAAAAGAAGACACGAAATGAGAGCATTAAATATAAATAAAATGCAAAAAACTAAAAAAATGACGATGAACTAAAATAATTGAAGTTTACATTTAGACAATTCGAAGCCTTTTTTCCTTAAATCTATAGTGAACTGACAGTATTATGGTTGTTGGCCTGATGTTGTAAGTGCCAACGTTAATTTATGTTACATTGGTGTGGCCCATGTTACATTGGTGTGGCCCATGTTACATTGGTGTGGCCCATGTTACGTTGGTGTGGCCCATGTTACGTTGGTGTGGCACATGTTACATTGGTGTGGCCCATGTTACATTGGTGTGGCCCATGTTACATTGGTGTGGCCCATGTGACATTGGTGTGGCCCATGTTACGTTGGTGTGGCACATGTGACGTTGGTGTGGCCCATGTTACGTTGGTGTGGCCCATGTTACATTGGTGTGGCCCATGTTACATTGGTGTGGCCCATGTTACGTTGGTGTGGCCCATGTTACGTTGGTGTGGCCCATGTTACGTTGGTGTGGCCCATGTTACATTGGTGTGGCCCATGTTACATTCTTGTGGCCCATGTTACAATGATGGGACCCATGTGACATAGGTGTGGCCCATCTGACATTGGTGTGGCACAGGCTACAAAAACAATTGTACAAGTACATGTTTACTTAACCTGTCATTTAAACAGTGACGTAATATTTACTTCAACTCACTGACGTTTATTTGTTATTTTAAAATAAATATCAATTTAACTCTCGAGATTTACATTAACGTGTATAATACATTAAAATACACTTCCCTTCATACACTTCACTTCATACACTTCTTATCATACACTTCACTTCATACACTTCCCATCATACACTTCACTTCATACACTTCACTTCATACACTTCCCATCATACACTTCACTTCATACACGTCACTTCATACACTTCCCTTCATACACTTCAATCATCCCTGAAATCTTTGTAATGTAACCCTTATAAAAAAATAATTTCCCTATCTGGGCATTAACCCCCCCCCCCCTCCCACGCCGCTAACATAACAACGCCAGTGAGAGGAGATTGAACCAAAATTCTTTCAATGTCATATTACGACTTGTACAGTTTGAGACACATATTACGACTTGTACAGTTTGAGACACATATTACGACTGGTACAGTTTGAGACACATATTACGACTGGTACAGTTTGAGACACATAATACAACTTGTACAGTTTGAGACACATATTACGACTTGTACAGTTTGAGACACATATTACGACTGGTACAGTTTGAGACACATAATACAACTTGTACAGTTTGAGACACATATTACGACTTGTACAGTTTGAGACACATAATACGACTTGTACAGTTTGAGACACATAATACGATTTGTACAGTTTGAGACACATAATACGACTTGTACAGTTTGAGACACATAATACGACTTGTACAGTTTGAGACACATAATACGATTTGTACAGTTTGAGACACATAATACGACATGTACAGTTTGAGACACATGTTACGACTTGTACAGTTTGAGACACATAATACGACTTGTACAGTTTGAGACACATAATACGACTTGTACAGTTTGAGACACATAATACGACTTGTACAGTTTGAGACACATAATACGATTTGTACAGTTTGAGACAAATAATACGACATGTACAGTTTGAGACACATAATACGACTTGTACAGTTTGAGACACATAACACGACTTGTACAGTTTGAGACACATAATACGATTTGTACAGTTTGAGACACATAATACGACATGTACAGTTTGAGACACATATTACGACTTGTACAGTTTGAGACACATAATACGACTTGTACAGTTTGAGACACATAATACGACTTGTACAGTTTGAGACACATAATACGACTTGTACAGTTTGAGACACATAATACGACTTGTACAGTTTGAGACACATAATACGACTTGTACAGTTTGAGACACATATTACGACTTGTACAGTTTGAGACACATATTACGACTGGTACAGTTTGAGACACATAATACGACTTGTACAGTTTGAGACACATAATACGACTTGTACAGTTTGAGACACATAATACGATTTGTACAGTTTGAGACACATAACACGACTTGTACAGTTTGAGACACATAATACGATTTGTACAGTTTGAGACACATAATACGACATGTACAGTTTGAGACACATATTACGACTTGTACAGTTTGAGACACATAATACGACTTGTACAGTTTGAGACACATAATACGACTTGTACAGTTTGAGACACATAATACGACTTGTACAGTTTGAGACACATAATACGACTTGTACAGTTTGAGACACATAATACGACTTGTACAGTTTGAGACACATATTACGACTTGTACAGTTTGAGACACATATTACGACTGGTACAGTTTGAGACACATAATACGACTTGTACAGTTTGAGACACATAATACGACTTGTACAGTTTGAGACACATAATACGACATGTACAGTTTGAGACACATATTACGACTTGTACAGTTTGAGACACATATTACGAACTTCAAATACTACCAACTATAAATACTACGAAATGGTCTAACTCAGGGGTCGGCAACCTACGGCTCGCGAGCCGCATGCGGCTCTCTCTCTCTCTCTGAACTCTCTCAGTTTTATCTGCGGGCTGAGACTTAGTCTCTTAGAGCCCGTGAGATCAGACCTGCTGTGTCTCTCAACATCTGGAGACTGCCATAGAGCCCGATGGCCAGCAGGCTTCCAGACTGGTCCACCCTGTGGTCCGCCAGTCCGGGACACTCGAAAAGCAAATGATCTACGGTTTCCTCCACTTCCCTGCAGTGTCTGCAAAGGGTGTCGACATTGGGCCTCAACCTCCCAAAGTACGCGCCAATAGGACAGTGCCCAGTTCGGAACTGGGCAATTAGCGCCTGCTCGACACGCCTGAGCCTCCACCACGGGTCAGTTTTGGACGGCCGCTCTAGGACTTGCCGGATCTTAAGTCCGTTAACCCCATGAGCCCAGCCCGAGAACCACTTCGATTGTCCAAAGAGGCAGATCATGGAACGTGCTGCCTCAAATGAGCTCTTTCTTGCACCCACGGGCAGCACTTGGGAAACTGTCGACTGGACTATTGCCTTGGCAATGCCGTCTGCCCTTTCATTTCCGGGCACGTCCGCATGCCCGGGAACCCATTGAAGGGTCACATGCACGCAATATTGGGACACAAGACCCTGTATTGCCATCAACATGGCTTCCAGCAGAAGCGGCCATTCTCCCGTCCCTTTTACAGCTTGGAGAACAGAGAGCGCGTCAGTGAGAATGACAATGTCCAGAGCAGGCAAAGTACCCTCACCGATTAGCTCCCCTATGTGGTCCACTGCCTCAGTAATGGCTGTCATCTCTGCCTCGTAAGCACAGAGTGACCCACATAGGCCAGCATGGTCTTTCACAAAGCCAGTTTGTGGGAGAGTGATGTGAACCCCAAACGAGGCGCTTGTCCGACCGTCTCTACTGGATACAGAAGCATCAGTATAGGCCAGTATAGCGTTCCCCGAGTAGTTTTCAATCACCTCCAAAGCCACATCCGTGATGGTTCGGCGATCCTTTGCGTTCCCAGCATTGGTTTCGACCAGGGTCGTGCGTACCTCAGGCATGTAGAGAGCCTCGCCAGGCGGGAGCCTTGAGACGGTTTCTAGCATTAGGCGGTCAGTCGGCAGCTTGATCTCGGAGGCAAGTCTCACTGCGTGGTGCATAAAAGACTGCATCGAGAGCCGCTTTCTTTCCACCCAGCCATCGACCATCTCCCTTAGGACAGAGGTCTCCTCCTGCCGCTTGAAACGCTCATACGCGGTCAAGACGGCCTGCTCTCTACGGATACCTAGAGGTGGCACATTTGCCATGATTTCCACCGCTGCTGTGGGTGCCGTTCGAAAAGTGCCTGTGATCAGCCGGAGAGCCTGGTTCTGCACAACATCCAGGGCCTCTAAAGAGGACTTAGACCCATAGACCTGTACAACCTGGCTATAATCTATCTGAGACCTTACTGCACCCATGTACAGCGACCTCAGGACATCTGCTCGAGCCCCCCAGGACGTGCTCGCCAACTTTTTGACAATATTCAGTCTGTCAGAGGCGCAGCGGGCAACCTCCGACAGATGTGTGCAGAGAGTAAGCTTTCTGTCAAGTGTTACTCCCAGGTACTTGGGCTTAGGTTCCAGAGCAAGAACCTCACCCTCTACCTCCAGTCTAAATGGCTCCTTGAGGATACTCGTGCCCATGGTAAACAGCGAGTAGACAGTCTTCGAGACGTTAATCTCTAGCCCCCACATCCTAGTATAACAGCCGACCGTAGTCAGGTCCTTCTGGAGTGCTCTCTCAAGGACTGAGGCACTCTTTCCGGTCTTCCAGACCGCTAAATCGTCGGCATACAGTAGGCTTTTACATCCCAGAAACTCAGGCAGGTCATTGATGAAAGCTAGGAACAATGTACAACTGAGGGCAGAGCCCTGTGGGAGACCCTGTTCGAGGGTCCGTTTCCTCGACACGCTGCTCCCAACGCGTGTCATGATAGTACGATTACTGAGGAAACTGCGTAACCAAATGTACATCTCAGCGGTGACACCCAACCGCTGTAGCTTCAACAATAGTCCTGGACGCCAGACTCGATCGTAAGCCTGCTTGAGATCTAGGAAAACTACCGCCGTTGACTCAGCTCTCTGAAAGCCGTCGGCTATTTCTTGGACGAGGAGCGTGACCATGTCCATCGCACTCTTACCCCGCCGAAAGCCTCCTTGCTTTGGGGTAATGAGCCCTTTTTCCTCTAAGAACCACATCAACCTTCGGTTGACCATGCGTTCAGCTACTTTCCCGACACATGAAGTGAGGGAAATAGGACGGTAGCTTTCGGCTTGGTCAGTCTTTTTCCCTTTTTTAAGTACCGGCACTATGACAGCCTCCCTCCACCTCTGAGGGAGTTCTCCTGTCAACCACGTGCGATTGACAAACTGGAGAAGCTTTGCTTGTCCCGCTGCCCCGAGGTGTGTGATCATCTCATTACTGATCAAGTCACAACCTGGGGCCTTTCTCATGCGACACTTCCTGACTGCGTATGCCAATTCATTGACAGAGAATGGGGCTCTGAACGTGTCTCGATTTTCCGTGCCAAACTCAGCCTTCTCTTTGACCCGTCGGACTTTATCCAGTGCCTTGGACAATGTACTCTTCTTACTCGACTTACTGACCTCTGCAAAGTGCCTGTTAAGCACTTCGGCCTTCTTGCTATCGCTAGCCGTCAGGCCTGAGTCCGTTTGCATCGGGGCACCAGTTCTAACTGCCCCAGCCTGGGTCAAGTCTTTCAGCAATTTCCATGTCTTTTGGCTCTCCCTTAGGTCCAACTTCTCGCAAGTATCAGTCCATTTCTGCTTTTTGGCCTCAGCAGACGCCCTTTTTACTTGCTCAGTTAGTTTATTGTACTCACGGCGCGCCTCAGCCGTTTTCAATCGACAAGCTTTCTTTCGAGCGGCTTGTCTTTGCCGAACTAACCTTGCAAGGGCTGTAGTCCAAAATGGCCTGAACTTGCGTTTCGGGAGGCTCTTTGGGATCGTCCTACGTGCGGCACCTAAGATCGCTTCAGTGATCTCCTTGTAAACAACGTCGACTGTTCCACGCTCGGTATCTACCCTCTCCAGGGCAGCGTCAGCTGCTGCCCTGAAGGCGTCCCAATTTGCTTTTGAATAAACCCAGCACCTGTGCTTAGCTCCTGGGTTTCTCTCAGGTGGAGGGATGTCCACTGAGACGAGAACGGGTTTATGGTCACTACCGACGCAATCTAGCACGCGGAAAGAGGTGTTACAGGCCAGGTCAGCCGAGACGAGTGTTAAGTCGGGTCTCGTTTCGCTCCCACTCGCACCGTGCAGCAAGGTGGGTACAGACTCATGGTCCTGCAACCTAACTAAATTTGTAATATTACAAATTTCCTCAATCCTCTGGCCAGCCGCATCAGAGCGCTCATAGCCCCATGCCGGAGACATGGCGTTGAAATCACCACATACGAAGGTGCCAAGCAGAGTATCCTCAGCTGTTATTAGACTGAGCTCTGTCTTGGGGGGATTGTACACGTTAACACAATGGTACTTCCTCCCATCCTTATAAACATCCACCGCAAGCGTATCCGTTTTCCCGCGTGAGCCGTGGGCGCTGCTCGGCTGAGCATTTAGCGTATTTCTGACCAGGGTCACCAATCCCCTGCAGTTCTTGCACCCACAGCGGAAGCACGAATAGCCAGTGAAGTGGACTGTCCTAAGTCCAAGGATGCACTCTTGTAACATTGCAACATCCACGTCATTCTCGTTCAAAAGTTTTGCGACTTCTAGGCTCTTGGGGATGAGACCCCGGACATTCAGGTGGACAATCCTGAATTGAGCCTTACCAGAACGTTTCCCGAGTCTTCGCTTGTCAGTTGTGGTGCCGGCCACCTCAGGCGGGGAGCTTTCGGCTACACCCGGAAACAGTGACATGCTCTCCTCAACTTTCGGCTTTCCGCTGACAGAGCAATCAGCGTTTATCACCGAGGGCTGGGCTTGACAGTTCCCAGTCTCTTTTGTCTCGCCGGGCACCATAGGCGGGGAGCTTTCGGCTACACCCGTTGGCAGTGCCCTGCCTATGTCAGTCTTGGTGCCGGCCACCTCAGGCGGGGAGCTTTCGGCTACACCCGGTAACAGTGACCTGCGGTCCATGACTTTCGACTTCCCGCTGACAGAGCAATCAGCGTTTATCGTCGAGGGCTGGGCTTGACAGTTCCCAGTCTCTTTCGTCGCGCAGGGCGGAGCCAGCCACCTTTCCAGCCCCGTTCTCGGTACCCTGCTGGTCGTCACGATCGGTTTTCCGCTGGAAGAGCTGCCAGCGTTACCCGAGGACTGGGCTCGACCTGCCACAGCCACTTTTGGGGGTCTGCCTCCCCCTCGTCTCCGCGTGGTCGTACGTTCTGATTTCGTGCCAACAGAGCAATTAGCACTAGTCAGGGACTGGGCTCGACCTGCCGCAGCCTCTTGTGAGGGTGTGCGAATTCCCTCGTAGCGCCGTTCAGCGGTCACTCGTGCCTGAGTCGGGTTGACAGAGCAGTCAACCGTATTCAGGGGCCTTGCCTGACCTAGCTTGGCCTTCACCTGTGGTGGGACGCGACTCCCACCTGTACGCTTTTCCGGTAAGCCCGGCGGTGGACACTCAGTGCCTTCGATCCGCCTTAGTGGTTCTTGAGCTGGGCTGAAAGTAGCTTTTTTACGATGCCAGACCTTTCAACTAAAATCCTGGCACCGGGGCAAGTAGTCGAGCTTTTTACGATGGCGGCCCTACCGCCCCCTAACCATCCATCGAGGCATGTTTGGGTGCTGCCCAGACCCGCTTTATTCCTTTTCTTATCCTTTTCCATTTGCTTTTCGAGCGCCCCAGGGAGGGGCGGGTTGGGTGGTCTGACAAGTAAGCAGAGCAGCTCAGTTGCCTCTCCTGCCTCGACCCAGGCTAAACCAGTGCCGGGGCGTGCCTACCGCCGGGCATGTCTGATCTCTCGGAATGAGAGTGGGTTGGCGTACCTTTTTCCTCGAAACCCCGATCTGCCGTCGAGGGGCTGGCTCCGTGCAATACCAGCGTTCGGTCACAGTATCGAGTACACCAGGGTTCACTTCCCGCGCTCGTCCTGCAGCGGGGGAGCGTTTAGCAGTTCCCTTGCGGGCATCCCACCACCATTCACCTAAGAGCGTTCAGGTGCCCTCCAGAGCGGCGTGGGCTGGTGGCGTAGGTAGCGGCATTACCTAAGAGACACTTTTAGATTTCACACTGTTCCCAGAGCTGGGAGCTTCCCAGAGCAAGGAAGCCCAATGTTACTTTCTATTTGGATCACCAGTTATCGATCAAGTTTGACAGTCTTTATTGTCTTCTGCCAGACATGAGGCCGGCCAGCACCTAGGGATGACCTCAGCCCCCATAGTACCGGCCGGGTGTGGGTCTCAGGAATCCTCCAGACGAACAGCGACACGCTAGCGCCACGCGTACTGTAAAGGTCCGGTGCGATTGACCCACGTCAGAGACGATGCCGCCAAATTTCGTTTTGCAAGCCCTTACCCGTTCCTAGGGTTTGGGTTTTTTCGAGACTAGTAGTCGAGGGTTCCGCGCCGCACGGTCCTCGTTTTTACGTATCCATCACTAATAGTGCCATGTTATGGTCCGAAACGGCTCAGTGCCCTCCAAGAGCAGAGGGTCACGGAGCTGCATCACAAGAGTCCTCGCGTTCCTGTACTGGGAGGCCGGGGGTGCCGGCCACTCACAGTCGTGGTACGCTTTTCGCAGTTGTGCACTTTCGTGCTCCCAGATTAGCCGTTAGCCCAGAGCAAGGCTACCGTTGTCCGCCCGGACCGCTAGGAGGTTCTGGGGTTTAAGGGCCACCTGGGGAAAGTTGTCGAGGTCAACACATCCCAGCCAAGACACACTGGACTTAGCGTCTCCAGCCCTCATGCACTAAGACCGATGGCAAGTAAAGTTCACCATTGGCGTTGCGCACGGGGAGGTCTGACACTAAGGTTCCACCTGGGGAAAGTTGCCGGAAGCAACACATCCCAGCCAAGACATTAAGGCACTGGCGTCTCCAGCCCGCATGCACTAAGACCATTGGCAAGTAAAGGTCACCATTGGCGTTGCGCACGGGGAGGTTGTCCGACGCTCTCTCTCTCTCTCTTTGAACTCTCTCAGTTTTATCTGCGGGCTGAGACTTAGTCTCTTAGAGCCCGTGAGATCAGACCTGCTGTGTCTCTCAACATCTGGAGACTGCCATAGAGCCCGATGGCCAGCAGGCTTCCGGACTGGTCCACCCTGTGGTCCGCCAGTCCGGGGCACTCGAATAGCAAATGATCTACGGTTTCCTCCACTTCCCTGCAGTGTCTGCAAAGGGTGTCGACATTGGGCCTCAACCTCCCAAAGTACGCGCCAATAGGACAGTGCCCAGTTCGGAACTGGGCAATTAGCGCCTGCTCAACACGCCTGAGCTTCCACCACGGGTCAGTTTTGGACGGCCGCTCTAGGACTTGCCGGATCTTAAGTCCGTTCACCCCATGAGCCCAGCCCGAGAACCACTTCGATTGTCCAAAGAGGCAGATCATGGAACGTGCTGCCTCAAATGAGCTCTTTCTTGCACTCACGGGCAGCACTTGGGAATCTGTCGACTGGACTATTGCCTTGGCAATGCCGTCTGCCCTTTCATTTCCGGGCACGTCCGCATGCCCGGGAACCCATTGAAGGGTCACATGCACGTGATGTTGGGACACAAGACCCTGTATTGCCATCAGCATGGCTTCCAGCAGAAGCGGCCATTCTCCTGTCCCTTTTACAGCTTGGAGAACAGAGAGCGCGTCAGTGAGAATGACAATGTCCAGAGCAGGCAAGGTACCCTCACCGATTAGCTCCCCTATGTGGTCCACTGCCTCAGTAATGGCTGTCATCTCTGCCTCGTAAGCACAGAGTGACCCACATAGGCCAGCATGGTCTTTCACAAAGCCAGTTTGTGGGAGAGTGATATGAACCCCAAACGAGGCGCTTGTCCGACCGTCTCTACTGGATACAGAAGCATCAGTATAGGCCAGTATAGCGTTCCCCGAGTAGTTTTCAATCACCTCCAAAGCCACATCCGTGATGGTTCGGCGATCCTTTGCGTTCCCAGCATTGGTTTCGACCAGGGTCGTGCGTACCTCAGGCATGTAGAGAGCCTCGCCAGGCGGGAGCCTTGAGACAGTTTCTAGCATTAGGCGGTCAGTCGGCAGCTTGATCTCGGAGGCAAGTCTCACTGCGTGGTGCATAAAAGACTGCATCGAGAGCCGCTTTCTTTCCACCCAGCCATCGACCATCTCCCTTAGGACAGAGGTCTCCTCCTGCCGCTTGAAACGCTCATACGCGGTCAAGACGGCCTGCTCTCTACGGATACCCAGAGGTGGCACATTTGCCATGATTTCCACCGCTGCTGTGGGTGCCGTTCGAAAAGTGCCTGTGATCAGCCGGAGAGCCTGGTTCTGTACAACATCCAGGGCCTCTAAAGAGGACTTAGACCCATAGACCTGCACAACCTGGCTATAATCTATCTGAGACCTTACTGCACCCATGTACAGTGACCTCAGGACATCTGCTCGAGCCCCCCCCAGGACGTGCTCGCCAACTTCTTGACAATATTCAGTCTGTCAGAGGCGCAGCGGGCAACCTCCGACAGATGTGTGCAGAGAGTAAGCTTTCTGTCAAGTGTTACTCCCAGGTACTTGGGCTTAGGTTCCAGAGCAAGAACCTCACCCTCTACCTCCAGTCTAAATGGCTCCTTGAGGATACTCGTGCCCATGGTAAACAGCGAGTAGACAGTCTTCGAGACGTTAATCTCTAGCCCCCACATCCTAGTATAACAGCCGACCGTAGTCAGGTCCTTCTGGAGTGCTCTCTCAAGGACTGAGGCACTCTTTCCGGTCTTCCAGACCGCTAAGTCGTCGGCATACAGTAGGCTTTTACATCCCAGAAACTCAGGCAGGTCATTGATGAAAGCTAGGAACAATGTACAACTGAGGGCAGAGCCCTGTGGAAGACCCTGTTCGAGGGTCCGTTTCCTCGACACGCTGCTCCCAACGCGTGTCATGATAGTACGATTACTGAGGAAACTGCGTAACCAAATGTACATCTCAGCGGTGACACCCAACCGCTGTAGCTTCAACAATAGTCCTGGACGCCAGACTCGATCGTAAGCCTGCTTGAGATCTAGGAAAACTACCGCCGTTGACTCAGCTCTCTGAAAGCCGTCGGCTATTTCTTGGACGAGGAGCGTGACCATGTCCATCGCACTCTTACCCCGCCGAAAGCCTCCTTGCTTTGGGGTAATGAGCCCTTTTTCCTCTAAGAACCACATCAACCTTCGGTTGACCATGCGTTCAGCTACTTTCCCAACACATGAAGTGAGGGAAATAGGACGGTAGCTTTCGGCTTGGTCAGTCTTTTTCCCTTTTTTAAGTACCGGCACTATGACAGCCTCCCTCCACCTCTGAGGGAGTTCTCCTGTCAACCACGTGCGATTGACAAACTGGAGAAGCTTTGCTTGTCCCGCTGCCCCGAGGTGTGTGATCATCTCATTACTGATCAAGTCACTACCTGGGGCCTTTCTCATGCGACACTTCCTGACTGCGTATGCCAATTCATTGACAGAGAATGGGGCTCTGAACGTGTCTCGATTTTCCGTGCCAAACTCAGCCTTCTCTTTGACCCGTCGGACTTTATCCAGTGCCTTGGACAATGTACTCTTCTTACTTGACTTACTGACCTCTGCAAAGTGCTTGTTAAGCACTTCGGCCTTCTTGCTATCGCTAGCCGTCAGGCCTGAGTCCGTTTGCATCGGGGCACCAGTTCTAATTGCCCCAGCCTGGGTCAAATCTTTCAGCAATTTCCATGTCTTTTGGCTCTCCCTCAGATCCAACTTCTCGCAAGTATCAGTCCATTTCTGCTTTTTGGCCTCAGCAGACGCCCTTTTTACTTGCTCAGTTAGTTTATTGTACTCACGGCGCGCCTCAGCCGTTTTCAATCGACAAGCTTTCTTTCGAGCGGCTTGTCTTTGCCGAACTAACCTTGCAAGGGCTGTAGTCCAAAATGGTCTGAACTTACGTTTCGGGAGGCTCTTTGGGATCGTCCTACGTGCGGCACCTAAGATCGCTTCAGTGATCTCCTTGTAAGCAACGTCGACTGTTCCACGCTCGGTATCTACCCTCTCCAAGGCAGCGTCAGCTGCTGCCCTGAAGGCGTCCCAATTTGCTTTTGAATAAACCCAGCACCTGTGCTTAGCTCCTGGGTTTCTCTCAGGTGGAGGAATGTCCACTGAGACGAGAACGGGTTTATGGTCACTACCGACGCAATCTAGCACGCGGAAAGAGGTGTTACAGGCCAGGTCAGCCGAGACGAGTGTTAAGTCGGGTCTCGTTTCGCTCCCACTCGCACCGTGCAGCAAGGTGGGTACAGACTCATGGTCCTGCAACCTAACTAAATTTGTAATATTACAAATTTCCTCAATCCTCTGGCCAGCCGCATCAGAGCGCTCATAGCCCCATGCCGGAGACATGGCGTTGAAATCACCACATACGAAGGTGCCAAGCAGAGTATCCTCAGCTGTTATTAGACTGAGCTCTGTCTTGGGGGGATTGTACACGTTAACACAATGGTACTTCCTCCCATCCTTATAAACATCCACCGCAAGCGTATCCGTTTTCCCGCGTGAGCCGTGGGCGCTGCTCGGCTGAGCTTTTAGCGTATTTCTGACCAGGGTCACCAATCCCCTGCAGTTCTTGCACCCACAGCGGAAGCACGAATAGCCAGTGAAGTGGACTGTCCTAAGTCCAAGGATGCACTCTTGTAACATTGCAACATCCACGTCATTCTCGTTCAAAAGTTTTGCGACTTCTAGGCTCTTGGGGATGAGACCCCGGACATTCAGGTGGACAATCCTGAATTGAGCCTTACCAGAACGTTTCCCGAGTCTTCGCTTGTCAGTTGTGGTGCCGGCCACCTCAGGCGGGGAGCTTTCGGCTACACCCGGAAACAGTGACCTGCTCTCCTCAACTTTCGGCTTTCCGCTGACAGAGCAATCAGCGTTTATCACCGAGGGCTGGGCTTGACAGTTCCCAGTCTCTTTTGTCTCGCCGGGCACCATAGGCGGGGAGCTTTCGGCTACACCCGTTGGCAGTGCCCTGCCTATGTCAGTCTTGGTGCCGGCCACCTCAGGCGGGGAGCTTTCGGCTACACCCGGTAACAGTGACCTGCGGTCCATGACTTTCGACTTCCCGCTGACAGAGCAATCAGCGTTTATCGTCGAGGGCTGGGCTTGACAGTTCCCAGTCTCTTTCGTCGCGCAGGGCGGAGCCAGCCACCTTTCCAGCCCCGTTCTCGGTACCCTGCTGGTCGTCACGATCGGTTTTCCGCTGGAAGAGCTGCCAGCGTTACCCGAGGACTGGGCTCGACCTGCCACAGCCACTTTTGGGGGTCTGCCTCCCCTCGTCTCCGCGTGGTCGTACGTTCTGATTTCGTGCCAACAGAGCAATTAGCACTAGTCAGGGACTGGGCTCGACCTGCCGCAGCCTCTTGTGAGGGTGTGCGAATTCCCTCGTAGCGCCGTTCAGCGGTCACTCGTGCCTGAGTCGGGTTGACAGAGCAGTCAACCGTATTCAGGGGCCTTGCCTGACCTAGCTTGGCCTTCACCTGTGGTGGGACGCGACTCCCACCAGTACGCTTTTCCGGTAAGCCCGGCGGTGGACACTCAGTGCCTTCGATCCGCCTTAGTGGTTCTTGAGCTGGGCTGAAAGTAGCTTTTTTTTACGATGCCAGACCTTTCAACTAAAATCCTGGCACCGGGGCAAGTAGTCGAGCTTTTTACGATGGCGGCCCTACCGCCCCCTAACCATCCATCGAGGCATGTTTGGGTGCTGCCCAGACCCGCTTTATTCCTTTTCTTATCCTTTTCCATTTGCTTTTCGAGTGCCCCAGGGAGGGGCGGGTTGGGTGGTCTGACAAGTAAGCAGAGCAGCTCAGTTGCCTCTCCTGCCTCGACCCAGGCTAAACCAGTGCCGGGGCGTGCCTACCGCCGGACATGTCTGATCTCTCGGAATGAGAGTGGGTTGGCGTACCTTTTTCCTCGAAACCCCGATCTGCCGTCGAGGGGCTGGCTCCGTGCAATACCAGCGTTCGGTCACAGTATCGAGTACACCAGGGTTCACTTCCCGCGCTCGTCCTGCAGCGGGGGAGCGTTTAGCAGTTCCCTTGCGGGCATCCCACCACCATTCACCTAAGAGCGTTCAGGTGCCCTCCAGAGCGGCGTGGGCTGGTGGCGTAGGTAGCGGCATTACCTAAGAGACACTTTTAGATTTCACACTGTTCCCAGAGCTGGGAGCTTCCCAGAGCAAGGAAGCCCAATGTTACTTTCTATTTGGATCACCAGTTATCGATCAAGTTTGACAGTCTTTATTGTCTTCTGCCAGACATGAGGCCGGCCAGCACCTAGGGATGACCTCAGCCCCCATAGTACCGGCCGGGTGTGGGTCTCAGGAATCCTCCAGACGAACAGCGACACGCTAGCGCCACGCGTACTGTAAAGGTCCGGTGCGATTGACCCACGTCAGAGACGATGCCGCCAAATTTCGTTTTGCAAGCCCTTACCCGTTCCTAGGGTTTGGGTTTTTTCGAGACTAGTAGTCGAGGGTTCCGCGCCGTACGGTCCTCGTATTTACGTATCCATCACTAATAGTGCCATGTTATGGTCCGAAACGGCTCAGTGCCCTCCAAGAGCAGAGGGTCACGGAGCTGCATCTCAAGAGTCCTCGCGTTCCTGTACTGGGAGGCCGGGGGTGCCGGCCACTCACAGTCGTGGTACGCTTTTCGCAGTTGTGCACTTTCGTGCTCCCAGATTAGCCGTTAGCCCAGAGCAAGGCTACCGTTGTCCGCCCGGACCGCTAGGAGGTTCTGGGGTTTAAGGGCCACCTGGGGAAAGTTGTCGAGGTCAACACATCCCAGCCAAGACACACTGGGCTTAGCGTCTCCAGCCCTCATGCACTAAGACCGATGGCAAGTAAAGGTCACCATTGGCGTTGCGCACGGGGAGGTCTGACACTAAGGTTCCACCTGGGGAAAGTTGCCGGAAGCAACACATCCCAGCCAAGACATTAAGGCACTGGCGTCCCCAGCCCGCATGCACTAAGACCATTGGCAAGTAAAGGTCACCATTGGCGTTGCGCACGGGGAGGTTGTCCGACGCTCTCTCTCTCTCTCTCTTTGAACTCTCTCAGTTTTATCTGCGGGCTGAGACTTAGTCTCTTAGAGCCCGTGAGATCAGACCTGCTGTGTCTCTCAACATCTGGAGACTGCCATAGAGCCCGATGGCCAGCAGGCTTCCGGACTGGTCCACCCTGTGGTCCGCCAGTCCGGGACACTCGAATAGCAAATGATCTACGGTTTCCTCCACTTCCCTGCAGTGTCTGCAAAGGGTGTCGACATTGGGCCTCAACCTCCCAAAGTACGCGCCAATAGGACAGTGCCCAGTTCGGAACTGGGCAATTAGCGCCTGCTCGACACGCCTGAGCTTCCACCACGGGTCAGTTTTGGACGGCCGCTCTAGGACTTGCCGGATCTTAAGTCCGTTCACCCCATCCCAGCCCGAGAACCACTTCGATTGTCCAAAGAGGCGTCATGGAACGTGCCCTCAAATGAGCTCTTTCTTGCACTCACGGGCAGCACTTGGGAATCTGTCGACTGGACTATTGCCTTGGCAATGCCGTCTGCCCTTTCATTTCCGGGCACGTCCGCATGCCCGGGAACCCATTGAAGGGTCACATGCACGTGATGTTGGGACACAAGACCCTGTATTGCCATCAGCATGGCTTCCAGCAGAAGCGGCCATTCTCCGACAGCTTGGAGAACTTTCAGTGAGAATGACAATGTCCAGAGCAGGCAAGGTACCCTCACCGATTAGCTCCCCTATGTGGTTGGCCTCAGTAATGGCTGTCATCTCTGCCTCGTAAGCACAGAGTGACCCACATAGGCCAGCATGGTCTTTCACAAAGCCAGTTTGTGGGAGAGTGATATGAACCCCAAACGAGGCGCTTGTCCGACCGTCTCTACTGGATACAGAAGCATCAGTATAGGCCAGTATAGCGTTCCCCGAGTAGTTTTCAATCACCTCCAAAGCCACATCCGTGATGGTTCGGCGATCCTTTGCGTTCCCAGCATTGGTTTCGACCAGGGTCGTGCGTACCTCAGGCATGTAGAGAGCCTCGCCAGGCGGGAGCCTTGAGACAGTTTCTAGCATTAGGCGGTCAGTCGGCAGCTTGATCTCGGAGGCAAGTCTCACTGCATGGTGCATAAAAGACTGCATCGAGAGCCGCTTTCTTTCCACCCAGCCATCGACCATCTCCCTTAGGACAGAGGTCTCCTCCTGCCGCTTGAAACGCTCATACGCGGTCAAGACGGCCTGCTCTCTACGGATACCCAGAGGTGGCACATTTGCCATGATTTCCACCGCTGCTGTGGGTGCCGTTCGGAAAGTGCCTGTGATCAGCCGGAGAGCCTGGTTCTGTACAACATCCAGGGCCTTTAAAGAGGACTTAGACCCATAGACCTGCACAACCTGGCTATAATCTATCTGAGACCTTACTGCACCCATGTACAGTGACCTCAGGACATCTGCTCGAGCCCCCCAGGACGTGCTCGCCAACTTCTTGACAATATTCAGTCTGTCAGAGGCGCAGCGGGCAACCTCCGACAGATGTGTGCAGAGAGTAAGCTTTCTGTCAAGTGTTACTCCCAGGTACTTGGGCTTAGGTTCCAGAGCAAGAACCTCACCCTCTACCTCCAGTCTAAATGGCTCCTTGAGGATACTCGTGCCCATGGTAAACAGCGAGTAGACAGTCTTCGAGACGTTAATCTCTAGCCCCCACATCCTAGTATAACAGCCGACCGTAGTCAGGTCCTTCTGGAGTGCTCTCTCAAGGACTGAGGCACTCTTTCCGGTCTTCCAGATCGCTAAGTCGTCGGCATACAGTAGGCTTTTACATCCCAGAAACTCAGGCAGGTCATTGATGAAAGCTAGGAACAATGTACAACTGAGGGCAGAGCCCTGTGGAAGACCCTGTTCGAGGGTCCGTTTCCTCGACACGCTGCTCCCAACGCGTGTCATGATAGTACGATTACTGAGGAAACTGCGTAACCAAATGTACATCTCAGCGGTGACACCCATCCGCTGTAGCTTCAACAATAGTCCTGGACGCCAGACTCGATCGTAAGCCTGCTTGAGATCTAGGAAAACTACCGCCGTTGACTCAGCTCTCTGAAAGCCGTCGGCTATCTCTTGGACGAGGAGCGTGACCATGTCCATCGCACTCTTACCCCGCCGAAAGCCTCCTTGCTTTGGGGTAATGAGCCCTTTTTCCTCTAAGAACCACATCAACCTTCGGTTGACCATGCGTTCAGCTACTTTCCCAACACATGAAGTGAGGGAAATAGGACGGTAGCTTACGGCTTGGTCAGTCTTTTTCCCTTTTTTTAAGTACCGGCACTATGACAGCCTCCCTCCACCTCTGAGGGAGTTCTCCTGTCAACCACGTGCGATTGACAAACTGGAGAAGCTTTGCTTGTCCCGCTGCCCCGAGGTGTGTGATCATCTCATTACTGATCAAGTCACTACCTGGGGCCTTTCTCATGCGACACTTCCTGACTGCGTATGCCAATTCATTGACAGAGAATGGGGCTCTGAACGTGTCTCGATTTTCCGTGCCAAACTCAGCCTTCTCTTTGACCCGTCGGACTTTATCCAGTGCCTTGGACAATGTACTCTTCTTACTTGACTTACTGACCTCTGCAAAGTGCTTGTTAAGCACTTCGGCCTTCTTGCTATCGCTAGCCGTCAGGCCTGAGTCCGTTTGCATCGGGGCACCAGTTCTGATTGCCCCAGCCTGGGTCAAATCTTTCAGCAATTTCCATGTCTTTTGGCTCTCCCTCAGATCCAACTTCTCGCAAGTATCAGTCCATTTCTGCTTTTTGGCCTCAGCAGACGCCCTTTTACTTGCTCAGTTAGTTTATTGTACTCACGGCGCGCCTCAGCCGTTTTCAATCGACAAGCTTTCTTTCGAGCGGCTTGTCTTTGCCGAACTAACCTTGCAAGGGCTGTAGTCCAAAATGGTCTGAACTTACGTTTCGGGAGGCTCTTTGGGATCGTCCTACGTGCGGCACCTAAGATCGCTTCAGTGATCTCCTTGTAAGCAACGTCGACTGTTCCACGCTCGGTATCTACCCTCTCCAAGGCAGCGTCAGCTGCTGCCCTGAAGGCGTCCCAATTTGCTTTTGAATAAACCCAGCACCTGTGCTTAGCTCCTGGGTTTCTCTCAGGTGGAGGGATGTCCACTGAGACGAGAACGGGTTTATGGTCACTACCGATGCAATCTAGCACGCGGAAAGAGGTGTTACAGGCCAGGTCAGCCGAGACGAGTGTTAAGTCGGGTCTCGTTTCGCTCCCATTCGCACCGTGCAGCAAAGTGGGTTCAGACTCATGGTCCTGCAGCCTAACTAAATTTGTAATATTACAAATTTCCTCAATCCTCTGGCCAGCCGCATCAGTGCGCTCATAGCCCCATGCCGGAGACATGGCGTTGAAATCACCACATACAAAGGTGCCAAGCAGAGTATCCTCAGCTGTTATTAGACTGAGCTCTGTCTTGGGGGGATTGTACACGTTAACACAATGGTACCTCCTCCCATCCTTATAAACATTCACCGCAAGCGTATCCGTTTTCCCGTGTGAGCCGTGGGCGCTGCTCGGCTGAGCATTTAGCGTATTTCTGACCAGGGTCACCAATCCCCTGCAGTTCTTGCACCCACAGCGGAAGCACGAATAGCCAGTGAAGTGGACTGTCCTAAGTCCAAGGATGCACTCCTGTAACATTGCAACATCCACGTCATTCTCGTTCAAAAGTTTTGCGACTTCTAGGCTCTTGGGGATGAGACCCCGGACATTCAGGTGGACAATCCTGAATTGAGCCTTACCAGAGCGTTTCCCGAGTCTTCGCTTGTCAGTTGTGGTGCCGGCCACCTCAGGCGGGGAGCTTTCGGCTACACCCGGAAACAGTGACCTGCTCTCCTCAACTTTCGGCTTCCCGCTGACAGAGCAATCAGCGTTTATCACCGAGGGCTGGGCTTGACAGTTCCCAGTCTCTTTTGTCTCGCCGGGCACCATAGGCGGGGAGCTTTCGGCTACACCCGTTGGCAGTGCCCTGCCTATGTCAGTCTTGGTGCCGGCCACCTCAGGCGGGGAGCTTTCGGCTACACCCGGTAACAGTGACCTGCGGTCCATGACTTTCGACTTCCCGCTGACAGAGCAATCAGCGTTTATCGTCGAGGGCTGGGCTTGACAGTTCCCAGTCTCTTTCGTCTTGCCGGGCACCATAGGCGGGGAGCTTTCGGCTACACCCGTTGGCAGTGCCCTGCCTATGTCAGTCTTGGTGCCGGCCACCTCAGGCGGGGAGCTTTCGGCTACACCCGGTAACAGTGACCTGCGGTCCATGACTTTCGACTTCCCGCTGACAGAGCAATCAGCGTTTATCGTCGAGGGCTGGGCTTGACAGTTCCCAGTCTCTTTCGTCGCGCAGGGCGGAGCCAGCCATCTATCCAGCCCCGTTCTCGGTACCCTGCTGGTCGTCACGATCGGTTTTCCGCTGGAAGAGCTGCCAGCGTTACCCGAGGACTGGGCTCGACCTGCCGCAGCCACTTTTGGGGGTCTGCCTCCCCCTCGTCTCCGCGTGGTCGTACGTTCTGATTTCGTGCCAACAGAGCAATTAGCACTAGTCAGGGACTGGGCTCGACCTGCCACAGCCTCTTGTGAGGGTGTGCGAATTCCCTCGTAGCGCCGTTCAGCGGTCACTCGTGCCTGAGTCGGGTTGACAGAGCCGTCAACCGTATTCAGGGGCCTTGCCTGACCTAGCTTGGCCTTCACCTGTGGTGGGACGCGACTCCCACCTGTACGCTTGTCCGGTAAGCCCGGCGGTGGACACTCAGTGCCTTCGATCCGCCTTAGTGGTTCTTGGGCTGGGCCGAAAGTAGCTTTTTTTACGATGCCAGACCTTTCAGCTAAAATCATGGCACCGGGGCAAGTAGTCGAGCTTTGAACGATGGCGGCCCTACCGCCCCCTAACCATCCATCGAGGCATGTTTGGGTGCTGCCCAGACCCGCTTTATTCCTTTTCTTATCCTTTTCCATTTGCTTTTCGAGCGCCCCAGGGAGGGGCGGGTTGGGTGGTCTGGCAAGTAAGCAGAGCAGCTCAGTTGCCTCTCCTACCTCGACCCAGGCTAAACCAGTGCCGGGGCGTGCCTACCGCCGGACATGTCTGATCTCTCGGAATGAGAGTGGGTTGGCGTACCTTTTTCCTCGAAACCCCGATCTGCCGTCGAGGGGCTGGCTCCGTGCAATACCAGCGTTCGGTCACAGTATCGAGTACACCAGGGTTCACTTCCCGCGCTCGTCCTGCAGCGGGGGAGCGTTTAGCAGTTCCCTTGCGGGCGTCCCACCACCATTCACCTAAGAGCGTTCAGGTGCCCTCCAGAGCGGGGTGGGCTGGTGGCGTAGGTAGCGGCATTACCTAAGAGACACTTTCAGATTTCACATTGTTCCCAGAGCAGGGAGCCTCCCAGAGCAAGGAAGCCCAATGTTACTATCTATTTGGATCACCAGTTATCGACCAAGTTTGACAGTCTTTATTGTCTTCTGCCAGACATGAGGCCGGCCAGCACCTAGGGATGACCTCAGCCCCCATAGTACCGGCCGGGTGTGGGTCTCAGGAATCCTCCAGACGAACAGCGACACGCTAGCGCCACGCGTACTGTAAAGGTCCGATGCGATTGACCCACGTCAGAGACGATGCCGCCAAATTTCGTGTTGCAAGCCCTTACCCGTTCCTAGGGTTTGGGTTTTTCGAGACTAGTAGTCGAGGGTTCCGCGCCGCACGGTCCTCGTATTTACGTATCCATCACTAAAAGTGCCATGTTATGGTCCGAAACGGCTCAGTGCCCTCCAAGAGCAGAGGGTCACGGAGCTGCATCTCAAGAGTCCTCGCGTTCCTGTACTGGGAGGCCGGAGGTGTCGGCCACTCACAGTCGTGGTACGCTTTTCGCAGTTGTGCACTTCCGTGCTCCCAGATTAGCCGTTAGCCCAGAGCAAGGCTACCGTTGTCCGCCCGGACCGCTAGGAGGTTCTGGGGTTTAAGGGCCACCTGGGGAAAGTTGTCGAGGTCAACACATCCCAGCCAAGACACACTGGGCCTAGCATCCCCAGCCCTCATGCACTAAGACCGATGGCAAGTAAAGGTCACCATTGGCGTTGCGCACGGGGAGGTCTGACACTAAGGTCCTCCTGGGGAAAGTTGCCGGAAGCAACACATCCCAGCCAAGACATTAAGGCACTGGCGTCTCCAGCCCACATGCACTAAGACCACTGGCAAGTAAAGGTCACCAATGGCGTTGCACACGGGGAGGTTGTCCGACGCTCTAGCGCCATCCATTTTCAGGGCTGGTTGATTCGGCAGGTGAGTTGTTACACACTCCTTAGCGGATTCCGACTTCCATGGCCACCGTCCTGCTGTCTAAATCAACCAACACCTTTTATGGTGTCTGATGAGCGTCTGCGTTTGGCACCTTTGGCAACTATAAATACTACGAAATGGTCTAACTCAGGGGTCGGCAACCTACGGCTCGCGAGCCGCATGCGGCTCTTTCGATGTCAAGTTGCGGCTCTTTCGATGTCGAATTGCGGCCTAATCAAATACCATAATATTGAAACAACAATTTAAGTGGCTCTTTAAAAACTGAGAAAATTGTAAATTATAACTTTTGGCTCTTCCATCTCAAAAGGTTGCCGACCCCTGGTCTAACTCCGTGATGCTTCTATTATCACAACAGTTGTCTAACCCCATGGTGCCTCTATTGTTACTAAAGTGGTGTACCTCTTTTGTTTCTACAGTTGTCTAACTCATTATTATTGTCATATATAAAGATTGTGGGAATGTAGTCATGGCATTAAAAACCTTATTTCTGATATATAATAGATAAATAAATAAATAATTTCAATAAAATACGGTGGAAAGTATAAAACATGTTAAATAAAAAAAATAAGTGAGATAAATGTACCGATATCTATCTATCATCTATCTATCTATCTATCTATCTATCTATCTATCTATCTATCTATCTATCTATCTATCTATCTATCTATCTATCTATCTATCTATCTATCTATCTATCTATCTATCTATCTATCTATCTATCTATCTATCTATCTATCTATCTATCTATCTATCTATCTATCTATCTATCTATCTATCTATCTATCTATCTATCTATCTATCTATCTATCTATCTATCTATCTATCTATCTATCTATCTATCTATCTATCTATCTATCTATCTATCTATCTATCTATCTATCTATCTATCTATCTATCTATCTATCTATCTATCTATCTATCTATCTATCTATCTATCTATCTATCTATCTATCTATCTATCTATCTATCTATCTATCTATCTATCTATCTATCTATCTATCTATCTATCTATCTATCTATCTATCTATCTATCTATCTATCTATCTATATACAGAGAGAGAGAGAGAGAGAGAGAGATATAACATTAGTACAGCTGAGAAGAATACATAGTTGTAAAGATATCAAATGTGCTCGTGCTGTAAGGCAGTGTTTCCCGAAGTGAGGTATGCATAGAGTTTTGTGGGGTACGTGCCGCATCGGGCTGAGAACATCCGGTAAACTTTACACGACTAAATTGAAAACAATGAAATGAGGTGAAAACAGAACCGGAATAACTTACACGACTAAATTGAAAACAATGAAATGAGAGGAAAACTTAACCGGAATAACTTACACGACTAAATTGAAAACAATGAAATGAGAGGAAAACTTAACCGGAATAACTTACACGACTAAATTGAAAACAAATGAAATGAGAGGAAAACTTAACCGGAATAACTTACACGACTAAATTGAAAACTATGAAATGAGAGGAAAACTTAACCGGAATAACTTACACGACTAAATTGAAAACAAATGAAAATGAGAGGAAAATAGAACCGGAAAAACTTACACGACTAAATTGAAAACAATGAAATGAGAGAAAAACTTAACCGGAATAACTTACACAGCTAAATTGAAAACAATGAGATGAGAGGAAAACTTAACCGGAATAACGATATGCAATTTTATTGTACAAAGAGGATCTCATTATTAAGAAAATAGAGAAAGGGTACACACATGTCGAAAGCTTGGGAAACACTGCTGTAAGGAATTCAAACCAAAAAGATTTCAAAGAACAACTGGTAGTTGACGTAAAGCACCGACACTTGGAATTGATACCCTAAGTTTCAAGTTGACATTTGACATTTGAACTAACTCGATATATGTCAGTGAGATCATCTTTATGAATTTATTTCAATTCTATATGTATGCATCTCTCCACATCTATATGTATACATCTCTCCACATCTATATGTATACATCTCTTCACATCTATATGTATACATCTCTCCACATCTATATGTAAAATCTCTCCAGTCTATATGTATAATCTCTCCACATCTCTATGTATGATCTCTCCAGTCTATATGTATGATCTCTCCACATCTATATGTATACATCTCTCCACATCTATTTGTATACATCTCTCCACATCTCTATGTATACATCTCTCCACATCTCTATGTATGATCTCTCCAGTCTATATGTAAAATCTCTCCAGTCTATATGTATACATCTCTCCACATCTATATGTATACATCTCTCCACATCTATATGTATACATCTCTCCACATCTATATGTATACATCTCTCCACGTCTATATGTATACATCTCTCCACGTCTATATGTATACATCTCTCCAGTCTATATGTATATATCTCTCCACGTCTATATGTATATATCTCTCCACATCTATATATATACACATCTCTCCACATCTTTATGTATACATCTCTCCACGTCTATATGTATACATCTCTCCACGTCTATATGTATAATCTCTTCACGTCTTTATGTATACATCTCTCCACATCTATATGTATACATCTCTCCACATCTCAGTTGGAGAGTTTGTCATTTACTCTTATTTTTCATTTTCGACACTAAACGTTTCCCGTTAGTGGTTGTTTTTGTATTTATATGTTCACATATCTATGTAGTGTGTATATGTATTTATATGTTCACGTAACTATGTAGTGTGTAGATGTATTTATATGTTCACGTAGCTATGTAGTGTGTAGATGTATTTATATGTTCACGTAGCTATGTAGTGTGTAGATGTATTTATATGTTCACATAGCTATGTATGTGTATAGATGTATTTAAATGTTCACGTAGCTATGTATGTGTGTAGATGTATTTATATGTTCACATAGCTATGTATGTGTGTAGATGTATTTATATGTTCACATAGCTATGTATGTGTGTAGATGTATTTATATGTTCACATAGCTAGGTATGTGTGTATATGTTCACATAGCTATGTAGTGTATAGATGTATTTATATTTTCATATAGCTATGTATGTATGTATATGTATTTATATGTTCACATACCTATGTAGTGTATAAATGTATTTATATGTTCTTATAGCTATGTATGTAGATGTATTTATATGTTCTCATAGCTATGTATGTGTGTAGATGTATTTATATGTTCACATAGCTAAGTATGTATGTAGATGTATTTATATGTTCACATAGCTATGTATGTGTGTAGATGTATTTATATGTTCACATACAGGGTTGTTAGTATCGAAGCATCGGTATTGGCTAATACCATATCGGCGATACTTTTTTAGTATTGGTTGCTGTATTGCCGATCCTTTTTGTATCAAGTATTGATTTGTGTATCGCCGATACATTTTAAACGAAAAAATTTCGATACTCGATACCAATACTTTTTTATCGGTATTTATTAAGAATGTATTGTAACAAACTCTAACAAAATAATTTACTTTATATCTTAAAATATTAAAATAAAAAAAAATATAAATCATAAACCCAATAGAATAACCCCACTATTTGTATGTTTATCATTTTTGATTAAAAATCAAAATATCACAATTGTTCTGTTCATACAATTCAGAATTTTTTTTTGCCGAAAAACAAATAGCGATTTTAATATCTTGTTTTAAAAATAAACTACATACATTCAACCAATACTAGTAATCATAGCCATCAACCCTACCAATATTAACACAACCCATTTCCCCACATATACAACCACGGTCGGCTTTGTGCGCCGATATCTATAAATGTTACTCTTATATTATTTCATTCATTTACTTTCTTTCTATCAACTATTTGTACAATGTTTCAATGAACGACAAAAAACTTTATTTCTTTTTTGATTGATCTGTCAGTTGTACAAAAACTTGAAAAACTTGCACTCTTTATATTTTAAATAATCATATTTTTTTGTTCTCAAAAGTATTGGTATTGTATTGGTATCGATACATTTTTACCTGAGTATTTGTATTGGTATTGGCGATACTCTTTTCATGAAGTAAAGGTATTGGTATTGACAATACAATTTAAGAGTATTGTTAACAACCCTGTTCACAAAGCTATGTATGTATGTATATGTATTTATATGTTCACATAGCTATGTAGTGTGTAGATATATTTATATGTTCCCGTAGCTATGTATGTATGTATATGTATTTATATGTTCCCGTAGCTATGTATGTGTGTAGATGTATTTATATGTTCACATAGCTATGTAGTGTGTAGATATATTTATATGTTCCCGTAGCTATGTATGTATGTATATGTATTTATATGTTCACATAGCTATGTAGTGTGTAGATATATTTATATGTTCCCGTAGCTATGTATGTATGTATATGTATTTATATGTTCACATAGCTATGTATGTGTGTAGCACGTACACAAAATTGTGTAGGCTTTAAATATTTATTGAGTGTAATCGAAGCGTTACAATGGTTACAACTTTTAATTTATAATAAATTAAAACAGGAAATAACACAATGAACATGTAAAGTATACTTTACTATGAATGAAAAAACCTTTGTAAATATGTTTTTTATAGAGTATTGTTTTGTCTTCTTTGTTAAAATTAATCAAGCAGAAAGAGTGGCAACATAGTTTTAAAGTATTTGAGATCGAAGGGGCTAAATCAATGCTGCAGAGTTTATAAGATTATGTCAGTGTAATGAATAATAACAAAGTTTTATAGGACTTGATATTCAACATAGTTTTCCATATAATTAGTAACAGTAACTAGATAGTTTAAAAGTACTTGTTTGTTAGCATTTATAAATGTATTCTCATTAGCTATTACATAGTAACACGTTTTGATTTATTCTCATGAACTACAACATAGGAACATGTTTTTTTTACATTTATTTCCCAGTTAACTATAAGGAGAATTTTTAAAATAAAAGAAATCATGACAATTGAGTGACTCTCTCTACCCTATCCAAAAGGCGAATTGTTTCTGAAGCAACTTCGCAGACAAGAACTGTAACTTATATATGCAAGTGAAACATAAATCACACTGGAACATATTATGTTATATGCCAATAGTGGCCAACATACGGCTCTTAGAGTCACATACGGCTCTTAGAGTCACATACGGCTCTTAGAGGCACATACGGAACTTAGAGTCACATACGGCTCTTAGAGTCACATACGGCTCTTCGTTGAGTTTTGTGTGTCTCACAATGAGCCAGTTTTTTTCTCTTAGTTAATTTTTTTGTATCCACTCCATCTTGATACATTGACTCTATACATTGACTCTATGTATTTTCAAAGACCCAACTCATGCATGACCAACCCCCTGCGCTCTTATCTCGACAGACGCTCAATACATTTACTCTAAAGAAAGTAGCACACATTTGAAGAAATATCATGTAGAAATTAAACCACTCAAGAAAAGCTTAGCATTGAGAATTTAATTTAAAAACAACCAAATATAATGAGGTTTATTCTGATGATACTATATACAAAACAACCAAATATAATGAGGTTTATTCTGATGATACTGTATACAAAACAACCAAATATAATGAGGTTTATTCTGATGATACTATATACAAAACAACCAAATATAATGAGGTTTATTCTGATGATACTATACACAAAACAACCAAATATAATGAGGTTTATTCTGATGATACTATATACAAAACAACCAAATATAATGAGGTTTATTCTTATGATACTATATACAAAACACCCAAATATAATGAGGTTTATTCTGATGATACTTTATACAAAACACCCAAATATAATGAGGTTTTTTCTGATGATACTGTATACAAAACACCCAAATATAATGAGGTTTATTCTGATGATACTGTATAGAAAACAACAACAAAATAGACTTACGGAGTAGGTTTCTGCTCAGATTTAGAATGTTTATACAAGTCATAATCCTGGTTCATCTCAGTCACTGGCTGCGACAAAGTCCCCATAATGATCTGTCAGTGTGTGACTACAATGAGCGCCACTTATTACGTCTGTGTATGGTGTTAAGAGGAGAATCACCAAATAATGGACACATCGTTGCTTTTATAGTAGGCCTTCACATTATTTATTTCTAAAGCTACCCGCGTGTCTTCTAATGTTTGTATCCATAACATTAATATCTTCAATCGTCATTTCCTCTCAGCCATCAACACTCGCTGACGCTGCAACAAGCTCGACATTTCACTGTTTATTGACGAATCGGCAAAAGTGGTTAGCAGTTTATACATTTATCTAGGTCAGGTAAGACGTGTACAGAAATAGTTTTTATTATTTGTTTCGTTTCAATAAAATATACAACAATATTTATATTGCCTGTGAGGTTTCTTTGATACGATTTTAATCTATTATTCATTGAACACATTACGGTCAACAAGTGACGAGATTTATAAAAGAATTTAATGAATTTTGAAAGACAATGTTTAAAAAAAAACTGTTGATATCAATTGGACGCAAAGTACAATTATGTTTTGTTTGAAAACATCTTAACAAACAAACATCATAACAAACCAATGTATAACTAGGGGTAGCCAACATAGAGGCCATCTAGGCATGTGTCTTTTTATACTCATGTACTACTAGATAGTAGTCATCATGTACTAATGTACTACTAGATAGTAGTCGTCATGTACTAATGTACTGCTAGATAGTATTCGTCATGTACTAATGTACTACTAGATAGTAGTCGTCATGTACTAATGTACTACTAGATAGTAGTCGTCATGTACTAATGTACTACTAGATAGTAGTCGTCAATATACTAATTTAATGTACTACTAGATAGTAGTCGTCATGTACTAATGTACTACTAGATAGTAGTCGTCATGTACTAATGTACTACTAGATAGTAGTCGTCATGTACTAATGTACTACTAGATAGTATTCATCATGTACTAATGTACTACTAGATAGTAGTCGTCATGTACTAATGTACTACTAGATAGTAGTCATCATGTACTAATGTACTACTAGATAGTAGTCGTCATGTACTAATGTACTACTAGATAGTAGTCGTCATGTACTAATGTACTACTAGATAGTAGTCGTCATGTACTAATGTACTACTAGATAGCAGTCTCATGTACTAATGTACTACTAGATAGTAGTCGTCATGTACTAATGTACTACTAAATAGTAGTCATCATGTACTAATGTACTACTAGATAGTAGTCATCATGTACTAATGTACTACTAGATAGTAGTCATCATGCACTAATGTACTACTAGATAGTAGTCATCATGTACTAATGTACTACTAGATAGTAGTCATCATGTATTAATGTACTACTAAATAGTAGTCATCATGTACTAATGTACTACTATATAGTAGTCGTCATGTACTAATGTACTACTAGATAGTAGTTATCATGTACTAATGTACTACTAGATAGTAGTTATCATGTCCTAATGTACTATAACAAGTGTCAACATGTACTAATGTACTACTAGACAATGTTGGTCAACAAGTGCCGACATTAGGCTACTGATCTCATCATGTACTAATGTACTTAAAGGTATGCGTCAAGTTCTACTTTAAGTCAGATCTGGACGCCAGCTGTTGTATTACTGTTCAGATGCCGATATAAATGCCAGACTGTTGGTTTTAAAATATGATAGCGCGTTATTAATGTTTTATTGAGCTGCTACATTCCAGTCTAACCAATGGTTATGTATAGAGGTGAAAGGTCACAAACATATTTTAATAAATATACACATATAGGCGGGGGGAGCAATAGAGTTGTGCTCCAGTTTGGATAAATTATAATTATTTTAAAATACACAGATTTACACATATGTACACATATATATACACACATATTTTTCGAATGCAAAATTAAAAAAGGCAAACTGACCTCATAGTATTCAAATAAATCTTAAAATTTGGCGATGCCAGTTAAAATCATGCTGAATAGATGTATACGTCAATAATGCAATTCTGTTAATAACACTTTGTGTTTGCTTTGGTTACAAATATAATCTCACCTATCACAATTTGTTAATAACACTTTGTGTTTGCTTTGGTTACAAATATAATCTCACCTATCACAATCTGTTAATAACACTTTGTGTTTGCTTTGGTTACAAATATAATCTCACCTATCACAATCTGTTAATAACACTTTGTGTTTGCTTTGGTTACAAATATAATCTCACCTATCACAATTTTTTAATAATTTAGTAGTCTAAACTTTAACCCTCAAATAATAGAGTTGACGAATGAAGAATATTTATAATTTGGACATACATGCAGCATGTCTATAACTAGGCATCTTATACTAGTCTAAAACTAGGCATCTTATAATTGTCTAAAACTATGTATGTTACAAATGTCTAAAACTAGGCATCTTATAATTGTCTAAAACTATGTATCTCATAATTGTCTAAAACTATGTATGTTATAAATGTCTAAAACTAGGCCACTTATAATTGTCTAAAACTATGCATCTTATAATTGTCTAAAACTATGTATGTTATAAATGTCTAACCTAGGCCACTTATAATTGTCTAAAACTATGCATCTCATAATTGTCTAAAACTATGTATGTTACAAATGTCTAAAACTAGGCCACTTATAATTGTCTAAAACTATGCATCTTATAAATGTCTATACTAGGCATCCTAAGATTGTCTAATAATTGTTCATCACAAGATTACCCAGTATAGAGTGGGTAACGACCTCAAGGAAAAGCTGAAAGAATCTAGTGTACTGTTGAAATGATATTGTATATGTCTAGTGTACTGTTGAAATGGTATTGTATATGTCTAGTGTACTGTTGAAATAATATTGTATATGTCTAGTGTACTTTTGAAATAATATTGTATATGTCTAGTGTACTGTTAAAATAATATTGTATATGTCTAGTGTACTTTTGAAATAATATTGTATATGTCTAGTGTACTTTTGAAATAATATTGTATATGTCTAGTGTATTTTTGAAATAATATTGTATATGTCTAGTGTACTGTTGAAATGGTATTGTATATGTCTAGTGTACTGTTAAAGTAATATTGTATACTTAAAATAACAATTATAATTTATATAATATTTACAAGAAAATGTCAAAGTCCTTGATCTATATTGATTTCTTTCAATGACGCAGTGATTTATTCCACCCCCACCCCCATCCAGTAATTTAAGAAAAGAATAACTCAGTAGCCACTGCAGCCTTCATGTTGATTTCTCTTACAGATCAGGTCGACGATATCTCTAATGTAAGATATAATTAGAACACGTCCAATACTGGACGTAACGTGTTGGAGCGGGCGCACAATTCTCTCCTCGTTGAGTTATTATGGAAGTTAGTCCATTATACTTTCTAAAAATAGATTAAAAAATCAACATCTCTTTAAAAAAAAAAAACTCACAATCTCTTCATCTAGAGAATTTTTTTCTTTCAAAAGTCAAACCACCAATCGATAACGAAATAAACAATACACCAAAAGAGAGATTTGGGGGGCGGGGGGGGGGTGTAGAGAGAGAGAGTGTGTGAGTTGAGAGCTTGAGAGAGTGTGTGTGTGTTTGTGTGTGTGTGTTTTGTTATTTTTAATTTGTCGAAACATAGTATTTTCTCTTGTCACAGTTTCTTAGAATTGTTTTAAATAGCTTTTGAAGAATTCTGTTAGCTTGCGATTTTGACCAATTATGTTAAATGATTTATTAATATTATAAAGAAAATGCAAACTTTAACCTCCGGTTATGGTTGTACACAGTGAATGTGATGATTTTAAAAACAAACATTGTTAATGAATCCTTTGTGACACCATTTTAGGGGTGACACCAAAATGAACAGTTCTAAATTTCATAGCACGGAAAAATCGGTATAGTCGGTTTTATAACCGATCATAGTTAAAAACATGAGCAGTAGCACAGGGTGTTACCGTGCCACATTACAGAGCAGTAGCACTGGGTGCCACCATGCAGATCAGTAGCACAGGGTGCTACCATGCAAAGCGTCTGGTGCTTAGGTAAATGAATAAAATTCAAAGCTGCTCGTGTAGTCACGTGCAGGCTTGCGGAGTCGCCATTTTTTTTCCGGATCCGGCTCCCTATTAAGATTGTAATTGCGCCACGCAAACATGCCGCTGATAAAAAGTTATGCAAATTTTGCCGCGTTCAACCCCATAGTCAGGAACTTGAAAAATATACGCATGGTCGGTTTTACTAAAAACAAACTATTTCAGTGCATCCAGAATCATATCATTATTTTCGACCGAAGTTTCACTAGTCGCCATTTTCATAAGTAATAAAAAGTTATTTCAATGATCAAATTAGCAAATAGTAAAATCATACATTATTTAAAATATTTTAAAGACTTCAGTATTTATATGTATTATTTATAAATTTGAAGTGACTATTCGGACCCGTGTACCAATAAACTCCGATTTTTATTCGGACCCCGTCCCAATAAAGTCTGATTGTTATTCGGACCCGTGGCAAATATGCACTTAGCTTAGCTATACATACACTTTATTATTGTTTTTTTTTTAATAATTGTTTTAATTGTATGATTTAATCGTTACTCAGTGTCTAGGGTTCCACTAAGCGGACTCTGTATTATTATTTTTTCGGGTTCCGTCTAATAAAGTTTAAATATATCGCTAAGCTTAGTGCATATTTGCCACGGGTCCGAATAACAATCCGATTTTATTGGGACCCGGGTCCGTATAGCCACAGCCTTATAAATTTATCTACTCTTTTTCAGATATTCTGTATATAATAAAATTGTTAAATACAGAAAGCGACCATTTTGTTTTTAGTCTATTACAAATTCGCGGTCAAATAATAATGCGAAATGACGCGTTCTTTTTGTCGTCGTAGTTAAAATTTATTTTAAATGAATGATAAAATTATTCTATGAAATAAAACTGTTTTAACTTTATATATAACAAAATAACATGCCATTAAAAAAATTTCGGAGGGTAAACAAGATTTAAAACGAACACAAAACGATTCCCCGTTAAAGATTTCTTGTGGTGATGTGCGTGCACGCTATCATTTAAACGCTGTTACTGTTGTGGCGTTCGTAAAAAGGACAACATTTCAAATTGTAGGAGGCAAACAATCAAACAAATTTGGAATTTTAAGCTAAAAAAAATTCTGCTGTAAAAAAAAAAACATTTGGGAGCCGTGGAGCCGCCAGATTTGTTCGACTTTGGCTCCAGCAAAAAGTAGCGGCTCCCGGCTCCTCGGCTCCGGCTCCGCAAGCCTGTGAATTGGAGACGTAGTTTACAAACTCAGTTTAATGAAAGTAATATACATCTTTGTGAAATACAGTCAGTAATACTATCGTTTTTTATCGCTGTACAATGAATTCAATATTCAATTTACACATCCAGTAAATCTTTGAAAAAAAAAAAAATAAAATGATTTTCTTATTGAACATCAAGTAACCAATACCGAATTATTTCAGTATGGTGGTAACTCTGGCTACGAACTTAAATGAAACAATCGTAACCCGGAAACATCGAAATCAATAAAAAGAGACAATCCGTTTCAAGATGAAAGAATCGTATTTTATTTTAACATTGGTTAGTTTACCTGGCTAAACAAAAACAATACTTGTACTTCACGTGATAAATATGAGACAAGAAAACTCGCTGGCAACAAGTTTGTTTGGATGGGCCATCGTATCATCGGGTTTACTACTCGCTGGTAACAAGTTTATTTGGATGGGCCATCGTATCATCGGGTTTACTACTCGCTGGCAACAAGGTTGTTTGGATGGGCCATCGTATCATCGGGTTTACTACTCGCTGGCAACAAGGTTGTTTGTATGGGCCATCGTATCATCGGGTTTACTACTCGCTGGCAACAAGGTTGTTTGGATAGGCCATCGTATCATCGGGTTTACTACTCGCTGGCAACAAGTTTGTTTGGATAGGCCATCGTACCATCGGGTTAACTACTCGCTGGCAACAAGTTTGGATGGTTCAAAATGAAGTTTTCAACGTCTTACTCCTTGCTGCAAATTTCTTTTATCCCTGCAGTTGAGACGGTGACAAGCGACTGCTCTACATCAACAGACGACTGCTCTTCATCGTCAGTTACTGCTCCTCATTATCAGTGACTGCTCTTCATCATTAGTGACTGCTCCTCATCACCAGGCGACTACTTCTCATCATCAGTGACTGTTCCTCATCACCAGATTTCTGCTCTTCATCACCAGATGACTGCTCTTTATCACATAACAACTGTTCTCATCACCAGATGACTGCTCTTCATCACCAGACGACTGCTCATCACCAGACGACTGCTCTTTATCACCAGGCGACTGCTCCTCACCATCAGACTACTGCTCCTTATCACCAGACGACTGCTCATCACCAGACGACTGCTCTTTATCACCAGACGACTGCTCCTCACCATCAGACTACTGCTCCTCATCACCAGACTACTGCTCGTCATCACTAGATTTCTGCTCTTCATCACCAGATGAATGCTCTTTATCACCAAACGACTGCTCCTCATCACCAGAAGACTGCTCCTCATCACCAGACAACTGCTCGTCATTACCAGATTTCTGCTCTTCATCACCAGATGACTGCTCTTTATAAACAAACGACTGCTCCGCATCACCAGATGACTGTTTTTCATTACCAGACGACTGCTCATCACCAGATGACTGCTCTTCATCACCAGTTGACTGCTCTTCATCACCAGACGACTGCTCCTAATTAAATGTCTGGCTGTAGTGCGTGGCCTTTGTTAGGACTGTAATGATCGTCTCTCTCTCTCTCTCTCTCTCTCAATCTCTCTCAATCTCTCTCTCTCAATCTCTCTCTCTCTCTCTCTCTCTCTCTCTATTCGTTACCAGAATTAATCATTAAAGTTGCTCGAAACCTGAATGGTTCGTGACCTGGGGCGTTCGTAACTCGAGGTTACATTGTAATTCTAGATATTAAGCTGTAATGTCTTTGAGGCTTCACGGAGACCTGGTCAATGTCTCGTTGGAGACCACTGTAATTAGAGTCCATGAAATTCAAATTGAAGCAATACTCATCAGGTTTGATCGTATAATTACAGTCGAGAAAACGAACTATGCAATCAGAATATTAAAAACTGAATTCACCCTACTGTGACCGCATACGAAACAAATAAATACGTTGAGTTTACATCGCTTCAGGGTTGATACTGACTCTACGCATTTATTTACATAGGAATATATAAAGTTCATGTTATGTTTTAACTAAGAACTGATTGTATAAATATTTGCTCTCATTAATCTTGCAAATAAGAATAAAGTTTTGAAATGTTTATTAGCTCAAAGTAAAATAGTCTTGTCATAAAAAATTCATTAATTGAGTGACTCGATAGAAGACTATATGGTCTATAGACACGGGCGTATTCAAGGGGTGGTATTTGCCCCCCCCCCTACATTTTGAAAAAATGTCATAAAGTTGTTACAATAAAACTGAACTAAATTTCCTGAAAGTTTATTACATTAAAGTATAATAACTAAACAAACAACACATGTACCCCAAACCTAACCCCCAACAGCTGAAAGTAACTAATGTGCAACTTGCTTGCTTTTTCCAGATTGTTCTAAATATTCCAGTTGTTTAACAATTTATGTCACATTTTCAGCGAAAATCCGCAACCTTTTATATTTATGGGTCCATCTAGTTTCACATAACAAAGGAACATTTCGAATTAGTTTTCTTCGCTGATTAATTTCTCAGAAAAAAACTAAAATTGACTTAATTTTTCCTATTATGTTTCGTACAGCATTCACATTATTTAAATCTTTCACGACAAGATTTAATTTACGTGAACTGCAATGTACAATTGCTGCTTTTGGGTCTTTTTTTTTCGAATTATTGCTTGGACTGCTCCTTCTTTACTTGCCATTGTAGAGCATCCGTCTTATCCTTGACCAACAAAATTTGTCATATCTAATCAGGCCCAAAGCGTGTGGGGGGCAGGGGAGCCCGGCCCTCCCTGCGTTTTGTCTGGCCCCTTTGCTTGTTTGCTATACTTAGTAAAATTTATTTCCTGCCCCCCTGCTATAGCTTGGCCCCTGCTGTAGAATGACTGGCCCCTGCTGTAGAATTTTCACGCTACGGGGCTAATCCAAATTCTAATGATTTATTGTGTTCTTTGACAAATCTAACATCAAGTGACATCTGCTCAATGCCTGAAATTATTTTGTCTCGTCGGCAAGTATAGAAATTGCAACTGAATTATTTGCTTCACGAACAATGTCTTCACGCAAGAGAGACCCACAAATTTCGATCTTAGTGTTTTGTGTAGTTTCCGACAGGCCCACCGACAGAAATTTCGGGCCCCTTGGCAGGGATGTCACGGGCCTCTCGTGCTGATAATAATATTTTCAAAATTTGATTGGCAAGCTCAGTCTGGGCCCCTAAAACTCGCCGGGCCCCTGGGCATTTGCCCTCTGCCCCCTCTCGGCGGCAGTGGTTGCCGAGATATACTTAGCATTACAAGAACTAATTGACAAATGATTACCTAGAACTTCATCTCCAGATTCAACACGAATCTCTAACAGGTCGTAAAAAATACCAGAATGTGATTCTTTTCCACAAAGTGACAAATCATGATTGCCGCAAAAAAAAAAGATTGTAGAAATGGAGGGACCCAGTTTGTTGCGATTTTCTAGACTTTGTCTTCTAAATGAGGAACTGCTCATCTATGGAAACTGCTTTGGCTACCAATAGTGCAACAAAATAGCTTGAATCCTTAATAAGAGTCTTTGTGCCATGTGCTTTGCATGTGGCTACGTGCATCTTCGTTGAAATCTTTTAATTTTGTGCATGGTTTGATAACAAATGGTCCATGAACTACTGGAATTACTTTTTGCGAAAACAACACGCACAATTTGCAAAAGCCATCTTTTAACATTTGCAAGTATACAACCCACGATGAATAGTTTGATAACCAAGCATATCTAAAGCCTCTGTTTCCATTAATGTCAGCTCTAAAAATCATATTTTTATCAGGGGTCGAACAATCAAGGATCAGCAGCAATTTCAACTCATTTGAAGGGTCGTGCATCAAGACATACCTTCCAATATTTAATTTAGGAAATGAAGAAGTGACAGCGACAATCAAATTAGAAATAGTTTCTTCAGTTGTGCCTGGCTGTTGAACTTGTACTGTTGTCCTCAATGCATGTGATAATTCAGATACTGCAAACGCCCTAAAATCTTCTAATAACGGCATTTCAGAATCCCGCGATTGCTCTACTTTTTATTGAGCCTGTACATTTATTTTCTGATATCCATCTTTTCATATTAATTTAGGATAAATTTTAAAATTCACTCAGTGGCAGACGATTATAAACTAACAAGAGTTGCCAGATTATAAAAAAAAAAACCTTAATGCCAAAAACATTTTCGAAGGACAAATCAAGCTACAGAAGGCCAAAGTAAACAAAAAAAAAATTAAAATCGGAACATGCTTGTGCTTGTAGTCAAAATGTGTGAATTTTAATATACCGTTATTTATGTCAAACTAAATAATTAATGTTATACTTAACTTCGATTTAATTGAAAAATAAACATGTATGGTTTTGTCAGTTAAAATAAAAAAACGTGTCCCCCCCCCCCTGGAAAAATTCCTAGCGACGCTCATGTCTACAGATGTAATACTACACTCGACCCCGCATGTAGCACTCGCCATAGGCCTGGCATGTCTATAGATGTAATACTACACTCGACCCCGCATGTAGCACTCGCCATAGGCCTGGCATGTCTATAGATGTAATACTACACTCGACCCCGCATATAGCACTCGCCCTAGGCCAGGCATGTCTATAGATGTATTACTACACTCGACCCCGCATGTAGCACTCGCCCTAGGCCTGGCATGTCTATAGATGTAATACTACACTCGACCCCGCATATAGCACTCGCCCTAGGCCTGGCATGTCTATAGATGTGAATACTACACTCAACCCCGCATAGCACTCGCCCTAGGCCTAGGCATACCTATAGATGTATTACTACACTCGACCCGCAGCATGTAGCACTCGCCCTAGGCCAGGCATGTCTATAGATGTATTACTACACTCGACCCCGCATGTAGCACTCGCCCTAGGCCTGGCATGTCTATAGATGTAATACTACACTCGGCCCGACCCACATGTAATGCACCACGTACTCTCCTAGGCCTGGCATGTCTATAGATGTAATACTACACTCGACCCCGCATGTAGCACTCGCCCTAGGCCTGGCATGTCTATAGATGTAATACTACACTCGACCCCACATATAGCACTCGCCCTAGGCCTGCATGTCTACAGATGTAATACTACACTCGACCCCGCATATAGCACTCGCCCTGGGCCTGGCATGTCTATAGATGTAATACTACTCGAAGCCCCGCATATGTCGCCCTAGGCCTGCATGTCTACAGATGTAATACCACACTCGACCCCGCATATAGCACTCACCCTAGCCCTGGCATATGGGCGCGAACTGCTAAGGCCGCCTATGTTACTAACAGAAAATTCAGTGTCAAGCTTCTGGTTGGCCCCAGGAAAATAATTGCTGCCGAATTCCGGCATTAATCTTTGATTCATTGAATAAAAATCAATGTAAAACACTCACTAGGCCACAGTCGCTCTTACAGATAGGAAAACTATGTAATTGCCTAGGGCTCCACTGCCCATAAAGCTCCTTCCAGTCTTAAAATCCACTACTTCCTTGTGCTAAGAATGGCTCGACATGTAATTTTGCACAGTGCACATAGCACTACAACAAACAGAAGAACGCCATGACGTCTATACATAGGACTACAACAAACAGAAGAACGCCATGACGTCTATACATAGGACTACAACAAACAGAAGAACGCCATGACGTCTATACATACCCCTCTGCTCACAAGAGACGGACTCTATAGGATTCACACAGAGACTAGACTCTAAAGGCTCCAAGAGATGGACTACAACAAACAGAAGAACGCCATGACGTCTATACATAGGACTACAACAAACAGAAGAACGCCATGACGTCTATACATAGGACTACAACAAACAGAAGAACGCCATGATGTCTATACATAGGACTCCAACAAACAGAAGAACGCCATGACGTCTATACATAGGACTACAACAAACAGAAGAACGCCCCTGCACTAGGCGCTTTGTTAAATATTTACTTCAGGAGCAGTATTAGTTGACTCTGTTTGTCGGTATCATGCGATTTACTTTGTTAACAAATTTGTTGACTAGATATATCAGTATTACGTTATTTACTTAATGAATATATTTGTTAGCTCTGTATGTCAGTATCACCATCTGTCTATTATACTTTGTTAACTCTGTATGTCAGTATCAACATCTGTCTATTACACTTAGTTAATTCTGTATGTTAGTATCAACATCTGTCTATTATACTTTGTTAATTCTGTATGTTAGTATCAACATCTGTCTATTATACTTTGTTAACTCTGTATGTTAGTATCAACATCTGTCTATTATACTTTGTTAATTCTGTATGTTAGTATCACCATCTGTCTATTATACTTTGTTAACTCTGTATGTTAGTATCAACATCTGTCTATTATACTTTGTTAACTCTGTATGTTAGTATCACCATCTGTCTATTATACTTTGTTAACTCTGTATGTTAGTATCAACATCTGTCTATTATACTTTGTTAACTCTGTATGTTAGTATCAACATCTGTCTATTATACTTTGTTAACTCTGTATGTCAGTATCAACATCTGTCTATTATACTTTGTTAACTCTGTATGTTAGTATCAACATCTGTCTATTATACTTTGTTAACTCTGTATGTCAGTATCAACATCTGTCTATTATACTTTGTTAACTCTGTATGTTAGTATCAACATCTGTCTATTATACTTTGTTAATTCTGTATGTTAGTATCACCATCTGTCTATTATACTTTGTTAACTCTGTATGTTAGTATCAACATCTGTCTATTATACTTTGTTAACTCTGTATGTTAGTATCAATATCTGTCTATTATATTATTAAGAATTCATTGTAAGTTTCCTTTATTGAGTGTCTTTTACAAAGTATTTTTTGCGAAAATTGAGCTAATTATTATGACTAAATAAAATGTATAATGTGTGTGTGTGTGTGTTAGGACAAAAAGAGAGAAAAACAGAGATATACATGGAGAGAGAGAGAGAGAGAGAGAGAGAGAGAGAGAGAGAGAGAGAGACAGATAGAAAAGCACACATTCAGACAGAGGGTTTATATATTGTATTTGAAAACATTTTTTCTCGTTCAATTTTCTATCCAAGAATTTGTTCCTAACATTTGACAAAACAGCCAATAGCTTTTAACAGTCATGTAATTCCGGTATTCGCTTGGATGACGCTACACAAAAGTTAAAAAAAATAATCCAATGGTTTCTATCTATACATGACCCCGTAGTCGTTTAGCAGGCTAAAAATAACTACCTCTAGTTCTCTGTACAGCTATAAATGGACGATCTGGCTAAATGTCACGCAGTAAGCCAAGAGTAACAAATATTAAAAAGAAAAAAAAAAGCTATGCATGATTGCTGTAATGATAGTGTGCTGTGCTAAAAATCGATTTCTTAAAAAAAAATCGAGGTTGAAAAATAATTGTTTGACGAATTTTTTTGTTATAATTCTTTCATAAATTCATTTTTTAGATAGATATTTTTGTTTGTTTATTGTGATAAGACTATTTTTGTTTGTTTATTGTGATAAGACTATTAAAATGTAAAATGTTGTTTAAGAGTTTACCCATAACTATGATACGTTAAATCTATTTAAACAGTGAAAGGGGCTTTAGGCACCCCCCCCCCCCAATCTCTAGAAGTCTCTGCCTATTGTCACCAAAGAAATAAGAACATTTCTGCCTATTGTCACCAAAGAAATAAGAACATTTCTGCCTATTGTCACCAAAGAAATAAGAACATTTCTGCCTATTGTCACCAAAGAAATAAGAACATTTCTGCCTATTGTCACCAAAGAAATAAGAACATTTCTGACTAGGGTCTCCAAAGAAATAAGAACATTTCTGCCTATTGTCACCAAAGAAATAGGAACATTTCTGCCGCCATGGAGCAACTCTTGTTGCAATTATTTGGCAGGTTATTAGTTGGCAGGTTTCTTTCTGGTTATTTTTTTCTTTTTGCCTCTGAAAATTATTGGAAAGGGATTGTCATAATGATATTTACATTGTGAGTCTTTATTTTTCAGTTGAGAGAGGTTGAGTTCCCATCAGAAGTCTTCAGCAGCTGGCGTAATGGGGAAGTTGCGCCAGATATGGCTAATACATGTGAAACACAGCAAGGAAATTACCAAGGAAATGGACGCAACAAAATATGTGCCCGATTTCATAGCATTGAGACAATGTTTTATAATCAGAAAGCAGAGATATGTTCCATTTAGTCTGAAAAAGACACAACCAAAGCTGTGATACTAGAGTAAGACTGAAGTAAAATTGTGCATACAACCTGCTGTTTGCTATAGAATTGGTAATTACAAGTCGTCTTCAGCAATATTAAGTAGTGAAATGATTTCATCATTATTGAGTAGTCTGTAGTTCAATGACTGATAAAGACGATGGGCGGATAATTAAGCTAGTCTGCAATAGCTAGTCTTTAATAGCTAGTTTGAAATATCATGATACAAGAAGTGTGAATATTTCCGGTATTTCGATTGGCTAATATAAAAATCCTGTTGTATTCTGAAGCTCTTCTGCTGCAAGGCGGTGAATCCACCGAATTAAGTCCATCGCAATCAACTGGGCGTAAAAGAGACGAAACGAAACAATTTTAAGGGCGTGATACCTCAGAGCGCCAAGTAGCCACGCTCCACGGGTACTGTTATAGCCAGGCTCCACGGGTACTGTTATAGCCAGGCTCCACGGGTACTGTTATAGCCATACTCCACGGGTACTGTTATAGCCAGGCTCCACTGGTACTGTTATAGCCAGATTCCACGGGTACTGTTATAGCCAGGCTCCACGGGTACTGTTATAGCCAGACTCCACGGGTACTGCTATAAAACAAAAACCACTTGTTGCTGTCAGTGGGCGTTTCCTTTTATGACAACTAGATTGTCTGTGAGTGGCGACAAACTTGTGACATTCTCACTCTTGTATAAAATTGTAAGTAGAACCGAAATCACTTCATCTAATGCCAGCAATCATGACAGTTTCAAAGTTTGATGAAGCTAAGCCAGTGGCATAACTAGACTGGGGTGGAAGGGGGATGTCTAACCTGTTACTTACTTTGCCGTCAGTCAGGGAAGACACTTTCACCAATCAATTACTTTTCGGCGCATGAATGGAGCATCACTAAAGTTAGTTACACTACTGCCGTAAATTTTGACATAACCAGTAGGGTTCCGGAATCAAAGTCAGCATTATTTATAGACACATCACTAATTATGGACATTACAGCCCTGAGTTTTAACATTAACCCATTACAGCTCCGAGTATGACATTAGCTACTGACATTGCAGCCCTTAAATATAACATTAAATACAGTAATCAGTTTAACATTGACTACTAACATTACAGCCATGAGTTTAACATTGCCTACTAACATTACAGCCATGAGTTTAACATTGACTACTAACATTACAGCCATGAGTTTAACATTGACTACTAATGTAGAAGTTTTTAGTATAACATTAGTTTGTACGTCTGTCTCTCAATAGTTTCAAAATAATTTGGTCTCTCGGCCAACCCTACGCACACAACTGCATTCAGCCGATGGTGCGGTAATACACGCTTGATCTTCTCTGACATAGAAAAGTGTACACCCTTAACACTAGAAAGATTATCAAAGAAGTCGTTTCAACCCCCACCCCAGCTGAACTTATACAACCTCAACGTGAAAAGCCTCAGTCTATTATTCTAGGAAATAAACGACTCTCAAAAGCAATTTGGATTAAGGAGTTTTCGGTTCAGTGACTGGAATCTGTTCGCTAACAGTATTTTGGGTGTTAACGCCAATATCACCAAGGACTCTCCCTTATTAAAGTTTGTCAGTGGGGGGCTTAAAATTCTTTGCAAGCTGTGGTCCTGTGGTCCTGTGACTCAGTGGTCCTGATACTATTATTATCATGTAGATTAAATTTTAATTTCTTCCTTTGAAATTCTCAGTAGTATTTTTTAAAAAGTTTATATAAAATAGTTTTGTTTCGGTGCATTCATCTTGCTGATTATGTATGGAGAATGTAGGCTTGGTAATTCTTTGTAATTAGGAAAAGAGAAAAAAGAATATTAATGAGATCTTACATTAAATGAGACAAAACATATAAGCTGTAGATATTGTGCTTGGCAAAAAAAAAGACTAGATGAGTTTGTTATGCTAAATGAGACCATAGATTTTGTTTGCTGGTGTTACTCTCTATTGTCACTGATGTTAATCAAACCAGTCATGTGTTCGGACTTAAACACAACCAACGTTCCCCAGTCTGAATTTAATTTTAACTTCATTGATCTTGTAAAGTGTAATCGTGGAAACGTTTATTACTTTAAACAAGCAATTTAAGTCTTTTCCGTTTCGGACAAAGGACATTTTAGAGCATTTTCGTGTACGCAGTGGCTACGTATGGATTTTGATAAATAGAGAGGGAAGTAATCATGTTGAATAACTGTTACAAAAATAAATAATCATTACGCCCCTTTGATTAGCTTTTATTATTATATTTAAAATATAAGCAAAAACGGTACATAAAAAACTCTTATATTCCGCTCTGAGAGGTCCTATCGCAAAATGAACTTTTGATGTACACTTGGCAGGCCAAGACCTACAAAATAATATATACATCATGGGTCTAGGACTTATGGTTGCTGAGATATAGGGCGCTCCTTTGTTAATATAGCTTATATAGTAAAAAACGGTACTTAATACGTCCCCTTTTTCGGTCCTCAGAGGTCAGATCGCGAAATGGGCTTTTGCTGCACACATGGCAGGCCAAGACCTACAAAATGATATATACATCATGGGTCTAGGACTTATGGTTGTTGAGATCTAGGGTGATGACGGACAGACAGACAGACAAAATGGGGACAATAGAGCATTTTTTTTTCGAAAATGCCCTAAAAATACCAATCTATAAGAAATATATTACCGTATTTTTCGCCGTATAAGACGCTCCGGCATATAAGACGCACCCAATTTTAAAGGAGGAAAATCTAGAAAAAAAAAGATTCTGAACCAAATACTTGCAGCATGAAAAAAAAACAACAACAATATTTTTTTTTCCCCGTCATCATCCCTTTCTTCACCGTACGTTCAATTACACATTCACTTGGTGCGCGATTTTTATTTATAGTGAAGGTGATCCCATACCGTGAATACTTTAATATAGTAAAATACTAAAATAATTAATTACAATTAAACTACGCATTGAGATTGTATTAATAATGTTAATAATGTCACAGAAACATTTTAACTAACGTATTTCGGTTTATTAAAGTGCATCTTTAATTTTAATCTTCCGAATACATAAAACGATAGGTAAATAGATATGACTATTGATTTCATCATGTTTACAATTGGAGTTTCCGGGAGTTACCCCTCTTTTAAAAGTGTATGATAGCATGTAAAATGTGTATTTGCCGTATAAGACGCACCAACTTCCCCCCCCCCCAGTTTTGGGGAAGAAAAAGTGCGTCTTATACGGCGAAAAATACGGTACTTACAAATTTAACTTTATAAAGTGAAGTATCCGTCTTGTATGGCCGTCTTGTATAGGCGACCTGGTCCTAAGTTTTAAGCTTGCTATATAAATAAAGTAATAATACTATAAACAGGAATAACCTCAGAAAATCAACACCACTTTTATCCACATAAGCTTCCCCAGATGCAAAGACATCTAATAAAATAATAGCGATTTGGGTTCTGCGTTAAATCGAAAGTAAAGAATTAATACAACAGTATTCCAGTTTAAAATACAATCATGAAACAATCGGATCTGCTCGAAATAAAAAAATAACCTAGCCTACTGATCAAGCCTAAGGGTATATAACTCTATGCAAATGTTTTGCAGAGTACAGCTAGCTTTTAAATATATATAAAAAAGGTATTTTATCACCCCATCAAAAAACTGATTCTCTATTACTAAATGAAATTTATGTACAGACAGATCTCTGTTATACAAATGGTTTAGCAGAGTTTAGCTAAATATAAACCACGTATTTAAAAAAGACTGTGAAGTCAATTATGATTATATCTTTGCTCTCTAATAAAAGAGCTAGAATCACTTCATACATGCTGATAATATTAATGTAAATGATTGGGAAACCTATAGTTAAAAGAGATAGAATAACTTAACAATGCTGGTTTTAAAGTTGTATGTATGCATGGGCGTATTCTTGTACTGTTGTCCTCAATACCAATGATAAGTCAGATGCTGCAGAAGCCCTAAAATCTTCTAAAACAACATTTCGGAATCCCGCGATTGCTCTACTTTATAAACAAACAAGAGTTGCGAGTTCAAAAAAAACAACATTTTCGAAGACCCAATCAAGTTAGAGAAATCCAAATTAAAAAATAAAATAAAATCGGAACCTTCTTGTGCTTATCAAAATGTTTTAATTTTCCAATGCATTTATTTATGTCAATATAAATAATTATGTTATACTTAACTAGAATTTAAATGAAAAATAAGCCTGTATGCAGTGGCGTAGCGATGTACTCGCGCCCGGGGCAAAATATCTTTTTAGCGCCCCCACTCGAAAACCATATAATATTATATGTAAAATATACCATTTGGCACCCCCTTTGCGAGTAGTGCCCGGGGCATGATACCCCCCTTTCCCCGCCTCACTACGCCACTGCCTGTATGACATTGTCAGTTGAATTAAAAAAAAAACGTGTATTTGTGCCCCCCCCCCGGAAAAATTTCTAGCGACGCCCATGTATGTATGATATCAGGCAATAATAGGATTAATAGAAATATGTCGACACCTGTATGTAACGTAGAATGAAGTATGTATTAGTATATGTACTTGTGTTCGAATTATTGGTTAGTGTGTGTGTTCAACATTATGTTAAGACTTTTTTAAAAAAATAAATCATATCAGTTACTATTAGCCAGAAGTACAAAAAGACTGTGTGACAAAAAATTAACTATTCAGACCAAACTTTTGACGAGGCAAAACCAAGTAGCTGGCTGGTCTAATTCAAGATGTCCGTGGTGTGAGAGATTGGAAGGTGCTGTGTACCGACCACTTATGTCAACACCGTCATCTGCAAGTGCTACAATCTCGGTTGAACATCATTGAGCATGGTACTGCCAATGTCGCAGAAAGATGTTTTTTTTTCTCTAGCCAGGTGACACCAATGATCTTCCCCCAGACAGATCGTGACATTTGTCTCCTGTTTACATTTGTCTCCTGTTAACTTTAGTGAACATTTTATGTGTTACTTTATTTTTACTTTTTTTTACTTTTTGTTTTATTTCACGTGCAGGCGTACAACCGGGGGGGGGTGTTTGTGTGATAGCTTTAAGTGTGTGTGCGTGTGTGTGCGTGTGTGATTTTGAAAGTATGCATTTTAAAAAATAAAAGGATGTGATTTGTTTCTTAAGAAAAATACTCCCGAAATCAAAAACTACGGGAATATTTTTCTGTTTTTGATTTCTATTAGTTTCAATGTGCGGAACAAATCTGTACTAAATTTAGACCGACACAATCAGAACATTATTGTTATATTTAATGTAGGTAGTTGTAAATTTAGACCGACACAATCAGAACATTATTGTTATATTTAATGTAGGTAGTTATAAATTTAGACCGACACAATCAGAACATTATTGTTATATTTAATGTAGGTAGTTATAAATTTAGACCGACACAATCAGAACATTATTGTTATATTTAATGTAGGTAGTTATAAATTTAGACCGACACAATCAGAACATTATTGTTATATTTAATGTAGGTAGTTATAAATTTAGACCGACACAATCAGAACATTATTGTTATATTTAATGTAGGTAGTTATAAATTTAGACCGACACAATCAGAACATTATTGTTATATTTAATGTAGGTAGTTATAAATTTAGACCGACACAATCAGAACATTATTGTTATATATAATGTAGGTAGTTACAACTCTTTTTTCACTTTTTTCCTAGTTCTCAATCATTTTTTGTTTCAAAATTCTCAACAATCTCTTGTATCAAATTGATATAAAGTTTTGGGTCTCACATCAGCATCATCTAGATGCCCATCATGCCAAAATCAAGTGAATAGTTTTTGAGAACAAAATATTTGTAAATCTAAAAAAAAAAAAAAACATTGCCATCAGTGACACGCCTTTTTAAAAAAAAAAACTTGAAACGATTTATCACCCTGACGCCACTTAACTAATTTTATTTATAAGTCTAACGCTTCTAAATTAATTTGATTCATTACTCTGACTCCACTAAACTAATTTGATTTATCACTATGACTCCAATAAACTAATTTAATTTATCTCCCAGACACCAATAAACTAATTCGATTTATCACTCTGACTCCAATAAACTAATCTGATTTATCACTCTGACTCCAATAAACTAATTTGATTTATCACTCTGACTCCAATAAACTAATTTGATGTATCACTCTGACTCCACTAAACTAATTTGATTCATTACTCTGACTCCAATAAACTAATTTGATTTATCACTCTGACTCCAATAAACTAATTTGATTTATCACTCTGACTCCAATAAACTAATTTGATTCATTACTCTGACGCCAATAAACTAATTTGATTTATCACTCTGTCGCCACTAAACTAAGCTGAAAGCTGCATATAAGATTCAGTTGCTTTAAAAAAAAAAGTTTTTTTGAATTTCAAGTGACTTTCAAGAAATTAATTTAATATGCCAAAAATCGGGCTTTGGACGTGCTAGTTCCAAGTGATTTTTTTGGTTGAAAATATTTTCGCATTCAACACTTCTTGACTCCGTAATGATTGTCCTGGTTCAGCGGCGGCCATAAAAAATGGAGCAAAAGTCCAATCAAAAGGGGATTCTTTAGAAAGACGTCATTTGCTGTTAACTTTTTCACCAACTAATGCTGAGACTTTGAACCGTAACTGTTTATTCAAAACATAAAGACAATGGTTTTTTTTATGTTGAAAGATGTTTAGTGATTCAACATCCAAGCAATATCGTTTGAATAGATTAGCATTTAATTAAATACGCAGGAAATTCTATGTAAGTATGTATGTATGTATTTATGTATGTATGTATGTAATTATGCATCTATCTATCTATCTATCTATCTATCTATCTATCTATCTATCTATCTATCTATCTATCTATCTATCTATCTATCTATCTATCTATCTATCTATCTATCTATCTATCTATCTATCTATCTATCTATCTATCTATCTATCTATCTATCTATCTATCTATCTATATGTACGGCCGCTGATTACTATGGAGATGAGGAGAAACAAAATCTTCCTTTGTAAACAGACTTGCGAACTAAATAAATATTTCCGAGCTATCAATTTTAATTCATGTAGTAATTGTGGAAGTCTTTCTAGGTTACTTACGTCATCTAACTTTGAATGATCAAACACGTCACTGTGTATTGAAGGAAGTCTGGAGGTTAGGTTTTAAAGAAGAATGAAACATGGATTATGAATGAAACGTATATTATGAATGAAACATGTATTATTAGGGTGATTCATCATTGCATGGTAACAAAAAATTTTTCTCCGATTCTAATGCATTGTGTTCATTTTTTTTTCCTTTTGGCAAGCAAAGCAAGAAAAACTAAACTTTTTGAAAAAAATGACCACTTTTAGAGGTCGCTCAAGCGACCCGAAGTTTCACTGTATGGGATAAAGCGGCAGTTCTGATGTGTTGCTTGCTTTTGCTATAGTGCAATTTTAGTTCATTGTAGAATTAAAAGTATACCGTGATATTTGAATTTTAAATTATAACTTATTTTATTATTCAAGTTTGTTGGATAATAAAGTAGTTTTAGACTAACTACAAATTATTGAATTGATATGGCAATTACATCAAGTGGTAATTCACAAAGTGTATTGACAAGACGTATAACTGAAGTTTGGTTGATTGGACAAACGGATTCTTGTCTGCCTAGCGATGTCTCACTAACCTTGGGTCATGCGATGAAGATGGTTTTCTATAATTACAAGGTACTGAAGAAGACAATATCCGAAAGCACTAATGTAAATGTTAACGATCTTAAAAGAAAAACAGTATAAGAGAATCAATGAGTAGTTGAAGACGAAAGAAGACATCAGAAGGCTGCGGTTACTACTTGGTCTACAAACAACAGCGAAAGTGAGGATGAAGGTAAAGATGGCGATGATTTTGAAATTGAGATTCCTGTTTACTACAACAAGCTTCTGTCAGAGTGTTCGATGCTAGACAAAATATTTGAAATCAGAATTTCAATTTAGAAGTAAATGCCCATTGGCAATTTCACTGGGACGGAAAGATAATGGAGGAAACTACAGATTATCCAGAGCTGCAGTCACACGTAGACAGATTAGCTGTAGTTTTAACTGGGAAAGAAGAGAAGATATTTTAGGTTTAGCTAAAATACCAACCGAGCTGGTAAGGCACAAGCCAATGCAACAATACAGCTGTTAAGACTATGTGAGGTATTTGATGAGATTATTGATATGTGTTTTGACACAACATCCGTCAACACTGGTGATACTAAGGGGACATGTAAATTGTTGCAAGAGGTGATGTTACATTTCACCTGCAAATATCATGTGCATGAACTGATCATTGGAGTTGGTTTTTCTCTTTGGCTCCACAAACAGCCCTAACATTCCACTGTTCAAACGTTTTAAACGATTTTAGCCTAGGGTTGATCAGCAGCTGTATAGTCCGTTAGAGGATTCGAGACTAGATGATCCGTTTATGGTGGAACACAGTGTTGTGTCATTCCTGCAAGACAGTCTGTCAAGTGCCTCAAGTTGTCAAGTGCCTCAAGTTACACACCACGTGAAAAACCTGATTGTTGGTATTTGGCGTCAGTGTAAGCAACCAACCGTACTACTCACATGCGTTTAATGTTGATATTAAGATATTGTTTAATTTAATGTCTATATTATAAGAATTCATGTCATTAAATAAGATACTATAAATTTCAGTTTCGATGATCGACCTCTAAATGTAATTCAATTTCAATAAAATTTCGCATGCAAGTATAAAAATATAAAAGGGAAAAAAGGTAAGCCCTTTTAATACACTTCTTTTGATTGTGATCATTTGTGAGTGCTCTAACTATGTGTTGAGCTGCACGGCGAGCTTTATCTCGGTTAACTGTTATTTTTCTTAGGCGCGTATTAGCATCACCAACCATGAAGTCTATGGAGGAATATGTACAGTACTTCATAGGCTTGGGGTGCGATGTTAATACGGTCATAAAACACGCTAAATGCGAAAGGGATAGAGAAGTGGAAGAGGATAGGCTAGAACGGGAAGCAGAAGCTGAACGTGCTAAGCATGAAGCAGAAGCTGAACGCGCAAAACATGATAAAGAGGTAGAATTAGCTAAAATAACTGCCGATCAGGCTAAGCATGATAAAGAGGTAGAGTTAGCGAGAATCAGGAGGCAGCTAAATTAGCATCTGATTAGAGGGTGGCCGTAGCACGGTTAGAGAGGGAAGTGGGGTCGGCAAGCCCAACTCCAAGCAGTCAGACAACCTCATCCTCCAAACCAAAACTCCCGAAACTTGACGAGACGGATAACATAGACGCCTACATCCGTAGGTTTGAACGATACGCTCTGTCCGCGGGTTGGGAACGACATGAGTGGGCCATATGCCGTTACAAGTGTTTATATATATATATACATGTGTGTGTGTGTATGTATATCTTTACCCACTGACCCTATCAATTATTTTATGGTCAGAGGTAAAATAAGTTTATTTTTTTCTGTTATTCCCATTTGACCCTCCATTTGTTTGGGGCATTTTTATATAAAGATATTTACGGGGTGATTATATATTTATCCCCTGGTTAAATCACCCTTTGTCCTAGTCCCACGTATGTAATGGATTAGGTTGGTTAAATAATGGCAGCTATGTGTCTGTACTTGTTCCACCTGGCAGCTAGGTGTGTGTACTTCCTCCACCTGGCAGTAGGTTGTTTATTTGCTCCACCTGACAGTAGATTGTGTACTTGCTCCACCTGACAGCTTGGTGTGTGTACTTGCTCCACCTGACAGCTTGGTGTGTGTACTTGCTCCACCTGGCACCTGCCATCCCCTAATAATATTAATATGTATATTATACAATGCATAGTAGTATACGTTCCGTTTCTCCCACCTACCAACCCTTCTACTCCACCCCCATAATTGCGTCATATCGGCAGTAGCCAGCGGAAAGAGATGAAGAGCCCCTGCGCCAACGAACTGAGCAAGATAGTTTTTGGACATTCGACTGAGGGTCCTGGTAGTGACCGGTCGACAAGAGAGAGAGAGAGAGAGAAAGAGAGAGAGAGAGAGAGAGAGAGAGAAAGAGAGAGAGAGAGAGAGAGAGAGAGAAAGAGAGAGAGAGAGAAGAAAGATCTATCGAGATAACGTACCTTTAATTTTATTCATTTATACTGGATTATTTTTGCTTTTTGGATTATCATTGCTTCATTTTAAAGACCACCAGATCCCTGTTACGGACTCTGTAAATAAATATTTGATTGTTGTCACACGAGACTTGTTCAATTGATCCTCGTCACTATTTGTACGTTTAATTGTTGGTGAGACTGTGTGGCAGAAACACAAATAGAAATACGAGTACAATTTGAGTCAGCCCTTATACTTCTAGATACAAGCCAGGGAGACCCTCATAGGGGTCCTCAACACCCCATGCCATTTTTATTGCGATAATCTTAAAATATTTTTTCTAGATAAATGAGCGCTGCTTGATACAATTGTCATATTTTGGTTTGTCTATCAAATAAAGTTTTAAAAATCTAATGTTTAGACTTTAGAACAAAATGACTGAACATTTGACCTAGATCATTAGGGATAGCTTAAGTGAAACACATTTTGGTTTTATTGGTTTTGTTACTTGTACTGTTGTCACTTCTCACTCAGTTGTTACTTGTACTGTTGTCACTTCTCATCAGTTGTTACTTGTACAGTTGTCACTTCTCATCAGTTGTTACTTGTACTGTTGTCACTTCTCAGTTAGTTGTTTTGTACTGTTGTCACTTCTCAATCAGTTGTTACTTGTACTGTTGTCACTTCTCACTCAGTTGTTACTTGTACTGTCTGTTGTCACTTCTCAGTTAGTTGTTACTTGTACTGTTGTCACTTCTCAGTTAGTTGTTTAGTACTGTTGTCACTTCTCAATCAGTTGTTACTTGTACTGTTGTCACTTCTCACTCAGTTGTTACTTGTACTGTTGTCACTTCTCACTCAGTTGTTACTTGTACTGTTGTCACTTCTCATCAGTTGTAACTTGTACTGTTGTCACTTCTCAGTTAGTTGTTACTTGTACTGTTGTCACTTCTCAATTAGTTGTTACTTGTACTGTTGTCACTTCTCATCAGTTGTTACTTGTACTGTTGCCACTTCTCAGTTAGCTGTTACTTGTACTGTTGTCAGTTCTCAATCAGTTGTTACTTGTACTGTTGTCACTTCTCAGTTAGTTGTTACTTGTACTGTTGTCACGTCTCAGTTAGTTATCAATTGTACTGTCATCACTTCTCAGTTAGTTGTTACTTGTACTGATGTCAGTTCTCAATCAGTTGTTACTTGTACTGTTGTCACTTCTCAGTTAGTTGTTACTTGTACTGTTGTCACTTCTCATCAGTTGTTACTTGTACTGTTGTCACTTCTCATCAGTTGTTACTTGTACTGTTGTCACTTCTCATCAGTTGTTACTTGCACTGTCTGTTGTCACTTCTCAGTTAGTTGTCACTTGTACTGTTGTCACTTTTCAGTTAGTTGTTCCTTGTACTGTCGTCATTTCTCAATCAGTTGTTACTTGTACTGTCATCACTTCTCAATCAGTTGTTACTTGTAGTGTTGTCACTTTTCATCAGTTGTTACTTGTACTGTTGTCACTTCTCAGTTAGTTGTTACTTGTACTGTTGTCACTTTTCAGTTAGTTGTTCCTTGTACTGTCGTCATTTCTCAATCAGTTGTTACTTGTTCTGTTGTCAATTCTCATCAGTTGTTCCTTGTACTGTCGTCACTTCTCAATCCGTTGTTACTTGTACTGTTGTCACTTCTTAGTTAGTTGTTACTTGTACTGTTGTCACTTTTCAATCAGTTGTTACTTGTACTGTTCTCACTTCTCATCAGTTGTTACTTGTACAGTTGTCACTTTTCAATCAGTTTTTACTTCCACTGTTGTCACTTCTCATCAGTTGTTACTTTACTGTTGTCACTTCTCAGTTAGTTGTTACTTGTACTGTTGTCACTTTTCAGTTAGTTGTTCCTTGTACTGTCGTCATTTCTCAATCAGTTGTTACTTGTACTGTTGTCACTTCTCAACAACGTTAATGAAAAATGGAAAAGGAGGATAAAGAGCTCTACCAGAGGCAAGTTAAGAGTGGAGGATAGATTGGTTATTCAATGGTCAAACAAGCCCCTTTAGAATAAATCCACCCAAGAAAACGAATCCGACTATCCAAAACTCAATCTCAAGCCAGCTCTTCTCAATCACAACCTACAAACACATTCAACTGTCTCACAACCTACACAAACACATACAACTGTCTCAGAATCTTCGGATTCTGAAACCTCTGCTTCTTCACCCGACTCGACAACCTATTCTTCCACGTCATTTTCTCCTGAATGCAAACCAAAATACCAAAGAGCAAGCACTACAACAGCGGGTTTGCTAGGACTGAAAAACAACATTTCTACACATAAAGCATATGACGTTCTTGCAACAATTGCTGAACAGGGTCATGATGTGCCGGTTCCAAGTCAGGCGGGTGTTTGGAAACGAGTAATCTCTGAAGGACGGAAAATGAAAACAAAATTTTTTCAAAAACTTCAAAGCATACCAGTTTGATGGTAAGAGTGCAAGGGGAAGAGTATCAAATAGTTCTGCTGTAAAATATGACAGCCGAAATAAACTCGGTACTCTTAAATGTGAGAGTGGTTCTGCCGCGGCCATTCAAAAAGAACTACATCAGCTAATTAATGAATATGATGCTTGGAAAAATATTTGCGTGATAATATGCGACACGACCGCAATAAATACTGGTCGTTTGCTCGGGATTGTAAAGTTCATACAGGATGATGTCTTGAGCAGGGGCTTTCAGAAGCCACAATATATTGGCTGTCAGCACCATGTACTCGACCTCTTTCTGAAACATCTTGAATTTTCTTATTCAAGAGCCAACGAGCAAACCAGAACTCAACTATTCATTCATTGACAAATTAACGCAAAACTATGCCACTCTTCAGGCTGATTACCACCTCATTGTGACAGATGATGTCAGCACAGGCGAGAACCCTGGATGGCGAGATGATTTCAAGTTCGTTTTATGAATTATGTCAGGCTGCTCAGGCATATCGTCATTACAAAACAACTTCACGTTGGCCTCGCATCAGCTGGAAGAAACTACCAAATTTACACTAGGCAAGATGGAACTCACATGCGATATATACTATTATAGCATTATTTCTGATACCAGAGTGGCGCAACATCCTCGCTCCTGCTTGCAACTTCATCTCCCACGAATGGGCAAATGCTTGGTTCCATTCGCAACACTACAATAAAGCGTTCGTCAATGAACTGTTTACACTCATCAGGATAAATGCAAGAAGGCAATAAAGTGTTTAAAGACGCATTGGTCATTCGGGAAATCATTAATTGACATTCCCAGATCTAACCAAATTGCTGAACGTGCCGTGAAACTGATGGAGGAACTTCATGCAAAATCGAGAAAATTTGAATTTTTGAATCTGAAGTTCATAGGAAAAATATGTTTTACACATTTCTTGTACATTATGTACATATTACTAACTGATCTGTATCTTATTTGTTAATAAAAGTTGATTAGTTATTATTATTACTCGTTTGAATTAAGCTAAAAAAAAAAAACTTGTCCTTTTTTTTAAAAAAAAAATATTTTTTCACTTTTTTCTTCCGAAAAAGGGGGACGTGCGGGAACTTTTTTTAAAAAAAAATCAAAAATGCAATTGATATTCTTAAATTACACATAAAAGTTCCTCGATTGCAAGTGGTTTCATAAAAATATTTTTTTTATCACCCTAATGCACAATGTAGGTCTAATCTGAAATAGTTTTTGTTGCAGTATGCACAATGTAGGTTTAATCTGGAATAGTTTTTGTTGCAGTATGCACAATGTAAGTCTAATCTGAAATAGTTTTTTTTTTGGTCATTGATTTTTTTTTCACTCTAATTACTTAATAATAAAAATATTAATAAATAAAATTACCGAACTGTTTTTGTTTATTTTAATTATTGTCTACATATGTATAGATTTTTTTAAATGAATATAAAAATACATTTGAGTAAATATTGGTTTCCATTGAGTTTTTCAAATTTTATGAAGAGGAGGACAGTACAAAATCCCTTTAACGCTGGCTTGAGTTGTTGATAGTTCAAGTAACAGCCCATCCTGCATCCCGGACAATGTCTGTGTAAGTATCCACCGCCTGATGAACAATGAATTTTTTTGCTCTGTCGATACTTTCATTGGCAAAGTCTGCTTTGAATTTGTCTGAGTACTATAACAAACATGCTGCCAACTTCTAGTTGATTTCTCTTTTATTCTACGCTTCATTTTCCCCTTTAGGTCTCTAATACCTTTTATTTTTGTTGCCGCTTTACAGAGCATCGTCTTTCCTCTTTTTATTTCTTTTTAATTTAAGAAAATTCTATGTTTTGGAACATTAAAAAGGCAGCTTTGTTCATGAGGAGTGTCTCTCTTGCCTCCATCGATCGTTGGATACTGGTTGCTAACATATTATCAAATTCACCTAGACTGAATATTAGTTTTTAAACTGTTTAAATTAAAAAAAAAAACGCAGCGACGTTTTCACATTTTGAAAGATAATTGTATAGTTTATCTTCAAACAATTAACAGAAATTCTAGTTCATATATCCAGTCTCATTGTCAGCTTTGGCTGGAAAACTCACACACACACCCTCCCACACTGTAAGCTATGGCTGACACTCACTCATGTCCAACCATTTTGACTGGTGTAGCAAGAACACATACCCCCCCCCCCCTTGGACTGTTAAGACATAAAAAGTCACTGTTCATTAATAGCCTACAATGGAGATATGGGCACAGGGAGTGACGTCATGGTTAATTAGGTGTGTGGTCAATGCCATCTCCTTAGCAGTTTAAAAAAACAACTTAATTGTGCATTGGTGATACTTGGTCAGAAAGTTTTACAGGATCTGGATATTCGTAGCTTGTTGTTTTGACAAATAAGGGAGCCACACAACACCCCTGCTATTCTGACATTTACGGCATGCACATTCGCCTGACTTTTGGATAGATGAATCTGACGGTAACGGCATAAAAATATTCACTAATCATTCACACGAGGTCGATATTTGATATTTGAAACGCTATTTTACTAATAGGACCGAAAAAGGCAATCACAACACCCTCACATTATTACATCTAATTCAATCACAACACCCTCACATTATTACATCTAATTCATTCACAACACCCGCACATTATTACATCTAATTCAATCACAACACCCGCACATTATTACATCTAATTCATTCACAACACCCTCACATTAGTACATCTAATTCAATCACAACACCCTCACATTATTACATCTAATTCAATCACAACACCCGCACATTATTACATCGAATTCAATCACAACACCCGCACATTATTACATCTAATTCAATCACAACACCCGCACATTATTACATTCAAGGCAATCACAATCGCGTAATGTTTTTGACATATGTGGCAGGAACACACTCGCCTTGTCATTATGGCTGGTTGGCAGGTACACTCGTCTGATCTGGCTTTTTTTTTCAGGAAAGATCTGACACCCAATGTCTGTCTAACTGCCAGGTGGAGCAAGTACACACACCTAGCTGCCAGGTGGAGCAAGTACACACACCTAGCTGCCAGGTGGAGCAAGTACACAAAGTACTGCCGGGTGGAACGAGTACGCACATCTAGCTGCCAGGTGGAGCAAGTACACAAACTACTGCCACATGGAGCTAGTACACTGTCACGGGTTGTGATTAAGTTGTCGAAACCATTCCCACTTGTTTCAGACCCTTGACTCACCCGGCTAACCCCTACTAAAATTAATACGTATATTATACAATGCATAGTAGTATACGTACGAGTTCTCCCGCCCACCACCCTTTTTACCCCACCCCCGTAATTGCGTCATATCTCAGGTGGCCAGCATGAAGCGGGAGCTGAGGAATGTCATATAGGGGTGCTACATTCCTCGCGGGATTCTCTCTGACCGCTCGGCCCCTGTTCAAATGCCGACAAAGGATAGATGTCCAGTTACTCTTGTCTTTGTCGGTATGACGTACTTCTCCCCCTCCCATCTAAGGCGGGAAGTTAGCTCCACCCCTCCCCCGATTGACAGGGAAATGAGCGTAGATAATTGATTGGCTAGTGGTCACATGTAAGTAAGTGTGGAGTAACGTAAGATAGTTTTTGAGACATTCGACTGAGGGTCCTGGTAGCGACCAGTCGATTGGACCGAGTGGTCTGTGAGAAGAGAGTCGATTTATGTGTCTCTGATTGAGAGAGAGAGAGAGAGAGAGAGAGAGAGAGAGAGAAATAGAGAGAGAGAGAAACGCCCTACACTTCATTCATTTATATTGGATTATTATTTTTTTGCTGCATTTTGGATTACCTTTGCTTTATGATTTAACAGCCACCAGATCCCTGTTACGGACTGGTGCCTTTGTGTAAAATAAATATATATCGTTGTTGTTACACAAGACTTGTCGAATTGATTATCATCCTGTGTCGTACGTCTAATTACTGGTGAGACAGTGTGTGGCAGACACACAAATAGAAATACGGGTCATCACTGAGTCGGCCCTCATACTTCTAGATACAAGCCAAAGGATATCCTCATAGGGGTCCTCAACATACACACATCTAGCTGCCAGGTGGAGCAAGTACACACATCTAGCTGCCAGGTGGAGCAAGTCCACACATCTAGCTGCCAGGTGGAGCAGGTACACACACCTAGCAGCAATGGTGGAGCAAGTCCACACATTTAGCTGCCAGGTGGAGCAAGTCCACACATCTAGCTGCCAGGTGAAGAAGGTACACACAACCTAGCTGCCAGGTGGAGCAAGTACACACATCTAGCTGCCAGGTGGAGCAAGTACACACACCTAGCTGCCAGGTGGAGCAAGTACACACACCAAGCTGTCAGGTGGAGCAAATAAACAACCTACTGCCAGGTGGAGGAAGTACACACACCTAGCTGCCAGGTGGAACAAGTACAGACACATAGCTGCCATGTGCAGAAAGTACACACACCTAGCTGCCATGTGCAGCAAGTACACAACCTACTGCCAGGTGGAGCAAGTACACAACCTACTGCCAGGTGGAGCAGGTACACACATCTAGCTTCCAGGTGGAGCAAGTACACACACCAAGCTGTCAGGTGGAGCAAGTACACAATCTACTGCCAGGTGGAGCAAGTACACAATCTACTGTCAGGTGGAGCAAGTACACACACCAAGCTGTCAGGTGGAGCAAGTACACAATCTACTGTCAGGTGGAGTAAGTACACACACCAAGCTGTCAGGTGGAGCAAGTACACACACCAAGCTGTCAGGTGGAGCAAGTACACAATCTACTGTCAGGTGGAGCAAGTACACACACCAAGCTGTCAGGTGGAGCAAGAATACACACCTAGCTGCCAGGTGGAGCAAGTATACACCCTGGCGCTCTGACGTGAGAAAGGAAAAAATATATTAAAAAGCTATTCTTAACAATAGAACTGTGTATTATTACATGCATAAGGTTGCCTGAAAAACTCTAAGAACGGCTTTGTGTACACCATTCTTCATAATACATTGTCGGTAAAAAAATACAAACAACAACACGTAAATCTATTTTCAATAGTTTATTTCATTATTTTAATATAGTTATTAATTTGGTTAGTAGTTTGTTTCATTATTTTAATATAGTTATTAATTTGGTTAGTAGTTTGTTTCATTATTTTAATATACTTATTAATTTGGTTAGTAGTTTGTTTCATTATTTTAATTTACTTATTAATTTGGTTAGTAGTTTGTTTCATTATTTTAATATAGTTATTAATTTGGTTAGTAGTTTGTTTCATTATTTTAATATACTTATTAATTTGGTTAGTAGTTTGTTTCATTATTTTAATATACTTATTAATTTGGTTAGTAGTTTGTTTCATTATTTCAATATTCTTATTAATTTGGTTAGTAGTTTGTTTCATTATTTTAATATACTAATTATTTGGTTAGTAGTTTGTTTCATTATTTTAATATAGTTATTAATTTGGTTAGTAGTTTGTTTCATTATTTTAATATAGTTATTAATTTGGTTAGTAGTTTGTTTCATTGTTTTAATATACTTATTAATTTCGTTAGTAGTTTGTTTCATTATTTTAATATACTTATTAGTTTGGTTAGTAAGTTTGTTTCATTATTTTAATATACTTATCAATTTGGTTAGTAGTTTATTTCATTATTTTAATATTCTTATTAATTTGGTTAGTAGTTTGTTTTATTATTTTAATATACTTATTAATTTGGTTAGTAGTTTGTTTCATTATTTTAATATCCTTATCAATTTGGTTAGTAGTTTATTTCATTATTCAAATACAGTGGATTCCGCTTAATTGGAACACCGCTTAATCGGGATAGCCGCTTATTTGGGACAAATCTCAAAGAAACCAAACCAAGAAGCCAATAGTAAATTTGTATGTTTAATTGGGACAGCCGCTTAATTGGGACAAAAAGCCTTGGTCCCGAAGTGTCCCAATTAAGCGGAATCGACTGTACTTATTACTTTGGTATGTTTTTTTTTTCATTGTTTTATATTTGTTTCTGTCATGTTTGGCTTAGTTAAAAAGTATACGGGTACCGTGTTGTCAATTTACTGACTTGAAAAGAATCCACAATACATTTTAACAGTACATCACTTTTCTACTGTATGGCAATTTTAACATAGGGGTATTAAACTTGGTTAAATACAGATGACGTGGGTGAGACAAAGAAATAATTTTTACTGCATTGTGTCAGCATAATTATAATTAATTTTGTTTATATTGTTTCGCTTAAAATATTCCTTGTTTTGCTGACTGCTGACAATCGATTTTTCTTTGTTCCCTGCAGTTGCCGTCATATGGCTATAGAAATATGTCATGTGTGGGTATGCTACATAGATACGTTTATAGAATAAGGAGAATAAGCTACAGAATAAACATATTTGTGTTCATTGATAAACTAAAGTGCCGATTAAGCAATTTGAAAAATAAAAGTTATAATAAAAGATCCTGAATACATTTCCCCTAAAAAGCTTGTAAAGTTAAGTAGGTTTCAAGTAGATTTGTAAAAGATAGCAGGCAGAAACTTATAAAGTTGGCCGAAAGTTAAACTTGTAAAATAAAGTTGGCATAAAGTTGTAATTTAAAGTAGTCATATAATTTGTAGATCAGTCACAATTTAGACGCGCATTTTTTTTAAAAAAGCTTTTAACTTATCTACCGTACTGTAATGATTGAAAAATGTTAGCCCCTGTACTCCATATCTAGTTAAGAAGTCATCTTTCTACATGTACAATGTACAACACAGTTACAGAAACTCAACTAAGGAAGGTACCACACAGTGTTGTTAACAGAGGGTGGGTGTGGGTGTTGGACATTCGCGGCATTATATTTGCTGTCTGAGGAGGCGGCATTTAGGGTGCTCAGTGCTGTGCAATCTCACAATACGAACTTAATCCTATGAGATTCAAAACATTCAGGTTAATTTTTTTCGATATAAAATCAATGAATTTCCTCAAAAAATATAGCCGATCGGTGTCGGCATTACCCGTACGTACAAGAATGTATCTGTCGGTGTCGGCATTACCGGTACGTACAAGCAAGTATCTGTCTTCGGAAAGGGCGGAATCTGCGATATGCCGTGCCGAAAACATTGATACCTCCAAATACCAGCTGAACTTGTATTACAATGATACCTCCAAACACCAACAGAACTTGTATTACAATGATACCTCCAAATACCAACTGAACTTGTATTACAATGATACCTCCAATACCAACTGAACTTGTATTACAATGATACCTCCAAATACCAGCTGAACTTGTATTACATTGATACCTCCAAATACCAGCTGAACTTGTATTACAATGATTCCTCCAAATACCAAATGAACTTGTATTACAATGATACCTCCAAATACCAACTGAACTTGTATTACAATGATACCTCCAATACCAACTGAACTTGTATTACAATGATACCTCCAAATACCCGCTGAACTTGTATTACATTGATACCTCCAAATACCCGCTGAACTTGTATTACAATGATTCCTCCAAATACCAAATGAACTTGTATTACAATGATACATCCACATACCAACTAACATTGTATTACAATGATACCTCAAAACACCAGATGAACTTGTATTACAATGATACCTCCAAATACCAGCTGAACTTGTATTACAATGATACCTCGAAGTCCAAATACAGAGCCGTCCCCAGGCAATTTGGCGCCCTAGGCAGTCATCTATTAGGACGCCCGCCCCTTCTGCATGAACAGTAAAGAGTGAGAAATTGGAAACCAGTACAGACACCGAGAGCCATATTACAGGAAAGACACAAAAATTAAGATACGATTCTTATAACAGATGCTTCTGGGCCTCAGATAATTCATATGAAAATTGAGAGAATGAAGAGGAAACTCAAATGAAACCAAATTTTATTTAATAATTTAATAATTTTTGTTAAGAATTTAGTAACTGTTAATGTAATAAAACTAATAAAATTTAGAATTAATTGTAGCATTTTCGTGTTATGTATCAGTACGTTTGTTAGCTTTCAGTAAATATTTGTAAATTTTGGAAATGTTTGTATATATAATATATAAGCCACTTAGGAGCCCTGAAGCCCGGCCCTCAGAGGTCCTATCGCAAAATGAACTTTTGATGTACACATGGCAGGCCAAGACCTACAAAATGATATATACATCATGGGTCTATGACTTATAGTTGCTGAGATATAGCGCTCCATTATTAATATAGCTTATATAGTAAAAAACGGTACTAAGGCCCCTTTTTCGGCCCTGAGAGGTCAGATCGCGAAATGGAAAAAACTCATTTCTTGGCAGGCCAAGACCTACAAAATGGTATATACGTCATGGGTCTAGGACTTATGGTTGTTGAGATCTAGGGTGATGACGGACGGACAGACAGACAGACAGACAAAACGGGGACAATAGAGCATTTTTTTTTCGAAAATGCTCTAAAAATAAGAAGTATATCTATACAGTGCCTATAGTGTGATATGACAAACAAATGCTAAAATTTAGTTCATGCAGTCATGTTGTTACTATCATATGATTTAGGTGCATGTGTAGCATAGTAAAAATGAGTCCAACTCTAAGTTCTTTGTCACTTTGTGTATTCTTTAGTTTATATTTTATAATTTAACTCGTCTTGCTTTCGCTTCTGCAAGTTCTTGAACAACTAATTCGAGGTCAATGTCTGCTGCAATTTCTTTTTCAATCGACAAAATTGAAAGACTAACCAAACGATTCTGGGTCATCGTCGTTCTCAGATATTTTTTTATGATTTTAAGTTTTGAAAAACTGCGTTCTCCTGATGCAACAGTTACTGGAAGTGTCAGCAAAATTCTCAATGCAACAGTCCAATTTGAAAAAATGTAACATAATCCAGTTTTGCAAACATATTGCAGGAGTTGATCGGGAGTAGTTATTCCTTCTCCTTCCGTCCTTGTGCAATTCTTTTGAAAGACTATTGATGTTATACAGAAATCAAAAATTAGAATTGTGATCATCCAGCTGATGAAACCGTTCTGCAACAGACTGTATAGCTGTATCCAAAACCGCAAAGAAAAACTTGATTTTGAAATTTTCCTGTCGATTTATCACAGGTTCATCTGGTGATTCATAATTAAACAAACGCTTCTGTTTCCGGAATCTTATTTCCTTGGTTGCTGGGAAAAATGTGTTCTCCAAATCAATTTCTTTCGCTAATACTTTAGCATTAGTAATGACTTCCAAAAAACCTTCATCAGAACGCCATCTACGTTAAAAATTCTTCAGTTTTCTTGAGTTGCTTGACTGCCTCTGATAAGTCAAGTGCTACACCTTGTAGCATTTTGCTAGTGACATTGACTTCATAAAGTACTTTGCACCATATTACAACACCAACGAGAAATTTGAAATCCGATATTTTCCCAGCAATCGCTTGAGCATCTGCTCGGGTTTTGGTATCCAGTAACGCCTTCCAAATTTTCGTCCTCTGACAGTGAAACTAATGCATCGTAAACTGGACCAAGTTCATATCGCAAAACACGTAAAGCAGCAACTCTGGTTTCCCATCTGGTTTCACTTAGTGGTTTTAATGTGAGTGAGGGCAACTGTTACAAAAAAACATTCCACCTTGAGTGGATCCAGCAAAAAATGCATACACACTTTGAACAATTCCAAAAAAACTCTTAAAAATAATATGAATTAGCAGCACTTTTGCTTAAGTGTTCCATTTAGGGCAACTCTCCCCTAATTTTCAAATGCAGTCTGCAGACGGCAAAAGCCACAAAAGATGATAGATATTAGGTAGCCTAGAGAAATATTTCTAATAAAGTAAGTAAACAATGAAGTCATTCCTTGGTTATTGAAGTTTGCAAGGTACGATTTCGCCATTTCGGTTCTACGGCGGTTTAAATAAGGTTATAAGTGTACACAGGCATAGCCTAATGATAAAATGTAATTTTTTTTATATTTGAAAGTTGTTTTTTTTTTTAAATTTGACGCCCCTAGCAATTTGGCGCCCTAGGCAGCTGCCTATGTCGCCTATGCCCAAAGCCGGCCCTGTCCAAATACCAACTGAACTTGTATTACAAATGGTTCTAGTTTTGAGCAACCAGCTTTTTTTTTGTAAATGATAAACTATAAATTGATCAAGTACGGCATTTATAATAGCCTACATAAGTATAGTAAAAACCCTTTCATCCGAATTAGCAAGTTCCAGAAAATCATTTAAATCTTTAGTGTCTCCATGGGAAGCACTGGAAAGTTGTACCCGTCATATAATAAAGAACATCAAGGGAGATAACCAAGACATAAAAAAATGATGCAACTTGAGAAGTTGTTATAAATACTGAATACAGGGGAGCTCAGGACGAGATCATTTGCAGGTCTGTGACGAGTGTCATGGAGAAAGCCTTTTCGGTATAACAGAAAAATCTCCATGCACGGCGGCCCATTCAGGCGCAGGCCTAGAGCGATCGCCCCAGTAGCCAATTGCTAATGTCACTGATTAGAAATTGTTGGTTTTTATAAGCCGACTGTTAAAAATAAAACCGGTTTTTCTGACAATTTCGAAGTATACGACAACCAGTTATTTCGTGTTTGAAAACCGGTTTAAGTTTTGTAGGGTTAGACTTACATAGAATAAAACTGCCTCACACACGCAAAAATATAATATAAATGACACTTTCCACAGAGAAATGTACCAACATTTTGATCCGTTCGCATGTGCTTCCAACTTAGACCAAACAAGTTAATTATGTCAATTATAATGTTTAGAAAGTGAGTCTTTGTTTAAAAATTTGTTTTTTTTTTTTTGGCCTTTGTTGTCAGCATCAAATAAGATTTAATTGTAGCAAAGTTGTCTTTTTATCAGTGTGTGTGTGAAGTCCCTGTAAGTATGAGAGATCTTAGATCCTGTAAACCACTAATGGGACGGTTTTTAAGATGCCCTTCTTTTATCTCCACCATAGCCGATAGTACAATGACTATTGGTCCTCAACGGAGATCGAACCGGGACAAACCATCCACAGTCTTCGCTTTACCACACGAACCCCCCCCCCCCCCCCCCGGTCCTTTTGAGTCGTGGCTAAATGGCTTACAATTTATACTATATACTATAATAGTTCTATATTTAAATCTTGATTCTTTTAGTCATATATGAGAAAATGAAAATACAGAAATAGTTTGTTTTTTACATATTTATTTCAGTTTCCAAGTTGTTTGACTTTTAAGGCATTTGTATTTTGAAAAGGAGGGTGGGGGCATTTTTAAAAGTTTGCCCCAGGTGGCACAAACATCATTGACACTGTAACTGTTAGTTGAGCAGTACCATCAAGGGCAGTCTCATCCTATAGGGCCTGAACCCTAAAGGAACCCCCCATAAAAGTCTAAAATGGAAAGTTTGCCAACAAAAAATATGAGTCCGTATAGCATTTCTTTTTTCCCTTTATTCAATTTTATTGTAGTTAATCCTACATTTTACAAAATGATTTAAAAAAAAAACAAATTATGGTTTTGTATTAGAAGATGTTAGCTTTTCCAACTTGTTACGTTTGTAAATCAAATATAACAAATTTAAATACGATCTTCCATATGATTTTATTTGAAGTCTTTGAAGGCGAATATTTTATTTGTTTAATTTAGTAAACACAAGTTTACCTTCTCATTTGTCGCCTTTCAAAGTCAGAGAAATCATAAAATCTAAATTCATATTGAAAAACTTGCAACCAGCTCATTGTCAGTCTATTTGAAACTTAATCTTTTCAGACACCAATTCACTTCCACCAAACATTTGAGAAAACATAAAAAACTAATTGATTAATTCATCTTTGATGTCTGATGCATAGGGTCAGAGCCACCCTTTTAAATGAAATCATAATTATTGCAGGTTTTAGTGTTTAAAGAAATCATGGAAGTCAAAATAAATTCACATTTTTCTTAATTTAAAGCTCAACTTATGATTAGAATCTGTGTATAATAATAAAATAGTTACCGTATTTTTCGCCGTATAAGACGCACTTTTTCTTCCCCAAAACTGGGGGGAGGGGGGGGGAGTTGGTGCGTCTTATACGGCAAATACACATTTTACATGCATTAAAACTGCCCCCAACTTTGTGTGGCGCTTACTCGCAGTCCTCTCCTCATGCAGTGTGTGCTGCGGGCTGGATTTGGGGCACGTACTGCGGGCTGTGGTGACTTCTGTGACCCTCCCTGCACGGCCAGGCTGTGTGTGTTCGGGCTTCTCTCATGTCTCCCCGAGCAGTCTCACTCCTTGCTGGGCAGTGTGGGCACAATTTCGCCGCTTCCCGGGCACCCGATCAATCCATGCTGCCCTGAAATGTCCGCATGTCTGCCTCCTGGTTCCGCCTCCTCCAGCCAATGCTTACTGATGTCCGTACTCTGCCCCGCCCCGCTGATTGGATGCCCGTGATTGATGGGCAGAAGGATTGCTCCGCCCCCGAATCCCGGGGAGAAGATACCGCCCTCCCTACCTCATACTGCCGGTCTTGCTCCGCCCCCACTAGTCTATTGGAGGCCCATGATTGATGGGCAGAAGAATGGCTCCACAAGCTCCGCCCCCGAATCACGGGGAGAAGACACACCGCCCTCCCTACGTCATAATGTGCCGTCTGGGTAGATCACAAACAACGTGTATGGTGTATGTGAGAAATAGATCAGGCGGACCAACTACAGGGTAAATTAAATGTAAAATGTGCATACACATGCACACACACACCTAGGGTCTAGGAGAGCTTAGAGCATAATGAACATTTAAAGCTGGAAGTAATTAAATTTCCTAAGGAGCATGGGAATAGAGCAGCGGAGAGACACTTCGGGCCACCTCCAACTGAGAAAATGATAAGAGAGTGGAGGAAACAGGAGGATCAGCTCCAAAAGTTGGATAAAGGCAAGCACACCTTACGTGGACCAACTGCAAAGTGGCCAGAGTTAGAGGTGGAAGTGAAGGAGTGGATCGCACATCACAGGCAAAATGGACTTTCTGTCTCAACAAAAATGATAATCTATGAGGCCAGACGTATTGCTGTGGAGAAAGGCATTCGGGATTTCACCGGATCACCATCGTGGTGCTATAGATTTATGAAGAGATCTGGCCTTTCTATGCGCACCAAAACCAGAATTGCACAAAAAATGCCTAAAGAATACGAATCAAAGATTCTTTCTTTTCACAAGTTTGTTATTGATGCGAAGAAGAAGAATAACTTTGAAATTAGCCAGATCGGGAACATGGATGAAGTCCCGCTAACGTTTGATGTGCCATCTAACAGAACCGTAGATAACAAAGGAGCAAAAACCATAGCCGTAAAAACCTCAGGGCATGAGAAAACCCACTACACGGTTGTGCTGTCCTGCTGTGCCGATGGTACCAAACTGCCTCCGATGTTGATTTTTAAAAGGAAAACGTTCCCAAAAGAAACAATCCCACGGGGAGTCGTCATGCATGTTCACGATAAAGGGTGGATGGACGAAAATGGCATGAGGCTGTGGATTGACAAAGTGTGGTCCAAACGTCCTGGCGGTCTTCTGAAGAAATCTTCCTTGTTGGTGCTTGACCAGTTTAGAGCGCACATTACGGAAAATACTAAAAAGAACTTTAAGGAAGTTAAAACCCAAATAGCTGTGATTCCTGGTGGCCTCACTAGCCAGCTGCAACCTCTGGACGTTTCCATTAACAAGCCATTCAAAGTTCTGATGCGTGAGGAGTGGAACACCTGGATGGCAGCTGGGAACCATGATCTGACACCTACTGGGCGGATGAAGAGGCCCACTATCACACAAGTGTGTGAATGGGTTTAAAGGTCATGGGACTCCGTGAAGGAGGACATTGTTGTAAAATCCTTCAAGAAGTGTGGCATTAGTAATGCCTTGGACGGAACAGAAGACGACGTCTGATTTGACACCAGTGAGGAAGAAAGTGATGACAATGACTGCGAGGATCTGTCCTTCCTCATTTCTGATAGCAGCGAAGACGAGGAATTCTTGGGGTTCGAATAAAAACATTACAGACTGATTTTTGTTACTTTCACTGTTTACTGACTTTACTGACTGTTAATGAGAGTAAAGATTGTTCTTAATATGTTACATGGTTGACATAAAATTGTTCTTAAACTGCTGTTTACTTTATACAGTTGATATAAAATATTTTAGTACAGTATTTGGTTCAGAATCTTTTTTTTCTAGATTTTCCTCCTTTAAAATTGGGTGCGTCTTATATGCCGGAGCGTCTTATACGGCAAAAAATACGGTAAACCATAAAGAATTATTTTTAAATTTAGAAAATATTTTTTAACACAAAATTTCATATCATATACATGCAATCATCTTCTGTAAATAGAAAACTGACAGTTCCTAAATAAAGATATTGTTTACAGAATAATAATAATTTTTCAAACTGTAAGTCTTTTTAAATAGAGAAATCAGAGAAAATAGAGCTCTTGGATAATTTTTTAACAAAAAAAAAGTAAAGTTTCCTTCATAATCCAATACAGACCATCGGGGTCAGATGAAGTAGAGTTTGTCTGTTTATATAGCCACAGCTAATCTATGGGATTGTATGGTTAGTATAATGTCCCGCCGCCTACAAATATTGGGTACCCATTTGTTATCTGGGTGGAACATCAATCGGACCCAAGAAAAGTACCAGTACTCATCAGGGCTTGAACTCTGGACCATTCAGTAAGCAGTCCAGCTCTCTACCACCCAGCCACTGCATCCCTATTCTTATGTACTGTTATAAAAAATAATTAATTTCTAAATTGTTGATTAGAAGAAGTTATCAATTTGCAGTGGCTACAGAAACAGAAGAATTCTAAGGGAAGCGATTTTCTTGACAAACATAAAACTGGACAACAAAAAAAAAAAACAGACTAATTATAAAATTTCATTGTTATGAAAAAAAAGCAAATTAATTAATTTTAATCATTCTCCATTTTTTGATACATAGGTTAAAAATGAGAATAACCATATTTATTTTCATTTAAAAAATAAACAACATAATATTTTCATCTAAAATTGATGTCAACTTTTTCCCTTTCCTGCAGTAATAATTTCTTTGGCAGCTATTCTAGAAATTAGTGAGTCCAGAAGTGAAAATTTAGACATTTCATCAGAAGTAAGTCTGTATGTCTATAATCAAAATGAATTCAAACATTTAACGAAACATTTAAAGCTCATTGATTTTAAAGTGAATAATAAACATTTATCATAATCTAAATAGACAGATTCTGAACAAAATAATTTATTCTAACTTTTACTCATATATGTATTGTTTTGAAATGTTAAAAACATTAAATGAAAAATCTGAGTCTAAGAGAGGAATTCTTAGTGTTGGGAATAAATTGGCTTTAAAACTTATGTCTGGGTTCATATGAAAAAGCATTTCATGAAAAAAAAAGGAAACAAAAAAGTGATATTAACTCATGAAAGTGCAAAACAAATATCTACCTTTATTATTAATTTTGTGTCTGCTAGACTTGAAATCCTGTCCAGTGACTTGGGCTGTTGTTCAAGAATATTTGAGACTTTATGAAGAGCTTTATCATCAACATCATTAACAACAGCAACAAACACACTTGTGTCTCCATCAGCAGCTCCAAACAATCGGAAGGATTCAGAAATCTAAAATTAATAAAGAATACAGTGATATATTCTATAATGGCTTGTAATTAATTTCTAGCTTCATGTTTTTACCTCATCATTTGAGTGGTGAAGCTAAGTGATGTTATGGTTTGGAGAAGTACAGAACAACTTTCAGGAGTGTCATTAATTAAACATGATATCAAGAGGCAAGACTTAAACTAAGAACCTATGTAGTTTTTTTGACTTTGAAAATATTAAATTATAAGGCTAAACTGTTGAAATCTGTGTTTTAAAATTTGACGTTTGCTTTAACATAAAAGAATTATTTTCAAAAGTATAGTGAAAAATCATAGTCAAAATTCACAGCATTATTTTTATTAGCCCCTGAAGGATGTTTAGCTCTTTAAACTACTGAGACAATTTTTGCAATGCACTTTCTACATCCACATCTCGCTGAAACTACAATAGCTATGGAGTCACAGAGGAAACTGGGGCATGAACCCATAACACGCACCATGCTAATTAAGCTAATAACAAAAAGCCCCACTGATTCACTTACGGGTTTGTGGCTCAAGTCTTGGTCAAAAACAGTTTGTTGTCTGAGGTATGAGATGCAGTTCTAGTGCAGTAGATCAAATTTATTTTCCACTGCACAGTATCAACAGTTTATTCAATAAATTTTTCACTCAACAAACTATCAACATATAAGTACTGAAGCTAACCTTGACTCTGAGTGAGATGCTCAATGGACAACTCTATTTCTGAGTGTCTGATTCACCCCCAATGAACATTTTCCCCAAATTTCCCCCTGTTATACCTATCATAGTAACCTTACTACTATCATGTTGATCACATTGCCTTTCAGTCACTTCAAATTAAACTTCCATAATGGAAAGTTCTCCATCCCAAATTATATTAATTATTGCATTCACTAGCTTAGTATCAAATTTTCTTATTGAATTATAATTTTTCTTTTAATAGCATAAGTCATGGTACTGTTTACAATTTATACTAATGTACAATTCATTGATATCAAATATGAGTTTGATTCACATGAGTTAACATTCACTCCAATAGCATTACTCTCTCTTTCTTTGAATCTGCGAGCTCTGTTCATATGGAATGAGTTTTTTTATTGTATTACGACTAAAGCCGCAGGTTATCTAAAACTATATGGGTTTTCTGTAAAAAAGTGGGGTTTCTCCTGTCAAATGTGAAATATGGGAATTACCAGATGGCTGGCTATTAAGATAGTGATTTAATATGGAACTTTTTATATGGACTCATCTTTCACACCTATGTTGTAGCAAAGCTGGGATTTTCGATTGTTATGTAATTACTGACCAGTAACATCATAGTGTGGTTTAAGTGAGTCTATATAAGCAATAATTTTGACTTATGTAAGATGGGACCAGATGTGTAGATAGTGAGTGGATGTAGAAAGAAGGGGGTGTTTAGGCTACTGCATGTGAATGTCATAGTTAAGGATTTCGTGTGTACATATCTGTATATGAAGTCATATGTAGCTGCTCAATACACTGCACACAGTTGTGTTTTTCTTCAATATGGAGCCTGAAAATGAACATGGTAAAAATAAATATTGTCTCATACTTCACCACCTTTTATACTCCTAGATGACCATTATATGCACCAGAGCCATATGGGCAGTGACACAGTAAAGCCTGTGTGTACATAGGTGCTGCAACAGGCCCTCAACATGTGGTCCACTAGCACTGGGCACTCGTAAAAAAAATTATAATTACTCTCTCTCTCTCTCCTTGAACTCTCAGTATATCTATGAGCTGAGACCTACTCTTAGAGCCAGAGAGTTTAAAATTGCTGTGTTTATCAGCATGAAGAAATTTGCATACAGCCCTATGGCAAGCAAGCTGGTCTATCCTGTTATCCGCCAACTCGGGGAACCAAAAAAAGCATGTTCCACTATTTCCTCAAACTCCCAAAGTATATTCTGATTGGGCGATGCCCCACACAAAACTGGGCAATTAGTGCCTGATCAACTCTAAGCAGCCTCCACCATGGGTAGAACTATGGATGGCCGCTCCATTTGACTCCTGACATTTCTGCCTAACACCCAATAGTCCCAACTTGAGAATCACTGATTTCATTCAAACTCACAGATCTTGACACTTGCACCCTCCAGTGAGCATCACCCATGAGGTGCATTTGGTTACTAATTGAGCTTGCTCGGAATTTTGCTTAGTCATTTACAAGCACGTCTTCTATATGCCCAGGAATTAGCAATATTAGCTCTATCCATTATTGTAAATGAATACTGTGAGGATGATTTGAACTATAGCAGAACATATTATTCTTATTAATTTTATAAATAAATAAATAAATATCTTTATTTAGAAAAAAAAAAACAATTTACATTTTTACTTGGTGACAAGCAGAAAAGAATCTCAGAGTGAACATTTTTGGTCATCATAGACTTTGTCTGATAAAGATGAATGGCTTTGTTTGCGGCTGCAAGAACTTGAAATGAATCCACAATCTAAATAATCATAATAAAAAAAATACTTCTTATGTTTGTTGAGGGCGAATTTGAGGCTGTGAAGAGAGGATTACATAGATTAGTGATTTCAGGCATTTTAATATAGATAACCTATAACTTTATTTTTTGACTTGAAAGTATATTTTTATGAAATTTTATGGATTAATAATCAGTAATTGCTGTATTCCTAAGGGTGACGTGTGGCAAGTTCAATCCTCAGTGAGAACCAAAGGAATTTTCCTAGTTCCTGGTGATAGTAAAGTCCACCCAGCATTGATGGGCACAAACATTAGATAGGGAATTAAAAAATGGTGTATATTTGTCAGGAAATAAAAACAAGTATCATATGTAAGTGTTAATATATGTTAAAAAAGCAGTATGAATCATTTAATAGTCAATTCTAAAATCGGTTGGTGAAAAGGTTATAAGATGCAATATTTTTACTAAATCTATGTTATATATTGGAACATGGTTAATTGGTTATAATTAAAATAATAATGTGTGATATTTTTACTTAATCATTATTGGCAATATATGGAAAAAAAAAACCTGTAAATGACAAAGACAAATATTAAGATTAAAAAAAAAACTGGAATTTTTTAGTTCATATTTTTTTTCTCTCAATATATTTATCTAACATTCTGCATAGCATAGCTAATTAGAATCTCCTTATTCAATAGGTTACAGAAACCAAATTTCTTAATGCTAACAGTACTCCAAATAAAATATCTTTTTTTTACCATAGATGTTTTTAATAAAGCAGCTTCCACAGTTCCTTCCATAACGCATTTTCGTAGATTCTTGCATGATTCTAAATTAGTAAACAGAGCCAGAGTTACTGTACAATCCTTATAAAGGATATGGGCAACTTTCTTGAAATCCGCCATAGTGTTTACAATCAGGGGATGGTTTATTATAATTTTAAATTAAACGCATCATTTGCAATAATCATTGCTAACTATACACCTAGAATATAAAACCTAAAAAATATATTAACATAATCGAAAATAAAAACAGAATCTTAATGTATAAGAGAAATTAAATAATGAACAAACAAAGAAAATCAATTGATACTCCCGATTAAAAATATAATGTTTTTTTCCATAAGTGTCAAATTTAAATAGGTACAAGGACCACATTGCAACCGTTCACTAATTGCGTAACACTTTTATTTTATAGTCCAGTACTTGTTTACAGGAGATAGTTTAACTAATGCTTTTTTTTTATTATGGTACGCAAGTTTTAAAGACTAATACATGTAAGTTCTCAATACAGCTGTCCTGTATCTGACATTTTTATTTAGGAAATGAAACAATGCTCCTCTAATTTTCACAAGGGCTGTGTAGCTGTGTATGGCTGTGTAGCTGTGTATGGCTGTGTAGTTGTGTATGGCTGTGTATCTGTGTATGGTTGTGTAGCTGTGTATGGCTGTGTAGTTGTGTATGGCTGTGTAGCTGTGTATAGTTGTGTAGCTGTGTATGGCTGTGTATCTGTGTATGGCTGTGTAGCTGTGTATGACTGTGTAGTTGTGTACAGAGGCGCAACTAGACCAAACTTTCAGTGGGGGGGGGGGCAAAAAAAATCACTTGTATTAAAAAAACACATTATTTATATATTTGTATTTTATTTTAAACAAATTTTGGTCTAATCTTTTAATTTTTTTTATTTCGGAGGGGGCAAATGCCCCCCCCCCAGTTGCGCCACTGGTTGTGTATGGCTGTGTCTCTGTGTATGGCTGTGTATCTGTGACCAAATTTTAAATGATGTGCAAAACATAGTGGCACCTGGCACATAGGCCTACTAAGGGCTCATCCATTAATTACGTCAGCCACTTAGGACTGGGAAAGGGGGGGTGTATGAAAAAGTTTGACAGTTGTTGGCATAGAGAAAGTTGGCATGGAGTGGATTTTTGACGTCCACAAAGTCATTCTAATTATATTTTAAATGATTTAATGGCGGATCATGATGCATATTTGCCATATCCACTGATTAGCGGCGAGTTGAGTGTATCCACTTAATCTGCCCGCAAAGCAGATGGAAAGGGTCTTAGCAATTGTCCAGGCTGGCCAGTATCTGGACCGGTATCCGGACAAACCCCCAGCGGACAACCCCCCCCCCCCCAAAAAAAAAAATTAAGATCGAATTTAAGTCGATAGTATTGATACTTCTATATATATGATCTTGACCATGGGCTAAGAGAAATGTTTGTCGATATAAGAGATCATGTCTGTCAACACAGTCTTTCAATAGAATTTTTGTTTTCGATAAGCTGCATTAGCCCTTCAAACCACAGTGGTCAAAAGTCAGTCCATTGTTAGCTTTACACCAACAGGCATAGTATCTTAGGCTACCACGTAAAACAAACAAAAATAATAGTTCTAGCCTGACTTTGCGCTAGACACGCATCGCCTAAGGTAAAACAAACAGCATAAAACCACACTGGTCGAACACCAATCCTTTATTTAGGTAAAAAAAATAGTAACAGCACAACTATTGTACTCCATTTGTTGACAGACATGATCTCTCAAATCGACATACATTTCATTTAGCCTAAGGTCAACATGATCGTATGTATGTGAGCATCAATAATGTCGGCTTGTACCACTTTGAGCTAACAGTCTCTCTTCAGGACTGATGATTGTGTAAATAAACTTTATGTTGTAGTATAAGTTTGATTTTTTCTTCATTTAATATTGTGTGCGGAACCCCTCGTAGCTGGGGAAAATAAATATGAGTCCAACGCCAGTCAGCCACTCATAGCCCAGAGACAACGACCTAAGGGTGTTCATGAGAACTCCAAGACAGCAACCCACTATGTCAACTGTCTTCAGAAATCCATGACAGCAACCCACTATGTCAACTGTCTTCAGAAATCCATGACAGCAACCCACTATGCCAACTGTCTTCAGAAATCCATGACAGCAACCCACTATGCCAACTGTCTTCAGAAATCCATGACGGCAACCCACTATGTCAACTGTCTTCAGAACTCCATGACGGCAACCCACTATGTCAATTGTCTTCAGAACTCCATGACAACAACCCACTATGTCAACTGTCTTCAGAACTCCAAGACGGCAACCCACTATGTCAACTGTCTTCAGAACTCCAAGACGGCAACCCACTATGTCAACTGTCTTCAGAAATCCATGACAGCAACCCACTATGTCAACTGTCTTCAGAAATCCATGACAGCAACCCACTATGTCAACTGTCTTCAGAACTCCATGACAGCAACCCACTATGTCAACTGTCTTCAGAACTCCATGACAGCAACCCACTATGTCAACTGTCTTCAGAACTCCATGACAGCAACCCACTATGTCAACTGTCTTCAGAACTCCATGACAGCAACCCACTATGTCAACTGTCTTCAGAACTCCATGACAGCAACCCACTATGTCAACTGTCTTCAGAACTCCAAGACGGCAACCCACTATGTCAACTGTCTTCAGAACTCCAAGACAGCAACCCACTATGTCAACTGGGGTATTTATAGACACATATGCAAAGAAAAACTATATTATATTAAAAGACATAGAATAAAAACTTCATATATTAAAAAAAAATGATTTCCCCTCTTTTACCATGCAGATTTACAAACTTTCATTTGTGTAACATTGAGAAATAGATAGAGTTGTAATTCTTAGGGCTCAGCATTTTCATGATAAATAATATTTTGTAATTTTGTGGAATATTTAGGAACTCATTCTTAGTCAATTTAAGCCTTTGTGCACCTACTCTGAGTGCTATATGACGATAGTTATTTGTCATAAAAAAACAATTCGGCCTTTTTTTATGACGGTAAGGCACATTGCACCAAAATGCCTTTAAAAATATTTTTAAGAGCCATTTACAGAAAAAGATTGTTCTCACTATTAATTTTCTATTTTCTGCTTTTGAGTTCACCATTACTGACACCAAGGGAAGGGAAAAAGTCACAGTGTGCTTTGTTTTTAAATTCTAAAATATTCATGAAAAATCATGTTTTAAAAACAAATGTTTTGGTATATTACATCGCCACACAATTCAAACAATATTGTCTAAACGCGATGTCAGAACATATTTTTACTTGTCTTTAAAACATATTTGAATCATCCATCATTAGGGTATATGTTGGTCTTTGTTATGCACCACTTACAACATATTTTATTTCAAGCCCTTTTTTTTTTATTTCAAGACGATGAAATTAAGATTTACTTCAAAATCAAAGTTTTCTTTTGATGTATGACACAAAACCTTCTATACATTATATCAGTGGCGTCACTAGGGTTGGTGTCACCCGGTGCGGTAACTCAGGGTGTCACCCCCTCTCATGACACCCCGGTCTCCATATTTTTTTTCAGACACCGTATATATGTGCGCATGCGCGACTTTATTATTTTTTTTCCGTTTCCGGGGTCAGGATTTTAGCGATAATTGATATCTATAGGTCAGTGTAAGTATACCAATAATTTCATTAAAATAACGCACTGGCTCCGGATACGTCTAAGACGTACTACGTATTTTTTTTCGGGATACGTCTAGCAAACTTTGATGACGTCAGTAAACAGAATGAATGAGAACTCTTATTTACTGCAGACGTTGATGACATCATTTACTGTTGATAAATGGGAGATATTTTTTTTTCGGGGACCATCAATAGATATTGCTCCACACCCTAACCCTAATTCTGAAAAAAAAAAATATTTGTCTCTGAGAGGAATCGAACCCGCATATAGTTAGCCCTAAATGGGTCACAGCCAAACGATTAGCCCACTCTGCCAGCGCGCCACAGAAACGAAGCTATAATTTTAATATATAATCAGAAAGAAAGGCTCGGTTATGCAATTTCCCGCGAAAAGACAATAACTTTAAATCATAAGAGTTCATCTTAGACGTATCCGGAACCGGTGCGTTAAAATAATTAATAATAAAAAGTACGCAGTGTCTGTTAATAATCGGAGATATTATTATTTATTTATAAAAATTAAATACGGCTTTGAATTATTTTAAGAATATAGGCCTAAAACTAGATATTTTGCAGTCGGGTGTCACCCCTCGTGAGGGTGTCACCCGGTGCGGTCCGCATCCCCCTAGTGACGCCACTGCATTATATATTTTTTTAAAAACTACTGCAGGCTTTAAATTGATACAGAGAAAAGTGAACGGTGCAGAAGGAAGGGTAAAAGTCACAAGACTACAACTAAGCTATCTAAATAAAAGCGACAGCCTTTGATTTTATGAAAACAGAAAACGTCGAAGTGTCACAGCAAATACACACATAGCAAGCGCTGTAAACTGTTAGAACAAAATGGGTTGAAGATGTTACATGTATTAATAGAGCTCAGATTTTCATGACCTTTTTACTGCAAATTGTTTATTTCTATAATTTGTCTTTGAACTCATAAGAGATTTTTTAAAACTAATAAATTGTTACAATTTGTCCAAGTTACTGGCATGAAAAAAATATATTTCCAAATTTCATGAAATCCCAAGAACACGAAATTTTTATAATTTTTTTATTTTATAATAAGAGTCATTTTTGCTTTTAATTTATTCTTAACTGGAATCTTTGACAAAATTAAATTAATTACAAAGAAAAGAAATGTGATAACTAGAAAAATTCTTACATGTAAAAAAAACAAAGAATAAAATAAAACAATGTATACAAATAATATCAATGTAGTAGTTGTAGTGCAGCCAATAACGTTTTATCATACAAGTAAAGAATTAAGTACTGGGGCTTCATTTCCAAATAAAATTAATACCCGTGATTTTTTAAATTTTTTATTATGAACCAAACAATATGAGATTATTATCTAAATGACAAACATGTTTATGTTTCAACATATGACCATTTCAAAACAATACTGATAACATTCATGAAACAAAATATGCAGCCATAAGTATAAATCTGACAATGAATATGACTATTAGTTGAAGAAAATAGTTTAGGTAGATTCAAGGAAAGAATTAAATTGAAAAATGCTAATCACCATTTTTAAAAAAATGCACAACCCTGACAATAATAATTTGATTAAATTTAGCTCATGCTAGTAAAAGTAAGTTACAATAAAGTGTTGTTTTTTTATAAGGTAGTAAAGAATGTGAAATATGCATACAATTTTTTTTTTACAATGATATTGATGACTTTTGATCTCTTGAAATTCCTAATAAAAGATTTTGACTGTAATATTTTCTTGAGAACCATAGCTTATGCAAATGAAAATAGTGGTAAAAGTTTCTTTATCAATCAATGTGTTTTCAAGTACAAATCACAATACATGTTACAGTGAAATGTCGTTATAACGAACGTCAGTGTAACGAATTATTCAGTACAGCGAATTTTTTTTTTGCCCCTTCCCCATCACTTATATAACATCTGTTAAAAAGTGTCGTTGTAACGAATTTCGTGTTTTCAGTATTGCGAAAAAAATAGCCGTTTCGCAGATATTTTATTTTATCCCCATACCAAAAAAAAAATTAATTCGGCAAATTTCTAAAACTCAAATCAACTTGAACTCAAACGACATTCACATTTACTAAATAATGGGAGGGGGGAGTGTGAGAGGAGTAAGATGTTATGGTAACCTTTAACCTCTACTGATGAGGATAGTAAACATAAATTCCACCATGTCCAGTACTGAGACAAGTATCGTCTTGGGACGGCGGGGGGGGGGGGAAGTGAGTGGCGGTGTCACAATTACGTAACAAACGGAGGGGGGGGGGTAGATGAGAGTTTAACAAGGTCGGGAAGGGGAGAGGAAGAGAGTTAAGACGTCACGAGACAGCCAAGCGACGGCGGGCACAATTACGTAACAAACCCGGGGGGGGGGTGTGGATGAGAGGATGAGAGTTTTAGCAAGGTCGGGAAGGGGAGGAGGGAGGGAGCCTAAGACGTCATGGGACAAACACATGAATGCAGGGAACGTTACACATTCGAGGGATTAAAAAAAAAAAATCAATAAACCAGTGTTACGTCTGTGTTGGGGAAATGCGCTAATGAGAAAGAAGCCATACACTTAAAAGTATAGCTTATTAAGAGGTATGAGAAAGACATAATGGTTTTGGTATGTGTAGAAAGTAACTTGATAGTTTTAGTAAAAAACAATCTTATTGTTTTCGGTAGGGGCTTGATAGAGGGTCGCAATTTTTTTTGGAAAATGGCGATCTTATAGTTTGCGATAGGGACTTAATGGACAGAAGACTGCATTTTGCCAAGATGTTAATAAACTACCGGTACCTGTATTTAAATAATACAGGAATGGAAGAATAAATGAGTTATTTATTTGACCTTTTTGTGACATTGAACTATACTTTTTTTTCTAATTATAAGAAAATTTAATCCAGTTACAAAACTAAACAAATATAAAAATATATTTTTAAAATTATTTAGTTTAATAAATCAGACAATATGAGTAAGATAGCCGTAGTGGGTTTCCTATAAATTTAGTGAAGTAAGTCATGTTGAATAACTGTTATAAAAATAAATGAATTACGTCCCTTAGTTCAATGACCGTTAGGGGTAACGGCGGTAACGAAAGCTGAAATCTAAATTAGTAGCTTAACTAAAAAGAAATAAACAGATAGAATATTTAACATATTGTTAGCTAAATATCTTTGGAAATAGTAGTAAAATGTTATAATATATTTGCATCGATACCCAAATTAACTACATCCACATATTGCGAACAGAAAATGTCATCGTCGTCGACGAACCCCCCCCCCCTCCCCCGATTTCAGTGTAACAAATTTTCAGTATTACGAACAAATTTCGAATCCCCGTCAATTGCGTTATAACGACATTTCACTGTATTACTTAATGCGTGGTATAATTATTTACACAGATGAATGAAGCTAATTTAAGGAGTATCAAAATGCATTCATTTAACCATTGAGCTCCTATGGCTTTCTAAAAAAAAAAAAAAACAATATTAAAAGTTGTCTCTTAGTTTCCAAAACAAAAGAGAATAATTTAACTCAATTGTTTTTACAAAATGGAATTTTCCCCATGACAGTACTCTTATTTGCAAACCTTAATAACATTTCTTGTAATTGTTTTTAAAATGTTTTAATTTAATTTGAATGTGTGCATTATAAGTAATATAAATGTATAAATGGAAAAAATATCATTAACAAAAAAAAAGCTTTAAAAAAAAAAATGCACTAAAATGTAAGAAAAATAATTTCTTCATATACAAATATTTATAAAAATGTTCATTATTAAAAGTAGAAGTGTAGGTGCCTATCAAGATATGTAGATTTAATTACTTATTGCTACTTATATCAAGTAAAGACATTAATTAGTTCAATATATTGTAATTACCCACACTTATCATGTTAGTAATGCTAGTTTATATTAATATTTAAATGAAATGACTTTTTAGTGCATTTTCTTTAATAAAAGCAATTTGTTCAGTTTTGATAGAATTTACAAGACTAAAAAAAACACCAACTCAGTAGGGCACTTTTATTATACTGAAGCTTCCATTCATATTAATTTTGACATGATAATCTCAAGACCAATATTATCCCATTAATAACATTACTAAAAAGAAATCTGATTGGTAAATCTGCAAGATTTAAATACATGGACTCAAAATTATTAGAACTGTCAATCGTCATGTAAGAATTTAAATGTGTACCAAATTTGAGCCTTCGTACTAAATTAGAACAGGTCCTAAATCAAGTTATAAGATTTTAATAAACACATACCCATAGAAAGTGAAACTAATTAAAAGCTTAAAAAAAATCCTTAATGGTATATGAGAGATACATATTTTTCAATAATGATAAAAAAATCGGTAGTAAGTGTAAATGTTTACTTTCTTAAAAAATTTTTATAATCTAAATCTATGTTTATCTACAATGATCTATATAGTGGCTGAAAGTACTAATCATGAGCAATTTAAGAGAAAGCACTTTCAAGCACAGATTTGCTGGTTAGATTCAAAATTATAGGTAATAAAAATAATTATAAAAAAAATAATATGTATTCCTCTTTTATCTGTCATAACCATTTCTCAGATTCTCTGCTGTCAGTCTGTTGCAGGACTAGTTACAGAATACTATAACATAAGTAAAAATAAAAACAAGCATCATAATCAGCTCAGAATGTCATTTTTAAAACTTTGTAAAGATTCTATAGAGGTTTTCTTTGCCATGACATTTCTCCACTCGCATAGTTCAGAAAACTGACAATGGCTACATTTCCAGCATTCTTCAATGTCCACTCCAGTAGTGCCTCTCTTCCCCTGCCACCAATCAATGTGAAGGTTATATAGACCAGCTACTAACATAAAATCCAGTGAAAATTCCATAGAAGAAATAACTTTCTTGGTCTCCTGATGAACATATTCAAGCTTGGCACAGTATATACAGGGTAATGACTGAATCTGAAAAAAAATATATGTAAAAAGCTGTTACTGTTTGATATGTAAAAATAATACAAACAAGTATAAAATCACATTTTTAAAATTCTGCCGGTCTGTGGATCAAAGGGTACTGGGCTGCCCGAGAAACATTTAATAATTTCCTTTTTACTTATTGTGGTGTATTCTCTGTGCGATTTTCTACGGACGAGAGGTTAACAGGGAGTGAGCGACTGTGAGCGACAGTGGCATTGTAAATCAAAACAATCTAAAATATAAATAATCAACGTTCCTCTCCCCACCCCCAGCAGGCCTCGGTGACATAATATGTCGACCGGCAGCGGAGAAATTATTACACGTCGACCGGTCTGCAATGAGAAAAAGGTTGGGGACCACTGGTTTATAGGATCTAAAAATGTGTATCTCATCCTTACAGGAACTTTACACATTGACTGAAACAGAAAATTTATTAGAAAACCCTTTTCATATGTGAATAACAAACTTTACTATTATCCACTTTCAAATTGGCCATTTTACCCTGTTTCATACTCTTTCATCTACATACAACCTTTTTTTAAAAAACATTTTTAGTAGTTGATATAGTAGGGGATTAACATCTTAAATAAATGAAGACCTCTGGCATAAATAGATGCAAAATTAAAGAAAATTTTTTTTTTTACTACTATGATACAATGGATTCACAATATGTGATACATATTATGGAACAAAATATTAAATAATTATGAAATGTATCAATGAAGACCAACAAACTGCAAATCATAAATATAAAATGCCTAATCCAACCAATTGGTGTATGTTTGGTCATTGCAAATCTATAAAATCTGAACAATGTATCATTAGTTTCTTTAGGAAAAAATAAACCTTTTCACAGTAATTTTATATCAAAATTCAAATGGCTTGAAAAGATGTAAGCATTTTAATGTACAAATTGAAGAGTAATCAAAATCACATGTTGAGAAAATATTTTACAAGGTCTTGATGAAGAGAAATTGTTGACAGTGCAAGAAAGTTTTGATGTTGCAATTATTTTGAATTAATTAGAGAAATAATCAGATTTTCCTCTTGTTCCAATGATGAATGCATATGCACTTTCTTCATTATATTAGTCTAAATCACCTTTCTTTCAGCAAGAATTAAAAATCACAATTTTTGTATGGTTAGTGGAAAATCTATATACATGTATATCTAATGAATAGATGAAGTGCAAATTCGGGAGATGAAAGGATATGACTTGTTTATGAAGAGAAATACTAATTTGGAAATAATCACTTTCTGTCTTTTACTGTAAACAGGGTTCATTAGAGTCAATGTGTACAGAGAATATCCAGAAATAAATTTAGACACCTAATTAGAAGAAAATGATCATCTATTAAGTTAGCAGTCACAATGATTTCGATTTCCAGTAATAAGACAAAATAATAAGACTCGTGTACATGGGCGTCGCTAGGAATTTTTCCGGGGGAGGGGGGGCAAATAACAACTTTATGACATTTTTTTTTAAATGTAAGGGGGGGGGGGAGCAAATGCCCCCCTCTTATATGACATTTTTTCAAAATGAATACGCCCATGCTCGTGTATTACATTACAATTTTGTTATGTGTTACTTACAATGGTCTTCTGGGGCCGTCTTTAAGCATAAGCCCATTCAGGCATAAACTATGGGACTCTATGTTAAATAACCATTTGATATTTATTCAAAAGATTAAACTTTTCTGGGATATCTTCATTTCTTGCATAATACTTTTTATCTTTCTTATTTATAGTGAAATTGAATGCGCATAAGAAATTTAAAAATCAAGATTTTTTAAATGATATTCTTTTTAATAGGAAAGTTTGAATTTTGGTATTACAAATTAATAAAATGCATTATAGCATAAAAATAAAATTTACGCCTGTTTTTGAGGAGCTACTTTTTTTAACTCCTATATTGAGTAAATTATCTCCCTTTGCAAAAAAAAAAATAAATAAATAATTGAATGGGACATTTTTATGTTCATTTAATTATACAACTAACTGATATAAACCTTTGAAAGATTGCCTTTGTTATATATCCCCTAATAATGGTGTCAAAATAACACAAGAATTAGTCATATACTTAAGAAGATATTAGGGTCTTAATTTGGGACCACAAAGTAAAAAATTTTGTCTGATAACTTAATTAAATGACTTATTGTATTTTTTTAAGGCATAAAAGTTTTATGAATAGTTAGTTCTTTGCAAAGAAATAATAAATAAAAGAATAATATAAGTCTAAAACTCAGTATCCATTGATAAAAGATAAGCTCCTGCCTCCATATTAAATACCAGAAAATCATACAGATTTGTCAAAATTAATGTAGTTAGACATTTGAAAGGAAACCAATGTTAAACAATAATTATCAAATACTACTTAGATATTTTAATACTCACTTTATTGAAGACTATATCTATCAAAGTCCCAAGAGTTTGAGTCTTACTAGATACATTAATCCTTGACTCTCTGATATGTTTCTGAACATCACAATTCAACTCCACATCCATATTTAGTTTGAGTTTGTCAGCCATGATTTGTTTTGAAATTTTACCAAGAACCAAATCATTAAACAACTGAGCATAAAGACCAACCTAAAGAAAAACATGCATTTGGTTATTAAAATCAAGGATGAGGATACAGATGTCATTAAGACTTCGAAGTGACTGATGGTAATAAACAATGTTTTAGAAATTAAACCATGAAATCTCAAAGTGACTGATGGTAATAAACAATGTTTTAGAAATTAAACCATGAAATCTCAAAGTGACTAATGGTAATAAACAATGTTTTAGAAATTAAACCATGAAATCTCAAAGTGACTGATGGTAATAAACAATGTTTTAGAAATTAAACCATGAAATCTCAAAAAGTCCTCAATTTACTACAACAATAAATACTTTTTTCACCAATTTAATTAATTTTTTTTCAAAAGATATTTGATGCAGAACTCAGCCTTTACAATGCTGTAGAGCAACTACATGTGGTGTCTGATGTAACCACTCCCAGGTCAAGATGCTCTCTGAACCAATGTAAGCCCATAATAAGAGATGGGTGATCACGAAGGAGGTCAGTGAGAGCCACCAGTCAGGTTTTTCCAGTATAAAAAGTACTTTAAAGAGTTACTTTACAGTCAATTTGAGATTTAGTGATAAATGTAATGAAATTTAGAAAAAAAATAGCTGATTCAATGCAGCAGCATTAAATTTGATGAAGACCAGCTTTTGCAATAATAAAATGTCTTTAAAACTGTCGAATAAATAAAAGCAGACAAGGGTCATAACAAACATTTTGTAAGATGAGTTTTGATTTTTTTTTGTTCTTCAAGCCATCTGCACATTATTATTTTTCTTATATGGAAAATGTACCAGGATGATAAAACAATAACAAATACAAACAAAGATAAAATGTTATGCAGAAATGAAATCAAAGCAAAACTTCACCTGATATCTATCTTTTTTAATCTGACCAGACTTTGGAGGAAATTGGTTTTTCTTTGTCTTAAGCTCAGTGATAACAACAGTGTAATCTTTTAAATCAAACTGCAGCTCATCTATTATACCATACAGAAAAATGTCTCCATCAAATGGCAATCCAAATACTGGTATTTCCCTGGCTAATCTGGAGCCTTTATGAAAAGATGAAATTGCATAATGAAGGTTCATGAGTTTCACAGCCCAGATATCTTCTTCTGTATCGACATTCACTTGTACTGGTGCCTGAATTTGTAACTCTGTCAAATGTATTAGATAAACAAAAATGATTTAATTAGTATTCTTGAAAAAAGGATAAAAGTTATACATGTAAAAAGAAAATCATAATAAAAATATCAATATATGAAAAAAAAAAACAAGCAATCAACAACAACAAAAAACCTATTATCATAATGCCACTAAAATAAAAAAAAATCATTTAAATTATTACTAAAATGTAGGTTTATGTTTAAAAAAAACCGAAACTTTTATTTTATTAGGAGGTCATTCCATGTCAACTCAACCAGTATTTTGACAATTGTTCACCCGAACTTCTCAGATCTTCCTGAAATTTTCAGGGCTTGTTGTACATACAAAGTTGAGTGATTCCTGAAAATTTCAGGCCATTTGGTCAAAAACATTCTGTGATATGATTTTTTAAAGTTTTTAGGGTAGTCACGAGTTCGCGTGACATTTACATTTTCGCAAAATTTGAACGTGAATATTTCAAAAGAGGTATCAGGCTTGAATTTTCAGCATTTACTCATTTTATCATGCTGAGTTCAGAGGTGTTTCTATCTCAAGTGTAGCTTGCATACAGAATGCCCTAAAAATGTCCAAACATTGTACTTCAGACAGTTTTCATCAGTATCGCCAAGAACCTATAAGACATGGAATGATGTTTGTTATACATTTAGTATTATTTTGATAGAGAATTCATGTTAATCAATAATAGTGTACTCATTGTGGGCCCCTTTAAGCATCATGGTCGTCCATTTGTGCACGTATTGCGACCCCCCCAGATGACCATGTTGACAGTAATTCACACTTTTCATATTTGCACACTTGTTAACCTTGGCAACCTTAGCTAACGTGAAAATATCATGTTGGTGTCTTTAGCCTTTCCTAGTAAATCAATTGCTAATTAAAACCATATTAAAAACAATATGTCGTGTTTTTTATTGTTTTTTGTACATTAACGTGTATTATGGTAAATCAGCATAGCAATGAAATGTCAATCAAATTTTATGAAAAAATACAGTTAGTTTAAAGTTACACAATCAAATTACAAATTGTTTGTTTTTATCAACCATAAAGCAACCATGCAAGGTGATATCAGCGTATGCTCATTATGCTGCCAATGCAGTTAACTGATGGTATCTTATCTATGTACACACAGTCCTACTATCAAACAGTTTCTTGCAATTGGCAAAATGCACATCATCATAGCAATACTGTCTTGCTGAGCTGCAAGACAACATTGGTGGTGGAAGATTGCACAGTACATAAGTGAATGGTATCCAGCAGATATCGTCACGACTTGGCAAAGTTAATCTGTTTGTAGGTGTTCTGTTCATGAACTTGACCAAGATATCTTGATGTTCAACAGAGTGTTCTGTTATGCACCCAATAAACCAATCAGTGTCATGAACAACAGCCACAAACTGTCCTGGATGCAGATCTGCTATGCTTGGTGCCGGTTCAACTATACGGTCAGGTTCTGGTGACACATTGACGACCATACCACAGTTATCATATGACAACCTGAATATCTTGTGGTATGACCGTGTACCAGGAACGGTTTGAATTGAAGCAAATCGTTCAACCGAACAGCTACGATGCACCTTAATGTCATCTTTTGCTGTAAATGTTTTTGGTTGCCCAATCGTACATCTGATGTAGTGTTAGTATTTGATGTTGCCAAATCGCCTGCAAACTTGCTCTTGCTACTAGCCTCTTTACTGTGCCACCAATACCATCACAAGGACTTTTTCCATGACTGGTAGCAAAAAAGTTCCACTCTGCTTCAATGCCAAAATCTGTTTTATGCAGGCACAGATTCTTGAAGTTTTTGCAGTTTTTTATATTGTGCTGCTGCCCCATCACTGAAGTAAACTATTTTCTGCAAATCAGGCATTTTGCTCTTGAGAAATTTCAGCACAATTTCAATGAAGGCATGGACTGTACCTGTTACATGTTCACGGTCATTACTTATAATGCAAAGGGACAAGCAGCATAGGTCATTGCTGGGTAGCTCACAATAATACACAACAAATGGATGAATGTTAAATAGTTGGAGAAACTGAAATTATCAACTTAAATATTACATTTAAGAAAAAGTTGTTGAGTGTAGCGTTTAGATATTACCCCCACCTTCCCTGCCCCCTCTCTACACCTGCAGGTGAAAGGTTCCCCTCCCAAACGAGTGACCCATCTTAGTTGACCATGTCTGGTAACCCAAGGTCATGGTCAAGTCAAGCTCCCAACTTACTTTGTTGCCGTAATGACACATGCATAGAGAGCATGATCACCCCTACACCCCAATCTCTATAAAGTTAAGTTAGAATAAGTTAATATACAGTAGTTGAGAGAAAGATGTTGTAGAGTATAGCGCTGACAGGCTTAGACAAAGGTAGATCTAAGTAGTTTTATATAGTATAAGTAGTCAGGAGATCATTATATAAGCAAAGTTGTATTATAGTTAGGGGTGTGCTGGATCCATTTTTTCCAACCGAATCCGGATTTTCTTATGCGAAATCCGCCGGAGCCGGTACCGGATCCGGATTATTATTCCCGATTTTGGTACTTTGCAGATACCGGTAAATCTGAGGGTTTGGATGCCTTCAGAACAGTTGGTCTAAATGGCTAAATGACATTGGCTGATTGGAAGTTGGAAGTGAAGAACTTTGAAATAAATTAGAAAATAGAAATTATTCCGAAATCACTGAAATCAGAATATAACGCAGATTGATAATACGTTATTATCTATATGTAACTAAACTCGCTGTTATTTTCTAACTCGCTGCAAGGTCAAAGGAAAACAACTTTACTATTAGTCTATTACTTTCATTACTTTGGCACTTGCCACTTGGCAGTGTAATTTTTAACTTATGTAGTTTTGAATTGTTTTGAATCTGAGGAGAAAGTCAGACTCATCATCTCAGTTTATCTCGTCTTCTCATTGGCTCATTGGATGATGGATGATTACTGCTTATTGTTATTGTTCAAATGTTCATAGTTTATGATTTGTATTGAAATGGATAATTAATTGGAAAAAAACAAATAACAAGATTGAATAGAATTGAGATTTGAGAACAATAATTCTGTATTTCTGTACTTTACAAGTTTGAAAATTGAAATACAAATTTTAATGAATTCAATTGGCATTTGACAAAGCCTAAAGAAGTAAGAATAAGATGTTGATAACTAACTAATGACTATTAGTTTGTTAACAGTGTTAAGTTACTCCAAGTCCACAGCCAAATAATGTACACATTCCAGTGATGCCACACAATAACAGCAGAGTGCTGCGGGCCGCGGCTACGTCATACCGTCGTTTAAACCAAAGAGCACAGATCATAGCGCAAGCGAGAATCGCCGAAGATGGCTTGATGACATAGAGATCACCAAAGACCTTTAAATTTATACTAGACCGCTTACGTAATGTTAATTTTTACTCAAAATGATACGCATTTTTAACAATTGAGTGAAAGATAATATAAATCAAAATATGAATTAAAATTACGGTAAATTTTTTTAAAGCATATTTGACTTTTAATTCCTTGTTTAAATAGAATTATAATAACCTTTATTATAAAATAGAATTAAAAAATAAAAAAAATGGGAAGGAATTGCTTTTAATGGAAGACGTTACGTTAGGGTTAGATTACCAACTCAGTGACTTGTTATATTAATTAGTGTTAGAGAATTAGTGTTTCCTCACGGAAATTTCAGAATGGAAAAATATTCTATTTTTCATTTTACAATATTTAATATTCATATTTGAACTATTTTTTCAACAGGAAATCTCGTGGGTGATGCATTTTAATTTAATAACAAAGAAGACATCTTTTCCATCTCTCAGAGAAATCTAAATAACTTAAATGTTGAATTTATCAAAAACCATTCATTTCTGTTATTTATTTTGTTATGAAGGTGGCGGGCTGGTGGGCAGGCGCCTGGGCAGTATAGTTGCTTATTATTTCTGTTACAACGTCATTGGTGATTGCGGTTAAGATGACGTCACGAATAATAATTACTCATCCCAGCACTATCATGATTGGGCCGATTGGCCACTATTAGCGGTGCTGACTCTAGCCTCTGGTATGTTCAAAACATTAAACAAGCTCAATGCTCGAAACAATCGATTAATGTATTGTGATCGTGTGGAATTCGGGAAAGTGAATTACTTCAGATTATGATCCGGTGAGTCACAAAAATCTGGCAAATTCCGAAATCCGGTATATTCCGGATTCCGGATACATGTAAATCCGGCGGAACCGGATTTCACCGGATAGTGCAAAATCCGGCGGAACCGGATTCCGGACCGGATTCCGGCACACCCCTAATTATAGTTGTATTAAAGTATTTGCTATATTGTGTACTGCGCTGTTCTGTTAGATATATATATATTAGTTCTATAAATTCTGACGTCACATTGAGGAATAAATCTATAATAAGATAAAAGAAAATAAAGAAATGAGTACCCATGTGACCTATTAAAAAAGGCTTTAAAGATCAAATATTAATAAATTGTCACAAATTTTCATGAAAGTAAATTTTTTGTATAAAATGTAAAAAAAATAATTTTTATAGCTATTATTTAAATTACATGAAATCTGAACATACAGTGATATTAAATGAAATAGTTAAGAAACCATTGGAAAAAAAAAATTTTGACACTTTTTGCATTACATTCATGATGTTTTTGCAAATATTAAAAAAAAATTCATTTAAAAGTATTCACTTAGAAATATATCAGAATACATTTGTTAATTTAAAAAAATGAAATTCACAATAAGAAAATCCAGTCCATCAAAGATGTCAGTTCAAACATTCAAAATTACTATGGTCCACAATAGTGTAGAAATCATGCAATTTCATGCAGATTTTTCACCACGAAGGAGTCAAGACACCAACATGAAATTTTCACCATAGCTAGTACTTACTGAGGTTAACAAGTGTGCAAAATATGAAAAGTGTGAATTACTGTCAACGTGGTCATCTGGGGGTCGCAATGTGTGCAAAAATAGATGACCGTGATACATAAGGGTACACTATTATTCATTAAGAGGAATTCTCTATCAAAATAATAAACACATATATGGTACTTACTAATTGTATAACAAATATCATTTCATGTCTTGTAGGTTCTTGGCTATACCAGGTCAAATATTGATGAAAACTGTCTGAAGTGCAATGTTTGGACATTTTTAGGGCATTCTGTATGCAAGCTACACTTGAGATAACAACACCATTCAACTCAGCATGATAAAATGAGTAAATACTGAAAATTTCAGCCTGATACCTCTTTTGAAATATTCACGTTCAAATTTTGTGAAAATGTAAATGTCACGCAAACTAGCGACTTCCCATAAAACTTTAAAAAAAATCATATCTCAGAATGTTTTTGACCAAACGGCCATAAATTTTTAGGAACCACTCAACTTTGTATGTACCACAAGCCCTGAAAATTTCAGGAAAATCTGACAGGGTCGGGTGAACACCTCTGGTTGAATTGACATGGAATGACCCTAGGGTAGTCTACGTAAGAGTGTGGAAAGGATGGCAGAGTGGTGGAGAAGCTCCACTTCTGACCTGAGAGTCCTGGGTTCAATCCTCATGAGAACTAAGGAAATTTTTCCTGGTCCCGTTGAAAGTTGGTTTAAGTACACCCAGCTTTAAATGGGTACCTGATATAAGTTGGGGAAGTAAAGGAGGCTGGGCATTGTGCTATCAACACAATCTCTATATGCAGTGGTTACAGAAACAGATGAACTTTATTTTAATATATATAAGAGTAAAAAGCTTCACTACTGTGCTCACTTATGCACAGATTCTTTAAATATATATTTATATTAACAAGAACAGATCCTAAATTGAGTTACAAGATTTATAGACCCACAAATTCAGCCACAGAAAGTGTGACTAATTGCAAGCTTATAATAATGTTATTTATCAAAATACAATTTTCTAGTGCTCTAATTTATTTTTCAGATAATAGACAGTGTATTTCCTCTTTCTAGAGGGGAAAGATGGACGTGGGGTAAAGTGCTTGACTTTTGACGAGAGGGTTCGATCTCAGGTGAGAACCAACTGAATTTTTCAGGTCATGGTTGAAGTTCCTGCCATATCTCCAGTGATGCCTCCATGCCCATTAACTACTGCCTCTGTTGGGGGTGAAAGAAAGGCACTACAAAACCTAAATGAAAGAAAGGCCCTCCAAAACCTAAATGAAAGAAAGGCACTACAAAACCTAAATGAAAGAAAGGCACTACAAAACCTAAATGAAAGAAAGGCACTACAAAACCTAAATGAAAGAAAGGCACTACAAAACCTAAATGAAAGAAAGGCACTACAAAACCTAAATGAAAGAAAGGCACTACAAAACCTAAATGAAAGAAAGCACTACAAAACCTAAATGAAAGAAAGGCACTACAAAACCTAAATGAAAGAAAGGCACTACAAAACCTAAATGAAAGAAAGCACTACAAAACCTAAATGCAAGAAAGGCACTACAAAACCTAAATGAAAGAAAGGCACTACAAAACCTAAATGAAAGAAAGGCACTACAAAACCTAAATGAAAGAAAGCACTACAAAACCTAAATGAAAGAAAGGCACTACAAAACCTAAATGAAAGAAAGGCACTACAAAACCTAAATGAAAGAAAGCACTACAAAACCTAAATGCAAGAAAGGCACTACAAAACCTAAATGAAAGAAAGGCACTACAAAACCTAAATGAAAGAAAGGCACTACAAAACCTAAAAATTGTATCATTAAGGTGGGTGATTGTTTTTATTAAAGAGGACAGATGGTTGTGCGGTAAAGGGCTTGACTGTCAGACTGAGAGGTCCCTGGTTCGATCTCCAATAAGGACCAATGACTTTCAGGTCATGATGAAAGTTCCCACTAAACTCCCCATGGTGCCTCCATGGCCATTGCTCTATTGGATATGGTGGGGATGAAGAAGGCACCATACAACCGTCCCATTGGTGGTTTATAGGATTTAAGAGATTTCAACTCATCCTTACAGGGAAATCACACACGTACCTCTTTCTAAGTGAATGTCAGATCCTCTTTTTTTAACCAGCTTTTGCTCAGGAGTTTCTTGAATAATTACTTTTTCTCCTGGTATAGCTCTCATCAAATAAATGTCCTCATCAAGGCTATACAGCAACTGCTGTTCACACCTTAAAAAGTAGAGGTAAAAAAAAAATTAGCAAATTTTATGCTAACTCTTATTTTATTTATGTGCATATAGATTGATATTGAAAAAGCATTTGGTCAATTGAAAAATGTTTATAAATAAAAATACTTGTATTGGGTAACTTTTAAATTGTTTGTCTGAATTCATTCCTAATATAGCAAACATGTTTACTTTACCCAATTAAGTGACTAACTGGCAAAGTAGAAACACAACTCGACATTTAAATTTAACATAATATTATGATTTTATTAAAACTTAAAATTAATTGAACATTTGAATCAGACTGATATGCTCAACAATTAAAATAACTAAGGTTAAAGACAGTACCACCACACAAAAGAAAGATAAAAACAAATCTTAAGAGAAGGCATGATACATATTAACAGACTTAAACTAGGCTAAACTGATTTCACCTGCCATGCCATATTTCAATAACTTACCATTGTTGTTTGACTAAGTCTGAAACAATAAGATATTCTGGTCTAAAACATTCCTTTGGTGTTCCTTTGGCTTTAAGAATATTATCACAGTCAAGTGAGAGAAACTTGTTTTTGACTTCCACATGATCAATCTCAATGTCGCAATCTGTTGATTGACATAAGAAAAATTTTTATTGCATTAAAAAGAGATGACATGATTGTGGCTGACAAAGGATTTTTAATCCATCCTTTCACCATCTAAAGTGACAATAAATATCCCTTCTTTTTAAGCAATCATAAATTAATAGCTGCTGAAGTTAATAATCAAAACCAGAAATAAAAAGATTTTTAAAATTCTTTCCATTATTCCTTCAATGCTTAGAAGCAAAGCTAATATTTTATTTCAGCTTGAGGCATGTTTGGTCTCCACAACTAAAAATTTATCTTTAATTAACTCAGATGATTAGTTACATAATTGATTTGAAAATAGTTTTATAACTTTTAAAGGATATTTATGTTTTCAGTATAGAACTAATAAATTGTATTCCTTTAACACTGTATTCAGTTAGATAAAATATAATGTAAATATTCTTTATGTTTATTGTGTTTTTCAGTTAATTCATTTTTTTACAAAATAAATTCAGTTTACATTTTTTATCTCAAATATACAGACATTTTTTTAATCACACATTTTACCATTTAATATTAAAAGAAGATGACGAAATACTACAGTAACTAATTATATTCTTCATTAAAACATTCATTTACAAATATTGTAAAGTACAAATCTGAAAAATGATAAGGGAAATTATGTCCAGGTAATTAAAAAAAAAACAAAAAAAACTTTAAAATTACTTTTTGACAGGATTCAAATATCATACATTAAGTAGTAATTAACACAACACTGTGGCAAAACAACAACTTGAATTACATTTATTTAGGGTGCCCAACAATCATCTTTATAAACTCCCATGACAATTAGTTCTTTCAATGTCCAAACAATAAATAAACTCAATTTAATCCCAGTTAGGTGCATCTGGCCCTACACCTAATTGTCAAGTAATCAAGAAATTTTTATTTTAGGTTGCATTCTCACTCAGGTATAAAAACATTAGATCAGGCTGAAGATTCAAAAATGGTATTCTCTGTAAAAATACAGGCATTTCACCTAATCTGATGAAGCCCCAAGAATCTATGATGGTCTAGCTCAGTGTTTCCAAAAGTACACTAAGAGCTAGGTGGTGGTATTGTGTTTTACAAGTCGATGAATCAACTGAGATTGCAAAATATGCCAATCTTATAACATTTAATAGATATGAACCAATTAAAGAAATTCATGAGGACTTTTTATTTTGCATGAGTTTATTAGGTCATACAGTAGAAGATATCTCGAAAATACATTTATGCAAGAAAACAGAACTGATTGAATAGATGTGTTGGATTAAGCAGTGATAGAGCAAAAAGTATGGTTGGAATTAATGAAGGACTTGTACGAATTCACAATTGTTTTAAGAAATGGGCAGAAGTCATACTCAGCTTCGTTCTGTTCAAAATAAAAACAACATATATGCAAATAATTGTTGGAATCAGCTCCAGACATATTCTTTAAAAAAAAATAAGGAATGTACATTTGTAGAGTTATAGTTAAGTCAAAAAAAAAAAGAACAGCCTTTTGGATATGAAACTGTATCTCAGATTGAAATTAACAGCCTGGGAACCAAATTATAGCGATCTGTTGTCTCAACATAAACAATATCACCCTTCTCATTCATTATAAAGAATGTTAATTAGAATAAAAATGTTATTATTTTATTATGAATGAATTTTATTTTTTTTTCTATTATTATACATTTATGTACTAAAAAAAAGGACACACAATTATTTTGATTGTTATATAAGAGTGCATTTCCATTTTTTTTACGAGGGGTCCATAGTATTACAAAAAAATACGATGAGAAAAGTTTGGGAAACACTGGTCTAGCCAATGAACAGTTTTTTTTTTATAACCAAGTCACTTGAAATTTTAAATCCATTAATGGCATTTACCTCAAGGGTTATGTCCTATACAACAGCTTTGATATGATTGATATTCTTGTTGGCCATGAGCCTGCGAGCCAAGGCTGAGTTTTTAAAAAAAAAATCTAATTTGCTGGGTTTGATTCTTCCTTCCTGGCAAGGAACTATTACTATGCTGACCTGCTGTCAAGTAAGCTAAATCAATGAGAGACATATCTGGTCCAGATGTGTTATCATCTGGGCTCATAAGCCAACACATGTCAGTGAATCGCGCATGTGATTGTCTTCTTCTGTCACAGTGCTCTGCTTCACACAGTAACCAGGAAAGAGTTCCTCAGCTAACTGTATGTCTGAGCCGACTAAAGGTTTGGATTTTTCAATTGACATTCTATGGCAGGCTTGCTGACAAAAAATTAAAGCATGCAAACATCTGATTGCTCCTCTTGGGCACTCGCACACAGTGGACATCACACACATATTTTCTGTGAAATGAATCCAAGAAAAAAAGAATGATGTAATTGTTTTGGAAGAGATGTATTAATTTATTACTAGGGTAATAAGATTTCACACTAGCTCCTGGAAACCAATGTGAAAATTAATTGTTACTTTGACCTTGCTATACAAAAAGTAGGAAAAACAATTTTATTTATGAATAAAAATAAGTGGAATATTTTAATTTTGGACTAATGTATTTTATTGATTACACTGGTAAACAGTGAATTCATTGCCAGTGATATTTGAATCATTTTATAAAAAGTCAACTATGCTGATTTAGAATATGTAAGTGCTTTTGCTAGATTGGCTCTATTTTTCGAGATAATTAAAATTAATGAAATAATGTATGCACCGTGTTTGAAAATTGTCAAGAATTGCATGAAGTAAAATAGTATACTAACAAATAGTAGTGAAACTGTTAATGGTCATGCAGAAATTTGTTCAAAAATATGTGTAATGGTGTTATAGAGGAAAACATTTTCATTTGAAAAACTAATTATGTCTAATTAATTAATTAATTAATATGTTTATTGTCTATGGTAATGCATTAGCAAATCGCTGTTTGCTCGACTTCCTTTTGTGTGTGTCGTTGAAATAATACAAATGAAATATAAACAATACAGATTGTTAAAACTTTTTGTCTTTACGTAAAAAAAAAAAATTCTTCAGATAATGTTGAGATACAGAGGCTTTTTTTTTTCAAATTTGTCTTTAATTAATTTTTTAATTTTGTTCGCTGCCCCCCCATGACTAAAATTATTCTAATTAATAATAGTATAGTGATTTCATCTACTTCTCTTTAAGTACAATAGAATATTTTTTAGTCTCAATGTCAATAATGAATGTATTTAAAATGTTAAAGTTGTCTTTGTTATTAAATGGTATCTGTAGAGATATTACCAATGTATTGATCTGGATTTAAAAAAAAAGAATGATCTGTAATTTTTTAATACCAAACAGAACTTATAAAGGATTTTTAAGTTTTACACATCAATGCAAATCTCATTTTATGCTCTTTATAATGGTTATGTTTATGAAGGTTACAAAAATCTTACACTTTTGTCACATCTGTACTATTAAACTGAAAGTTTGTGTGCGAGTTTGTCACAAGAACTCCGAAATGGCAAACAGTAGGGATTTGAAATTCACAGGGGCCATTGTGTGGGTGACAAAAAGTATAATTATTTATTTTCTAGTTCATGAACTCTTTGAGTATAATGATACTTCCCCTTTATTTAGGGTACTATCGTACAGAGTGAAGCTGTAAAATTGATAGCACCTTATAAAATGCTAAATCACACTTTTTTTCAATTCAGTAAGTTAACAGTTATGATGAAAATAAATTCAAAAACTTTGTTCATTAGTTGCAGTAAAAACTGTATTCAATTAAAATAAATATTCTAAGTACATAATTTCAGGATATAAAAAATTGGATAATATTCACTTCAAGATCATGCCAACAAATAATTTTTCTCTAGCAGCAAGGTAGCAAACCTGCCTTAAACAATAACTTATCTGTAATAATATACTGTGTTGGTGCATTTGAAAGATGCTGGAGTAAACAACTGATCCAAAAGATAAACACATTCATTACATTTATGTATTACAAAAGACACTAGCATTATATTTCACAAAGCACTACACTTTTGGTATCTCTATACTTATAAGAGGCATTTGCTGTCTGTCTGTTCCCTTATAACTCAAGATCCAGACAACCAAATAACGTGAAATTTGGTACACGTACACATAATTACATGGGGAAGGTTATAGGACATGTTTCGTTTCATCTCGATGGGTAGTTTAATTGTAATAAATTATTTTTATTTTAGTATTTTACTATATTAAAGTAATCTCGACGGCGCTATAAATAAAACTCTTCTGTGATGTCATATAATGATGATCGAATAGAACTTGCGTGCTGGTGCTGTACGTGCCTTTGTGATGCAAAGAATTGTTGATGTTTTTTCATGCTTCCCGATTTGTACAGTTTGAGGAAGGTAAATGAATGAAGAAGGATTTTAGAAGAAGTGTGAAGCTATAATAATATGTATGTATATATATATATATATATATATATATATATATATATATATATATATACACACACACATATATATATATAGAGAGAGAGAGAGAGCGAGAGAGAGGGAGGGAGATAAAGCGAGAGAGAGGGGGTAGGGGGAGAGAGGAAAGAATGGTTGGAGGGAGAGGGAGGGAGGGGGAGAGAGGAGTGAGGGGGAGAGAGGGAGATGAGAGAAGGAGGGAGATAGAGGGGAGGGAGGGAAAGAGAGATAAAGAGAGAGGGGGCAGGGAGGGAGAGAGGAAATTAGGGAGGAAGGGAGAGGGAGGAATGGAGAAAGGAGGGAGGGAGAGAGGGGGTAGGGAGGGAAGGAGAGAGAGGGTGGGAGAAATGGGAGGGATGAGAGATAAAGAGTGAGAGGGGGCAGGGAGGGAGAGAGAGGGAAGGAGGAGAAATGGAGGGAGGGGGAAGGGCAGGGGGAGAGAGAAGGAGGGAGGGAGAGAGAGGGAGATGTGAGAGTTAGGGAGGGAGGGAAAGAGAAAGGGAGAGAGGGGGTAGGGAGGGAGTGAGAGGGGGAGGGAGAGAGAGGGGGGTAGGGAGAAAACAGAAGGTAAACTGAAAACCTTATTTTAAACCCGGGAAAAGCCGGGTATTTGCAGCTAGTTCATTATATTATATACACATACATAAATACTTAAAGTATACTGATAAATCACAAAACATTAAGCTATTTGTTGTGCGTGAAGGGAAATGATGTAATTAAATACATAGCAAAGGGTCATTATCAAGTGGTGAAATCACAATGATATAGTTTTGGACAAACATAAGTCAGGTACACTTCATAAATTTTAAGGACAAGAAATATTTCAAATTAATAAAACAAACATACATATAAATTTCATACATTGTGCAAGAATTTTCTCATTTCCTTACTTTTCAATTATGGTAACACATATAGAAAAAAAAAATATATATGTTTTGCTTGAAATGCTTTTTTTTAAAACATTATTTTAGCTAGGGGCATACTTTATACAATGATAATTATCCTTTTTTTAAAATAAACTGCTACTTTAAGGAATTCCAACAATCTTTGCAATACCAATTAGGTACTTTCATTTTGGAACTAAATCCAACACAAGCAAAATGAAACCAACAAAGACAACGTTCACAGCCGACCATTTTTAATAATGCATTATCAAACTCTTGACATGTAGTACAAAGAAATACAGGATTGGCTTTTAACTCCAACAATGAGTCAAGCACATATGACCATGCATCATCAGTAAAAGATGACTTGACAATATTTACATCAACTTCATCATCAAGAATAGTGTCACAAAAATCAGAGAAATGCTTTACACTACTTCTACTAATAGGAAATGAGATATCAGTGTGTTCAACAACTAAAGCTGAAAGGATAGTAGTTTTTTGACTATCAAGGCTCAACTCTGAGAAAGGCTGAGGCAAATGTCTCTTTCTTTTGCTAGTAAAATTTTGTTGGCTTTAGGCCTACCTTTTGGAAGAATTTTTTCAAAACATACTTTTTTAAATATACTGGTTTGGGGTACACCCACTTCTAAATTAGGTTGATGTTCAACATTTAAATTCACACTTATTTGGGGTTGACATATGTCTAAATAGGATTGTTGCTCACAATTTTCTAAACTTCTCCAGAGCCTTAATGTTGTTTCTAGAAATAATATTATTTCTTTAAAATCTTTTTCACCTTGCAGTGCCAAAAAATTAGCAATATCTATAAAAACTTTTTTTTACATGATTGAACCGACCTTCTTGAGTCTTAAAATTATTGACACTTGGTACAATGTTATAAGATACAGAACCAGGTATAGAAAGAGGCAATCTAGGCACACTATTTTAGTTATACCATGCTGGAAGTAACTGCAACTGGTCACAAAATTCTGTAAGATTTAAATGTCTTCTGACCAAAAAAATATGCCTGCACGGTAATGCCATCTTCTTAGCAAAAGAGCAATTACAGTTAAGTGATGTTGAGCTAAATATTCGCTCCTTATAGGATACAGAAAATACTTCAGCCTCTCCTGGGACAATAGAGTATGGAATAGGACAATTTGAGCTGATTAAGCAAAAGAGTAGCAGCAAATGAAGTGGCAACCCTTTTAATGATAATTATTCTTTCATCATTATCAGATGATGCATAGTGAACCCTGTTTGCAGCAAGTAACCTTAAACAATCACAAAGTGTAGATTTAGAGTGGTCAAAAGACATAAGGCCCTGAAGAGCACATGAAAAAGTAAGATGAGTCAAATTCTTTTTTATTTTGGAATGATAAGACTCCACGTGATTTGTTGTGGTGGCATGGAGTCTTAAAACAGCAGCATTGGAAGATGCTGCCCATAAATAAGCCTTACTCCACCAGTTCAACTCAAAATACTCTAAAACAACACCTGGAAGTGATTTTTTTATGTCCTGAATGAGTTTCAAATATTCGTCGTAGGACTCAGTATGAACAAGAGACATAAATATATCCAGAGTGGGCTGAACCTGCTCACGTAGAAGATGTTTTGACAAAAACCTGTGCACAGCCTGGTAAATATGAAAATGACAAAGATTAACAGGTACATTTGGGAAAATATCATTAATAGAGGAGATTTCAGCCATGTCTTTATCAACAACAATGCATTTAAATAGACTGGCATCACAATTTTTCAAAAGAAGTTGTAAACATAAAGATAAAGTTTCCTTATCTTCATTTTTTACAAAACCATGAAGAACTGGAATACCCCTACCTTCTCCATCAATAACCATTACCGTTAAAAGAGGATATAAATATTTATTGGTTTTGTAAGTAAAATCCATTATCAAAACCTCTGGATAAGAGGGAACAATAATTATAATTTCCTTAGTCATATAGGCTAAATACTTAAAGTCTCCATTTTCAGTTAAGCCATATGATATACTACCCACTGCGTTTGCTATGGAGTTAAGAATCGCTTCTGTTTCTGCTTCATCAGAAGATGGCTTAAATACTTTGTCTTTGAGGTTGTAGATGTCCCTCTGAAGTAATTCAATATCATGCTGTTGTTCAAGCATATGATGAACCTCAGATGGGTGGATTGTTTTACTGGACATCAATAAACGGGTTGCATTATTCAGTTCTACTTGACGATTTTCTGGATATATGCGGTACATCTATAATAGAAAAAGACATTTAATGCAACAATATAATAGTATAGTAGGGAATATAATAGTCTGCAGTGCAACACATTAATTTGTAGAAATGTTTCTTATACCAAAACAGAGGCACTTACTTCTTTTGAAACATCATGACCTGTATGTTCTAGCATTGCATTTCTCTTGGCAACAAGCTTTATCTTTGCCTGACATCCAACTTTGAAAGAACTGAAAAAATATATTGAACAATTTTTTAATTTCTCAAGTTTTACCATTGAAAATTATAAAAAAATTATAATAAAAGGGATATAACATGATTTGTATTTCTTTACCCAATGTAGGTACTTTGATAAAAAAAATTCATATTTGTTTTATCAGAATAAAACTATAATTTTTTGTTATTTTTTTTTTTTACTATATTGGAGTATTTTCTGTCACTTTTGAAAATTTAAAGCCAACAACAGAAGTCTTTTGATAAAGGTTTAGGCCTATTATTACAGCATATATAATGTTATATAAATTTAACTTACAATTGTGATTTTCTTTGTCCTGCTGAAGACTTTTTATGGCGGGAAACACCTTGCTTGCAGCAAAACACAATATATTCATATTTAAGGTGTTCCAAACTGGGTTCTTTTATGGTCTCAGATGACCTTTTAGTAAATAAGACATTGTTTTCTTTGCAAAAGATGTTGAATTGGTCCTCGATCGGCGCGTACGTATCAAACATGTTGGGTAACTCCATCATTGGGATCAAGATACTAATGAAGATGTCGGAATTAGTGGCATGGTTTTTCGATTACTAAGACTGTAGGTTTTTTTTAGGTTTTTTGATTACTAAGAATCTATAAATAGATTTTCAGGTCCGAATAGCGATCGGACTTTATTGGGACCCGGGTCCGAATAGCCACTTCATAATCATTATATGTAAACTTGGCAGTTTCCTAGGACACTCAAGGAATAGGGGGCTCCCATAGTGACTTTTATTTTTGCCATAACCTAAAAGAACAAGAAGGGCAATCTTTGAGCTTTTGAAGGGGCTCTGGTTAAAATCAAGGGTTAGAGAGGTCCTATATCCCATGATATATATTTTTATTGTTATTAATATTAACTTAATATTGTTAAATATAGGCAGTGGCTACGGTTCGGTCCGACCGAACCCGTATTTTTTTTTTCAGGTACCAGCCATACTTATTATTGCATAGCGGACGAGTCGCTGCACTGAGCTATATAACAACATATAAGTCACTGCACTAACCTTTTTTTTTTCAGGATTAGGGTTAGGGTGTGGAGCAATATTATCTATGGCTGGTACCCGAAGTAAAAAAAATACGGTTCGGTCGGACCGAACCGTAGCCACTGCCTTAAATATAAACGACTCATTTTGATAGCGCCAGCCCTGACTATAAGTAAACTTGTAGAATACTTGAGCAAATAAATAAATTCATTTAAAACACTAAAATGGTAGATTACCAAAATGTCAAACTGCAGTTCAATGTGCCAGTTGTGTTAGGTATTTATTTGCCTTATTAGAGGTGTGACTTTACAGAGCACTCTGTAGCTAAACGCGAGTCTACCCACTTTCTAAAACTAAGTTGAACCAACTTTAGGGACTATTTCTATACAAAATTAAACGCTTAAAAAAAGGAATTTAAATTATAATCGTACCACATGTTGCTAACTCTTGATCGTCTTCATTCCAAAAAGTATTTACATTATTCATGTTGTTCGAAAGTGATGCACACACAACGATTATTGTCAACAAAACTACCGCTGTAAAATACTTATGCTATTCGCAAATTTTGATGGTTTTCGCAAAAATATTTTATGCAAATGAATAATTATATTTTTGCAGAATAAAGGAAAAAAAATATACCTTTACTAAACTCATTTTACCATAGGGCGGCATAGGCTATGGTTACTGTAAAGCAGTAATACTAACTTTATTTGGATCTTTATCTCACGTAATAAAACAATATAACTTTATATTATTTTATTAAGGTTTTTTTTCGACTTAACTTCGTTCTGAAGTGAAATTGCACATGAAAATGATATATTACTAAAACTTTTCAACTTCTGAATGACTTAAAATTGGAACGACTTGGAGACCTAAGTCAAATTTATAAAAATAACATAGAATATGAACATTAATTGATGCGTAAATTATGTGTTTTTGATTTGTTTAAGTCTATTTTCTCTGCGTCATATGATCTACCGTTGAGTGGGGCGGATGGCCGAGTGGTGTAGATACTCACTGTCAATCCTCGGTGAGACCCATGGGGAATTTTTCCAGGTGAAATTTGTTTCAAAGTCGTCCCAAAGTCTACCCAGCTTTAAATGGGTACCTGACTTTAAGTTGGGGAAGTAAAGGCGGCTGGGCGTTGTGCTATAACCACACAATCCCTTCATATGCCGAGGTTATAGAAACAGATGAATTCTACACTTCATCTGCCCCGATAGCCCTTTAGGGCTAAGGGAACTAACTAACTACAAATAACGTTTACAGTTTACAGGGACGGGAAAAAGTTGATAAAAAAAATCAATTCTGGCGAATGTGAGGAGAGAAAAAAAATTTCTCTCAGATATTCTAAAAAATAGACTTTAAAATACAAAAATGTAAACTAGATTTTTATAGGCCTATAATCTCAATAAAAGAAAATGAATTAGGAAACCAGTAGTTACATTGTGGAAAAGAAATGTAACCCCCCCCCCCCCAATTGTCAATTGTTTATTATAAGATTAGTATAATGTAATTATATGGGTCCATAATTTTATATTATGAACAAAAATTGAGAAACTTATTAGTTTTCTTCCTTTCAACAGCCTAACGGATACATTATTTATAAAATAAAAATAAAAACCAGGCAGCCAGATACTCATGTCTGTTCTTTAACCGTTCGGCCAGTGAATCGCACTCTCAAGCTGAGTATCTAAAAAAAAATACCGATTTGGGTTCTGCGTTAGATCGAAAGTAAAGAATTAATACAACAGTACTCCAGTTTAAAATACAATCATGAAAAAATCGGATATGCCCGAAACCAAAAATAACCTAGCCTACCGATCAAACATAAGGTGATATACTTATTATATGCAAAGGTTTTGCAGGGTACATCTAGTTTACAAAAATTATTTATGAACTTACACTTAGGCGAGACTCCAGGCACGTAAAGGTGGTCGGCCGAATGCGGCCCTTTGCAATAACACATGTGGCCCACACTAAGGATCCTTATATTGGTCTAAATCTTTTTTCAGTTTTTCAACAGGTGTTAATTTATTTACTTATATTTTAAATTACATTTAACCTTCTAAACAACGGTTTACGTGCTCACCATTGAACGAGGCTATACAGACGCTACAACACTCAATATTTGTTAAAAATGGCACCGTATAGGTGGCGATGGAACGGATAACAGTATTAACCAATGGATTGCGAGCTCAGTTCTTTCCAGAGAGGTGTTTGTTATCCAAAATACTGCTATATCCAGAGAGGTGTTTGTTATACAAAAAAATGCTATATCCAAACGGATTTCTCCATAAGAAATAATGGAATCTCGGATGATGGACGTGAAGGCAAAAGTATTATTGTACTTTCTTATGTCCAGAATAAAATTTCGACTGTAAAAAAGCTGCCGTAGTTTGACTGGCGCCTCACCAAACGCTCGTAGTACGACTTAACCCCTGGATGCAACAAACCGTTCGGTCCATAGGTGGACAGAAAAATACCTGCATTAAAATGGGCATATTCAGGGGGGGGGGGTGCGCCCCCCCATTTTGGAAAAATGTCATAAAGTTGTTACAATAAAACTGTGCTAAATTTTCTGAAAGTTTATTACATTGAAGACAATGTACATATATCAAACATAAAAATAATTTTATATCTGCAAGTATAACTGATTACATTATTGTCGTTTTTAAAAGAATGGTTTCAGTGTCGAACAATTACTATACCAATAAAATAGAGTAAAAAATTATAATTTACACTGATACAGCAATAATATTGTAATTTTAAACTATTTATTCTGGAACAAACATTGTAAACGTTTTGGTATTTGTCCAAATCGATTGATAACATTTTCTTTAATTTTTTCCTTGTTTTGAGATATTCTTTTTCTGTGGATACTCATCATACAAAGAACAGATAAACGATCATCACCAGTTGTTGAGCGTAGCCACGTTTTTACTCGTCTTTGAGTGCTAAATGATCTCTCGATTGTGCATGTTGTTACTGGGAGAGCCAATGCTGTCAAAAAAGCCATCTTAATCATGGGAAAAAATTGGTTTCGTCTAAAACCTCACATATATATAGAGTCATTCTTTCAAGACATACCTTCCAATATTCAATTTAGGAAATGAAGAAGTGACAGCGACAATCAAATTAGAAATAATTGCTTCAGTTGTGTCTGGCTGTTGAACTTGTACTGTTGTTCTCAATGCATATGATAACACTGGTTTACAAATTTTCATTTTGTGAAAACTGCTGATATGCAAATAAGTGTTTCTTATGCAACTTTTTATGCTGATTCCAAATATGTAATCCAAATTTTTGTATCACGTCAGGATTTTTTGCAGTTTGACATTTATTAATGTAGAAAAAAGTCAATTAAACCAACAACAAAATGTACTTCGGTCATGCAGAAAACTATTGATATATACAAAATTATTAAAAAAAAGCAGATTTATTTTAATTTATTGTCTTCTACTGTACGAATTGTCTTTTAAGTGATTTGCGCTTATGAGCAGCGCCAGGATTGTGGCGTTTTAATGACCAGCAATAGTCGGCCATCATATTCGCGTTCCACGAACTGAGCAACAGTTTCATGTTTTCATACGTTTCTTTTAATGTTACTGAGTGTGCCACTGGAAGTGATGATATTTTATTTCCATTAAATAGAAGAACTGCTTTCATACTGCGCTTTGAGGAATCAATAAACAATCTCCACTGATTAGCATCGTAAGCAATTCCCATAGATGTGACAAGGCCTTCAATATTATTACAATATAACAATTCTTGCTTACTTGAAAAAAACTGTACAAATTCTGTCTCTCGACATCTGTACACACTTACGCTAGTATCAGGAGTGAGAAGGTTTCGTTCTTGTAAGCAGGATGCAAGCAGTTCAGCTGATGACTTTGGAAGGTTTAGATCTCTAACTAGATCATCAAGATCTTCCTGAGTAAAAAGTTTTGGTGTGACATCTTCTTTAAAATCAGGATCAAGAACATCACTACTGTCTTCAGAACTTGAGCTGTCATCACTTTCAAAATCATCCAGCTAAGTAGGAGGTGTAGGCACAGGAATGTCTTCGCAATGTTCTACAGGCCTCAAGGCTGACGGTACATTAGGATATAGAATCATGTGTCTGCTTTTTTTGTTGAATCCTACAACATTCGTCATGCAAAAATAGCAGTCCGTCACATGATTCGAAGGCTCACGCCAAATCATGGGCACACCAAATGGCATACTTTTCACTTTACCTTTAAACCACTTGCCAAGAGTTACTTCACAGAGTTTACAAATAACATGAGGCGCCCATGTTTTGTCCTGGTCTCCCAGTTTACATCCAAAGTATGCATGATAATATTTCTTTGTTAAATTTGATATTTTCTTCTTCTCAGCCATTGTGCAAAATCGTCCACAAACATAACAAAAACTGTCTGCTGAATTCGTACAATGTCTTGGCATTGTGAAATTTTTTTAAAATTTAAAATCAGCTAATCAAATATAATCTTAAACACATAAACAACAGCAATAAAATATTCAATTAAACTTGTGTTCAAACATAAAGTGATGACGTAAGCTGCTTATGATAAGCATAAAATTTGTAAACACAAATTTGTGGTTTTCTCAAAAACCTGACGTGATACAAAAGAAATAAGTACATCAAAATTTATCATTTTTAATAAGCTTTCAGAAACTCATAATGTTTTGCTTGCAGTTTTTTTTATGTAAACCAGTGTAATTCATATGCTTCAGACGCCCTGAAATCTTCTAATAACGGCTTTTCGGAATCCCGCGATTGCTCTACTTTTCATTTTATTGAGCCTGTACAAATTATTTCTGATATCCATCTTTTCATAATAATTTAGGATAAATTAAAAAAAAAACTCACTCAGTAGCAGACGATCATAAACAAACAAGAGTTGTCAGATTAAAAAATAAAAATGACATTATAAAAGAATATTTTATAAAAAAAAAAAAAAAAACATCGTTTTTCTTGCGTACTAAAAAGCAGAAAATAATTTCTGAATAAATTGGTCACATGGTAATAGACTTTATAAGAGCTTCTAATTTTTATAAAACGAAAAACATTGGGCGCATGAACACAAACATCTAGGTCCAGACCTTTCTAACATAATCTTATTTCTATAAATGAAACGCAGTGGCTACGGTTCGGTCCGACCGAACCCGTATTTTTTTTTCTTCGGGTACCAGCCAAAGATATTGCTCCACACCCCAACCCTATCCCTAACCCTAACCCTAATCCTGAAAAAAAAGAACAAGAAATAATAATAATAAAAACGTTGTAAAAAAAACCTGAATGCCAAAAACATTTTCGAAGGCCAAATCAAGCTACAGAAAGCCAAATTAAAAAAAAAAAAAATTAAAATCGGAACACGCTTGTGCTTGTAGTCAAAATGTTTGAATTTTCAAATATATTTATTCATGTCAATTTAAATAGTTAATGTTATATTTAACTTGGCTTTGATTGAGAAATAAACCTGTATGGCATTGTCAGTTAAAATAAAAAACGTGTTTTTGTGCCCGCCCTGGAAAAATTCCTAGCGACGCCCATGCCTGCATAGCTCCCACTGATGCAGCTTATGTTCTACAGGGTGGATGTTGTTATTGTGATAACCAAAAGCTGTCCTCAACAATTAACGTCCATGTCTGTCAATCGCCGTGGTTGGTGCTCTTCCAACACTCGCGATGCTTCATTCTGTGCTGGAGGTAATTCTATATTCGTAATGCATGCCACTGTGCGTCGATTACAAGCCTGTCAACATACTGTTCTCGGTCTGTTACTTGCCGTTGACTTGAATGTCGATTGACATCCAATTGCAATCGATTGTTCCACTGAGCTCCTAAAGTCTTACATTTTTCATTGTTGCTTCGCGAGCCCGAAAATATTCAGATCCAGCTCGCATTTTGGCTTTCGTTAGACGGTCTTGCTCCAGACGCCGTGCATCATGTGTCTCTCGCTCTCTTCATGTCCTTTGACGTTTTCGCTTTTACTGCCTACGTTGCTAATCTGTGGTGAAAAGTTTGTCAATAATGTGGAAGCTTACTGTCTTTTTATGTTCCAGACAATGTGTTCGTGGCTTTTACAGTTCACTTTACTAGTCACGGTGAACAATATTTGTTGTGTCACAGGCACGATGAGCAATGTCTGTTGTGTCACAGGCATGCCGAATATATTCAAAGCTTGAACTCTCTCAGATATCATTTCAGCTTCTTGAGCCGGCATATCGCTTAACGCGGCACGCTTTCTTGCTTGACAATTGATAGATTGGACTTGATTAAATATTTGATGTTCACTATTGGATATTAGTGCTTTAGATCATTCAATAAAGTGATTTTGATTCATAAAACGGAAGTGTTGTGAACTTGTTTTAGTTGTGTGAAAGAGTTAAAAATAAAAGAAAGTAGTTAAAACAATAAATAAAGAAGACCTTCGACCCATCCCTGACACAAACTGATTTTAAATTTCACTGGCTTACACTCAGTTGCATCCTGCTATTACTTTCAGTTTATTGATATGGCTTCAGCGCGACGGTCATGCAGAAATAATCCAGACGTTTTCTGCTACATCTGCGGAGAATACACGCTGTCAGCGGACAGGAAGAACATGACAAGTTTTGTGAAGCACGCCTACCAGGCTTACTTTAAAGTCAAGCTGGGTGACCAAGATAAGTCCTGGGCACCGCACACGGTGTGCACGACGTGCGTGGAATACCTCCGACGAAGGGCGCTAAAACTTCACTGAAGTTTGGGATCCCGATGGTTTGGAGGGAGCCGTTTGACCATGCATCGGATTGTTACTTCTGCGCCATCAATACAGATACGGCAGCTCATAAAGGACACAGAGTTCCAAAACTCCATGAACACGCTTGAGTGTGCCGCCTGGAAATCGTTTGTGCAGGTGGTAAACAACTTCCTGGGGAACACGAAGGCAGCTAACCACGCCAGACTCATCAGCGGCATGATAGAGGACTTCCAAAAACTCGGGTGTTTGATGAGCATTAAGATGCACTTCCTGTTCTCACACGTGGAGAAGTTTCCTGAAAACCTAGGGGCGATGAACGATGAGCAGGGAGAAAGGTTCCATCAGGACATCCGCCAAATGGAGGAAAGGTACCAGGGGAGGTGGGATGCAGTCATGCTAGCGGACTACTGCTGGTCGCTGAAGAGAGACAACCCGGCAGCTGATCACACACGGGAATCGAAGAAACGCCGATTTATGCCTTGAACTCTGAACTTTTGTTTCACGTAACGCTCATTGTTATACTAATATTATGATAATAATGCTTATAAAATTTGGTGGATAAACAAAAACGGAATGAATTTGAACACGTTGACTTTATTTCTTGAGAAAAACGGAAAAAATCGTCAGGGGGTTTATCAGCTGATGATCCTCAAATATGTGTTTTTTTACAAAAAAATCGATTTTTAAAAAAAATTTCTGTAGGAAAAAATCCTGACCTGATTGAACAAAACCAAGGTCATTTTCGGACTCAGAGCATCACAATTAGTATAAATCAGTTGAAAAACCCTGGACTTTTTTCAAAAAATATTTTTTTGTTGCCCTGTGTAATTTATCATAAGCTTGTAAGCAGCATACACAGACTTTGAAATCATTAAGACATTATGGTCCACAGATCCAACTTCTCTACCAACGAAGTGTAATAATATCTGTGCAGAGCGTGCAATTAAAGTGATACAAGATTTACTTCCACTTGCAAGTCCATTGAGAACATTAAATTTCTTCTATTAATGCACAATAGAAATGTACATTGTAACAATTATCAATATTATACTTGTGTCACTTTTATTTGTAATGGTAAAACCTTTATTGACATATTTGAACATTTGTTTGTTATAAAATATTCGTGTCAATTGGAGGGTGAACTTTTTTTTATGTTGAACAAAAATTACCCATATTTTCTTTATTTGTGATACAAAGCTCCACCAAATATGATAGGGGGAACTAGGGTTATATTTTAGTCATACCCCTAATATATATATATATATATATATATATATATATATATATATATATATATATATAATAGCGGTCTCGCGTCTGCGTTATATATTAAGAATCGTGTTTCATAAAGGCCTGAAAAAGACATAACTATTGGACAATTATTAATATATCTTACATTGGAGAAAATGGTGCCTTAAGTAATGTCCAACCTCTTTTATTGGATCCCACAAGATGTATACACCAATATACACAAGATGTATACACCAATATACACAAGATGTATACACCAATATAAACAAGATGTATACACCAATATAATGTTAGCGGATATATGCCCTTATGTCTAATCAGTCTTTACAAATATTTCCATGATAAATACAGCAGGCATACAATGAGGGGAGGTCATTGTTAGGTAGAAAGGGGTACAGGCCCCGTATTGCTAGCGGAGTTAATGGCACTCGGTTATTATCCAATAGCAAAATTTTGTTGACCTCTGGACTCTGCAGTCCATACACAAAATACTGGACATCTCTGGGGCAAAGTCCATACACAAAATACTGGACATCTCTGGGGCAAAGCTTAAATTGAGAAGCAATTTGGGACAAGTGGTGCTTTCTTTGATTCTTATTTACAAGAGGTTTTTCTTTTGAAATTAAGATTTTCTTGCCTATTCTATGCATAACTAGTGAAAACTACGATATTTAAATTATTAACTTCTAATGGCATCTATCCCTTTAACCTGTAACTATTGAAAACTACTTTATTTAGATAATAAACGTCTACATGACATCTATCCTTTAACATTAAACCGGTATGTTTAATAAATGTTATGCCAAGTGGAAGTTAGGAATTTTATATTAAAAGTTATGTCATTTTCATGACTTCTTATTATATCTTAAAGTAGTGATAGAAAATAAAGAGCCCATGGGGCCACAAGGGCATCCATCGACATTAGATATAATTGGTATATTTAATTTGTTTTATGCATTATGGGATGTGGGCATGAGTGTTTCTTGCCATTTTTAGGGCCCCATTGTACACCTTCTAGTAACAATAAAAATAAAAGTCCTCTGGGGGACAAAAATGATTTTTTTAGCCTTTCAGAAGTAATTTAATATTTTGATTTCATGGGGGACAAGGGAACCAGTTATTTTAACATTGTTTTTTATTTTACTTTTTGTACGAACATTTCAGGTTACCTGACTTATGTTGGGGAAGTAAAGGTGGCTGGGCGTTATGCTAACCACACAATCCCTTCATAATTATGCCGAGGTTAATGAAAACAGATGAATTCTACACTTCATCTGACCCGATGAGCCCTTAAGGGCTTAAGGGACCTTTACTTTTACTTGGCTGACAATATTTTGTATATAATATAGAGGGCCGTTTTTTCTGTAAAAATTGCATTTAAACACAAAATGTTTTTTCGTTTTTCTTTCTTTTTTTTTTACATGCACCTTATTTCACCGACATAAGTAACCGACATAAGTAAGATCATGCTTGATGTGTTGGAAAATATGTTTCAAATAACTAGCGTTTGAATAATACAAAATTCGCCACCTTTCGTTATATATTTAGCTCCATCTATTACGATCAGGTGTGACGGATGGCCTAGTGTTGTAGATACTCGATTGTCAACCTGAGAGTCGTGGGTTCGATCCTCTGTGAGAACCATGGAATTTTTCCAGGTGTTATTTGGTGCAAAGTTGTCCCACAAGTTCACCCAGCTTTAAATGGGTACCTGAATTAAGTTGGGGAAGTAAAGGCGGCTGGGCGTTTTGCTAACCACTCAATCCCTTCATTTGCCGAGGTTATAGAAACAGATGAATTCTACATTACATCCGCCCCGATGGCCCTGTAGGGTTAAGGGAACTTTACTTTTTTTTATTACGATCAGGTGATATGTATATTGATGGTGAAACAATAACTTGTTTTATCATAGATGAGTCTCTCAGACACCATCGTATGTCTATTTGATGTCAGCTCACTCCACAACATTTTAATCCTGGATTATCAAAAAGCATATTTGTCCAGAAGTGGAACAAATCTTTACAAAGTTTAATTTCTTTTTTACTATACATTTTGAAATGCTATCTATTAACAAATATTATAATAAATTGAATTATTGATTCTATGAATATAAAACATAAATAGCTTAAAATTCAATGCAAATATATCAAACATGGTATAGATGATTTGGGAACTGACTTGGTTTTGAAACTTGGTTTTGAATTTTATTCGGTTAAGTGACAATCAACAGATTTGTTAAAGGTGTTGGATGGACGTCAATTATTTAAATGATAGCGTATACGCACATCACCACAAGAAATCTTTAATGGGGAATCATTTTGTGTTCGTTTTAAATCTTGTTTACCCTCCGAAATTTTTTTAATGGCATGTTATTTTGTTATATATAAAGTTAAAACAGTTTTATTTCATAGAATAATTGTATCAATCATTTAAAATAAATTTTTACTACGACGACAAATAGAACGCGTCATTTCGTATTATTATTTGACCGCGAATTTGTAATAGACTAAAAACAAAATGGTCGCTTTCTGTATTTAACAATTTTATTATAAACAGAATATCTGAAATAGAGTAGATACATTTATAAGGCTGTGGCTATACGGACCCGGGTCCCAATAAAATCCGATTGTTATTCGGACCCGTGGCAAATATGCACTAAGCTTAGGTATATTTAAACTTTATTAGACGGAACCCGAAAAAATAATAATACAGAGTCCGCTTAGTGGAACCCTAGACACTGAGTGACGATTAAATCATACAATTCAAACAATTATATAAAAATAAACAGTAATAAAGTTTATGTATAGCTAAGTTAAGTGCATATTAGCCACGGGTCCGAATAACAATCAGACTTTATTGGGACGGGGTCCGAATAAAATCGGAGTTTATTGGTACCCGGGTCCGAATAGTCACTTCGAATTTATAAATAATAAATATAAATACTGAAGTCTTTAAAAAATTTTAAATAATGTATCATTGTACTATTTGCTAATTTGATCATTGAAATAACTTTTTATTACTTATGAAAATGGCGACTAGTGAAACCTCGGTCGAAAATAATGATATGATTCTGGATGCACTGAAATGGTTTGTTTTTAGTAAAACCGACATGCGTATATTTTTCAAGTTCCTGACTATGGGGGTGAACGCGGCAAAATTTGCATAACTTTTTATCAGTGGCATGTTTGCGTGGCGCAATTACAAAAATTTTTGTCTCGTGTGATACTATCTTAATAGGGAGCCGGAGCCGTGCCGGAGCCGTCAAATTTGTGGGAGCCGGAGCCGGAAAAAAATTTGGCGGCTCCGCAAGCCTGGTTCCAGTATGGCTCTACACTCTATAAACGTTATCTTTCAGTTCTAGTATGACTCTACACTCTCTATACATTATACTTTAGCTCATGTATACACTCAGTTTGTCTTATATCCCAGTTGATAATTAAAAAAAAAGCTAATGCCAGATAAAGAGTGTGAAAAATTAAAGCAAATTCTATATTTCTATATTGAACTAACAAAGTTAATAATTTATGAAAAATAGACAATTCAATAAACAAAGAAATATTGTCATAAAAATGACGTCAACAAATTGAAGCTTGTGGCCTGAGTTCACAGAAAAACGAAAACTGGCGCTGACAATTCTTTTGTTTATTGCCTGTACAGGTCTGTAGTTGTTGACTAGTGGAACTAGTGCATTGCTCTCATCGACTGTAAATATGGAGCGGAACTTCTTCAACTTGTAGAGACAGAAAAAAGAATGGTTTTATTATACAAACATTACCAAAGTGCACGCATTGTCTATTTCTATATAATTTAGACATTCTGTCTGTCATGTGGGACGCACTAAAAACAAGCAATTAAGCCTGTTCCATTCTGGACACAGGACGTGTTAGCGCATTTTCATGTTATGTATCAGTACGTTTGTTAGCTTTCAGTAAATATTTGTAAATTTTGGAAATGTTTATAAATTCAATTGTGCAATGCATATATTTGTAAAAAAAAATTATAAAGACGTTTCTTTATATTTGAAAAAAAATTATTGTCTCTTAAATCTAACTACAAGTGGTTTGTGGTTACTGAAATAGGACTCATAATTGAAAACATTTGAAATTATAGTCATTTAATCGTCCGAAAACTCCGTCAATTGTTGCATAGCTCTGGTACTTTCAATTAAACTCAGAACACAAGCTTACTATTTCATTTGATGAGTTTCTTAATAAATCTTGGTGAAACTACGTGCTGCAGTATTTCGCACCAAATGAACGGGTTATTGAACGTACAAGGTGTATATATAATATATAAGTTCCTTAGGAGCCCTGAAGCCCGGCCCTCAGAGGTCCTATCGCGAAATGAACTTTTGATGTACACATGGCAGGCCAAGATACAAAATGATATATACATCATGGGTCTAGGACTTATAGTTGCTGAGATATAGCGCTCCTTTATTAATATAGCTTATATAGTAAAAAACGGTACTAAGGCCCCTTTTACGGCCCTGAGAGGTCAGATCGCGAAATGGAAAAAAGTCATTTCTTGGCAGGCCAAGACCTTCAAAATGATATATACATCATGGGTCTAGGACTTATGGTTGTTGAGATCTAGGGTGATGACGGACGGACAGACAGACAGACAAAACGGGGACAATAGAGCATTTTTTTTTCGAAAATGCTCTAAAAATATGATCAAAACTTAACAGTTATGGTTAACAGAAATATATCTTGTGCTTCCGGTAATTGTCATATAGCCATTGTAGTCATCAAAATTTCATCAGACTGTTACAAAAAAACAAACAAATAAACAAAATATGCTTTAATTCTCTGTTGACACACAAAGTGAAATCATTTCATTTATATATCTTGCTGTGAAAAAAAATATGAAAGATTACTTCCAGTCAACATTATTTAATTTAACAATTAAAAAAGTTTCCAACGAAATCCATAATATTTTGATGCTATAAACATTGTATAATCTAATTTATTTTCTTTTTAATACATTTAAAAAAAGCAAATATTTGTTCAGTTTTTTTTTAAATTTAATTTTATTTAATACTTTTTAGTGTATACTTATTTCACTTATTAGTAAAATTAATATAGACTGATATAATTATGTTATTTACCTAGTATGAAAACGGAAATCTAATTAATGTGTTATATTTAGAGAGCATTTTCGAAAAAAAATTTACCTGTCTTTCATATTGCCAGTGCTAGTGTTTTATTTACCTGTCTCTCAGATTGCCAGTGCTAGTGTTTTATTTACCTGTCTCTCAGATCGCCAGTGCTAGTGTTTTATTTACCTGTCTCTCATATTGCCAGTGTTAGTGTTTTATTTACCTGTCTCTCATATTGCCAGTGCTAGTGTTTTATTTACCTGTCTCTCAGATTGCCAGTGCTAGTGTTTTATTTACCTGTCTCTCATATTGCCAGTGTTAGTGTTTTATTTACCTGTCTCTCAGATCGCCAGTGCTAGTGTTTTATTTACCTGTCTCTCATATTGCCAGTGCTAGTGTTTTATTTACCTGTCTCTCAGATTGCCAGTGCTAGTGTTTTATTTACCTGTCTCTCATATTGTCAGTGTTAGTGTTTTATTTACCTGTCTCTCGGATATTTTCAATGTTTCTTTAAATATTGTCCAAGTAACCGTCTCATAACACCCTGGTATTGTCAAACTTCCTTCATATCTGTAATAATCGTTTGTGTTGCTAGGTAACAGCCGGCCAAGTTCAATGTTGTCTATATGAACTTTGGAATCTGAAAAAAATAGCATACATAGATAGAAATAGGCCTATACAGACATAAATTCTGGGCCTAAGGTTAAAGAAGGCTAGTGGATCCAAAGGCTGTAGATTATTTGTATAGAAATACATGTGCATATTATACATGTACTATCGACTATTTTTTTCGCGATTATCTGGCCTCCACACTATCCGGCCTAGTTAACAATATTTTTTTGTAATAGGTTTAAGAGATAATAATTTTTTTATAGATCTAGGAAAGGAATTTTACATTAATTCGGCAGCTCTAATGGCGATATATAAATAGCTGGCTGTCTTTACTGGATCATCACTGATGTTGAATTGACAGTTATATTGTTGTACATCTCATCTGCATTTTATGTTACTCAATTCCAGAGTGTTGTACATCTCATCTGCATTATATGTTACTCACTTCCAGAGTGTTGTACATCTCATCTGCATTATATGTTACTCACTTCCAGAGTGTTGTACATCTCATCTGCATTATATGTTACTCACTTCCAGAGTGTTGTACATCTCATCTGCATTATATGTTACTCACTTCCAGAGTGTTGTACATCTCATCTGCATTATATGCTACTCACTTCCAAAGTGTTGTACATCTCATCTGCATTATATGTTACTCACTTCCAGAGTGTTGTACATCTCATCTGCATTATATGTTACTCACTTCCAGAGTGTTGTACAATCTCATCTGCATTATATATTACTCACTTCCAGATTGTTTATCCTCTAAGAATTTTTTTTATGCATCGATTATTTTATCAGTTCATTATCTGTTAACTAACTTTTAGGGGGAGGGGACAAGACAAAGGTAAATTGGGGGAAACTAGGTGACCATGTTTTCAAGATTTCACTTTAATCCTTGGGCCCGTAAAAAAACTTCGTAACGGGCTCCTCTCCTGGCCAGCCGCCAAATTTTTAATCTGTTTGGCCAGGCGCCGAAACAGTTGCCAATCCTTGACAAACCGTGAGACATGTAGGTCTGACTGTGTGTGATATGTAGGTCTGACTGTGAGATATGTAGGTCAGACTATGAGATATGTAGGTTTGACTGTGTTAGATATGTAGGTCTGACTGTGAAATATGTGGTCAGACTGTTAGATATGTAGGTCTGACTGTGAGATATATAGGTCTGACTGTGAGATATGTAGGTCTGACTGTGAGATATGTAGGTCAGACTATGAGATGTGTAGGTCTGACTGTGAGATAAGTAGGTCTGACTGTGTGAGATATGTAGGTCTGACTGTGAGGTGTGTAGGTCTGACTGTGAGGTGTGTAGGTCTGACTGTGAGGTGTGTAGGTCTGACTGTGTGAGATATGTAGGTCTGAATGTGAGATATGTAGGTCTGACTGTGAGGTGTGTAGGTCTGACTGTGAGATGTGTAGGTCTGACTGTGAGATGTGTAGGTCTGACCGTGAGATGTGTAGGTCTGACTGTGATATATTAGGTCTGACTGTGAGATGTGTATGTCTGACTGTGAGATGTGTAGGTCTGACTGTGAGGTGTGTAGGTCTGACTGTGAGATATGTAGGTCTGACTGTGAGATATGTAGGTCTGACTGTGAGATATATAGGTCTGAATGTGTGAGATATGTAGGTCTGAATGTGAGATATGTAGGTCTGACTGTGAGGGTGAGGTGTGTAGGTCTGACTGTGAGGTGTGTAGGTCTGACTGTGAGATGAGTAGGTCTGTCTGTGTGAGATATGTAGGTCTGACTGTGAGATGTGTAGGTCTGACTGTGAGGTGTGTAGGTCTGACTGTGAGATGTGTAGGTCTGACTGTGAGATGTGTAGGTCTGACTGTGAGATGTGTAGGTCTGACTGTGAGATATTAGGTCTGACTGTGAGATGTGTATGTCTGACTGTGAGATGTGTAGGTCTGACTGTGAGGTGTGTAGGTCTGACTGTGAGATATGTAGGTCTGACTGTGAGATATGTAGGTCTGACTGTGAGATATATAGGTCTGACTGTGTGAGATATGTAGGTCTGAATGTGAGATATGTAGGTCTGACTGTGAGGGTGAGGTGTGTAGGTCTGACTGTGAGGTGTGTAGGTCTGACTGTGAGATGTGTAGGTCTGTCTGTGTGAGATATGTAGGTCTGACTGTGAGATGTGTAGGTCTGACTGTGAGGTGTGTAGGTCTGACTGTGAGATGTGTAGGTCTGACTGTGAGATGTGTAGGTCTGACTGTGAGATGTGTAGGTCTGACTGTGAGATGTGTAGGTCTGACTGTGAGATGTGTAGGTCTGTCTGTGTGAGATATGTAGGTCTGACATGATATGTGTAGGTCTGACTGTGAGATGTGTAGGTCTGACATGAGGTGTGTAGGTCTGACATGAGGTGTGTAGGTCTGACTGTGTGAGATGTGTAGGTCTGACTGTGAGATGTGTAGGTCTGACATGAGGTGTGTAGGTCTGACTGTGTGAGATGTGTAGGTCTGACTGTGAGGTGTGTAGGTCTGACTGTGAGGTGTGTAGGTCTGACTGTGAGGTGTGTAGGTCTGACTGTGTGAGATATGTAGGTCTGAATGTGAGATATGTAGGTCTGACTGTGAGATGTGTAGGTCTGACTGTGAGATGTGTAGGTCTGACTGTGAGATGTGTAGGTCTGACCGTGAGATGTGTAGGTCTGACTGTGAGATATTAGGTCTGACTGTGAGATGTGTATGTCTGACTGTGAGATGTGTAGGTCTGACTGTGAGGTGTGTAGGTCTGACTGTGAGATATGTAGGTCTGACTGTGAGATATGTAGGTCTGACTGTGAGATATATAGGTCTGAATGTGTGAGATATGTAGGTCTGAATGTGAGATATGTAGGTCTGACTGTGAGGGTGAGGTGTGTAGGTCTGACTGTGAGGTGTGTAGGTCTGACTGTGAGATGTGTAGGTCTGACTGTGAGGTGTGTAGGTCTGACTGTGAGATGTGTAGGTCTGACTGTGAGATGTGTAGGTCTGACTGTGAGATGTGTAGGTCTGACTGTGAGATATTAGGTCTGACTGTGAGATGTGTATGTCTGACTGTGAGATGTGTAGGTCTGACTGTGAGGTGTGTAGGTCTGACTGTGAGATATGTAGGTCTGACTGTGAGATATGTAGGTCTGACTGTGAGATATATAGGTCTGACTCCCCCCTCCCAAGTGAGATATGTAGGTCTGAATGTGAGATATGTAGGTCTGACTGTGAGGGTGAGGTGTGTAGGTCTGACTGTGAGGTGTGTAGGTCTGACTGTGAGATGTGTAGGTCTGTCTGTGTGAGATATGTAGGTCTGACTGTGAGATGTGTAGGTCTGACTGTGAGGTGTGTAGGTCTGACTGTGAGATGTGTAGGTCTGACTGTGAGGTGTGTAGGTCTGACTGTGAGATGTGTAGGTCTGTCTGACTGTGAGATATGTAGGTCTGACTGTGAGATGTGTAGGTCTGACTGTGAGATGTGTAGGTCTGTCTGTGTGAGATATGTAGGTCTGACTGTGAGATGTGCAGGTCTGACTGTGAGATGTGTAGGTCTGTCTGTGTGAGATATGTAGGTCTGACTGTGAGGTGTGTAGGTCTGACTGTGAGTTGTGTAGGTCTGACTGTGTGAGATATGTAGGTCTGACATGATATGTGTAGGTCTGACTGTGAGATGTGTAGGTCTGACATGAGGTGTGTAGGTCTGACATGAGGTGTGTAGGTCTGACTGTGTGAGATGTGTAGGTCTGACTGTGTGAGATATGTAGGTCTGACTGTGAGATGTGTAGGTCTGACATGAGGTGTGTAGGTCTGACTGTGTGAGATGTGTAGGTCTGACTGTGAGATGTGTAGGTCTGACTGTGAGATGTGTAGGTCTGTCTGTGTGAGATATGTAGGTCTGACTGTGAGATATGTAGGTCTGACATGAGATGTGTAGTTCTGACTGTGAGATGTGTAGGTCTGACTGTGAGATGTGTAGGTCTGACTGTGAGATAGGTAGGTCTGACTGTGTGAGATGTGTAGGTCTGACTGTGTGAGATATGTAGGTCTGACTGTGAGATGTGTAGGTCTGACATGAGGTGTGTAGGTCTGACTGTGTGAGATGTGTAGGTCTGACTGTGAGATGTGTAGGTCTGACTGTGAGATGTGTAGGTCTGACTGTGAGATGTGTAGGTCTGTCTGCGTGAGATATGTAGGTCTGACTGTGAGATATGTAGGTCTGACATGAGATGTGTAGTTCTGATTGTGAGATATGTAGGTCTGACTGTGAGATGTGTAGGTCTGACTTTGAGATATGTAGGTCTGACTGTGAGATATGTAGGTCTGACTGTGAGATATGTAGGTCTGACTGTGAGATATGTAGTTCTTACTGTGAGATGTGTCGGGCTAACTGTGTGAGATATGTAGGTCTGACTGTGAGATACGTAGGTCTTACTGTGTGATGTGTAGGTCTGAGTGTGTGATATGTAGGTCTGACTGTGAGATATGTAGGTCAGACTGTGCGGTGTGTAGGTCTTACTGTGTGATGTGTAGGTCTGACTGTGAGATATGTAGGTCAGACTGTGAGGTGTGTAGGTCTGAGTGTGTGATGTGTAGGTCTAACTGTGAGATGTGTAGGTCTTACTGTGTGATGTGTAGGTCTGACTGTGAGATATGTAGGTCAGACTGTGAGGTGTGTAGGTCTGAGTGTGTGATGTGTAGGTCTGACTTGAGATGTGTAGGTCTGACTGTGAGATATGTATGTCTGGTCTGACCGAATGACATTTACCCATAATTTTTAATTTTAAATAAAAATCCAAATAGTAAGGGGATCCTACACAAATGTGGGCCCTCAGTGACAGAATATTTTATTTATCTCGTAGAACAGATTTGTACACTCGTCGTTTTCCATCCAATTGGTAGCACATTTCCATCCAATTGGTAGCACATTTCCATCCAATTGGTAGCACATTTCCATCCAATTGGTAGCACATTTCCATCCAATTTGTAGCGCATTTTTATCCAATTGGTAGCGCATTTCCATCCAATGGGTAGCACATTTCCATCCAATGGGTAGCACATTTCCATCCAATCGGTAGCACATTTCCATCCAATGGGTAGCACATTTCCATCCAATTGGTAGCACATGTTCATACGATATGTCAGTAAATGAGATCGAAGTTTTGCTAATGGTTTAAAAAAAAAGTATGAGGTCAATCTTTAAATTATTTGTTGATTTGATACATTCCAACGCACATGTCATCGTGGGTTGACTTTGAGTGTAATATGTTAATATGCTTGAAACAATACAATGTTTGAGTTAACAAACTCTGATAGTAAAAAATGAAAAAAAAAAAAAAAAGAAATACAAAAAATTGCATTCTATATTAAAAAGGACTTTGTGTTACTACAAAAAAGGAAAACGTCAAACATATCCCTTCAATTGTCATCCAATCAAAGGATTTATTTCGTTATTAACATTTGAATATGTTTATTGATAACCCAATGAAACACTTACATGGCTTTTGAATTTGTTCTAGGGCACTAATGATTGGTTCATAGTTATTGTTGTCATCTTCTGATAGCTGTAATAAAAAAGTATGTATAAGTACGTATGTTCCGTAACGTTTTATTTTTCTATTTTTACCAATAAACATGCTTATAATAGTCGATTTTTACCTCAAACAAGATACCCAGAACTGCCAACCCATTCTTTTCTGTGACAGCTTTCATTAGATCTGGTAGATCAATATTGTAGTGGACAATGTGGACCTAGAAATAAACATTCAATATTGTAGTAAGCAGTGGACCTACAAATAAACATTCAATATTGTAGTGGACAATGTGGACCTAGAAATAAACATTCAATATTGTAGTGGGCAGTGGACCTACAAATAAACATTCAATATTGTAGTGGACAAAGTGGACCTACAAATAAACATTCAATATTGTAGTGGACAAAGTGGATCTACAAATAAACATTCAATATTGTAGTGGGCAGTGGACCTACAAATAAACATTCAATATTGTAGTGGGCAGTGGACCTACAAATAAACATTCAATATTGTAGTGGGCAGTAGACCTATAAATAAACATTCAATATTGTAGTGGACAAAGTGGACCTACAAATAAACATTCAATATTGTAGTGGGCAGTAGACCTATAAATAAACATTCAAATATTGTAGTGGACAAAGTGGACCTACAAATAAACATTCAATATTGTAGTGGGCAGTAGACCTACAAATAAACATTCAATATTGTAGTGGGCAGTAGACCTACAAATAAACATTCAATATTGTAGTGGGCAGTAGACCTACAAATAAACATTCAATAGTGTAGTGGGCAGTAGACCTACAAATAAACTTTCAATATTGTAGTGGGCAGTAGACCTACAAATAAACATTCAATATTGTAGTGGACAGTAGACCTACAAATAAACATTCAATATTGTAGTGGGCAGTAGACCTAGAAATAAACATTCAATACTGTAGTGGACAATGTGGACCTAGAAATAAACATTCAACATTATAGTGGACAAAATGGACTTACAAATAGACATTCTATATTGTAGTGGACAGAGGACCTACAAATAAGCATTCAATGTTGTGTCAAGCTTGAAGCGGCTTTTAAAAATAAACATAGAATTAAAATTTAATATTGATACTGAGGTTGTTAATTTTGCGACAAGATATAAAACATGTTGACAGAAATATTATTACCAGTCAAACAGTTTTGTTTATATATCTTTTGTTAGTTCCAATTGTTATAGACTAATTGATAAAATACAATCAAAGTTTCTCCTGACATGTTTTGACGTACATCCAGGTTAGCGAAATTCCGGTCTAAAGACATTTACCGGGAAACTATTTCAATTCCAAATTGGAATTCCAAGTGTATGATCACTGATTGATCTGCATGGTTTTATCTGAGGCAAATACAAATTCATGTCTTAACTTTAATCAGTGATCATACATCCTAGTTCATATCAACAAAATACAAACGTGAAACAATATTAACATCTGGATCAAAATGTGGCTCGTCACCCATTGGTAAGTCACTAACGAATTTCTCGTCAGTCACGGCAAAATTTAATTTTATTATTAAAAGACCGAGCATGCAAATCCAAATATGCGTAGTTACAGTTCTACTAATCCATATGCTACAAAACGTCTGAAACTGTTGTGAAAGTTGAAACTGTTGTGAAAGTTGAAACTGATGTGAAGTTGAAACTGTTGTGAAAGTTGAAACTGTTGTGAAAGTTGAAACTGTTGTGAAAGTTGAAACTGTTGTGAAAGTTGAAACTGTTGTGAAAGTTGAAACTGTTGTGAAAGTTGAAACTGTTGTGAAAGTTGAAACTGTTGTTAAAGTTGAAACTGATGTGAAAGTTGGTAGCGAAGTACAAAAGTTAGAGAACCATTATTTCATAACGAATAACACTAATTAAAAAATCGTAAGAACAAGATCTATAACATTTGGATTCGATCCTCAATTCAAATCGTTAGGACCTTCACTGTTTCTTTTAATATCTAATTTCTTGAATACTAGTCGTCCACGGTCGTAATACGCCGCCTTATCAATCAATATAAACAACATGCTTGCTGTGATCCATCTTGACCCACTTTAAACAACACGCTTGCTGTGATCCAGACCCCCCCCCCCCTCCCGTTTTCACACTATAGTGTTTTTTTCCGGTGTCGCGAGTTCTATCGGGAATTCCACAATCTATAAATAATCATGCGTCTGAAGTTGTGTTATATATATATATATATATATATATATATATATATATATATATATATATATATAATTATTAGGCCGTTAATGTAGAACCAGAAGCTACTGGTCGATAGTACTGGTTACAATCGAATACATTGAGGGCGACTATCATCGTGACCTGAAACATTCTCACCCGACAGTCCAGCGGTTTACTTCATCCGTCCCCTACAACAGTAGACCTACCTAGTTTAATAATGTCTAATTTTAACAAGTCAATAAACTAGACACGGCATTCTTAAAAAGGTTACAGTCCTAAAATAAATTATTGCTTATTATTGTGAATTAATTCAGACAAATACAAAAATTTACACATTACCCCCAATACAGGATTTAATTGCAGAACTATTTCTGTTGAATGCTTTCAATTTGAAACTTAAAATGGTTCAATTAAAACATGTGATTGATATGATGTTAGGCAATTCCTAAGTTGCGAATGATAACTCTTGTTATTCTAAAATCTCCCAGGCTTTAAAATATCATTACCCTTTATTCCATTAGTTAGTTTTAGTGGAAAAAAATGAAATTTGATAACAGTTACAAAATTCTGTAAAAAAGATAACATACTATTAATTACGATTAATGCCAAATTAAATTGTTAAGGGAAGAAATGCTAATATAGTAATCTTTTGCCCTGTTACGAATTTTGAATTAGACCAAATATGATAACATTTTGTTGAATTGTACAATAGAGAAAATCAGATAAAACCAGTTTTCATGTTTAAATTCACAATTCGAAGTTAGTTGAAGTTTTGCGAAATGGTAAAATTATAGAACGTTTCATTGATTTATGGATAATAGATTAATTCCATGTCTCAAAGAGGAATGTTTTCGGGAAAGAGGATGTGACGTAGTTAATAGAAAGATGCCATGATACTTTCTGTCGTGGTCAATGGAGTGAAATATAAAAATACGTACATTTTCGTATCTCTCAAGCATTGCCAAAAGAAAGAAGTAAAGTTGAATAAATTGTGAATAACTTTCAGGTAACTTTATCGAGAATTTAATGTAATTTCTAAATTAAATATTTGTGTTGACCGGAAGCAATAATTGAATGGAGGGATCAGTGAATTTGACACAAGGTAGATATAAACATATTTTACCTCCAATGAAAAAGCTCTTCCTTCAATTAAATGTTCTGAGCCTCTTTTATAATCAGCTCCCCAGTGAAAGTGAAACTGTGCAGCTCTGTATGTACCATTCAGTCCAGCACCAGATATGAACATATTTCCACCACTTATGTCAGCTTGAACTGAACAGTTTGAAATGAAACCATGCAATAATTAATTTACGATCAATTATGAAATAAATATTTTCTTAAAATGACACTATGTAACACAGTTTTTGTTCTTGTATTTCCAGTGTTATATTTCAACTGCTGAAGTCTGAAAACTAATCGAAAATGACTACATTCAGCGCAAACTTTGTTGTGATGACCACTGTCCAGAAAAATGTTTTTTATTTTGTTTGTGACAAAGCAAGAAAATCTATGTATATTTATAAATTTATATATTTACTAGTTGCAAGTACCCGGCTTTGCCCGGGTTTAAAATAAGGTTTTCTGTTTACCTTTTGTTTTCTCCCTACCCCCTCTCTCCCTTCCTCTCTCTCTCCCTCCCTCCCTCCCTCCCTCCCTCCCCCTCTCTCCCTTTCCCTCCCTTTCTCCCTCCCTCTCCCTCCCTCTCCCATCTTCCTCTCTCCCCTCTCCCCCTTCTTCTCTCCCCCCCTGTCCACCCCCTCCCTCTCTCCCCCTTCCTCCTTCCCTCTCTCTTCCTCCCTGCCCCCCTCTCTCTCTTTATCTCTTCCTCCCATTTCTTCCATCCTCTCTCTCCCTCTCGTCTTCCCCCCCTCTCTCTCCCTCCCTAACCCCTCTCTCCCTCCCTCCTTTCTCCCTCTTTCCCCTCTCCACCTCTCTCCCTCCCCCTCTCTCCCTCTCCCTCCCCCTCATTCCCTCCCTCTCCCCTCCCTGCCCCCTCACTCTTTATCTCCCTCCCTCTCCCATCTCCCTCTCCCCCTCCTTCTCTCTCCCCTGTACATCCCCCCTCCCTCCATCTTTCCTTGATAACAACGTCTTAATTTAATCTATTTTGATGAAAGAGCTCGTCTTGCTCCTCTGAGTAAGCTCCCTTGTTCTTGAATTTATCAAGATGAGCGTCAAGGATATGGACATAGAAAGACATACTGCATCCCATTATAGCGTAATTCTATATGAAAGTCTGAACATACAGTACATAGTTCTCGGCCTTGTGATTACCTAGGGAAGCCATGAACAACTGCTAAGAAACTGTTACAATCCTTTTTCTCCGTCCTGTTCAGCAGTTTGGTGAACTCGTCACATTTTACGATCTTCTAGATCTGCAGTTGAATGAAGATAACAGCCTTTGACCTTTGCCTCGGACAACATTTTAAAAATATCTTGGAGGTTTTCAAAAGCTTCAGACTCCATGTCAAGAGCAGTGACAAATGGCTTGATGAGGCCTAACTTGATGTGCAGTGGTGGCAGCAGCACATTCCGAAGTTTTATCAGCGGCTATCACTTGCTTGCTGTGATCCATCTTGACCCACTTTAAACAACACGCTTGCTGTTATCCAGACCCCCCCCCCCTCCCGTTTTCACACTATAGTGTTTTTTTCCGGTGTCGCGAGTTCTATCGGGAATTTCACAATCTATAAATAATCATGCGTCTGAAGTTGTGTTATATATATATATATATATATATATATATATATATATATATATATATATATATAATTATTAGGCCGTTAATGTAGAACCAGAAGCTACTGGTCGACAGTACTGGTTACAATCGAATACATTGAGGGCGACTATCATCGTGACCTGAAACATTCTCACCCGACAGTCCAGCGGTTTACTTCATCCGTCCCCTACAACAGTAGACCTACCTAGTTTAATAATGTCTAATTTTAACAAGTCAATAAACTAGACACGGCATTCTTAAAAAGGTTACAGTCCTAAAATAAATTATTGCTTATTATTGTGAATTAATTCAGACAAATACAAAAATTTACACATTACCCCCAATACAGGATTTAATTGCAGAACTATTTCTGTTGAATGCTTTCAATTTGAAACTTAAAATGGTTCAATTAAAACATGTGATTGATATGATGTTAGGCAATTCCTAAGTTGCGAATGATAACTCTTGTTATTCTAAAATCTCCCAGGCTTTAAAATATCATTACCCTTTATTCCATTAGTTAGTTTTAGTGGAAAAAAATGAAATTTGATAACAGTTACAAAATTCTGTAAAAAAGATAACATACTATTAATTACGATTAATGCCAAATTAAATTGTTAAGGGAAGAAATGCTAATATAGTAATCTTTTGCCCTGTTACGAATTTTGAATTAGACCAAATATGATAACATTTTGTTGAATTGTACAATAGAGAAAATCAGATAAAACCAGTTTTCATGTTTAAATTCACAATTCGAAGTTAGTTGAAGTTTTGCGAAATGGTAAAATTATAGAACGTTTCATTGATTTATGGATAATAGATTAATTCCATGTCTCAAAGAGGAATGTTTTCGGGAAAGAGGATGTGACGTAGTTAATAGAAAGATGCCATGATACTTTCTGTCGTGGTCAATGGAGTGAAATATAAAAATACGTACATTTTCGTATCTCTCAAGCATTGCCAAAAGAAAGAAGTAAAGTTGAATAAATTGTGAATAACTTTCAGGTAACTTTATCGAGAATTTAATGTAATTTCTAAATTAAATATTTGTGTTGACCGGAAGCAATAATTGAATGGAGGGATCAGTGAATTTGACACAAGGTAGATATAAACATATTTTACCTCCAATGAAAAAGCTCTTCCTTCAATTAAATGTTCTGAGCCTCTTTTATAATCAGCTCCCCAGTGAAAGTGAAACTGTGCAGCTCTGTATGTACCATTCAGTCCAGCACCAGATATGAACATATTTCCACCACTTATGTCAGCTTGAACTGAACAGTTTGAAATGAAACCATGCAATAATTAATTTACGATCAATTATGAAATAAATATTTTCTTAAAATGACACTATGTAACACAGTTTTTGTTCTTGTATTTCCAGTGTTATATTTCAACTGCTGAAGTCTGAAAACTAATCGAAAATGACTACATTCAGCGCAAACTTTGTTGTGATGACCACTGTCCAGAAAAATGTTTTTTATTTTGTTTGTGACAAAGCAAGAAAATCTATGTATATTTATAAATTTATATATTTACTAGTTGCAAGTACCCGGCTTTGCCCGGGTTTAAAATAAGGTTTTCTGTTTACCTTTTGTTTTCTCCCTACCCCCTCTCTCCCTTCCTCTCTCTCTCCCTCCCTCCCTCCCTCCCTCCCTCCCCCTCTCTCCCTTTCCCTCCCTTTCTCCCTCCCTCCCTCCCTCTCCCATCTTCCTCTCTCCCCTCTCCCCCTTCTTCTCTCCCCCCTGTCCACCCCCTCCCTCTCTCCCCCTTCCTCCTTCCCTCTCTCTTCCTCCCTGCCCCCCTCTCTCTCTTTATCTCTTCCTCCCATTTCTTCCATCCTCTCTCTCCCTCTCGTCTTCCCCCCCCCCCTCTCTCTCCCTCCCTAACCCCTCTCTCCCTCCCTCCTTTCTCCCTCTTTCCCCTCTCCACCTCTCTCCCTCCCCCTCTCTCCCTCTCCCTCCCTCATTCCCTCCCTCTCCCTCCCTGCCCCCCTCACTCTTTATCTCCCTCCCTCTCCCATCTCCCTCTCCCCCTCCTTCTCTCCCCCTGTACATCCCCCCTCCCTCCATCTTTCCTTGATAACAACGTCTTAATTTAATCTATTTTGATGAAAGAGCTCGTCTTGCTCCTCTGAGTAAGCTCCCTTGTTCTTGAATTTATCAAGATGAGCGTCAAGGATATGGACATAGAAAGACATACTGCATCCCATTATAGCGTAATTCTATATGAAAGTCTGAACATACAGTACATAGTTCTCGGCCTTGTGATTACCTAGGGAAGCCATGAACAACTGCTAAGAAACTGTTACAATCCTTTTTCTCCGTCCTGTTCAGCAGTTTGGTGAACTCGTCACATTTTACGATCTTCTAGATCTGCAGTTGAATGAAGATAACAGCCTTTGACCTTTGCCTCGGACAACATTTTAAAAATATCTTGGAGGTTTTCAAAAGCTTCAGACTCCATGTCAAGAGCAGTGACAAATGGCTTGATGAGGCCTAACTTGATGTGCAGTGGTGGCAGCAGCACATTCCGAAGTTTTATCAGCGGCTATCACTTGACGTTGCTCTTCCCCTTAGAGAACTTGGTTTGTTGTGTCCAGTTTTTCTTTTTCTAAAAGTGCACATTAGTGTCACTGCTGTCCCAGGGACATTTTGTGAAACCGCCTTGTCAGGAGTGACATTATTTTGATGCCTATGATGACCTCCCACCCATAGTCGTCATACTTTAAGGCACTCAGCAGCATCTTGACACTGGAGTAGTCCTGGAGTGAGCTATAGAGTGAGATAGAGGGGACGGATGGTCGTGCGGTAACGCGCTCGACTGTCGACCTGAAGGTACCTGGTTCGATCTCCGGTGAGGACCAAGGAAATTTTCAGGTCTTGGCTCAAGTTCCCGATATATATCTCCCGTGGTGCCTCCATGGCCATTGCACTATCGGCTATGGTGGGGATGAAAGAAGGGCACCATAAAACCGTCCCATTAGTGGTTTATAGGATCTAAGGGATTTCATCTCATCCTTACAGGGACTTTACACATAGAGTGAGATGGGTAGTGATTTCCTTTGTGAAGCAATACGGCTTTCAGGCTCAGGGATGAGCTGTCTATAAATAGGCGACATTCACGTGGGTTACAGGTGATACATATAGCCTCAAAAGACCAACCACATTGTTGCAGAAGCGCCACCCATCTTGCCGACTGAAGAAATTGGAAAATGTTTGGTGACGCTTTCTCTGATCAGTGACTTGTACGCATTCATCCAACACGTTCCACTGCTTGAACCTGGATATCAGCAGCTCAGTATTGGAATTGATAAGATCAAGGTATGTGGTCAGATAGTAGGAGTATTTCTGGCTGGGGAAGAGTAACCATCTCTACTCAATTACATCTGTCAAATAGTAACCTGTATCTCCAACATCTTCCTCTCTGTTTGACTTGCTGCTGTCTCGTGAAGAATGGTGATCTCTCTTCGTTGGAGTGTGGTACTGGGTCAATGGAAGAAGGAATGAATGTCTGGATAAATGATTTGAGGTGGAACGTTTGTCAGGATCCATGACGCAGAAGTAGTAAATGCTTGAGTTGTTAATCCGTAGCCGTGAAAGTCGTGGGATAGCTAACTTCTTTGTTCTCTTTTCACCCCGTACCAACCTGTAACATAACGGATATAATTAATTATGTAAATTTAAATGAAGGACATTTTACACATTACTCAATACAGTATATGAATGTAGCATATAACATATTTTACTATAATACATTGATATATGTAAATATTTTGTCAATGACAACTCCTTAAAGTGTATAAGATTTAATCATTGAAATTCTACATTTTATAAAGCACATGAATGTAAGCGAGCAGCAAATGTTTACTTTACCTTTAAGAGCTTTCTTGCAATATTTGCATGTGCAATGAACTGTCGGTGAGTACTGGGTATTGTCCACTCGGTGAGTACTGGGTATTGTCCACTCGGTGAGTACTGGGTATTGTCCAATCGGTGAGTACTGGGTATTGTCCACTCGGTGAGTACTGGGTATTGTCCACTCGGTAATTACTGGGTATTGTCCAATCGGTGAGTACTGGGTATTGTCCACTCGGTGAGTACTGGGTATTGTCCACTCGGTGAGTACTGGGTATTGTCCAATCGATGAGTACTGGGTATTGTCCACTCGGTGAGTACTTGGTATTGTCCAATCGGTGAGTACTGGGTATTGTCTATTCGGTGAGTACTGGGTATTGTCCATTCGGTGAGTACTGGGTATTGTCCAATCGGTGAGTACTGGGTATGGTCTAATCGTACTTGTGGAGGTTGAAGAACAATGTCGATTCTCTGTGCCGCCTTTTTAGGGAAGTTGAGAAATTCGTGGAACATGTGATATTTGAGTGCCACGGGCTGGCTGACCACAGGGTGGACCAGTCTGGTAGCTGGCCTGCTGTATGACAGTTATCTTTGTTGAGGAATGCGATGAGTAAAATGTCGTGGGCTTAAAGAGACTAGGTCTCAGCCCGCAGATAAACTGAGATAGTTCAAAGAGATAGAGCATGAAGTCGTTAGAGCCAAATTCCGGTTTCGTACGCTATAAAAAGCCGCAAAATATTTAATACGATTTTCCCCCGAATCTTGCCATATCACCCAATACTAGCTGATGATAAATTACTACTTATAAACCATGGGATGTAACACACTAACTAAGCCCTCCACTATGGAATACAACCTAAGACTATGTAAGGAATCCATTCCCCCATCGTGTAAATTGATCTATATTTAGCGACTGATGGGTGGGTGATATTAGAAGGACGGAGATTTTCATGGACCCAATATTAGTTGCATAAAGATAGATAAATACCAAACGACTTATTTCAAATACGAAAATTCGTTCATAAATAAAGAATATTTCAGGTCAACTTGTTAAAATCTGAAGTCAAAATTGTTAAAGCCATTACAGTAATTCTGTAAGAGTATGATTTGACTCCACGAGATTCATTCTTGTTGACCAATCAGCAATCTTTACATTTGGATTTCACCGCATTTTCAAAAAGTATTATTAATTGATAAATTTCAAATCCACCTTTAGTAGTATCGCAAATTAACGAGCTCACCAATTTTTAAACTTTTTCAACCCCTAAACCTGCGCTTGAAATTTGCTGGCAATACTTTCAATTTTCGGTTGTATACTTCCAACATTTTTTTCTTTTTAAATTTAAATTTGTTCAAATCAATTCTTCTTTAACCTTTCACGAAGAACTGTAATTGATTCAAAAACTACATAAAACTTTGTGAAAAACTAGTTAAGTTGTAAATATATTGACGATGTGATTTTGAAATTGTAAATTTTGTGTTGAACATCTCGTACAGGTGATCGTCAACAGGTAAACTAATTCATGTACACATACAAGTTTTGTGTTGAACATCTCGTACAGGTGATCGTCAACAGGTAAACTAATTCATGTACACATACAAGTTTTGTGTTGAACATCTCGCACAGGTGATCGTCAACAGGTAAACTAATTCATGTACACATACAAGTTTTGTTCATGGAAGGTTATGAATTGAAGAATTCTTACTAATTAGGCCTACATCAATACGACGATCAGTTTATGGTACTAGAAAACTCTAACTCTTGGCTATATCAGAATATTTATGTGATAATAAAAAAATAGATATATCTAGGCATAAATCAAAATAGAAATGATAAATTATATGTTGGATTTAACCAAATATTAGATAATTTATTAGTTTAACAAGAATCAAGATTCCATGAATTTTTTGTTTTAAATTATTTTAAAAGTCTTAAGAAGTCGCAAAAAAAAAAACAAAACAAACGAAGAGCCGTACGGCAGTACGGCTCTGTAATAGACGCATTAGGCCACTACTGTACTATAGCATAGAAATAGACTTTAAATACTTCTTAAATATTTTCACCAGGAATTTTTTTATTAGTATTTATTTTAATAAATAAAAAAGTCAAAATAAAATCTGTATGATAACACTAGGTCGCCATGTAAAACAAATGTGTGATTGAAAAACATTGTATGACTAAAAATATATAAACAATTTTAAAAAGAAAATTAATTGGAATAAAAACTGATAAAATTCGGTAAAGTTTTGAAACATCTAGAAGGTAAAGTGAATGATTTAGATTAAACTTAGATCAATCATCACTGATTAGAACAACCACGAAATAAAACACGGGAACTGTCTTGTTAACGCAAATTTTTATCCACTGCTGACCTAGTGATTACTTTGTTTCATTTTCTACCCCGAAATTTACAATTAATAAATAATTATGGAAGACAGGATATTAATTAATTGACCTGAACGTTTTAAAATAGTTTTTTGGCATTGGGAATACGCAGGTGTTTAAAATTTAATTTTTTTTTTTGGTTTGTAGAATTTTGTGAAGAGTGATTCTAAAGAAAGGACCACGTACACACTGCTTAATACTGTACATTATCATACACTTTAGTACTACATTTATATGTGTATCCATGAACTTCAACCTTTGACATGATTGGTCCACATAATGAGATCGTACTTTTAACACATAAGTTTTAATGTAAGTTAATTAATCTGAGACAAGTGTGTCGTAGGTATCATTGGTTTACCTGCAATTGCGTTGTTCTTAAGAACTAAAGTTACTCCATTGACTGATTCATAGCCTTCCATGTGAAGATTGTCAAGTGTGACGTACTTCATCGAGTCATAGTTTATATCTATGGGACTCTGTCGACTGGTTTCTGTGTTACTGCAAAGTTTGTTGACATTAGACCAGTTGTCTGTTCCATTCCTCCCTTCGTATGACCAGTGAAGTTTAGGAGGGGGTACTAAGAATAATAATTGACAGTCTTTTTATTTTAGGATTTTGAAGTTTACATGACAAATGACATTTTGCCTTTAAAAGTCAAGTTACAATAATTTGTTTGTAGACCAATAACAAGACAATATTATTTAAAAAAAGGTGTAAACCAATAATAACAAGACATAATGCTATTTATACTTTGTGTAGACCAATAATAACAAGACATAATGCTATTTATACTTTGTGTAGACCAAACATATGACATACAATTAGTTACAATTTGTATAGACAGATAACAAGATATTCAGCTATTTGTTGTCGACAAGTGATGTTCGTTTGTAACACGCTAAATATAGTCAAGTGATATTCGTTTGTAACACGCTAAATATAGTCAAGTGATATTCGTCTAGTATAAGAGAGTAAAGTGAAACAAAGTCAAGTGAAATAGAGTCAAGTGAAATAAAGTCAAGTGAAATAAAGTCAAGTGAAAAAAGTCAAGTGAAATAAAGTCAAGTGAAATTGACAAAAAGGTCGGGGCTGTGAAAGGAGGTCTCATTGATGAAACCGTAAATCTGACTGTGGACATATGGTCAGACCATTTCATGTATGTGGATGAATCAAACGATGAATAATCTCTAGAATGATTGGGATTCAGCAATGATACAAGTATCAGACACCGGAGAAAGAGTAATAAATACATTCCAATCCATTATGGAATTCTTCCAAATTAATACCATTGTAGATGGCATAACATCAGAAAATGCATTTAATATATGTAAAGATTTAAAACCGATATTTTTACCATGAATATAGAACTAACAACAATTTTTTAAAGATTATTTCCTATAGTAATTGTCGATATAACCATTTCTTAGACAAGTAAGGTGTAGGGGTGTTCACTTAAAATATTACAGTGGTTCTCAAAGTAATAGAGGTTGCCCTCAGATATATCGGTTGATGCCACTGATCTCTATATGACTATACAGCTCAGTGGTTGAGACAGGTAGAAAGAAGAGAGAGAGGAAGAACAAATGAGAGAGAGAACATTATCATTTAGATATGTAAATGAATGTTTGTGGTAAAGCAGGTCACGTGTGTTGTGACAAGCACGGGCACAGTAGTTAGGCTACGTCAAACTATAAAAATATTTACATCTCAAAACTTGTTAAACAAAAATATACTATTAGCAATTCTGTTAATGAAATAAGTGCTTTTGTAACATTATATGACATTAAACAGTTAAGTAACATTATATGACATTAAACAGTTAAGTAACATTATATGACATTAAACAGTTAAGTAACATTATATAGAATAGGTACTAAACATTGGTAAACATGGCCGTAAACCAAGATGGCGATAAAGGATTATGGGGAAAAAAATATTTGGTTCATTTATAAATGATGTGAGTTTTTATTTTATTGAATAAAGTGTCTTTCTTTTTTTAACATCAAACAATGTTACTTAACTGTTTAATGTCATATAATGTTACTTAACTGTTTAATGTCATATAATGTTACTTAACTGTTTAAGTGATCGCCTACACATGAAAAAATAAATCTTCCACCCTGACCCTGAATAGTTTCATCGCGTCCAGGGGTAATATCGCCTCCAGGGGTAATATCGCCTCCAGGGGTAATATCACCCTCAATGAGAACTACAATTTAGAGTTAACATTTAAAAAAAAATAATTATGGAAGGAAAATACTAAAGAGGAAAACACTGATATTCAAAATTGTATCACTGTATTCTGTCGTCGTTAGTGAATTTCATGATTAATCTGATTGTTTACAAAGAGTATTTCAAAATTGCTTACAAAATTATGTACAAATTTCACTAGCTCTTCACACAAACAACACTTTCAATAATTTTATCCAACAAGAATTCATAAGCAGAAGCTTAAACATTAATTTAAATATGTCAAGCATTGTAAGCTTTTGAAGAGATGTAATCAACAAGTTAAAACCAATTCATCCGGTCAGGTATGTAACCTGCATAGTTTACGATTACACAGCTCAACAAAAAAAATTTTTTTTCGAATTGCCAAGAATGTTTGAATGAATTTATAACAATTCATGGGTGCTGATTTCAAAACTGCAACTGCTTTAGCTAAATTGGCTCTAGTTTCTGAGATATTGGACATCCTTCAAAATATGATTATACCCTTTGTGTAAAACAAATGCAATAAGTTTGGTGTCTTTTGTTTAATTAAACTATACCAAGTTATAACTTGGTTTATTTTTTTCTCTTTTATGCTGCTTTCTAAAGACATCATGAAGATGCTGCAAAAATAATCCGAATGTATTCTGTTACATCTGTGGAGAATACATGATTGAAAAGCAAAGAAGAAATATAACCAAATTGGTGCAGCAGGCATATTTGGCTTATTTCGGTGTGAAGCTGGGAGACCAAAACAAGTCTTGGGCTCCCCATAAGGTCTGCAAAAACTGTGTGAAGATCATACGGCAGTGGACAAATGGTGAGAAGAAAAGTCTACGTTTCGCTGTACAAATGGTATGGCGAGAGCCGAAAGACCATTTTGGTGATTGTTATTTTTGTATTGTGAATGTGAAAGGCTTCAATCGCCACAAGAAATCTAAGTGGGATTATCCTGATCTTGAATCTGCAAGGAGACCAATTCCACATAGCAGTGAAGTTCATATACCAGTGTTTACTGGATTATTAGAGCTTTCACCATCAGATTCCGACGGGGGGCAAGATCTGGAGTTTTTGGCAGGTGAAAACAGTGGAAGCGATTATGAAGGAAGTTCTTCAACACCTCAACCATTCAGCCAAGAAAAACTCAATGACCTAATACGAGACCGAAATCTGTCCAAGCAAGCATCTGAGCTTTAAAGCGTCCAGGCTCAATGAAAGAAATTTTCTCAAACCAGAAGTTAAAATAACATTTTATCGGAAAAGAGAAGAGTTTTTCTTCCATAATTCAGCCAAGAGGAAGATCTTGTTTACTGTAATGACATCCCTGGACTTCTGCTCCAAATGGGACTACAAACTTGAAATGTGTTCTGTTACACAATGGTAACCGTTATGCATCTCTTCCCATTGCCCACTCAACAAAACTTAAAGAAGAGTATGAGAATATCAAAATACTATAGCAGAAAGTCCTTTATTATGAGCATCAGTGGTCAATTTGTGTTGATCTAAAAATAGTAAACTTCTTGCTTGGGCAGCAGTCAGGATACACTAAATACCCATGCTGCATGTGCCTTTGGGATAGCAGGGCAAGGCAAGATCATTGGACAAGAGTGAGATGGCCTGCAAGGGAAACCATGACTGTAGGTAAAGAAAATATCATCAAGGCACTGGTTGACAAAAATAAGATAATTCTCGGACCGCTTCATAACAAATTATGTTTAATGAAACAATTTGTTAAGGCTTTGGACAAATATGGCGATTGGTTCAAGTATATTTGCAGATCATTTCCAGGATTGAGCCTGTAGAAGCTGAAAGCTGGGATTTTTTATGGTCCTCAGATTCGGAAACTCATCAACGATCGAAATTTTACTAATTTCATGGATCACCTTGAAGCTTCTTCATGGAACAGTTTTGTTTCAGTTGTCAGGAACTTTTTAGGTAATAACAGATCAGAGAATTCCGAAGAACTGGTGCAAGATATGCTCGCTAACTTCAGAAACATTGGAACAAATATGAACATCAAGGTACATTACCTGCACTGTCATTTAGACAAATTTCCAGGTAACCTTGGGGACTTCAGTGAGGAACAATGTGAGAGGTTTCATCAGGATATGATGGTGATGGAGGTGAGATATCAAGGAAGATGGGACATACATATGATGGCTGACAACTGTTGGAACCTCCAGCGCAATTGACCCAACAACACACACAAAAGGAATTACCATAGACAGTAAACATATTAATTAATTAATTAATTAGACATAATTAGTTTTTCAAATGAAAATGTTTTCCTCTATAACACTCCTACACATATTTTTGAACAAATTTCTGCATGACCATTAACAGTTTCACTACTATTTGTTAGTATACTATTTTACTTTATGCAATTCTTGACAATTTTCAAACAGGGTGCATACATTATTTCATTAATTTTAATTATCTCGAAAAATAGAGCCGATCTAGCAAAAGCACTTACATATTCTAAATCAGCATAGTTGACTTTTTATAAAATGATTCAAATATCACTGGCAATGAATTCACTGTTTACCAGTGTTATTCACCGTATTTATTGTTAATAATTTGTGCCATTCCTTCTGTTGTGTTTAATTTGTTACCATTGAATTTAATTTTTTTTTAAATTATTGACACAGACATAGGTACTTTAAAGTTAGGCAGATATAACTCGTATTTACACAAACATAGGTACTTTAAATTTAGGCAGATATAACTCGTATTGACACAAACATAGGTACTTTAAATTTAGGCAGATTTAACTCGTATTGACACAAACATAGGTACTTTAAACTTAGGCAGATATACTCGTATTGACACAAACATAGGTACATTAAACTTAGGCAGATATAGGCCTACTCGTATTGACACAAACATAGGTACATTAAACTTAGGCAGATATACTCGTATTGACACAAACATAGGTACATTAAACTTAGGCAGATATACTCGTATTGACTTTTAATCGTATTTGCACATTTTGTGTATTACTTGTACCCACACTTGATAATGTAAAAATGTTACTACTAGTAGCTGTACTCATACCTGCACTTTGTGTATGAGTACTTGTACCCAATGTTTGGACTTGTACATGTACTTTGAACTCTTATGTACTTGTACTCTTTACTTGCAGTTTGAGAGCTTGTACTCGTATTTGTGATTGAAAAGTCAATACTTGGAACATATCTGTGTCCTACTAGGTCCAGCTTTCAACTGACTGGTACACATATATTCTTTTAAAATAAATACTTGGCAAATCTGTTTATAGGAGAAAATATTATTTTCAAAGCTAGATTCTCTACAGTACAATGACTTGTCAAAATTAACAGAATTGTGACTGAAAGCAGATAGGAAGGCTACGGGTTATGTTCACTCTGTTATTCACTCATTCACTGTATATCATAAAAATAGTTTAGTTTGCATTGCTCGATCTATAACATGTTGGAGAAGGATTACACACACACCTATCCAGTCTTTTAAAACCTCAACAACTGACCTGTTTCAAATGTTCCTACAATCAAAGTTAACTCGCCACTAACACCCTCACAGCTTAATTTCTCTCAGTCTGACTGAAACATTTCCCAATCTACGTTACAACGGCACTACATGAAAGCCCAGTTGTAGCTAGCTATTCAGGCGCCCAATGCGAGTTTCCGCCCCCCCACCTTTAAGGCTTCTGATTAAACTGCGTTAATTAGCGATTAACGCGTCAAAAAAAATAGCAAATACAATTTTTAACGCAACACCTAAATGCTGAAAGTTCACCAAATCGATAAATAACAGAATTTCACTCAACAATTTGAAATTAAGGTCCGTTCACTTATTAAGTAGATCTACGACCCCCCCCCCAACCTGTCGCAATTTGCACACACCCTCACCCCCAGGTATGTTGACAAAAGCCTCACTTGCAATATAAAATGAAGATGTTTTTGCTATATAACCCTTCGACAAGTGAACCTCCTGCTCCCTTACCGGTCGATGTAAAAAAAGAAAAGTTTCATTCACTAGTTTACATTATATACTGTAGTGTATTGGTGGAGGTACTGTAGTGTATTGGTGGAGGTACTGTAGTGTATTGGTGGAGGTACTGTAGTGTATTGGTGGAGGTACTGTAGTGTATTGGTGGAGGTAATGTAGTGTATTGGTGGAGGTACTGTAGTGTATTGGTGGAGGTACTGTAGTGTATTGGTGGAGGTACTGTAGTGTATTGGTGGAGGTACTGTAGTGTATTGGTGGAGGTACAAAACAACAAGTGTAGTATATGACTCATATGAACCCGGTTATAATTAGATCAAAATAACGAGATGCTAGAAATTTTGTATTATCATTTTTTGCGCATAATTTTGTATCGCCTTTTGATAATACAGCATCTTGCTGCAACAGCTGCACTAATAGTTTCATATACATGACACCTGTAATCAGAGTCTAGACTAGACTGAAGCACATCTGTACACGAGACAGTAGTTGTATTTTTCAGAGTTATTGTGACACTGAATTTAATTTAATATTTTATATAGGGCTGTTGATTTAATGCATTTAAAGCGTAATTAATGCATTAAAAAATATGCGATTATATTTTTGAACACAAAAACCTAAATGCATAAAATTGTACCCAAAGACTGTTATTTCAGAGTTGCAGAAAAAAAAAATCAGTAAATCACCCAATTTTATAACCAGATCAGACAAGATTAAAAAAAGGAAGAAAAAATACCCGAACATAGAAACTGTCATGTTTACATAAAAACATAGCAGCTATATAACCTTGAAACAATAAGATTGCCATTTCTTAATTCTAATTTATGTCCCTGAATACAATTAGTGAACATCTGCAGAAGCGTGCTTCTAGTTTGATTTACAGGTGCCATGATTTGAAACAATGGAACTTGTGTAAACGTGTTTTGGGACAGAAGGAGTACGGTAGTTGGGTTAGCCATAAGTAATGTCGTCTTTGTGGGGAGAGAGGCTGCTAAGTGTGTCAAAAATGTAACTGGGTTGGGAAATTATTTTATGGAGGAAAAGGCACATATAAGATATAAATAACTTTTGCATTTTTTTTTTGGATGAGAAGTTAATGGGGTATAACGGTAGTGGAGGGTAGGGTAAACAAGAATAACGTGGGGCTAAGGGTAGCAAGATATGACAGGGCAAGATATGACAGGGAAGGGGGGAACAGGGGATTACATAAGTCATTAGTTCGGCAAGTACGGTACGGGAAAAACACATGTTTGGCATTGTTGTTGATTAAAAAGAAAACAATGCGCATAGCTTGACGTGATTGATACATTTAAATAAACTGGTCTCAATAACTAATTCAATAGACATACATGCAAATGCTTAATTAATAATCTTTTACAATTAATTTTACCTCTTGCGTAAATTAATCTGACTTGTTTATTACGCCAATTTTATGCTATAATATTATGACATACTAGTTTGAATACAAACAAATGTATTGTTATAACTCTACTTCACCCCCACCCCCGGGGGTCGCACCCCTGCCCCGAAATGAAGATGCAATCACGACTCATGTACGCCTATACATTGTTAATTTTGTCGTTCACCCTCGCCTTAGTATAAGTGATGAAATAGTGTTATTTGCACTTGCAACCCACGCAATGACCTTCACCCTCCATTTTGGCGGGAAAACGATGGATTCAGGGTGGGTGAGACTACCTATAAAAGGAACTGTAACTGTAAGTTCGTAACAGTATTATATTGTGTCGATTGAAATGTGCGTTTATTTGTGATAAAATTTGTAATCATGCGTTAATTTCTATCAATTTTTTTTTAGATCGAACAGCATCTCTAGTTCTGAAAAGTGTGCAACTTTTAACAATGTATACAATTTTTAACTACATATTTCATGCTTAATTCTAGTGTAAAATAATGATTCCTTTCTCTATTAACTGTTATATATATATATATATATATATATATATATATATATATATATATATATATATATATATAGTGCCTTCATACGCCTTTCTCTCTTCTCTAAAAATAGCCCTGGAATATCCATCTTTTATCTTTGTCTGTAGCCATTGAGATCCTGCATATTCTGAAAGGCCAATTATAAACTTCCAATCATCATTGCTCCAGTGTTGTTGGATATGTCCGTACTTTGCAGTGATTTGGTTAGTCAATTGTTGACAATAATCTTGAACAATATTTCCTATATATAATCCTACACATAAATGAGAAATTAATTAAAGGTAACGAATGAACCGCTCCAAATTTAGTATAAAAATAGTATCCCCCATACTGTGGCATATCTTGAAGTAAACCATACACTTCTGTTACTTCAATGTATTCACTGCAGCTATTCTGGATGTCCATATCTAGTGTTATTGTGACCTTTCAATGTTACATGTACAAATGATAACTTTTTTTTCGTCGCATCGGACATGCTGCAAAATCGCAGATCACAGATGTAGATTTATTGAAGGGTCGAAGATCAATGGAGTGTTTATAATACTTTATCTGAGCTAACATAAATGTAAATGTTATCAATGTAAATGAAAAAAGGGGAGTGAACTGCTGGTCGAATCAAGACGTTTTGCCCATGTCTGGTTTATAAGATGAACATTGTTTTCAAGATTATTATTTCAGCGACCTGTCTAGCTCGGCGCCCTGTACATAATTATTAAAATAAACACATTTAATTACACAGTTCGGGCATTTTATTTTTTTTACTATTGTTATTTAGAATGCATACTGCAACATAATTATACCTTCTTTAAGTTTTTTAATATTCATCTATAAAATAAGTTATATTCATGGTTGGGTCGGAAAAAAAGAGCAGCATAGTACGATACACAGGCACTTTTTTATTTTGTTCAAGTAAAGTAAAAGCTACCGATACCATAGACGTGATGTGTGCCTAGGCAGCCGGCCAGTTTGCTCTTTAAAGCGGCAACTTCCAGATAATGAATAGGAAAGATAGCAAAACGCTGCAACTGTACCGGAATATCAAACTTGTATCAAACTTAATAAATTGCATAATATGTGCACGAATATTACCAGTTGATTGGATTATACACTATAGGATGTTGATACACTATCAATATTCCTTTTACGTTGTAAACAATTGGGAACTAAAAAAAGATCAATCATGAAACTATATCAGTTTTACTTTAGTAGCCGTAAATAGTCAAATGATCGAAGTAAATATGTTCAGTCAATTTAAAATACAGCTTAAACCACTTCCTGCGATAGGCTTAGGATTAGCTAGCGAAATTATTATAAGATTCTCGCAATGACAAATGGGATGGGGTGAGTGATAAATAAGTTTTACATGTGCGCCCAAAAATTTATTATTCTGACCCTCCCCCGAATGTGTGCATATTTGTATTTATCAACAGGTATTGCATTCATTAAATTCCTATTGAAACATTTTTCCTCTTTTGATTATAAGTATACATTGATGAAGAGCCAGTAACGAAAGTAAATATATATTATACTTTTAAACAAATATACTTCAACGTAGTGCAATATAATTAAACGTGCATAAGTATATATTGTTTATTGAAAGTATACATTAAATATCGAAAAAAAAATCGGGACCAAAAAAAAAAAGACTACAAATATATAATTGAACGTGCATCTTTATATTTATTATGAGATATAAGAAGGAAAATAAATAAACAGTTATTTCCCTTTGCCCCCCCCTCGGTGACGGTGTGTGCGGCTGTTAGAAAACCGACACCGGTGTCGTTGTCCGCAAATATATTTGCCGACACCCCACCCCTGGTTTTCCCCTCTTCCTATATGTATTTTGGATTCTTTTTTATATTCTGTACTCTCTCACACTTCCTTTTTGCATTCTCTTTCCAATCTATGTAGACTCTGTATATTATCTGCCCATTCTAATTATTTCTATCCTCCCGTTTATATTTTGTATTCTCTGTCCCGCAACCTCCATATTCCACATTCTCTCGTATTTTCTATACTCTTCCCCTTCCTATTTTGTTCTCTCTTCCTTGCATACATATTCTGTATTCACTCTTCCCCTCCACATAAAATATTTCCACCCATCTATATTCTCTCTCGCTTCCTCCCCACCAATTATAACAATCCAGTTTGAGGAAAATAAGATTATAACGTAACACACAGTTATTATAACGTAACACACAGTTATTATAACGTAACACACAGTTATTATAATGTAAGACACAGTTATTATAATGTAAGACACAGTTATTATAATGTAAGACACAGTTATTATGACGTAACACACAGTTATTATGACGTAACACACAGTTATTATAATGTAAGACACAGTTATTATAATGTAAGACACAGTTATTATAATGTAAGACACAGTTATTATAACGTAAGACTCAGTTTTTTCCTTTAATATTCAGGTTCTTCCTTATTTGCACACACACACGCGCGAATTCCCAAGCCTACACACAACCATACAGATTTTAAAACAGAAAAACAATCTGTCAAAAACAAAAGCTCATTAATTTAAATAATGATAATATTTTATTAATGTCTTTCTCAACACATCATTAAATAAATATTTTTTTAGTACTATTGATGCTAATTTTTCATATACTCACGTTGAGATGATTAATTACTTATAAAACACTAGTAAACAAAGGCCCGGTACCCGGACCGGCGAGTAGGCACTCAGTTGGAGTTGAAAATGGTGATATATATATATATATATATATATATATATATATATATATAGATAGATAGATAGATAGATACATAGATAGATACATAGATAGATACATAGATAGATAGATATATGTATTTGAGCGCGTTAACAATCAGTCTATATACAAAAAATAACATATCTATGTACTCGAGGTGTCCCCAAAGGACATGAACAGATTATTTGTAGACTAAATACATTTGAGAATAGGGACATCAAATAAAGTTCATATGTTAAATAGTTCCTCCCAAAGAAAATAATCCTCACTATGGGTAAACATAAACAACCTCCGATGATTAAACTCTTAAGATCTTAATTCCTTCATAATATTTTAATGGACTCCTTTCCAAACAGTTCTTCATTTTATGTTTTATGATGTTCAACATGACGTATTTAAAAAAAAAGAGAGACGTGAGTGCCTGTAAGTTAAGCGAAACGCTACATGTTTAGCAGGTGGTTTATTTACTGTTATACACATTGTAGCATAACTAAGAAAATATTGCCAACCCGGTGCGAACCTATGGATTTGGGGGCCCGGTGTGCTTGGCATCTTTGAGGGGGGGCGCCCCTGCATTTTGACATTTTGACATGAGATAATTTTTTGGCCCCCCTCAAGCTGGGTCCCGGGAAGAAAGATTCGTTGTGTAGCTTTTATCTGACCTTCAATTAAAAAAATAATATTCCATCAATCCAGTTGAGGCCGCAGACGCAGAAAATATCTGGCCTCTTAAAAAAAAGGAAATATCAAAGCTTTAAACATTATAGTTCTGTGAAGCCAGTGCCGAACCTTAGGGATTTAGGGTTTGTCCTCTTCGGGGGCCCCTGCATGTGGACATGAGATAGTGTACTTAATATTTAATATAAAAAAGATTTTTGGGGGCCCCCGTCAAGCTGGGATAATACTTAAATCTCATCCCAAGAGAATAATCCTCATTATGGGCTCAGAAGCTTAACAAAAACATTCCCCGACTATTAAACGTTGTATCTAACATCCAACTATAGCTTACATAATTTCCGCACACAAAACCTTATCATTAATATCAGGTGATCAATTACTTTATTTTTTTTTGTGGGGATCTGATTTCCACCTGGTGGGCCGATAGGTTAGGCGCGGCTGTGTACACATTTATAGATATGGTTGTCGCTTTAAATACTACCAATGATTTCAATTACCTGTAATGTAAGTATTCATTCGCGCGTGACGTCTACCATGGAATGTAGTTCCCGTTTCTAGGCGCCAAGTTTATACTCAGTTGCTATAAATAACAATTCATTCATTGGGATGATTCAGTGTTGATTATTATGGAGGAGGAAGGCAAAAAAACCCCATTTCATTAAATACCAACTCTGAGTGAATTGAGTCCAACTTCATTTAGGAGTTTAATCTGATTGGATGAAACGCTTTAGCTATTTATTTGATTTGTAATACGTGAACCTAATATTGTCAATAGCTCAATATTTAAGATGACTCAAGTTTTCTTTTTCGTTCTTGCATTTGATTCATAAGTTTGCTTGTCATATTTATTTTTTTTTACTATTTTTAATTATCATAGAGGTCAAGAAGTTTTGTTTTTTTAAACAAGCCAATTGTGTGATTCAAAACATTGAATTTGTTTATTTGTATAACTTGAATGAAACATCCACTGGTCGTCTAGTAATTCGTTTCTTTTTAGAATGTTTCAAGTTTAGCTTTTGGTTTGGTTTAGTCACCCGTTCCTTTTGGTTTGGTTTAGTCACCTGTTCCTTTTGGTTTGGTTTAGTCAATTGCTCCTTTTGGTTTGGTTTAATACCCGTTCATTTTGGTTTGGCTTAGTCACCCGTTCATTTTGGTTTGGTTTAGTCAAATTCCGTTCATTTGGTTTGGTTTAGTCACCCGTTCATTTTGGTTTGGTTTAGTCACCCGTTCCTTGCTTTTTAATTTTAGAATGTAAATAGTATATCTGATAAAGGTAGTTTATATGTTTATATATGCATATATATATGTTTATATATGTATATACATGTTTTTATATAATGAAAATAGAATTAGTCTAAAGATGTAGAATATTTTATTCCATTACCTTCTGTCTCTTTTTAATGGTGGTTACTTTAAAGGGGGCGGGGGGGGGAGAAATAGTTCAAGTATTGACTTGTCAACAAACCATGCACCGAGTCCTCTAGCCTTGACTACCACAACCACCGCTTCACACCCACTTCCCCTACACACCATGCCCCAACAATGGACAGAAGTTCGGTATTTAGCCGCCACCTGAGCCATTTAGAACTGGTTATTTCAGCTTAAACCCTCCTTTATTAAGAACGAAGGGATTTCTTGAAAGGCCAAAAACAGTAACAAGTAGCACAGTACTTACATAGGTTTGTCGCATGCCTAGAAAAATAAATATGTATGCGAGCGGACAAAGGCTACACAGGATGCTTTAGGGTATAGAGATTAAACAAAGGCTACACAGGATGTCTAGGTGTATAGAGATGAACAAAGGCTACAATAGATTGTTCAAAGAGATATCAAAGGCGAAGACGTTCAGGGAAAGGGAGATAAAGGCCATGGCAGAGAACAGTGATGATGGGTAAAGAAACCTCATTCTATGGTGTGTGTTGTATTGATTAGGTCCGTGGTACTTTCATTCATGTGTAAACCCATCCAAATAAAATCTTTGTATAATTGAATGTGTTTTGTTCACATGTGTAGTGCCAGAAACATGGCATTGCAAAGGGCTCACTTTAATACACCGCACCACATATGATCTCATTGACAAAGTAGAAACTACCAGGGCTCGATAATTTCAAAGGCGCTTCAGTATTAATTTATATTCAGCCAATGCTAAGAGGACCCGAGATGTACTTTTTCCTAGGGCCCTCAAACAATTTCTGCCTCCTCCTCATGATACCTTAACTAAACGCACTGCATAACACCATGCGTAACTAAACGCTCTGCATTAATATGTGTAATGAACGTAATACATAAAACTATGTGTAATTTAGTCAGAGCTTTGATTCCACATGTATGGAGCATCTGAGTTATATCTTATGGTCTCAAGATAAATGTCAAATGAGCTTTACTTTGGGGAGGGACAATGATAAACACTCATAGGGCCGCTCCCGTAGATTTAAGGGCCCCTGGAATAATCTTAGAAACTGGGGCTCCCTCTGACTTTACCAGCCTATCCGGGACCATGGGATTGCCTTCTTGCGGGTCAGTCTGGGACCGTGACCAATATCGTCTTTGTGGGTCGCCCAGAACGTATCTAATGATTGCCTTCAGCCAATAGCCTGAGACCGGGGACTGACAGATTGCCCTTTCTTGTGGCTATCAAACTGAAAGTCTTAACATAGGAGGCCCTGAATATGCTAATCACAGCTGTAAAAGTCTAATCGAAAGACGAACATGTATGGCATGTATCTGTGACCTAATTTAAAATGATGTGCAAAACATAGTGGCACCTGGCACACAAGGCCTACTAAGGGACAATCCATTAATTACGTCAGCAATTTAGGATTGGGAAGAGGGGGGGTGTTTAGAAAAAGTTTGACAGTTGTTGGCATAGAGAAAGGTTGGCCTGTAGTGGATTTTTTGACGTCCACAAAGTCATTCTAATTATATTTTAAATGAATTATTGGCGGATCATGATGCATATTTGCCATATCTACTGATTAGCGGCGGGTTGAGTGTATCCACTTAATCTGCCGGCAAAGCAGATAGAAAGGGTCTTAGCACTTGTTCAGGCTGGCCAGCATCCGGACAAAACCCCCAGCGGACACCCCCCCCCCCCAAAAAAAAAATTAAGATCGAATTTAAGTCGATAGTATTGATACTTATATATATACATAATCTTGACCATGGGCTAAGGGAAATGTTTGTCGATATAAGAGATCATGTCTGTCAACACAGTCTTTCAATAGAATTTTTGTTTTCGATAAGCTGCATTAGCCCTTCAAGCCACAGTGGTCAAGAATGGGTCATTTGTTGGTTTTTACCAACAGGCATATTATCTTAGACTACTTCCATAAGTAAAACAAGCAAAAATAATGGTTCTACACTGTTTTAACGTTTTTGTTATTGTTTAATATCGCATAAGGTAAAACAAACAGCATAAGAACCACAGTGGTCGAACGCCAATCCTTTATTTGGGTAAAACAAAAAAATAGTAACAGCACAACTATTGTACTCCATATGTTGACAGACATGGTCTCTCAAATCGACATACATTTTATTTAACCTAAGGTCAACATGATCGTATGTATATGAGCATCAATAGGCCTAATATCGGCTTGTACCACTTTGAGCTAACAGTCTCTCTTCAGGACTGATGATTGTGTAAATGAACTCCATGTTGTAATATAATTTTGATTTTTTTTCTTCACTTAATAATGTGTGCGGAACCCCTCGTAACTGGGGAAAATAAATATGAGTCCAACGCCAGTCAGCCACTCATAGACCAGAGACAATGACCTAAGGGTATTCGTGAGAACTCCAAGACAGCAACCCACTATGACAACTGTTTTTTTTTTTTTTTTTTTTTTTTTTTTTTTTTTTTTTTTTTTTTTTTTTTTTTTTTTTTTTTTTTTTTTTTTTTTTTTTTTTTTTTTTTTTTTTTTTTTTTTTTTTTTTTTTTTTTTTTTTTTTTTTTTTTTTTTTTTTTTTTTTTTTTTTTTTTTTTTTTTTTTTTTTTTTTTTTTTTTTTTTTTTTTTTTTTTTTTTTTTTTTTTTTTTTTTTTTTTTTTTTTTTTTTTTTTTTTTTTTTTTTTTTTTTTTTTTTTTTTTTTTTTTTTTTTTTTTTTTTTTTTTTTTTTTTTTTTTTTTTTTTTTTTTTTTTTTTTTTTTTTTTTTTTTTTTTTTTTTTTTTTTTTTTTTTTTTTTTTTTTTTTCCCCCCCCCCCCCCCCCCCCCCCCCCCCCCCCCCCCCCCCCCCCCCCCCCCCCCCCCCCCCCCCCCCCCCCCTGCTTCAGAACTCCAAGACAGCAACACACTATATCAACTATCTTAAGAACTCCAAGTCAGCAACCCACTATGACAACTGTCTTCAGAACTCCAAGTCAGCAACCCACTATGTCAACTGTCTTCAGAACTCCAAGACAGCAACCCACTATGTCAACTGTCTTCAGAACTCCAAGACAGCAACCCACTATGACAACTGTCTTCAGAACTCCAAGTCAGCAACCCACTATGACAACTGGGGTATTTTAAAGACAATATGCAAAGAAAAACTATATTATATTAAACGAAATAGAATAAAAACTTCATAAATTAAAAAAATAATGATTTCCACTCTTTTACCATGCAGATTTACAAACTTTCAGTTGTGTAACATAGATAGAGCTATAATTATTAGGGCTCGGCATTTTCATGATAAATATTTTGTAATTTTGTGAAATATTTAGGAACTAAGTCTTAGTCAATTTAAGCCATAGTGATATATGACAATAATTATTTGTCATAAAAAAATCATAATTCGACCTTTTTTTGTATGACATAGCATCAAAATGCCTTTAAAAGTATTTTTAAGCGCCATTTACAGAGAAAGATAGTTCTCACTATTAATTATCTATTTTCTGCTTATGAGTCCACAAAATGTTAAATCAATACTTCAAGTTTTCAGTATGATGTTTGTCACAGACCACCATTACCAACCACAAGGAAAGGGAAAAGGTCACAGTGTGCTTTGTTTTTAAATTCTAAAATATTCATGAAAAATCATGTTTTAAAAACAAATGTTGTGGTATATTACATCACCACACAATTCAAACAATATTGTCTGAACACGACGTCAGAACATATTTTTTACTTGTCTTTAAAACATATTTGAATCATTTGTAAGGAAGGGACATATTTCTTCAAAATGTGAATAATCCATTATAAGGGCATATGTTGGTCTTTGTTATGCACCACTTACAACATATTTTCAGTGGCGTCACTAGGGTTGGTGTCACCCGGTGCGGTAACTCAGAGTGTCACCCCCTCTCATGACACCCCGGTGCTCCATATTTTTTCAGACACCGTATATATGTGCGCATGCGCGACTTTATTATTTTTTTCCGTTTCGGGGTCAGAATTTTAGCGATAATTGATATCTATAGGTCAGTGTAAGTATACCAATAATTTCATTAAAATAACGCACTGGCTCCGGACCACGTCTAGGACGTACTACGTATTTTTTCCGGGATAGGTCTAGCACACTTTGATGACGTCAAAAACAGAATAAATAAGAACTCTTATTTACTGCAGACGTTGATGACGTCATTTATTTGTTAATAATGGGAGATATATTTTTTTCGAGGACCATCAATAGATATTGCTCCACACCTAACCCTACCCTAACCCTAATTCTGAAAAAAAACGAAAAAGAAATATATGTCTATGAGGAGGAATCGAACCACTAGCCCTAAATGGCCCACTCTGCGCGCACAGAAACGAAGCTACAATTTTAATATATAATCAGAAAGAATGGCTCGGTTATGCAATTTCCCGTGAAAGAAAATAATTTAAATATAAGAGTTCATCTTAGACGTATCCGGAACCGGTGCGAAAATAATTAATAATAAAGAGTACGCAGTGTCTGTTAATAATCGGAGATATTTTATTTATTTATAAAATTAAATAGGCTTTAATTTTTTAAGAATATAGGCCAAAAACTAAATATTTTCAATAAATTGTCACCCCTCGTGAGGGTGTCACCCTCCAACCCGCACCCAAGTGACGCCACTGTTATATATATTTTTTAAAACTACTGCAGGCTTTAAATTGTACAAAAAAGTGAACGGTGCAAAAAAAATAAAGTCACAAGACTACAACTAAGCTATCTAAATAAAGCGACAGCCTTGATTTATGAAAACAGAAAACGTCGAAGTGTCACACAAATACACACATACAAGCGCTGAAACTGTAAACAAAATGGAGTTGAAGATGTTACATTATTAATGAAGCTCAGATTTTCATACCTTTTTACTGCAAATTGTTTATTTCTATAATTTGTCTTTGAACTCATAAGAGATTTTTTAAAATAATAAATTGTTACAATTTGTCCAAGTTACTGGATGAAAAAAATATATTTCCAAATTTCATGAAATCCAAGAACACGAAATTTTTATAATTTTTTATTTTATATAAGAGTCATTTTTTGCTTTAATTTATTCTTAACTGGAATCTTTGACAAAAATTAAATTAATTACAAAGAAAGAAATGTGATAACTAGAAAAATTCTTACATGTAAAAGAAGCAAAGAATAAAATAAAACAATGTATACAAATAATATAATGTAGTAGTTGTAGTGCAGCCAATAACGTTTTATCATACAAGTAAAAAATTAAGTAACTGGGGCTTCATTTCCAAATAAAATTAATACCCGTGATTTTTTAAATTTTTTATTATGAACTTATATCAAGTAAAGACATTAATTAGTTCAATATATTGTAATTACCCACACTTATAATTTTAGTAATGATAGTTTATATTAATATTTAAATGAAATGACTTTTAGTGCATTTTCTTTAATAAAAGCAATTTGTTCAGTTTTGATAGGAATTTACAAGACTAAAAAAAGAGTAACACCAACTCCAGTAGGGCACTTTTATACTGAAGCTTCCATTCATATTAATTTTGACATGATAATCTCAAGACCAATATTATCCCATTAATAACATTACTTAAAAAGAAATCTACAAGATTTAAATACATGGACTCTAGTCTAAATTATTAGAAATGTCAATCGTCATGTAAGAATTTAAATGTGTACCGAATTTGAGCCTTCGCACTAGATTAGAACAGGTCGTATATCGAGTTATAAAGATTTTAATAAACACATACCCATAGAAAGTGAAACTAATTAAAAGCTTAAAAAAATCAACTTAATGTGTATATGAGAATACATATTTTTTCAATAATGATAAAAAAAAAATGGTGACAGCAAGTGTAAATGTTTACGTTCTTAAAAAAATTTTATAATCTAAATCTATGTTTATCTACAATATAGTGGCTGAAAGTACTAATCGAGCAATTTAAGAGAAAGCACAGAGGAGATTTGCTGGTTAGTTATTCAGTTACATTTATAAATTCCTGATTATTTCATGCATAATTAAAAGAATTCAAAATTATAGGTAATAAAAATAATTATAAAAAAAAATAATACGTAGTGCTCTTTTATCTGTCATAACCATTTCTCAGATTCTCTGCTGTCAGTCTGTTGCAGGACTAGTTACAGTATACTATTGCATAAGTAAAAATAAAAACAAGCATCATAATCAGCTTAGAATGTCTTTTTTAAAACTTTGTAAGGATTCTATAGAGGTTTTCTTTGCCATGACATTTCTCCACTCACATAATTCAGAAAACTGACAATGGCTACATTTCCAGCATTCTTCAATGTCCACTCCAGTAGTGCCTCTCTTCCCCTGCCACCAATCAATGTGAAGGTTATATAGACCAGCTACTAACATGAAATCCAGTGAAAAGTCCATAGAAAATAACTTTCTTGGTATCCTGATGAACATATTCAAGCTTGGCACAGTATATACAGGGTAATGACTGAATCTGAAAAAAAATATATGTAAAAAGCTGTTACTGTTTGATATGTAAAAATAATACAAACAACTATAAAATCACATTTTTAAAATTCTGCCGGTCTGTGGATCAAAGGATACTGGGCTGCCAGAGAAACATTAAATTATTTCCTTTTTAATTATTGTGGTGTATTGTCTGTGCGATTTTCCACGGACGAGAGGTTAACAGGAAGTGAGCGGCTGTGGCATTGTAAATCAAAACAATCTAAAATATAAATAATCAACGTTCCTCTCCCCACTCCCAGCATGCCTCGGTGACATAATATGTCGACCGGGCAGCGGAGAAATTATTACACGTTGACCGGTCCGCGATGAGAAAAAGGTTGGGAACCACTGGTTTATAGGATCTAAAAATTTGTGTCTCATCTTTACAGGAACTGTACACATTAACTGAAACAGAAAATTTCTTAGAAAACCCTTTTCATATGTGAATAACAAACTTTACCATTATCCACTTTCAAATTGGTCATTTTACCCCGTTTCATACTCTTTCATCTACATACAACCTTTTTTTAAAAAACATTTTTAGTAGTTGATATAGTAGGGGATTAACATCTTAAATAAATGAAGACCTCTGGCATAAATAGATGCAAAATTAAAGAAAATATTTTTTTTTACTACTATGATACAATGGATTCACAATATGTGAAACATATTATGGAACAAAATATTATAAAAAATGTATCAATGAAGACCAACAAACTGCAAATCATAAATATAAAATGCCTAATCCAACTTCCTGTGTGAGAGTGCAACCAACTGGTGTATGTTTGGTCATTGCAAATCTATAAAATCTGAACAATGTATCATTAGTTTCTTTAGGAAAAAATACACCTTTTCACAGTAATTTTATATCAAAATTCACATGGCTTGAAAAGATGTAAGCATTTTGAAGTACAAATTGAAGAGTAATCAAAATCACATGCTGAGAAAATATTTTACAAGGTCTTGATGAAGAGAAATTGTCGACAGTGTAAGAAAGTTTTGATGTTGCAATTATTTTGAATTAATTAGAGAAATAATCAGATTTTCCTCTTGTTCCAATGATGAATGCATATGTACTTTCTTCATTACATTAGTCTAAATCACCTTTCTTTCAGCAAGAATTAAAAATCACAATTTTTGTATGATTAGTGGAAGATCTATGTACATGTATATCTAATGAATAGATGAAGTGCAAATTTGGGAAATGAAAGGAGATGACTTGTTTATGAAGAGAAATACTAATTTGGAAATAATCACTATCTGTCTTTTACTGTAAACAGGGTTCATTAGAGTCAATGTGTACAGAGAATATCCAGAAATAATTAGAAAATGATCACCTATTAAGTTAGCAGTCACAATGATTTAGATTTCCAGTAATAAGACAAAATAATAAGACTCGTGTATTACATTACAATTACTTACAATGGTCTTCAGGGGCCGTCTTTAAGCATAACCCCATTCAGGCATAAACTATGGAGCTCCATGTTAAATAACCATTTGATATTTATTCAAAAGACTAAACTTTTCTGGGATATTTTCATTTCTTGCATATTACTTTTTATCTTATCTTTCTTATTTATAGTGAAATTTTATGCTCAAGATTTTTTAAATGATATTCTTTTTAATAAGAAAGTTTGAATTTTGGTATTACAAATTAATAAAACACATTATAGCATAAAAATAAAATTTACGCCTGTTTTTGAGGAGCTATTTTTTAAAGTCCTACTAGTTATCAAAGGCCCGGTACCCGGACCGGCGAGTAGGCACACAGTTGGAGTTGAAAATGGTGATATATATTTTAGCGCGTTAACAATCAGTCTATATACTTGCAGTGGCCCCAAGGACATGAACATATTATTGTAGCCAAAATACATTTGAGAATAGGGACACCTAATAATACATCAAATAAAGTTCATATGTTAAATAGTTCCTCCCAAAGAAAATAATCCTCACTATGGGTAAACATAAACAATAACTCTTAAAATCATATTCCTTCATAATATTTTAATGGACTCCTTTCCAAACAGTTATTCATTTAATGTTTTATGATGTTCAACATGGCGTATTTAAAAAAAAGAGAGACGTGAGTGAGTGCTTGTGTTAAGCAAAACGCTACATGTTTATCAGGTGGTTTATTTACTGTTATACACATCGTAGCATAGTACAATTAACTAAGAAAAATTGCCGACCCGGCAGTGCAGAACCTAGGGATTTAGGGGCCCAGTGGGCTTGGCCTCTTTGGGGGCTGCCCCTGCATTTTGACATGAGATAATTTTTTGACGCTTCTCAAGCTTGGTCCCGAGGAAGAAAGAATCGTTGTGTAGCTTTTAGCTGACCTTCAATTAAAAACATAGTATTCCATCAATGCAGTTGAGGCCGCAGATGCAGAAAACATTGGGCCTCTTAAAAAAGAAAGATATATCAAAGCTTTCAACATTATAGTTCTGTGAAGCCAATGCCGAACCAAGGCATTTTAGGCATCTTCGGAAGCCACTACATTTTGACATGAGATAATGTACTTAATATTTAGTTTAAAAAATATTTTGGGGGCCCTCCTCGAACTGGGCCCCCTCCATACACCCTCTGTGTGAAGCCCCCATCATAAATGGGTTAGTTTGCATTGTAATCGTTGTGTACGGCGCTACTCAATCTCAACCCTTATTCAATTCATTCATGTGACGTAATAGTCAAAAAATGAAAAAAAAAATGTGACGTATTTTAGGTTAGTAATAATGGGAAATAATTGTACATTAGAAATAGACATATTTTAGAAATAAAAACAATTTAAACAATATAAATATTACATTATATTGAGGTATCCATAATTTTGGTTTAAAATTTAAATTGTAGAACATAACACAGAATATTAATTGAACGATTTCTGTAAATATTTCTTTTATGATAGCTTCTCATTTAATAACAAATTGAACACCATAAATTTATTACGATACTGTGAGATATAGATTGGCCTATGGAACAACGTTTCGGTTTAACTTTTGTTTCGGAGAGTATCACGAAATATTTTGGCATGATTTTGTGTTACCTCTCCTAAGATCGCTTTATTGCCCTTTGGTAATGATTGAGGTGACCGAAAACAGTATTACATTGTGATTGCCATTTGGCATTCATGATCTTACTTGCCGTATGTTAGTGTACGGTGTTTTGTCACCTCGGCACTAAACATATGGCTGGTCCAATGTCATTTCTGGCAGCCATGTAGGAGACAATTCTTACTCGGCTGGCCAGTTGGTAGCCGGATCTTGCATGTTAAGAAGAAAACAGTAAATGTTTCTGCCATCTTGGAATTGTTTATGCCGCCATGTTGGATGACAGACGGAAGTAGCGATGACAGACGGAAACCGGAACATATGATGTAAAATTTGTATTATAAAATAGATATTGAGTAAATTATCTTCCTTTGCCAAAAAAATAGTTAAATAATTGAATGGGACATTTTATGTTCATTTAATTATACAACTAATTGATATAAACCTTTGAAAGATTGCCTTTGTTATATATCCCCTAATAATGGTGTCAAAATAACAAGAATTAGTCATATAGTTAAGAAGATATTAGGAATAGGTAAAAAAAGTCTGATAACTTTATTAAATGACTTACTGTATTTTTTTAAGGTATAAAATTTTATGAATAATTAGTTCTTTGCAAAGAAATAATAAATAACATAATAATATCAGTCTAAAACTCAGTACCTATTGATAAAAGATAAGCTCCTGTCTACATATTAAATACCAGAAAATCATACAGATTTGTCAAAATTAACGTAGTTAGACTTTTGAAAGGAAACCAATGTTAAACAATAATTATCAAATACTACTTAGATATTTTAATGCTCACTTTATTGAAGATTATATCTATCAATGTCCCAAGAGTTTCATTCTTACTAGATACATTAATCCTTGACTCTCTGATATGTTTCTGAACATCACAATTCAACTCCACATCCATATTTAGTTTGAGTTTGTCAGCCATGATTTGTTTTGAAATTTTACCAAGAACCAATTCATTAAACAAATGAGCATAAAGACCAACCTAAACAAAGAATACATGCATTTGGTTATTAAAATCAAGGATGAGGATACATATGTCATTAAGACTTCGAAGTGACTGATGGTAATAAACAATGTTTTAGAAATTAAACCATGAAATCTCAAAAAGTCCTCAATTTACTACAACAATAAATACTTTTTTCACCAATTTAATTAATTTTTTTAAAAGATATTTAATGCAGACCTTAACCTTTACAATGCTGTAGAGCAACTACATGTGGTGTCTGATGTAACCCTTCCCAGGTCAAGATCCTCTCTGAACCAAACTTTGAACACTGGTTTAGACGCAATGTAAGCCCATAATAAGAGATGGGTGATCATGAAGAGCCACCAGTCAGGTTTTTCCAGTATAAAAAGTACTTTAAAGAGTTACTTTACAGTCAACTTGAGATTTAAAGATAAATGTCATGAAATTTAGAAAATAGCTGATTCAATGCAGCAGCATTAAATTTGATGAAGACCAGCTTTTGCAATAATAAATGTCTTTAAAACTGTCAAATAAATAAAAGTCGACAAGGGTCTAAACAAAGATTTTGTAAGATGATGAGTTTTGATTTTTCTGTTATTCTTCAAGCCATCTGCACATTATTATTTTTCTTATACGAAAAATGTACCAGGATGATAAAACAATAACAAATACAAACAAAGATAAAATGTTATGCAGAAATGAAATCAAAGCAAAACTTCACCTGATATCTATCTTTTTTAATCTGACCAGACTTTGGAGGAAATGGATTTTTCTTTGTCTTAAGCTCAGTGATAACAACAGTGTAATCTTTTAAATCAAACTGCAGCTCATCTATTATACCATACAGAAAAATGTCTCCATCAAATGGCATTCCAAATACTGGTATTTCCCTGGCTAACCCAGAGCCTTTATGAAAAGATGAAATTGCAAAATGAAGGTTCATGAGTTTCACAGCCCAGATATCTTCTTCTGTATCGACATTCACTTGTACTGGTGCCTGAATTTGTAACTCTGTCAAATGTATTAGATAAACAAAAATGATTTAATTAGTATTCTTGAAAAAAGGATAAAAGTTATACATGTAGAAAGAAAATCATAATAAAAATATCAATATATGAAAAAAAAAACAAGCAATCAACAACAACAAAAAACCTATTATCATAATGTCACTAAAATAAAAAAACAAACAATTTTATCATTTAAATTATTACTAAAATGTAGGTTTATGTTTAAAAAAAAAACTTTTATTTTATTAGGAGGTCATTCCATGTCAACTCAACCAGAATTTTGACAATTGTTCACCCGAACTTCTCAGATCTTCCTGAAATTTTCAGGGCTTGTTGTACATACAAAGTTGAGTGATTCCTGAAAATTTCAAGCCATTTGGTCAAAAACATTCTGTGATATGATTTTTTAAAGTTTTTAGGGTCGTCGCGAGTTCGCGTGACAATTACATTTTCACGATATTTGAACGTGAATGTTTCAAAAACTAAAAGAGGTATCAGGCTTGAATTTTCAGTATTTACTCATTTTATCATGCTGAGTTGAGAGGTGTTTCTATCTCAAGTGTAGCTTGCATTGTACTTCAGACAGTTTTCACTGGTATCGCCAAGAACCTATAAGACATGGAATGATGTTTGTTATACATTTAGTATTATTTTGATAGAGAATTCCTGTTAATCAATAATAGTGTACTCATTGTGGGCCCCTTTAAGCATCATGGTCATCCATTTGCGCACGTATTGCGACCCCCAGATGACCATGTTGACAGTAATTCACACTTTTCATATTTTGCACACTTGTTAACCTTGGCAAGTACTAGCTAACGTGAAAATATCATGTTGGTGTCTTAAACCTTTCCTAGTAAATCAATTGCTAATTAAAACCATATTAAAAACAATATGTCGTTTTTTTTTGTTGTTTTTTGTACATTAACGTGTAGGCCTATTACGGTAAATCAGCATAGCAATGAAATGTCAATCAAATTTTATGAAAAAATACAGTTAGTTTTAAGTTACAAAATCAAATTACAAATTGTTTGTTTTTATCAACCATACAAGCAACCATGCAAGGCGATATCAGCGTATGCTCATTATGCTGCCAATGCAGTTAACTGATGGTATCTTATCTATGTACACACAGTCCTACTATCAAACAGTTTCTTGCAATTGGCAAAATGCACATCATCATAGCAATACTGTTTTGCTGAGCTGCAAGACAACATTGGTGGTGGAAGATTGCACAGTACATAAGTGAATGGTATCCAGCAGATATCGTCACGACTTGGCCAAGTTAATCTCTTTGTAGGTGTTCTGTTCATGAACTTGACCAAGATATCTTGATGTTCACCCAATAATTATGCACCCAATAAACCAATCAGTGTCATGAACAACAGCCACAAACTGTCCTGGATGCAGATCTGCTATGCTTGGTGCCGGTTCAACTATACGGTCAGGTTCTGGTGACACATTGACGACCATACCACAGTTATCATATGACAACCTGAATATCTTGTGGTATGACCGTGTACCAGGAACGGTTTGAATTGAAGCAAATCGTTCAACACAACAGCTACGATGCACCTTAATGTCATCTTTTGCTGTAAAAAATGAAATGAATTCCTGGAATGTTTTTGGTTGCCCAATCGTACATCTGATGTAGCGTTAGTATTTGATGTTGCCGAATCGCCTGCAAACTTGCTCTTGCTACTAGCCTCTTTACTGTGCCACCAATACCACAAGGACTTTTTCCATGACTGGTAGCAAAAAAGTTCCACTATGCTTCAATGCCAAAATCTGTTTTATGCAGGCACAGATTCTTGAAGTTTTTGCAGTTTTTTATATTGTGCTGCTGCCCCATCACTGAAGTAAACTATTTTCTGCAAATCAGGCATTTTGCTCTTGAGAAATTTCAGCACAATTTCAATGAAGGCATGGACTGTACCTGTTACATGTTCACGGTCATCACTTATAATGCAAAGGGACAGGCAGCATAGGTCATTGCTGGGTATCTCACAATAATACACAACAAATGGATGAATGTTAAATAGTTGAAGAAACTGAAATTATCAAATTAAATATTACATTTAAGAAAAAGTTGTTGAGTGTAGCGTTTAGATATTACCCCCACCTTCCCTGCTGTTGAGGACCCCTATGAGGGTGCCCTTGGCTTGTTGCTAAGAGTATGAGGGCTGACTCAGTGATGACCCGTATTTGTATTTGTGTTTCTACCACACACAATCTCACCAGCAATTAAACGTACAACACGGGACGATAATTCAATTCGACAAGTCGTGTATACAACATCAAGATATATTTTATTTATACAAAGGCACCAGTCCGTAACAGGGATCTGGTGACTTATATCATAAGCAAAGACAATCCAAACTGCAGCAAAATAATCCAATATAAAATGAATAAGGAAAAATGACGTTATCACGATTTAACTCTCTCTATTTCTCTCTCACTTCCAATCAGAGACACATCAATCGACTCTCTCTCAGAGATCACTCAGTCGAATTTCGACTGGACACGACTCGGACCACCGGTTGAATGTCCATAAAAAGGGTAGAGAACTTGAGAACGGGAACGTATACTACTATACATGGTATAATATACGTCTTAATTTTATTAATACTATTAAGTCAAGGGAAGGAATAAAGGGAATGGTTTCGACAGATTAGTCACAACCCGTGACACCTGCCCCCTCTCTACACCTACAGGTGAAAGGTTCCCCTCCCAATCGAGTCCCCCATCTTAGTTGACCATGTTTGGTAACCCAAGGTCATGGTCAAGTCAAGCTTCCAACTTACTTTGTTGCCGTAATGACACATGCATAGAGAGCATGATCACCCCTACACCCCAATCTCTATAAAGTTAAGTTAGAATAAGTTAATATACAGTAGTTGAGAGAAAGATGTTGTAGAGTATAGCGCTGACAGGCTTAGACAAAGGTAGATCTAAATAGTTTTATATAGTAGAAGTAGTCAGGAGATCATTATATAAGCAAAGTTGTATTATAGTTAGGGGTGTGCCGGATCCGTTTTTTCCAACCGGATCCGGATTTTCTTATGCGAAATCCGCTGGATCCGGTACCGGATCCGGATTTTGGTACTTTGCAGATACCGGTAAATCTGAGGGTTTGGATGCCTTCTGAACAGTTGGCCTAAATGGCTAAATGACATTGGCTGATTGGAAGTTGAAAGTGAAGAACTTTGAAATAAATTAGAAAATAGAAATTATTCAGAAATCACTAAAATCAGAATATAACGCAGATTGATAATACATTATTATCCATATGTAACTAAACTCGCTGTTAAGTTCTAACTCGCTGAAAGGTCAAAGGAAAACAACTTTACTATTAGTCTATTACTTTCATTGCTTTGGCACTTGCCACTTGGCAGTGTAATTTTTAACTATTGTAGTGCACTAATTGTTTTTAATCTGAGGAGAAAGTCAGACTCATCATCTGAGTTCATCTCGTCTTGTCATTGGCTCATTGGATGATGGATGCTTATTGCTTATTGTTATTGTTCAAATGTTCATGGTTTATGATGTGTATTGAAATGGATAATTAATTGGAAAAAACAAATAACAAGATTGAATTGAATTGAGATTTGAGAACAACAATTCTACATTTCTGTACTTAACAAGTTTGAATATTGAAATACAAATTTTAATGAATTCAATTGGCATTTGACAAAGCCATTATTCAAGCCTAAAGAAGTAAGAATAAGTTACTCAAAGTCCACGGCCAAATAATGTACACATTCCAGTGATGCCACACAATCACAGCTGAGCGCCGCGGGCCGCGGCTACGTCATACCGTCGTTTAAACCAAAGAGCACAGATCATAGCGTAAGCGCGAAGATGGCTTGATGACATAGAGATCACCAAAGACCTTTAAATTTATACTAGACCGCTTACGTAATGTTCATTTTTACTCAAAATTTAACAATTGAGTGAACGATAATATAAATCAAAATATGAATTTAAATTACGGTAATTTTTTTAAAGCATATTTGACTTTTAATTCCTTGTTTAAATAGAATTATAATAACCTTTATTATAAAATAGAATTAAAAAATAAAAAAATTGGGAAGGAATTGCTTTTAATGGAAGACGTTACGTTAGGGTTAGGGTTAGATTACCAACTCAGTGACTTGTTATATTAATTAGTGTTAGTGAATTAGTGTTTCTTCACAGAAATTTCAGAATGGAAAAATATTCTATTGTTCATTTTACAATATTTAATATTCATATTTGAACTATTTTTTCAACAGGAAATCTCGTGGGTGATGCATTTTAATTTAATAACAAAGAAGACATCTTTTTCATCTCTCAGAGAAATCTAAATAACTTAAATGTTGAATTTATCAAAAAACCATTCATTTCTGTTATTTATTTTGTTATGAAGGTGGCGGGCTGGTGGCCAGGTGCTTGGGCAGTATAGTTGCTTATTATTTCTGTTACAACGTCATTGGTGATTGCGGTTAAGATGAGGTCACGAATAATAATTACTCATCCCAGCACTATCATGATTGGGCTGATTGGCCACTATTAGTGGTGCTGACTCTAGCCTCTGGTATGTTCAGAACATTAAACAAGCTCAACGCTCGAAACAATCGATAAATGTATCGTGATCGTGTGGAATTCAGGAAAGAGAATTACTTTTATTTCAGATTATGATCCGGTAAGTCACAAAATCTGGCAAATTCCAAAATCCGGTATATTCCGGATTCCGGATACATGTAAATCCAGCGGAACCGGATTTCACAGGATAGTGCAAAATCCGGCGGAACCGGATTCCGGCACACCCCTAATTATAGTTGTATTAAAGTATTTGCTATATTGTGTACTGCGCTGAGTTCTGTTAGATACATATATATTAGTTCTATAAATTCTGACGTCACATTGAGGAATAAATCTATAATAAGATAAAAGAAGATAAAGAAATGAGTACCCATGTGACCTATTAACAAAGGCTTCAAAGATCAAATATTAATAAATTGTCACAAATTTTCATGAAAGTAAATTTTTTTTATAACAAGTAAAAAAAAAATAAATTTATAACTATTATTTAAATTGCATGAAATCTGAACATACAGTGATATTAAATGAAATAGTTAAGAAACCATTGAAAAAAATTTTTTTTGACACTTTTTGCATTACATTCATGATGTTTTTGCAAATATTACAAAAAAATTCATTTAAAAGTATTCACTTAGAAATATATCAGAATACATTTGTTAATTAAAAGAAATGAAATTCACAATAAGAAAACCCAGTCCATCAAAGATGTCAGTTCAAACATTCAAAATTACTATGGTCCACAATAATGTAGAAATCATGCCATTTCATGCAGATTTTTCACCACGAAGGAGTCAAGACACCAACATGAAATTTTCACCATAGCTAGTACTTACTGAGGTTAACAAGTGTGCAAAATATGAAAAGTGTGAATTACTGTCAACATGGTCATCTGTGGGTTGCAATGTGTGCAAAAATAGATGACCGTGATACATAAGGGTGCCCACGATGAGTACACTATTATTGATTAACAGGAATTCTCTATCAAAATAATAAACACATATATGGTACTTACTAATTGTATAACAAATATCAATTCATGTCTTGTAGGTTCTTGGCTATACCGGGTCAAATATTGATGAAAACTGTCTGAAGTGCAATGTTTGGACATTTTTAGGGCATTCTGTATGCAAGCTACACTTGAGATAACAACACCATTCAACTCAGCATGATAAAATGAGTAAATACTGAAAATTTCAGCCTGATACCTCTTTTGAAATATGCACGTTCAAATTTCGCGAAAATGTAAATGTCACGCGAACTCGCGACTTCCCTTAAAACTTAAAAAAAAATCATATCTCAGAATGTTTTTGTCCAAACGGCCAGAAATTTTCAGGAACCACTCAACTTTGTATGTACCACAAGCCCTGAAAATTTCAGGAAGATCTGACAGGGTCGGTGAACACCTCTGGTTGAGTTGACATGGAATGACCCTAGGGTAGTCTACATAAGAGTGTGGAAAGGATGGCAGAGTGGTGTAGAAGCTCCACTTCTGACCTGAGAGTCCTGGGTTCAATCCTCATGAGAACTAAGGAAATTTTTCCTGGCCCTGTTGAAAGTTGGTTTAAGTACACCCAGCTTTAAATGGGTACCTGATATAAGTTGGGGAAGTAAAGGAGGCTGGGCATTGTGCTATCAACACAATCTCTATATGCAGTGGTTACAGAAACAGATGGACTTTATTTTAATATATATAAGAGTAAAAAGCTTCGCTACTGTGCTCAATTATGCATAGATTCTTTAAATATCTCTATACTTATAAGATGCATTTGTTGTCTATCTGTCTGTTCCCTTATAACTCAAGATCCAGACAACCAAATAACGTGAAATTTGGTACACGTACACATAATTAAATGGGGAAGGTTATAGGACATGTTTCGTTTCATCTCGATGGGTAGTTTAATTGTAATTAATTATTATGATAAGAGATCGGTGGGAGACAGAAATATTTTACTGCATTTTTGTTTCTAAAGCAAAAGATGTGTAACTTTCGGAAACTCAAATTGTAAACATGGTCTGGTGAAATCAATAGTGGTAAAAACAATTCTCGGCAAAATTATTTTACTGAATTTTTGTTTCTAAAGCAAGAAACAAGAAACTCTTATTGTCGAAGTGGGAATGGCAAATTGCATATCTATTTACTTATCGTTTTATGTATTCAGAAGATTAAAATTAAAGGTGTACAGTAATAAACCGAAATACGTTGATTAAAATATTTCTGTGACACTATTAACATTATTAATACAATCTCAATGGGCAATTTAATTGTAATTAATTATTTTACTATACTAAAGTATTCACGGTATGGTAAATCCTCTGTGACGTCATTTCCCGATGATACATGAACTTGCGCGCGGGTGCTTCAAATGTTATTGTATTCAAATTGTATCATGCACAGGGCATTGATACTGTATTTGCGAACCAAGTGAATGAGTCATTGAACGGACGAAGAAGAAAGTGTTAGGGGCGGAAAAAGAAATAAAGATTTGTTGTAGTTTTTTTTTCATGCTGCAAGTACCTGGCTTTGCCGGGTTTAAAATAAGGTTTTCTGTTTATTTAAGAAGCATAATTTGAAGTTTAATTGTTCAGAGAGAGAGAGAGAGGGAGGGGTAAAGAGAGATAAAGAGAGAGGGGTCAGGGAGGGAGAGAGGGAAGGAGGGAGGAAGGGGAGATAGAAGGGGAGAGAGAAAGAGGGAGGGAGAGGGAGGATGGGAGAGAGAAAGAGAGGGAGGGAGAGAGAAAGGGGGGAGGGAAAGAGAAAGGGGGATGGAGAGAGGGGGTAGGGAGAAAGGAGAGGGAGGGAGGGAGGGAAAGAGAAAGGGAGGGAGAGAGAGCGAAAGGCAGAGATAAAGAGAGGGAGGGAGGGAGATGGGGAGGGAGGGAGGGAGAGAGAGAGAGAGAGGGGGGTAGGGAGAAAACAGAAGGTAAACAGAAAACCTTATTTTAAACCCGGGCAAAGCCGGGTACTTGCAACTAGTATATTTATATTGACAAGAACAGATCCTAAATAGAGTTCCAAGATTTATAGACCCACAAATTCAGCCACAGAGAGTGTGACTAATTGCAAGCTTATAATAATAATGTTATTTATCAAAATACAATTTTCTAGTGCTCTAATTTATTTTCCAGATAATAGACAGTGTTATTTCTCTTTCTCGAGGGGAAAGATGGACGTGGGGTAAAGTGCTTGACTTTTGACCAGAGGGTTCGATCTCAGGTGAGAACCAACTGAATTTTTCAGATCATGGTTGAAGTTCCTGCCATATTTCCAGTGATGCCTCCATGCCCATTAACTACCGCCTCTGTTGGGGGTGAAAGAAAGGCACTACAAAACCTAAATGAAAGAAAGGCCCTACAAAACCTAAATGAAAGAAAGGCCCTACAAAACCTAAATGAAAGAAAGGCACTACAAAACCTAAATGAAAGAAAGGCCCTACAATACCTAAATGAAAGAAAGGTCCTACAAAACCTAAATGAAAGAAAGGCACTACAAAACCTAAATGAAAGAAAGGCACTACAAAACCTAAATGAAAGAAAGGCACTACAAAACCTAAATGAAAGAAAGGCACTACAAAACCTAAAAATTGTATCATAAAGGTGGGTGATTGTTTTTATTAAAGTGGACAGATGGTTGTGTGGTAAAGGGTTTGACTGTCAGACTGAGAGGTCCCTGGTTCAATCTCCAATAAGGACCAATGACTTTCAGGTCATGATGAAAGTTCCCACTAAACTCCCCATGGTGCCTCCATGGCCATTGCACTATCGGATATGGTGGGGATGAAGAAGGCACCATACAACCGTCCCATTGGTGATTTATAGGATTTAAGAGATTTCATCTCATCCTTACAAGGAAATCACACACGTACCTCTTTCTAAGTGAATGTCAGATCCTCTTTTTTTAACCAGGTTTTGCTCAGGAGTTTCTTGAATAATTACTTTTTCTCCTGGTATAGCTCTCATCAAATAAATGTCCACATCAAGGCTATACAGCAACTGCTGTTCACACCTTAAAGAGTAGAGGTAAAAAAAAAATTAACTAATTTTATGCTTACTCTTATTTTATCTAAGAGCATAGAGATTGATATTGAAAAAGCATTTGGTCAATTGAAAAATGTTTATAAATAAAAATACTTGTATTGGGTAACTTTTTAATTGTTTTTCTGAATTCAGTCCTAATATAGCAAACATGTTTATTTTACCCAATTAAGTGACTAACTGGCAAAGAAGAAACACATTTTATAACTCGACATTTAAATTTAACATAATATTATGATTTTATTAAAACTTAAAATTAATTAAACATTTGAATCAGACTGATATGCTCAACAATTAAAATAACTAAGGTTAAAGACAGTACCACCACACAAAAGAAAGATAAAAAAAAATCTTAAGAGATGGCATGATACATATTAACAGACCTAAACTAGGCTAAACTGATTTCACCTGCCATGCCATATTTCAATAACTTACCATTGTTGTTTGACTAAGTCTGAAACAATAAGATATTCTGGTCTAAAACATTCCCTTGGTGCTCCTTTGGCTTTAAGAATATTATCACAGTCAAGTGAGAGAAACTTGTTTTTGACTTCCACATGATCACTCTCAATGTCGCAATCTGTTGATTGACATTTGAAAAATTTTCATTGCATTAAAAAGAGATGACATGATTGTGGCTGACAAAGGATTTTTAATCCATCCTTTCACCATCTAAAGTGACAATAAATATCCCTTCTTTTTAAGCAATCATAAATTAATAGCTGCTGAAGTTAATTAAATCCCCTCCAATCAAAACCAGAAATAAAAAGATTTTTAAAATTCTTTCCATTATTCCTTCAATGCTTAGAAGCAAAGCTAATATTTTATTTCAGCTTGAGGCATGTTTGGTCTCCACAACTAAAAATTAATCTTTAACAAACTCGGATGATTAGTTACATAATTGATTTTAAAATAGTTTTATAACTTTTAAAGGATATTTATGTTTTCAGTATAGAACTAATAAATTGTATTCATTTAACACTGTATTCAGTTAGATAAAATACAATGTAAATATTCTTTATGTTTATAAATAAATTCAGTTTAAATTTTTTATCTCAAATATACAGACATTTTTTTAATCACACATTTTACCATTTAATATTAAAAGAAGATGACAAAATACTACAGTAACTAGTTATATTCTTCATTAAAACATTCATTTACAAATATTGTAAACTACAAATCTGAAAAATGATAAGGGAAATTATGTTCAGGTAATTAAAAAAAAACAAAAAAAACTTTAAAATTACTTTTTAACAGGATTCAAATATCATACATTAAGTAGTAATTAACACAACACTGTGGCAAAACAACAACTTCAATTACATTTATATAGGGTGCCCAACAATCATCTTTATAAACTCCCATGACTATTAGTTCTTTCAATGTCCAAACAATAAATAAACTCAATTTAATCCCAGTTAGGTGCATCTGGCCCTACACCTAATTGTCAAGTAATCAAGAAATTTTTATTTTCGTTTGTATTCTCACTCAGGTATAAAAACATTAGATCAGGCTGAAGATTCAAAAATGGTATTCTCTGTAAAAATACAGGCATTTCACCTAATCTGATGAAGCCCCAAGAATCTATGATGGTCTAGCTAAGTGTTTCCAAAAGTACACTAAGAGCTAGGTGGGGGTATGCACTAAGGGGAAATCCAAACGGCAAAATACAGTTATTGTGTTTTACAAGTCGATGAATCAACTGAGATTGCAAAATATGCCAATCTTATAACATTTAATAGATATGAACCAATTAAAGAAATTCATGAGGACTTTTTTATTTTGCATGAGTTTATTAGGTCGTATAGTAGAAGATATCTCAAATATTATAAATACATTTATGCAAGAAAACAGGACTGATTGAATAGATGTGTTGGAATAAGCAGATAGAGCAAAAAGTATGGTTGGAATTAATGAAGGACTTGTATGAATTCACAATTGTTTTAAGAAATGAGCAGAAGTCATACTCAGCTTTGTTCTGTTCAAAATAAAAACAACTTATATGCAAATAATTGTTGGAATCAGCTCCAGACATATTCTTTTAAAGAAAAATAAGGAATGTACATTTGTAGACTTATAGTTAAGTCAAAAAAAAAAAAAAAAAAGAACAGCCTTGTGGATATGAAACTGTATCTCAGATTGAAATTAACAGCCTGGGAACCAAATTATAGCGATCTGTTGTCTCAACATAAACAATATCACCCTTCTCATTCATTATAAAGAATGTTAATTATAATACAATTTTATTATGAATGAATTTTATTTTTTTGTCTATTATTATACATTTATGTACTAAAAAAAGGACACAAAATTATTTTGATTGTTATTTAAGAGTGCATTTCCATTTTTTTTTATGAGGGGTCAATAGGATTACAAAAAAATAAGAAGGGGGTATGTGGATGAGAAAAGTTTGGGAAACACTGGTCTAGCCAATGAACAGTTTTTTTTTATAACCAAGTAAGTTGAAATTTTAAATCCATTAATGGCATTTACCTCAAGGGTTATGTCCCATACAACAGCTTTGATATGGTTGATATTCTTGTTGGCCATGAGCCTGCGAGCCAAGGCTGAGTTTTTAAAATAAAAATCTAATTTGCTGGATTTGATTCTTCCTTCCTGGCAAGAAACTATTACTATGCTGACCTGCTGTCAAGTAAGCTAAATCAATGAGAGACATATCTGGTCCAGATGTGTTATTATCTGGGCTTATAAGCCAACACATGTCAGTGAATTGCGCATGTGTTTGTCTTCTTCTGTCACAGTGCTCTGCTTCACACAGTAACCAGGAAAGAGTTCCTCAGCTAACTGTATGTCTGAGCCGACTAAAGGTTTGGATTTTTCCATTGACATTCTATGGCAGGCTTGCTGACAAAAAATTAAAGCATGCAAACATCTGATTGCTCCTTTTGGGCACTCGTACACAGTGGACACCACACACATATTTTCTGTGAAATGAATCCAAGAAAAAAAGAATAATGTAATTGTTTTGGAAGAGATGTATTAATTTATTACTAGGGTAATAAGATTTCACACTAGCTCCTGGAAACCAATGTGAAAATTAATTGTTTCTTTGACCTTGCTATACAAAAAGTAGGAAAAACAATTTTATTTATGAATAAAAATAAGTGGAATATTTTAATTTTGGACTAATGTATTTTATTGATTATCTAAATTAAATGCAAATAAGTGAATAAACTTAAAAGAGTTTAATATATATGTATGAAATCACTAATTTGGATTATTCTGTGTTAACAGTCTCAAACTCTACTTCCTGAGTAATCTTATTTTCATTTTACTTTTAAATTGATGGTTGTATTTACTTTTAATTTCAAACAAATGTACAATTATAGCTTATATGACTAAAAAGGTGCCATTAATTAAAAGGTTACAGCTTTAACTGTATTTAACAGCAGAGTATTTTACATTTTTACAATGAAACATGATAATTTAAACATTAATTTTGAAGTAAAAAAATAATATGCAAATACAAATAATTATCGTAAAGGTCGTCAAATGTTAAGCTTACCCTCATTTTTTTTAAAAACTTGATGTAGCTTTTCCAGTAGCAGAATGATGGGGATATTTAAAACTATTAAGATGTCCAGTTTCAAAGTTATTCTCATCTCTTGTGATGGGTTAAGGATAATTTACAAAATAATCTAATAAAGTACTATTGACTTTTCAACAGCTAGAGTTAAGTATGTGAAGCCTCTTTTTGAGTTGTCAGGCAAAAATGACAACATAACAACTCTTCATACTAACATAGCTCCATTGTTATTATTAATTGCTGTTTTTTAAAAAAACATGTTACAGTTGCACAGTTTATTGCAAAAGAGTTTCTAATTTTAAGTTAGTTGCAGTTGATTGCAATGGTCCACATAGGACACTTTGAGCTAGACTACCCTGCTCAAATGACTTCAATGGTTTATCATTTCTCTGACTGTGCTGTATGTTGGAAAACAAAAATAACCAAAGTTCTCAGTTATCATGAAAAGGTCATTATAATTATATGGATCTATTTATGTTTTGAACAAGAAAGAGAAACTAGTTACTAATTAGTTACATTTTTTCTTTTCTAAAAGAGAATTTTGAAAAAAAAAAATTATATATAAAAAGAAAAGGTTTCATGAGGGGGACTCAAACTCAGCATCTCAAACTATTCCTTATCAATTCAGCCATTAAATTATACTCTTGAAGATACATTTTTATATTTATATTGAAAATTGCTAGATTTAAAAGCATTTCTTCTATAAAATTTAATTTCTAGAATTTGATGGGCCTCAAGGCAAAGTGTCTACTACTCCTATAGTATAAGATGGCCCTGAATAGAATCTGTTTAATTAATGATAAACTGTACACAATAGGAGAGCTTCAGGCAGCCAGTGTGGTTCTTTAATGAGTTTTTGTGGCTTCCAATGAGCCATTATTTTTTATTCTTTAACTACTTTTTTCATAAATTGGCGATGGGGCATCTTTTTAAAGTATTTATTTACCTTGTTTAAAACAGCAGAGCAGCTTTTGTCAACTCCATGTGTGGCCCATCCCTATACTATACATTTATTTTGCCGCCAAGTCAAGTAAACAGAATTTTAAGAGTCCGTCCCGGGCTCCACTAACTAGCGTTAACCCAAGAGGATAAAACCTAAACACAGTCAAGATGTTACTGATATAAATGAGTCAGCAACAGGTGGTTAAGTTTGATGAGAGGGGCCCTAGTGGATAGAAATAGTCAAGGCCCAAGATTAGCTGGCGGCAGTCCTACCTATTGTCTTCCTCCAGTTTAATCCTTTTCAGACATCCATTTGCTGTCATCAAACATTTGATAAAAAAAATACTTATTAAAACTAGGATTTTATTTATATATACTAAAAAGTAGAAATATATTTCCTTTAATCATATAAAGATTTATATAAATCCCTTTGACTAAAAAAAAAAGCATGAGCGACATATAGATTAGTTATTTCATTTATTTCTGAGCCAATGACTTTTAAAAAAATTTTAAAAAGCAGACACAGAGATTGGTCAAGGAGAAAGTTAACTTCACAATATTTTGTTAACTGCTATCTGTTTTTCCAGTGCACTAATAAGTCAGTCTTTAATAACACACAACTGTAGAATATAGATATTATCACCAGCAATTAGATTTAAACTTAATCACCTATATGCATATTTTCTTTATCAAAATTGATTCCACATTGTCATTTGCTTGTGTTTTTTTTAGCTTCTGGATTCTGAGATCTTAAGCTAGACCTTCAATGTTTCAAACTGATTGTATCCTCAAAGTTCTTTATGAGATTATCATACTGTTTTACAACTATGCACAACTCAATTCCTAGCTCATATATGCACAGCAGTTCTTAAGTATATCCTTAATCATAAGGCTGCGGCTATTCGGACCCGGGTCCCAATAGAGGCTGCCGCTATAAAGTCCGATTGTTATTTGGACCCGTCGCTAATATGCACTTAGCTATATTATATATAGCATATAAACTTTATTAATGTTTTGATTTTATAATAATTGTTTGTAGTTTATGATTTAATCGTTAAGTTAAAAACATAAAACACTTTTTAAAAATTAGTAACCAAATTGTTAACATGAAAAGATTAATTTCCGTGAGATTTCCATTTTACGAGATTGTTTTTATCATGAAAATTTGTGACCAGGTTTCTTGAAAACATTTTGGGAATTCATTATGTACATATTTTTTAATTTCGATTTTTTTTTTGTAGTACAATAATAAAAAAATATTTAATATTTTCATTAACAACTTAGCTTGTGAAAAATGAGTTTCCATAGTATATATGACCAACATCATAATATTAATATATACTTGTTGTCATTTATTAATGTATTTAAAAGAAACTTCCATAACCATAATTCTTACTGATAAATAATTGAAATAATACACATGAAATATAAAACAATACAGATTGTTAAAACTTTTTGTCTTTACGTAAAAAAAAAATTCAGATAATGTTGAGATACAGAGGCTTTTTTTTTTCAAATTTGTCTTTAATTAATTTTGTTCGCTGCCCCCCATGACTAAAATTATTCTAATTAATAATAGTATAGTAATTTCATCTACTTCTCTTTAAGTACAATAGAATATTTTTTAGTCTCAATGTCAATAATAAATGTATTTAAAATGTTAAAGACGTTTTTGTTATTAAATGGTATCTGTAGAGATATTACCAATGTATTGATCTGGATTTAAAAAAAAAGAATGATCTGTAATTTTTTAATACCAAACAGAACTTATAAAGGATTGTTAAGTTTTACACATCAATGCAAATCTCATTTCATGCTCTTTATAAAGGTTATGTTTATGAAGGTAACATAAATCTTACACTTTTGTCACATCTGTACTATTAAACTGAAAGTTTGTGTGCGAGTTAGTCACAAGAACTCCGAAATGGCAAACAGTAGGGATTTGAAATTCACAGGGGCCATTGTGTGGGTGACAAAAAGTATAATTATTTATTTTCTAGTTCATGAACTCTTTGGGTATAATGATACTTCTTCCCCTTTATTTAAGGTACTATCGTACAGAGCGAAGCTGTAAAATTGATAGCACCTTATAAAATGCTAAATCACACTTTTTTTCAATTCAGCAAGTTAACAGTTATGATGAAAATAAATTCAAAAACTTTGTTCATTAGTTGCAGTAAAAACTGTATTCAATTAAAATGAATATTCTAAGTACATAATTTCAGGATATAAAAAATTGGATAATATTCACTTCAAGATCATGCCAACAAATAATTTTTCTCTAGCAGCAAGGTAGCAAACCTGCCTTAAACAATAACTTATCTGTAATAGTATACTTTGTTGGTGCATTTGAAAGATGCTGGAGTAAACAACTGATCCAAAAGATAATCACATTCATTACATTTATGTATTACAAAAGACACTAGCATTATATTTCACAAAGCACTACACTTTTGGTATTCATTATATTATATACACATACATAAATACTTAAAGTATACTGATAAATCACAAAACATTAAGCTATTTGTTGTGTGTGAAAGGAAATGAAGTAATTAAATACATAGCAATGATATAGTTTTGGACAAACATAAGTCAGGTACACTTCATAAATTTTAAGGACAAGAAATATTTCAAATTAATACAACAAACATACATATAAATTTCATACACTGTGCAAGAATTTTCTCATTTCCTTACTTTTCAATTGTGGTAATACATATAGAAAAAAAATATATATGATTTGCTTGAAATATCTTTTTTAAAACATTATTTTAGCTAGGGGCATACTTTACACAATGATAATTATCCTTTCTTTAAAATAAACTGCTACTTTAAGGAAGTCCAACAATCTTTGCAATACCAATTAGGTACTTTCATTTTGGAACTAAATCCAACACAAGCAAAATGAAACCAACAAAGACAACGTTCACAGCCGACCATTTTTAATAATGCATTATCAAACTCTTGACATGTAGTACAAAGAAATACAGGATTGGCTTTTAACTCCAACAATGAGTCAAGTACATATGACCATGCATCATCAGTAAAAGATGACATGACAATATTTACATCAAATTCATCATCAAGAATAGTGTCACGAAAATCAGAGAAATGCTTTACGCTACTTCTACTAATAGGAAATGAGATATCAGTGTGTTCAACAACTAAAGCTGAAAGGATAATAGTTTTTTGACTATCAAGGCTCAACTCTGAGAAAGGCTGAGGCAAATGTCTCTTTCTTTTGCTAGTAAAATTTTGTTTGGATTTAGGCCTACCTTTTGGAAGAATTTTTTCAAAACATACTTTTTTAAATATACTGGTTTGGGGTACACCTACTTCTAAATTAGGTTGATATTCAACATTTAAATTTACACTTGTTAAAGCTTCTCAATTTGGATGTGGTTCATAATTTAAATTCACTTATTTGGGGTTCATATGTCTAAATTGGATTGTTGCTCACAATTTTCTAAATTTTCTGGACTTCTCCAGAGCCTTAATGTTGTTTCTAGAAATAATATTATTTCTTTAAAATCTTTTTCACCTTGCAGTGCCAAAAAATTAGCAATATCTATAAAAACTTTTTTTTACATGATTGAACCGACCTTCTTGAGTCTTAAAATTATTGACACTTGATACAGATACAGAACCAGGTATAGAAAGAGGCAATCTAGGCACACTATTTTAGTTATACCATGCTGGAAGTAACTGCAAATGGTCACAAAATTCTGTAAGATTTAAATGTCTTCTGACCAAAAAAATATGCCTGCACGGTAATGCCATCTTCTTAGCAAAAGTGCAATTACAGTTAAATGATGTTGAGCTAAATATTCGCTCCTTATAGGATACAGAAAATACTTCAGCCTCCCCTGGGACAATAGAGTATGGAATAGGACAATTTGAGCTGATTAAGCAAAAGAGTAGCAGCAAATGAAGTGGCAACCCTTTTAATTCTAATTATACTTTCATCATTATCAGATGATGCATAGCGAACCCTGTTTGCAGCAAGTAACCTTAAACAATCACAAAGTGTAGATTTAGAGTGGTCAAAAAACATAAGGCCCTGAAGAGCACATGAAAAAGTAAGATGAGTCAAATTCTTTTTTATTTTGGAATGATAAGACTCCAGGTGATTTGTTGTGGTGGCATGGAGTCTTAAAACAGCAGCATTGGAAGATGCTGCCCATAAATAAGCCTTACTCCACCAGTTCAACTCAAAATACTCTAAAACAACACCTGGAAGTGATTTTTTAATGTCCTGAATGAGTTTCAAATATTCGTCGTAAGACTCGGTATGAACAAGAGACATAAATATATCCAGAGTGGGCTGAACCTGCTCACATAGAAGATGTTTTGACAAAAACCTGTGCACAGCCTGGTAAAAATGAAAATGACAAAGATTAACAGGTACATTTGGGAAAATATCATTAATAGAGGAGATTTCAGCCATGTCTTTATCAACAACAATGCATTTAAATAGACTGGCATCACAATTTTTCAAAAGAAGTTGTAAACAAAAAGATAAAGTTTCCTTATCTTCATTTTTTACAAAACCATGAAGAACTGGAATACCTCTACCTTCTCCATTAATAACCATTACCGTTAAAAGAGGATATAAATATTTATTGGTTTTGTAAGTAAAATCCATTATCAAAACCTCTGGATAAAAGGGAACAATAATTATAATTTCCTTAGTCATATAGGCTAAATACTTAAAGTCTCCATTTTCAGTTAGGCCATATGATATACTACCCCCTGCATTTGCTATGGAGTTAAGAATCGCTTCTGTTTCTGCTTCATCAGAAGATGGCTTAAATACTTTGTCTTTGAGGTTGTAGATGTCCCTCGGAAGTAATTCAGCATCATGCTGTTGTTCACGCATATGATGAACCTCAGATGGGTGGATTGTTTTACTGGACATCAATAAACGGGCTGCATCATTCAGTTCTACTTGACGATTTTCTGGATATAAGCGGTACATCTATAATGGAAAAGACGCGGTACATCTATAATAGAAAAAGACATTTAATGCAACAATATAATAGTATAGTAGGGAATATAATAGTATGCAGTGAAACACATTAATTTGTAGAAATATTTCTTATACCAAAACAGAGGCACTTACTTCTTTTGAAACATCATGGCCTGTATGTTCTAGCATTGCACTTTTTACTTCAAGTCGAATGGATGTTTCTTGGTGTTACGGATCCTTTTAATGATGATGCTTGTAGAGGGTGTAATAAATCAGACAACACAAATCACGAAGTTAACTCCAGTGAAGTAACATCAAACAATCATTTAATACTTGAACATGAACTGACATAAAGGTAGAATCAGGAGGAGTACAAAAGCAAACTGTAAATATGCATCCATCTACATAGATGCCCACAGCTAGACTAACTATAAAACAAAGTATGTGCTCCCAACTGTCGGTTAATATACGTCATTTGTACCAAATGACGTATACACTAAAGCTCCCAATATTTACACTCAAGATGGCGGAATGACGCCATAGATACTGCGGTGGGCGGAGCCTAGCGAATTGCGTCATCAAACTTAGACTATATTATTTCTCCACACTTGGCAACAAGCTTTATCTTTGCCTGACATCCAACTTTGAAAGAACTGAATAAAAATATTAAACAATTTTTTTAATTTCTCAAGTTTTACCATTGAAATTATAAAAAAATTATAATAAAAGGGATATAACATGATTTGTATTTCTTTACCCAATGTAGGTACTTTGATAAAAAATTCATATTTGTTTTATCAGAATAAAACTAGAATTTTTTGTTATTTTCTTTTTACTATATTGGAGTATTTTCTGTCACTTTTGAAAATTTAAAGCCAACAACAAAAGTCTTTTAATAAACGTTTAAACCTATTATTACAGCATATATAATGTTATATAAATTTAACTTACGACTGTGATTTTCTTTGTCCTGCTGAAGACTTTTTATGGCGGGAAACACCTTGCTTGCAGAAAAACACAATATATTCATATTAAAGGTGTTCCAAGCTGGGTTCTTTTATGGTCTCAGATGACCTTTTAGTAAATAAGACATTGTTTTCTTTGCAAAAGATATTGAATTGGTCCTTGAATGGCGCGTACGTATCAAACACGTTGGGTAACTCCATCATCAGGATCAAGATACTAATGAAGATGTCAGAATTAGTGGCATGGTTTTTCGATTACTAAGACTGTAGGTTTTTTTTTAGGTTTTTTGATTACTAAGAATCTATAAATAGATTTTCGGGTCCGAATAGCGATCAGACTTTATTGGGACCCGGGTCCGAATAGCCACTTCGTATGTAAACTTGGCAGTTTCCTAGTACACTCAAGGAATAGGGGGCTCCCATACTGACTTTTATTTTTGCCATAACCTAAAAGAACAAGGAAGGGCAATCTTTGAGCTTTTGAAGGGGCTCTGGTTAAAATCAAGGGTTAGAGGGGTCCTATATCCCATGATATATGTTATTATTGTTATTAATATTAACTTAATACAGTGAGTATTCGGTTAACGAACTGTTCGGACAGCGAACAAATCGGACAACGAACACTTTCAGGAAAGATTTTTGTGTTCGGACAACGAACAAAAACTACTATTATCTGAACTTTCAAAAAGCGGGAAGTGTTAGGATCCATTTGTTCAAATCGCATGGAAGCCGAGTTTATTTCTTGGAACGCTTGAGTCATTTCTTTCAACGTTTAACTTCAAACGAAAAGGCAAAAACCTCAAATAAAAACTTGTTGTTGTGGCCTGGAGCCGCTAGTGTTGAGCGATCACCATCTGTCGATGTTAACAAAGATGGCCTAAAAGTAAACTAACACCCCACATCCTGTTGACATCCGGGTTCCGCGAAGAGATTTTTTTTTTTTTACGTTAGTCCGAATTTACGAATGTTGAGCTTGCATAAGTCAGGAGCTGTTTCTTGGCTCTCGGAACACCCGACACCAGTCCTAAATTTGTTGTGCGCATGTATTAAATTTGTAATAAATAAACTTACTTAAAAAATTATACTTGTACATGACATTTAAAAAAAATTAAATTTGTAGGATCTGTAGAACGAATTAATGGAATTTCCATTAACATATATGGTAAATCAATGATCGGTTAACGAACGATTCGGATAGCGAACATAATTGTGGAACGGCGTTAAATAAAAACAACTCATTTTGATAGTGCCAGCTCTGACTATAAGTAAACTTGTAGAATACTTGAGCAAATAAATAAATTCATTTAAAACAATAAAATGGTAGATTACCAAAATATCAAACTGCAGTTCAATGTGCCAGTTGTGTTAGGTATTTATTTGCCTTTTTAGAGGTGTGACTTTACAGAGCACTCTGTACTATAGCTAATATAGCTAAAGTCTAAACGCGAGTGTCGCGATCGAGTCTACCCACTTTCTAAAACTAAGTTGAACCAACTTTAGAGACTATTTCTATAAAAAATTAAACGCTTAAAAACAAAGAATTTAAAATATAATCGTACCACATCTTGCTAACTCTTGATCGTCTTCATTCCAAAAAGTATTTACATTATTCATGTTGTTCGAAAGTGATGCACATACAATTACAACGAAAATTGTCTACAAAACTACCGCTGTAAAATATGTTATGCTATTCGCAAATTTTGATGGTTTTCGCAAAAATATTATATGCAAATGAATAATTATATTTTTGCAGTGTAAAGGAAAAAAAATATACCTTTACCATAGGGCGGCATAGGCTACGGTTACTGTAAAGCAGTAATACTAAATTTATTTGGATCTTTATCTCACGTAATAAAACAATACAACTTTTTATTATTTTATTAAGTTTTTTTTTCGACTTAACTTCGTTCTGAAGTGAAATTGCACATGAAAATGATATATTACTAAAACTTTTCAACTTCTGAATGACTTAAAATTGGAACGACTTGGAGACCTAAGTCAAATTTATAAACAAGCAATTAAGCCTGTTCCATTCTGGACACAGGACGTGTTAGCGCATTTTCGTGTTATGTATCAGTACGTTTGTTAGCTTTCAGTAAATATTTGTAAATTTTGGAAATGTTTATAAATTCAATTGTGTAATGCATATATCTGTAAAAAAAAATTATAAAGACGTTTCTTTATATTTGAAAAAAAATTATTGTCTCTTAAATCTAACTACAAGTGGTTTGTGGTTACTGAAATAGGACTCATAATTGAAAACATTCGAAATTATAGTCATTTAATCGTCCGAAAACTCCGTCAATTGTTGCATAGCTCTGATACTTTCAATTAAACTCAGAACACAAGCTTACTATTTCATTTGATGAGTTTCTTAATAAATCTTGGTGAAACTACGTGCTGCAGTATTTCGCACCAAATGAATGGGTTATTGAACGTACAAGGTGTACATATAATATATAAGCCCCTTAGGAGCCCTGAAGCCCGGCCCTCAGAAGTCCTATCGCGAAATGAACTTTTGATGTACACTTGGCAGGCCAAGACCTACAAAATGATATATACATCATGGGTTTAGGAATAATGGTTGTTGAGATATAGGCGCTCCTTTATTAATATAGCTCATATAGTAAAAAAACGGTACTAAGCCCCCTTTTACGGCCCTCAAAGGTCAGATCGCGAAATGGAAAAAAGTCATTTCTTGGCAGGCCAAGACCTACAAAATCATGGGTCTAGGACTTATGGTTGTTGAGATCTAGGGTGATGACAGACAGACAGACAAAACGGGGACAATAGAGCATTTTTGTTCGAAAATGCTCTAAAAATAACAAAGAATATGAACATGATTTGATGCGTAAATTATGTGTTTTTGATTTAAGTCTATTTTCTCTGCGTCATACGATCTATTTGCTATTAAGGCCATAACGTTTACAGGGACGGGAAAAAGTTGATAAAAAAAATCATTCTGGCGAATGTGAGGAGAGAAAAAAAAATATTCTCTCAGATATTCTAAAAAATAGACTTTAAAATACAAAAATGTAAACTATATTCTCAATAAAAGTAAATGAATTAGAAACCAGTAGTTACATTGTGGAAAAGAAATGTACCCCTCCCCCCAATTGTTTATTAAGATTAGGATAATGTAATTATATGGGTCCATAATTTTATATTATGAACAAAAATTGAGAAACTTATTAGTTTTCTTCCTTTTAACAGCATAACGGATACATTATTTATAAAATAAAATAAAAAAAAAAACAAACCAGGCAGCCAGATTCTCATGTCTGTTCTTTAACCGTTCGGCCAGTGAATCGCACTCTCAAGCGGAGTATCTTAAAAAATAATAGCGATTTGGGTTCTGCGTTAAATCGAAAGTAAAAAAAAATAATACAACAGTATTCCAGTTTAAAATACAATCATGAAAAAAAATCGGATCTGCCCGAAACCAAAAATAACCTAGCCTATCGATCAAGCCTAAGGTGTTATACTATATGCAAAGGTTTTGCAGGGTACATCTAGTTTACAAAAATTATTTATGAACTTACACTTAGGCGAGACTCCAGGCACGTAAAGGTGGTCGGCAGAATGCGCCCTTTGCAATTACACATGTGGCACACACCTTATATTGGTCTAAATCTTTTTTCAGTTTTTCAACAGGTGTTAATTTATTTACTTATATTTTAAATTACATTTAACCTTCTAAACAACGGTTTACGTGTTCACCATTGAACGAGGCTATACAGACGCTACAACACTCAATATTTGTTAAATGGCACCGTATATGTGGAGATGGAACGGATAACAGTATTACCCAATGGATTGCGAGCATAGTTCTTTCCAGAAAGGTGTTTGTTATCCAAAATACTGCTATATCCAGAGGGGTGCTTGTTATCCAAAATACTGCTATATCCAGTGCTCGATTTACCGCCGGGGATGCCGAGGATATCCCCGACACTGAATACTGTTATCCCCGGCTCTGCTTTAGCTAATGTCATCTTTGCCGGGGATGACATTTATCCCCTGCTCTTCGGATTTTTTTTTCATCCCCAGCACTGATTTTGTTTTAAGTCAAGCGAGTACTGGTAAATTTAAAAGTTTAACTTCATAATTTTGTTCTGCGTTTCTATCTACCGAATCAATAGAAATAAACGTTCGAAGTATTTTTTGGTAATCTTTGGTTCTAATTATATGTTCACTTTTAATTCGTCGCTCGTAAGTCGTAAGGCGCAAGTTATCAATCGAAAAATTTTATTTTTATATAAAAGTATAAATGGAGTAAAAGCATTTACTCGTAAACAGTGTAATATAAGTTTTCAAGACTAATTCTTACATTGGAGAAACTGGTGCCTTAAGTAATGTCCAACCTCTTTTATTGGATCCCACAAGATGTAGGGGAGAGTTGCCCCAAATGGAACACTTAAGCAAAAGTGCTGCTAATTCATATTTTTATTAAGAGTTTTTTAATCTTAAAGGTTCCAAAAGGAAGCTATACCATTAATGCAAGAATCCACACCAAACATCTGGCATTAAGTAGTGGTCAACCTGTGATATAAGTGAAAATAGGTGACTACTGAAAATTCCATTCAAGGCAACTGGTTGCCTTGAATGGAACAGCTAGTGTCCTTAATTGGAACATCCCAAATCATGGTAGCCCTAATTGGAACAGTTAGTCAGAAGCCATAAAATAAAACTTGTTTTAAATACTTAGCAATTATAAGCCATTTTAATTGTTATTTATAACTTTATGATAACATTACTTTTAACTGCAATCTTTTATGGTGATTGTTCTCATATAGATAAACAAAATCAAATATTAACACATTCTTAACTTATATCATTAAAAAACAACTGAGATTACTAACAAGCAGTCTGTACAGTAACTGCCAAAATCAACTCTACACTACAAAGAAACCACTAAAATCAAAGTTAAACTTATGTAGACCACGATGAACTGTTGGGTCTGGTAAGAGAGTGACTATATCAACTTCATCAACATCATCAGTGGCTTGATGTTCTGGCAAGGAGTCGATGAATGTTCTTTGACATTTACTTAGAAAATGTTCTTCCCATGTCCTGTCTTGCTTTTTTCTTGTGATGTAACCAACGTGACATTTTATCTTTTTCGATAGGTAAGTGTATTTTACCAGAACCCAACTGCCTTGCTGAAGAACAGGAACAGGTTGCATCAGTATTGTCTTACTGCATGTTGCCACTTGTTCAGATGGTTTTGACTTTTTCAATGACTCTATCAGACTGGATGCTGTCTTTTTCTTAATTAACAGGTGTTGATGCGAGTGATTTCTTGTATAGTGAGCTTGTTATATCTGCAGCATGTGAAACTCGAGACTTTCGTTTAATAGCTTTTTTCTTCAAATCAATGACAGGCAATGGCGAAATGTCTTCAACACGAACGCCTTTTGATAATGAAGTGATCAATTGAGTAGCTTCAGACATTCCCAATTGTTTTGAGTCAATGTCATCCGTTCCCTGGGTAGGTGTCCCAGGAACACAGTGTCGACTTTGGGAGGCCATAAGTTTCTGCTGCCTTGTTAAGGCCCATGTCACCCCGCTGCACCGCAGAAACAGCCCGATCCAAATCTTCTGAACTCCATTTGCCGCAGACACGCTTCATCTGAGAAATAAAAATAGCATAGTATTTTACTTTTTACAGAGAATGATCCGGAGATGATATTACTCTAGATATTTTATATAGTCTAGGTTACGAACACTCATATTTTAATTAGTTGCCCTGATTGGAACACATGACACATTATGTTCCAATCAAGGCAACATCACTGTTCCAATCAGGGCAACTCTGACCTACTTTTGTTTGCCATCGTGTAGTTCAGACACTGATCAACAAACTCCTATTATCGCTCACAGACTGACAAGAAGTATCAACAAGCATTGTGTAACACAAATATAGTTTGTTTATTTATTAAGGTTTCTTACCTTTGCACTCGCTACTTTGGTTGTCCAAAGATAGATGAACCTTCGCCGAAACCTGTTTCCTTCGATATCTTTAAACAAAATTACAAAATGACAACTGTTACTCGCTCACTTGATAATATCCATTAAGAACCGCACTACTAACGTTGAACAAATCGACAATAATGTATTTATGCGCCGATAATTCAGTGTTCCATTCAAGGCACTGTTCCATTTGGGGCAACTCTCCCCTATATGTTACCGGCAAAGTGTGAAATCCGGCATTCTATACAATGCCTAGGCATTGTATAGAATGCCTAAATTTTTCAGGCAAAGTATAAAATAAATTGCTATTTCATACATTGCCTAGGCAAAGTATGTAACTGGCCTTGTTAGGAACTAGAGTAGATTTAGAGACAGACAATCCCCTTCAACATTGAAAGATAAGAAGATATATCAGAAGTAGGAGTAATGCAAAAAATGGTTGACAAGGTGACAGACGATTTAGGACAAGGTGGTCAGAAAACAATAGAGTAGTAAACAGCAAATGTGTGACGACTCTAGAAGTAGACCGGGATGCGACAACGGACAGTTAGGAGAGACAACAATGACGAACAATGGCGCTCCTTAGGTGAGAACTATTCTGAAAGATACTGTGACGTAGTTAAGGAAATTAAGGTGGGGACGTTAGGAGTATAATTACGACTGGATTCGGACATTAGTTAGCGACGGGAGTTACGAGAATAGTTCTAGTGCCGATTACTGTGTAACCATGTTGGAAATCTGTTGGCAGTTGTTATGAGCATGACAGAAGATGGCTTTTACCGCCTTGGAACTGCACATGGAATCTTGAAGCTACTTTATGCCAGATCAGAACTCACCGTATGTCCAAAAGATTTCATAAAAGCGGAAGACGTTCCTGACCTTGATATAGCTCTCCGATCTGCTGCTACTTCTCAGTCTACAGGAAGCGGCCAAGGATTCGTCAGATGTATATGCAAGACGAAAAGCCAAACTATGAGGTGTCTTTGTGTGAAAAAGAAAATAAAATGCAATTTAAAATGCCATTCTAGTCTTCCCTGCTGCAACAAGTACCTCATTCCAGTTGTGTTCTGCTTGTTCTCACCAGAAACAACATCTTTTTATTATTTATCAATTCTTCACTTATTCGTGAAATATGAACATGACAGATCAAAATACCAAAATACGAAGTGTTTTGTGTGAAAGAAGAAAATTAAGTACAGTGCAATTCTACGTGTGAATCCAGTCTTACCTGCTGAAGCAAATACTTCAATCTCAGCTCTGCTATCTTGTTTTTTTCCGGTATGAACATCATATGCTTTATTTTGCATTCATTCCATATTTAAATATGTTTTTTTTTATCAATAAACGCTTTTGTTGTTCTTTTCTGATACTTTTCCTAAACGACGCTAGTCATTCTATACAATGCCTAGGCATTGTATAGAATGCCTAGGAAAAGTATGCACAATTTAAAAATTTTATACTTTGCCAAAACGACACTAGTCATTCTATACAATGCCTAGGCATTGTATAGAATGCCTAGGAAAAGTATGCGCAATTTAAAAATTTTATACTTTGCCTAAAACCACCAGGCATTCTATACATTGCCTAGGCATTCTATAGAATGCCGGCATTTCACACTTTGCCGGTAACATATACACCAATATAATGTTGGCGAATATATGCCCTCATGTCTAATCAGTCTTTAAAAATATTTCCATGATAAATACAACAGGCATACAGTGAGGGGAGGTCATTGTTAGGTAGAAAGGGGTACAGGGTCATGTAGACAGAGGCCCTAATGAAACCTTATGTATTGCCCGGCACACACACCATCTCCAATAGAGTGGCCCCGTATTGCTAGCGGAGTTAATGGCACTCAGTTATTATCCAATAGCAAAATTTTGTTGACCTCTGGACTCTGCAGTCCATACACAAAATACTGGACATCTCTGGGGCAAAGCTTAAATTGAGAAGCAATTTGGGACAAGTGATGCTTTCTTTGATTCTTATTTACAAGAGGTTTTTGTTTTGAAATTAAGATTTTCTTGCCTATTCTATGCATAATTAGTGAAAACTACGTTACTTAAATAATTAACTTCTAATGTCATCCATCCCTTTAACCTGTAACTATTGAAAACTACTTTATTTAGATAATAAACGTCTACATGACATCTATCCTTTACCATTAAACCGGTATGTTTAATAAATGTTATGCCAAGTGGAAGTTAGGAATTTTATATTAAAAGTTATATCATGTTCATGACTTCTTATTATATCTTAAAGTAGTGATAGAAAATAAAGAGCCCATGGGGCCACAAGGGCATCCATCGACATTAGATATAATTGATATATTTAATTTGTTTTATGCTTTATGGGATGTGGGCATGAGTGTATCTTGCCATTTTCAGGGCCCCATTGTACGCCTTCAAGTAACAATAAAAATAAAAGTCCTCTGGGGGACAAAAATTATTTTTTTAGCCTTTCAGAAGTAATTTAATATTTTGATTTCATGGGGGACAAGGGAACCAGTTATTTTAACATTGTTTTTTATTTTACTTTTTGTACGAACATTTCAGGTTACCTGACTTATGTTGTGGAAGTAAAGGTGGCTGTGCGTTATGCTAACCACACAATCCCTTCATAATTATGCCGAGGTTACTAAAAACAGATGAATTCTACACTTCACCTGACCCGATGAGCCCTTAGGGGCTCAAGGGACCTTTACTTTTGCTTGGCTGACAATATTTTGTATATAAAATAGAGGACCGTTTTTTCTGTAAAAATTGCATTTAAACACAAAATGTTTTTTCGTTTTTCTTTATTTTTTTTTACATGCACCTTATTTCACCGACATAAGTGTGTTGGAAAATATTTTTCAAATAACTAGCGTTTGAATAATACAAAATTCGCCACCTTTCGTTATATATTTAGCTCCATCTATTACGATCAGGTGTGACGGATGTCCTAGTGTTGTAGATACTTGACTGTCAACCTGAGAGTCATGGGTTCGATCCTCTGTGAGAGCAATTTTCCAGGTGTTATTTGGTGCAAAGTTGTCCCACAAGTTCACCCAGCGTTAATTGGGTACCTGACTTAAGTTGGGGAAGTAAAGGCGGCTGGGCGTTTTGCTAACCACTCAATCCCTTCATATGCCGAGGTTATAGAAACAGATGAATTCTACATTACATCCGCCCCGATGGCCCTGTAGGGTTAAGGGAACTTTACTTTTTTTTATTACGATCAGGTGATATGTATATTGATGGTGAAACAATAACTTTTTTTTTATCATAGATGAGTCTCTCAGACTATTTGATGTCAGCTCACTCCACAACATTTTAATCCTGGATTATCAAAAACAATATTTGTCCAGAAGTGGAACAAATCTTTACAAAGTTTATTTTCTTTTTTACTATACATTTTGAAATGCTATCTATTAACAAATATTATAATAAATGAATGGAAATCATAAACGAGTTCAGTGTCGACTTTTTTACTTTTTGAAAGTACAATTTCTATAAATATTTTTAATCTAAGGAGATATTTTGATTACATTTTAGAACATTCTAATAAAAGCGTATTACATTTTTATTGCATTAAAAAATAACAACAACATGAAGTCACAAATAAGAAACAAGAATTATTTGGATCTTTTTGAATGTGGGTAAAATATACCAAATATATAAAGCGCGCCTACATGCTTCTGTTGTTTTGCTTTTTATAAGAAAAAAGTATATATATATATATATAAAATAGTTATCATTAAAGGGATATTAATTGTTCAAGGCTTCAGTTTACATTTTATCTTGATTGTTTCACTAATCTATACACGCACACACATACATATATATATACACACACACACCAGACATATGTATTCTATATATGTATATTGTGTTTTAAAGATGTATATTATAATTGATTATATGAATATAAAACATAAATAGCTTAAATTTCAGTGCAAATATATCAAACATGGTATAGATGATTTAGGAACTGACTTGGTTATGAATTTTATTCGGTATTGTTAAGTGACAATCAACAAGATTTGTTAAGTGACAATCAAGAAGATTTGTTATAGGTGGTGGATCGACGTCAATTATTCCAAATACATGAAGTTTATGTTAGGTGAATGAATACAATTATACATTTAGCCTATGTCAATATTTCTGTAGCTTATATACGTGGTCAGATCATGCCAGAGTACCGATTGTTGCTCTTGTCTATAACAGATGATGTCAGAGTATCAATTGTTGCTTTTGTCTATAACAGATGATGTCAGAGTACAATAATTGCTTTTGTCTATAATAGATGATGTCAGAGTACCGATTGTTGCTTTTGTCTATAACAGATGATGTCAGAGTACCGATTGTTGCTTTTGTCTATAACAGATGATGTCAGAGTACCAATTGTTGCTTTTGTCTATAACAGATGATGTCAGAGTGCCGATTGTTGCTTTTGTCTATAACAGATGATGTCAGAGTACCAATAAATGTTTTTGTCTATAACATATGATGTCAGAGTACCAATAATTACTTTTGTCTATAATATATGATGTCAGAGTACCAATTGTTGCTTTTGTCTATAACAGATGATGTCGGACTCAGAGTATCAATTGTTGCTTTTGTCTATAACAGATGATGTCAGAGTACCGATTGTTGCTTTTTTCTATAATAAATGATGTCAGAGTACCAAATGTTGCTTTTGTCTATAACAGATGATGTCAGAGTACCGATTGTTGCTTTTGTCTATAACAGATGATGTCAGAGTACCAATGAATGCTTTTGTCTATAAATTCGAAGTGGGACGGATGGCCGAGTGGTGTAGATACTCGACTGTCGACCTGAGAGTCCTGGGTTCGATCCTCTGTGAGGCCCATGGAATTTTTCCAGGTGAAATTTGGTGCAAAGTCGTCCCACAAGTCCACCCAGCTTTAAATGGGTACCTGAAGTTGGGGAAGTAAAGGCGGTTGGGCGTTGTGCTAACCACACAATCCCTTCATATGCCGAGGTTATAGAAACAGATGAATTCTACACTTCATCTGCCCCGAAGGCCCGTTAGGGCTAAGAAGGGAACTTTACTTTTTTTTACTATAAATTCGACATCTCATTGTTTTATGTTTATATTTTATGTACTAAATACTTTAAATTCTCATTCTATAAACATTATCTTTTCAGTTCCCGCATAGTCAGCCATATACTCTATAAACATTTTTTTCAATTCCCATATAACGTTATCTTTCAGTTTTAGTATGACTCTACACTCTATAAACGTTATCTTTCAGTTCCAGTATGACTCTACACTCTCTATACATTATACTTTAGCTCATGTATACACTCAGTTTGTCTTATATCCCAGTTGATAATTAAAAAAAAAGCTAATGCCAGATAAAGAGTGTGAAAAATGAAAACAAATTCTATATTGAACTAACAAAGTTAATAATTTATGAAAAATAGACAATTCAATAAACAAAGAAATATTGTCATAAAAATGACGTCAACAAATTGAAGCTTGTGGCCTGAGTTCACAGAAAAACGAAAACTGGCGCTGACAATTCTTTTGTTTATTGCCTGTACAGGTCTGTAGTTGTTGACTAGTGGAACTAGTGCATTGCTCTCATCGACTGTAAATATGGAGCGGAACTTCTTCAACTTGTAGAGACAGAAAAAAAGAATGGTTTTATTATACAAACATAACCAAAGTACACGCATTGTCTATTTCTATATAATTTAAACATTCTGTCTGTCATGTGGGACGCACTAAAAAAAATATGATCAAAACTTAACAGTTATGTTAATAGAAGTATTATCTTGTGCTTCCGGTAATTGTCGTATACATCTTTCTCAAAAAGTAGTCCCCTTACTGAATTGTTTGTTTAACCCCTAAAGCGCCAACTAATATTAACAAAAATGCATCTAAAATGGGTCATAAAATTGCCCCGTATAAGCATTGACTACCCCCACCTAATATTTTTATAAATTTAAGTAGCAATATAATAGTTATCATATTTATGTTTGGTATAATTGTACAGCTAAATGATAACTGTTTACATTACTATTATTTTTTAAGCGTTTTGAATTTTTATTTTATTTTTAATATAAATATTTGTGGGTATTAAAATGTGCCACTTCTGGGCCCCCCGTAAAAAAAATTTTCAATGACGGTAAAATTAATGAAAAAATATAAAAGACGAATGTTCACTTGTTATTATCTATTTAAAAAATGATCAAATTAAATATACAAACTTTCCCAAAAAGAATCCATCAAAAATGAATTAAATTAAATCATTTATATCCAATAAAAGCTATGTCGGCCTATTAAAAAAATCCCATCAAAATCACTACCACTCATTTTAAAAAAATTTAAAAATTAAAATCTATCCGACAAAATGGCGAATCAATGAAATAACTACCGGCCGGAATGGATAAGCTTACCGGATGTAAACATTCCTTTGGCAAATTAACGACGATAAACGAAAAATTTCGACCGAAAACACTCGAAGCCACGATCGTGGCTTGTGGCACTTAAGGAACTGATTTTGTAAAGCCACGATCGTGGCTTGTGGAGCTTTAGGGGTTAAAATGATAAGATACACTTCCGGTACCATTTAATGTACGCGAATTTGCGAAAAAAAAATTTCTGTTGCCGCTATTTTTTAAATTTTAATCATGAAAATCAAATAATCAAAATTTAATATATTTTTCAGTGTGATTATTTATTATTATCTTAAAAGTTAAAACTATAACAATGTTTTTCTGATTTTTAATACTATACGATATATTTTTTATAACGCAGTGGCTACGGTTCGGTCCGACCGAACGCGTATTTTTTTTTTCGGGTACCAGCCTTACTTATTATTGCATAGCGGCAGAGTAGCTGCACTGAACTATATAACAACATAATTTTTTTTTTTTTCAGAATTTTTTTTTTTCAGGATTAGGGATAGGGTTAGAGATAGGGTTAGGGATAGGGTTAGAGATAGGGTTAGGGATAGGGTTAGAGATAGGGTTAGGGTGTGGAGCAATATTATCTATGGCTGGTACCCTAAGTAAAAAAAATACGGGTTCGGTCGGACCGAACCGTAGCCGCTGCCTTTTAATAATTAAAGACCACTGCTAACACTAGTGTACGCTCTCGACATTTCAATCTTAATATTTTAATGGACTGTCTGTAAACAGTTTAATGCAAACAATGACCTAATTTCAACTCAGTAAAAAAAGTACAATTGTATACCAATGTATAAAAGTTGACATTTTGAATATGACTCATTGTAGTCCGACTCCCTTCAACCAAAAGGCTATGTTTTTTTGTTAATTTGTCATTTTTCAAACATTTGTATCTCGCACCAAAAAATCACCAGATATTTTCACTTTACTGACAATTTCAAATATATTTGCTGGCTGTCCAGAGGCGTATTTACCAAAACTGTGGCCCTAGGCGCATGACCAATTTGGGGCCCCCTCGCCTATAAGGCATTTAAAAATGATCAGAACACTCATGTATTATTTAACATGCATACTACATAGTTATGCATACTAGATAGTGCTTACAATCGTCAGTTTATTACAGTTATATAACTTTTTTTCTGCTCTTCAATTTCGCGAACGTGTCAATGTGCGCATTGAAATCGTATTCTAATGTCTCCTTTGATTCAATGCATAAAATAGACAAATCTCCCAGCCTACATTGGCTGATGGAATTCCGCAAGTAATTCTTGATCCTTTTCAACACAGAAAATGACCTTTCTCCAGTTGCGTTTGATATAGGAATGGTGAGAAAGATTCTTAGAAGGGTTTCCACATTGGGAAATGTACATTGTAGTCCACCCACTGCTATAAGCTGGTACATCTCTACCGCAGATTTAGCGCCTTCTTCTTTAGCGAAATGCAAAACCTGTTTGATTTCATCGGCAGTGGTATCAGAATTAACATCGTCTTTGTATTCTTCGATCAAGGCCGAGATCTTTGTGTTCAAGTCATCTACCTTGTCCTTGAAAAATAGACTGAACAAATCATGTATACCTTTGTATGCTTCGATTCTGTGATCAAGTTCCGTGATCAATTTATTACAAATGGCGTTTACTGTGTTAACAATAAAATTATCACGACCAGTTAAAATAACTTCCGGTTCATTGCTTTCATCAGAAAACGGTTTTCGCTTCTTCTTGCGGGTCAGTTCATCTTGATATTTACAGTCTTTGAGATCCTCATTCATAAGCAATGCTGCTCGCTCTTCAATACGAGTGAAATCGTTTCGGACTTCGTTGTTAATAAATAGCTTCAGTGATTCTAGAAGATTTACACCAGCATCAAGATATAAATTTGAATTTTGCAGGGATTTGCTGGTTGCATTCATCCGCTGTAAAATTGTATCCCAAAGAACAGTCATCAATGCAGTTTCAAAAAGATCCATTTTATTAGCAAGAGCGTTAGCCTCATTTCTTACAGCTGCCTTCTGATCATGATCTTCGGCTGCTTGAAGAAGAGCTTCCTGAATACCAATGTAGTTCTGATGCAATGCAAGCACTGCATCCGCTCTAGCTGACCATCTTGTGTCCGAAACTTTCTTTATGGTGCATCCATTTTTTACTAGATGACTTTTAAGGATGTTCCACCTGTGTGTGGATGCTGAGAACCAAACATAAACATGTTGAATAAAGTCAAAGTATGATACTGCTGAAAGAGACGATTCTGCAGTTCTGCAGCCGCATTACCAACTAGATTCAAGCTATGGCTGGAGCAGGGAATGTACTGCATTGGGACTGTGTGCCTTGATTCGAGCCTGCAAGCCCGAGTATCTGCCAGACATGTTAGAAGCATTGTCGTAGCTCTGTCCCCTGCCTTTTGTAATATCTAATCCCCAGTTCTTCAAAACTTCTAGTATCACTTGCTCCAGATTTTGAGCGTTATGAGCATAGATGTCAACAAAAGTTTAAAATAGTTCTTTAATTTCACCATCAATGAGAACATATCTGAGTATCACAGTTAGCTGGTCCACGTGGCTAACATCAGGTGTTGAATCAACAATCAAAAAGAAATATATCGATTTCTTTACTTCTGATATAAACTGATCTCTTACAGCATTGCCCATTATTTTAATAAATTCGTCACAAGTAGCATGTGACAAATAACTGACAGAACCACTTCCCTTGTTACCTTACCGTGCAATATGATTTGCTAAGAAAGGGTCAAATTTTGACAAGTAATTCAAGCATCTGGTAAAATTACCGTCATTGTTGGCATGACCACGAAAGGCCGAGCCTTCAGAGGAAAGAAACTGTACAGTTGTTACAATCCTTCGTAGAACTTCTCTCCAGTATTGCCTTTCATTATCTAACTGTTTGGCCATCTGTTCGTCAATACACCCTTTTGCGTTCAAGCGTTTAGCGAAAGTGCACATTGCTTGAACGTGGCCATACGAATTCTCATGTTCAGAAATTTTGGCGGCAATATTTTTCCAATCAGAACACCCGTTTGTTGAACATTGACTAGCTTTATTTGGAAACAGTTTGCATACATAACAATACACGCTTCCACTAGTTTCACTGAACACTAACCATTCACGTCTTTCTTTTTGGCCATTCGCCTTGGTTAAGTAAAAGTTATGTTCAGACAAATGACGAAAATATTTTCTGCCACGATCTGTCATCAACATGCCAGCGCGTGAAAGGTCGCCAACATTTTTTGGTTTGAAATCCATAATTACGCATGGTTTCTGTCAAATTCGCTGGACACATAGCCATGTCAAAATTTCACCACAGTTGTTATTATCAACAGTTTCACTACTCACGACCTCCGGTATAGGACCTTCAGCCGGCTGTTTAGGTTCTGGCGTCTGTTGGCTCGGGCTCAGAATCCATACTGGCTGTTGCCGAGACGACTGGACTTGGATAATTAGCTGTTATGTCTGTTTGAGTAGTTCCTGATGGTGGGATTACCGGTCGCTTCGCTAAAAATGTCAACAAGGCGCCTTCTGCTTTTCTTTTCTTTTGAATATCACGCTTTTTGCACCTGAGGGATATAGTCTCATAGACATAGTTTTAATGAAACGATTGTGTCGCAATCAGCTACAACAGTAAACGAAAAATGATCAATGATCATTCATCCACACAAAGCGTAGTGGGTAGCAAGAACAAAATTATCGAAATAGTGTAATAAACTGGCAATTAACAATTAGTTATTGCAATTTGCAAAAAATGTAAAATTTGAATTAGAATTATTAATTAAAATCTGTGACATAAGGTGCGCCAACTACTGGTACGTACCGTACGTTACTTGTCACTTCGAACACAGTCAACCACATTCGACAACTCGCATTGTTTACCAGTCTGAAAGACTATTTATAGATTTGTGAAATTCCCAAAACCCTCACAGCAAGCGGGTTTTTTTATTTCTTTTATAAAACCAGGTTTTTGGGGCCCCTAAATTATCTGGGGCCCTAGGCGCGCGCCTAGTGCGCCTAGGCATAAATTCGCCACTGTGGCTGTCGATCTTCATGCATGTAACTGTATAAATCATCTTGTACATCTGATGACAAAAGTGCATGTGTTCCACCTTGAGCTTCCATTGGCTCTAGTTCGGAAGTTGTCATGTGCTGTACAGTCTGTATGGTGGTTCTTTCTTTGAGAATCTCTCATTTGGGTCTAGATAATTTAATTTAAACTTTGGTAGGAGCATAGTTGCCAAATTATAATCATCAGATTTAAAAACTTCTTGGAAACGTGTTTCTAAACCATTTATAAGCATATTAATTAATGGCACCAACTTGTATATAACACCCTTAATAGTTGGAATATCCATACCAATAAAACTGTCATTTTCACTTTGCAGCATATCCATTGCCATTGCTACTGGTTTCATAACTCGCACATATGCTTCCAAAAAGATCACATCATCTTCTGAAATTGGTTCTAAAAGCATTTTGTGTTGACACTGACGAACTTTTTCAATTCCAATATCAACAATACGTTGCACCGAAAGGTAGCTCGAACTCCAACGTGTACAGGTTGGGTTCAGAAATGCTACACCAGCTTCCTCTTCTGCTATATCAGCATATTTTGTGCAGTGATGCACATCATTAGAAATAGCTTGCACTTTACTCATTGCTGCATCATACATTCTTTTATATTTTCTCGAACTTTAAAGCTATCAACTGCTACTACAAGGTTAAGAGTGTGGTGGGCACATCTCTTGTGTTGTAGCAATTTATTTAAAACAGATTTAGGTAACTCATCTTCATCTTCCATCAAGTCATTATTATTATCTGCAGCCTGAATAAGTGTAGATACATCCAATATAGCAACATTATTTTCCTCAGCAACAGTTTGTGAGATTTCATAATCCAAACATATTTCAGGCAGTAGTTTAAATGCTTTTATCATATTTGTAGCATTATCAGTAATTAAGTTTACAACTTTCTCAGTGATACCAAATTCATTCAATATGCCCACAACCTTTTGTGCAATTCTTGCTCCTGTGTGTTTACTTTCAAAACGTCTGCATACAAGCGTGCCTGACACGCTCTCTAATGAACTGTCATACTAAGAAAACCTCTGTTATGGCTGTTCCATAAATCTGCTGTACATGAAATAATTTTTTTTTTAATTTGTCGATTAAAATATTTTTTTGTTCTTCATAAAGTTCTGTAACTCTTCTAGCAAGCGTACGTCGACTAGGTAAAACATATCCTGTGACTATTTTTGCACAAAATGTATTAAATCCGCTGCGCTCTACTGTAGGTAAAGGCATCATGTCTTCCAACAACATTGATAATAGAACTGGTTGAAAATTTGTCCTTTTTGTTTAAAGTGTGAAAATTTGTTCATTATGTCGGCCATTTTGAAATCAACCAAGTCATTGTAAAAATCCTGATACATCATGAAAAAACCCACTGTTTCATAACAATTGGGGTTGTGGTGCACCGGTTGATCGAAACAACGCGCCCAAAGTGTAGAAGGAAATACAAACACCAAAGACGTTAAATAAGAAATTTTATGAATAAGAAAAGGCCAAAGACAAAATGTTCACATGATAATTTGAAATTTTCCGAAATATTCAATAAATGGAAAGGAAATATTTTTAGTTAAAATATTTTAGTTAAACTTTTTTAGTTATAACTAAAAAAATGTAGTTAAACTGATGATTTAACTAAATTTTTTTAGAAGAATAGGGAGTGGTAGATACAATTATGTTATTTACCTAGTATGAAAACGGAAATCTAATTAATGTGTTAAGCTTTCCTCTAACCAAAGCGAATTTCGCGTATCTAGGTAGCTCGCGAAATTCGCCCCTCTTTCGCGGCAATGTATTTATATGGAGATGCTCAAACCGCGTAGAATTTCCGCGGCGGTGCAGAGAAATTTCGCGGCATCGCTTCTTTCAGAGTTTTTTCGCGTTTCGCGAGTGTAAACAATCCAAAATGGCTGCCTAGAAACATCGACTCAAATGAAAATCAAGGTTAAAATTGATATAAATGTCTTAAAATTAACAAATAAGACTTACATTTATATATAGCAACTTGAATTATATCAGATTATACCAAAAAGTAAGTGTTTTTTTCACTTTTTACTTGTAAAATACCATAACTGTAGAAAATATATCATAAGAAGAAAATGTCTGCCGACGTCTTCAAATAAACAAAAAGAAAGTTAAAAAAATCATTATATCCGGTCGGCTGACGCCTACGTTCGCTTCGCTTAGGTGTAGCGAGGGATTTTCGCGCTTTGAAAAATCTCACGTGAGAAATAGCGCAGCGGTACGCTTCGCTTTGGTTAGAGGAAAGCTTTATAGTTTTTTATATAATTTCTATTGTTTAAAGAATTTTAAATTGCTTATTTTTATCAATTTTAAGTTAAAGCGAGCATCTGTATATGTATACATTGTATTGGCTCCCTACTTTAAATTCTCTTCCCCGTGCCTATTTTGTGTTATTTCACCGGCCCCTCCTTATACTATATACCCCCCTCCCCCTCCAATTTCTGCATTTTCTCTTCGCTTTTGCTATTATGATCTATCCATTTCGTTTTCTTCTCCTATATGTGTCCCCCCTCACAACCACCCCGTTAATATAGTCTGTATATTTCCCTTCCGATTTAGTACTCTCTATCCTACCACTCTATATTCACTATACTCTCTACCACTCCCTATTCTTCTCTCATTCATTTTATGTGTTTTCTGTTGAGCACCCTCCGTACATTTGTTTTCTGTCTTCCATTCTCTATTTATTTATCTGGATGGGAAACAACTCTTATATTTTTTTTTACTACGGACGATATAAATATTTAAAAGAATGACTTCAGAGTAATTGAGAAATGAAACAAAATGAATTCTGAAACTATTTGTTATTATAAACTGAATCAAAGATTGCTAATACGTCATCAGCCGAGACTTAGGAAAACTAAATTAAAATATTTTTATGACGTTTCCAATTTAGCATTAGGAGATGCTAGGTTATGATGATCCATTTATGTATCGCAATACAAAAATATCGAACATTGTGGTGCTGTCCCCATTAATGAAATGAAAATTAATTTTCTTTTAGGAAAAACACTTTTCTTTTTCACCCAAGTCCCAAAATGAGAAGAGTAAAATATGTGACGAATGAAAGGTTACAAAAGGTTAGGTAGCGTGAATTAGACATGTTGCCCCGCCCACCAATTGTGTCAGATATAAACATTAAAGACGTTTTAAGTTTTCAGTTTTTCACACGGCACGCCTTGTTATTTTATTTGATATCAGGTACGTATTAATCGTATCATTCAATGATGCAAGGTATTTTTAAATTTTAATTGTATGCGTTAAAACATAGAACAAGAAATAAATAATAAAGTCTGTTAATTTTCACGGGATTAAATTGAAGTAATAATAATAAAATATACTAGCTTTACTTTTACAAAAAGCAAAAAGAATTCTTCATCAAGAATATGTAACTATATGTTTTTTTTTCTTTCTCATCAACAGAAGAGAGAAACGATTATTTTTCTAAAAAAAACAGCTTATATTTATTTAAAGTAAAAACAAACAACGACAACGAATCATTGAAAAAAAAAATGAAATCAGATTGCCAGTGCTAGTGTTTTATTTACCTGTCTCTCAGATCGCCAGTCTAGTGTTTTATTTACCTGTCTCTCATATTGCCAGTGCTAGTGTTTTATTTACCTGTCTCTCAGATCGACAGTGCTAGTGTTTTATTTACCTGTCTCTCAGATCACCAGTGCTAGTGTTTTATTTACCTGTCTCTCAGATCGCCAGTGCTAGTGTTTTATTTACCTGTGTCATATTGCCAGTGCTAGTGTTTTATTTACCTGTCTCTCGGATATTTTCAATGTTTCTTTAAATATTGTCCAGGTAACCGTCTCATAACACCCTGGTATTGTCAAACTGCCTTCATATCTGTAATAATCGTTTGTGTTGCTAGGTAACAGCCGGCCAAGTTCAATGTTGTCTATATGAACTTTGGAATCTGAAAAAAATAGCATACATAGATAGAAATAGGCCTATACAGAAATAAATTCTGGGCCTAAGGTTAAAGAAGGCTAGTGGATCCAAAGGCTGTAGATTATTTGTCTAGAAATACATGTGCATATTATACATGTACTCTCGACTATTTGTTTCGCGATTATCTGGCCTCCACACTATCCTGCCTGGTTAACAATATTTTTTTGTAATAGGTTTAAGAGATAATAATTTTTTTTATAGATCTAGGAAAGGAATTTTACATTAATTCGGCAGCTCTAATGGCGATATACAAATAGCTGGCTGTCTTTACTGGATCATCACAGATGTTGAATCAACAGTTATATTGTTGTACATCTCATCTGCATTATATGTTACTCACATCCAGAGTGTTGTACATCTCATCTGCATTATATGTTATTCACATCCAGAGTGTTGTACATCTCATCTGCATTATATGTTACTCACATCCAGAGTGTTGTACATCTCATCTGCATTATATGTTACTCACTTCCGGATTGTTGTACATCTCATCTGCATTATATGTTATTCACATCCAGAGTGTTGTACATCTCATCTGCATTATATGTTACTCACTTCCGGATTGTTGTACATCTCATCTACATTATATGTTACTCACATCCAGAGTGTTGTACATCTCATCTGCATTATATGTTACTCACTTCCGAATTGTTGTACATCTCATCTACATTATATGTTACTCACATCCAGAGTGTTGTACATCTCATCTGCATTATATGTTATTCACATCCAGAGTGTTGTACATCTCATCTGCATTATATGTTACTCACATCCAGAGTGTTGTACATCTCATCTGCATTATATGTTACTCACTTCCAGATTGTTGTACATCTCATCGACATTATATGTTACATCCAGAGTGTTGTACATCTCATCTACATTATATGTTACTCACTTCCAGATTGTTTATCATCTAAGAATTTTTTTTATGCATCTATTATTTTATCAGTTCATTATCTGTCAACTAAGTTTTAGGGGGAGGGGACAAGAAAAAGGTACATTGGGGGAAACTAGGCGACCATGTTTTCAAGATTTCACTTTAATCCTTGGGCCCGTAAAAAACTTCGTAACGGGCTCCTCTCCTGGCCAACCGCCAAATTTTTAATCTGTTTGGCCAGGCGCCGAAACAGTTGCCAATCCTTGACAAACCGTGAGACATGTAGGTCTGACTGTGAGATATGTAGGTCAGACTATGAAATATGTAGGTCTGACTGTGTTAGATATGTAGGTCTGACTGTGAAATATGTAGGTCAGACTGTGAGATGTGTAGGTCTGACTGTGAGATATGTAGGTCTGACTGTGAGATATGTAGGTCTGACTGTGAGATATGTAGGTCTGACTGTGAGATGTGTAGGGCTAACTGTGTGAGATATGTAGGTCTGACTGTGAGATGTGTAGGGCTAACTGTGTGAGATATGTAGGTCTGACTGTGAGATATGTAGGTCTGACTGTGAGATATTTAGGTCAGACTATGAGATATGTAGGTCTGACTGTTAGATATGTAGGTCCGACTGTGAGATGTGTAGGTCTGACTGTGAGATATATAGGTCTGACTGTGAGATATGTAGGTCTGACTGTGAGATGTGTAGGTCTGACTGTGAGATATGTAGGTCTGACTGTGAGATATGTAGGTCTGATTGTGAGATGTGTAGGGCTAACTGTGTGAGATATGTAGGTCTGACTGTGAGATGTGTAGGTCTGAGTATGTGATGTGTAGGTCTGACTTGAGATGTGTAGGTCTGACTGTGAGATATGTAGGTCTGGTCTGACCGAATGACATTCACCCATAATTTTTAATTTTAAATAAAAATCCAAATAGTAAGGGGATCCTACAAAAATTTGGGCACTCAGTGACAGAATATTTTATTTATCTAGTAGAACAGATTTGTCTCATTGAGTTTTATTTACACTCGTCGCTTTCCATCCAATTGGTAGCACATTTCCATCCAATTGGTAGCACATTTCCATCCAATTGGTAGCACATTTCCATCCAATTGGTAGCATATTTCCATCCAATTGGTAGCACATTTCAATCCAATTGGTAGCACATTTACATCCAATGGGTAGCACATTTACATCCAATGGGTAGCACATTTACATCCAATTTGTAGCACATTTTGCACATTTTCATCCCATTGGTAGCACATTTACATCCAATTGGTAGCGCATTTTTATCCAATTGGTAGCACATTTCCATCCAATGGGTAGCACATTTCCATCCAATTGGTAGCATATTTCCATCCAATCGGTAGCACATTTCCTTCCAATTTCTAGCACATTTCCATCCAATGGGTAGCACATTTCCATCCAATTTGTAGCACATGTTCATACGATATGTCAGTAAATGAGATCGAAGTTTTGCTAATGGTTTAAAAAAAAAGTATGAGGTCAATCTTTAAATTATTTGTTGATTTGATACATTCCAACGCGTATGTCATCGTGGGTTGACTTTGAGTGTAATATGTTAATATGCTTGAAACAATTCAATGTTTGAGTTAACAAACTCTGATAGTAAAAAATGAAAAAAAAAAAGAAATACAAACAATTGCATTCTATATTAAAAAGGACTTTGTGTTACTTCAAAAAATGAAAACGTCAAACATATCCCTTCAATTGTCATCCAATCAAAGGATTTATTTCGTTATTAACATTTGAATATGTTTATTGATAGCCCAATGAAACACTTACATGGCTTTTGAATTTGTTCTAGGGCACTAATGATTGGTTCATAGTTATTGTTGTCATCTTCTGATAGCTGTAATAAAAAAGTATGTATAAGTACGTATGTTCCGTAACGTTTTATTTTTCTATTTTTACCAATAAACATGCTTATAATAGTCGATTTTTACCTCAAACAAAATACCCAGAACTGCCAACCCATTCTTTTCTGTGACAGCTTTCATTAGATCTGGTAGATCAATATTGTAGTGGACAATGTGGACCTACAAATAAACATTCAATATTGTAGTGGACAGTGGACCTACAAATAAACATTCAATATTGTAGTGGGCAGTGGACCTACAAATAAACATTCAATATTGTAGTGGGCAGTGGACCTACAAATAAACATTCAATATTGTAGTGGACAGTGGACCTAGAAAGAAACATTCAACATTATAGTGGACAAAGTGGACTTACAATTAGACATTCAATATTGTAGTGGACAAAATGGACCTACATACATTCTATATTGTAGTGGACAGAGGACCTACAAATAAGCATTCAATGTTGTGTCAAGCTTGAAGCGGCTTTTAAAAGTAAACATAGAATTAAAATTTAATATTGACACTGAGGTTGTTAATTTTGCGACAAGATATAAAACATGTTGACTGAAATATTACTACCAGTCAAACAGTTTTGTTTAGATATCTTTTGTTAGTTCCAATTGTTATAGACTAATTGATAAAATACAATCAAAGTTTCTCCTGAAATGTTTTGGCGTACATCCAGGTTAGCGAAATTCCGGTCTAAAGACATTTACCGGGAAACTATTTCAATTCCAAATTGGAATTCCAAGTATATGATCACTGCATGGTTTTATCTGAGGCAAATACAAATTCATATCTTAACTTTAATCAGTGATCATACATCCTAGTTCATATCAACAAAATACAAACGTGAAACAATATTAACATCTGGATCAAAATGTGGCTCGTCACCCATTGGTAAGTCACTAACGAATTTCTCGTCAGTCATGGCAAAGTTTAAATTTATTATTAAAAGACCGAGCATGCAAATCCAAATATGCGTAGTTACAGTTCTACTAATCCATATGCTACAAAACGTCTGAAACTGTTGTGAAAGTTGAAACTGTTGTGAAAGTTGAAACTGTTGTGAAAGTTGAAACTGTTGTGAAAGTTGAAACTGTTGTGAAAGTTGAAACTGTTGTGAAGTTCAAACGGATGTGAAGTTGAAACTGTTGTGAAAGTTGAAACTGATGTGAAAGTTGAAACTGATGTTCAGTTGAAACTGTTGTGAAAGTTGAAACTGATGTGAAAGTTGAAACTAGACATGGCATTCTTAAAAAGGTTATACAGTCCAAAAATAAATTATTGCTTATTATTGTGAATTAATTCAGACAAATACAAAAATTTACACATTATCCCCAATACAGGATTTAATTGCAGAACTATTTCTGTTGAATGCTTTCAATTTGAAACTTAAAATGGTTCAATTAATACATGTGATTGATATGATGTTAGGCAATTCCTAAGTTGCGAATGATTACTCTTGTTATTCTAAAATCTCCCAGGCTTAAAACTAACATCACCCTTTATTCCATTAGTTAGTTTTAGTGGACAAAAAATGAAATTTGATAACAGTTACAAAATTCTGTAAAAAAGATAACATACTATTAATTGCTATTAATGCCAAATTAAAATTGTTAAGGGAAGAAATGCTAATATAGTAATCTTTTGCCCTGTTACGAATTTTGAATTAGACCAAATATGATAACATTTTGTTGAATTGTACAATAGAGAAAATCAGATAAAACCAGTTTTCATGTTTAAATTCACAATTCGATGTTAGTTGAAGTTTTGCGAAATGGTAAAATTATAGAACGTTTCATTGATTTATGGATAATAGATTTATTCCATGTCTCAAAGAGGAATGTTTTCGGGAAAGAGGATGTGACGTAGTTAATAGAAAGATGCCATGATACTTTCTGTCGTGGTCAATGGAGTGAAATATAAAAATGCGTACATTTTTAGAGCATTTTCGAAAAAAAAAATGCTCTATTGTCCCCGTTTTGTCTGTCTGTCCGTCCGTCCGTCATCACCCTAGAACTCAACAACCATAAGTTCTAGACCCATGATGTATAATATCATTTTGTAGGTCTTGGCCTGCCAAGAAATGACTTTTTTCCATTTCGCGATCTGACCTCTCAGGGCCGTAAAAGGGGCCTTAGTACCGTTTTTTACTATATAAGCTATATTAATAAAGGAGCGCTATATCTCAGCAACTATAAGTCCTAGACCCATGATGTATATATCATTTTGTAGGTCTTGGCCTGCCATGTGTACATCAAAAGTCCATTTCGCGATAGGGCCTCTGAGGGCCGGGCTTCAGGGCTCCTAAGGGGCTTATATATTATATATACACCTTGTACGTTCAATAGCCCGTTCATTTGGTGCGAAATACTGCAGCACGTAGTTTCACCAAGATTTATTAAGAAACTCATCAAATGAAATAGTAAGCTTGTGTTCTGAGTTTAATTGAAAGTATCAGAGCTATGCAACAATTGACGGAGTTTTCGGACGATTAAATGACTATAATTTCGAATGTTTTCAATTATGAGTCCTATTTCAGTAACCACAAACCACTTGTAGTTAGATTTAAGAGAAAATAATTTTTTTTCAAATATAAAGAAACGTCTTTATAAATTTTTTTTTTACAGATATATGCATTACACAATTGAATTTATAAACATTTCCAAAATTTACAAATATTTACTGAAAGATAGCATACGTACTGATACATGACATGAAAATGCGCTAACACGTCCTGTGTCCAGAATGGAACAGGCTTAATTGCTTGTTTGTATTTCTCAAGCATTGCCAAAAGAAAGAAGTAAAGTTGAATAAATTGTGAATGACTTTCAGGTAACTTTATCGAGAATTTAATGGTTTTTTTTCTAAATTAAATATTTGTGTTGATCGGAAGCAATAATTGAATGGAGGGATCAGTGAATTTGACACAAGGTAGATATAAACATATTTTACCTCCAATGGAAAAGCTCTTCCTTCAATTAAATGTTCTGAGCCTCTTTTATTATCAGCTCCCCAGTGAAAGTGAAACTGTGCAGCTCTGTATGTACCATTCAGTCCAGCACCAGATATGAACATATTTCCACCACTTATGTCAGCTTGAACTGAACAGTTTGAAATGAAACCATGCAATAATTAATTTACGATCAATTATGAAATAAATATTTTCTTAAGATGACACTATGTAACACAGTTTTTGTTCTTGTATTTCAAGTGTTATATTTCAACTGCTGAAGTCTGAAAACTAATAAAAAATGACTACATTCAGCGCAAACTTTGTTTTGATGACCACTGTCCAGAAAAATGTTTTTATTTTGTTTGTGACAAAGCACGAAAATCTATATATTTATAAATCTATATATTTATATACTTTCTTTCACGTCGTCAAATAAAAAAAAAAACAACAACATTAGCATGATTAGTAGACAGAGACAGTCGAAAAATCACTTAATAGGTTCAGAAATTATTAGGTTTTCTCGATTTTCGAGTGTACTGATATTCGCTTTCTTGACAGAGCCCCCAAATGTAGTCACCCCCCCCCCCCTTGATGTTTTCGTTAAACTTTCCTTGATAACAACGTCTTAATTTAATCTATTTTGATGAAAGAGCTCGTCTTGCTCCTCTGAGTAAGCTCCATTGTTCTTGAATTTATCAAGTTGAGCGTCAGTGATATGGACATAGAAAGACATACTGCATCCCATTATAGCGTAATTCTATATGAAAGTCTGAACCTACAGTACATAGTTCTCGGCCTTGTGATTACCTAGGGAAGCCATGAACAACTGCTAAGAAACTGTTACAATCCTTTTTCTCCGTCCTGTTCAGCAGTTTGGTGAACTCGTCACATTCTACGATCTTCTAGATCTGCAGTTGAATGAAGATAACAGCCTTGACCTTTGCCTCGGACAACATTTTAAAAATATCTTGGAGGTTTTCAAAAGCTGCTGACTCCATGTCAAAAGCAGTGACAGATGGCTTAATGAGGCCTAACTTGATGTGCAGTGGTGGCAGCAGCACATTCCGAAGTTTTATCAGCGGCTATCATTTGACGTTGCTCTTCCCCTTAGAGAACTTGGTTTGTTGTGGCCAGTTTTTCTTTTTCTAAAAGTGCACATTAGTGTCACTGCTGTCCCAGGAACATTTTGTGAAACCGCCTTGTCAGGAGTGACACTATTTTGATGTCTCTGATGACCTCCCACCCATAGTCGTCATACTTTAAGGCACTCAGCAGCATCCTGACACTGGAGTAGTCCTGGAGTGAGCTATAGAGTAAGATGGGTAGTGATTTCGTTTGTGAAGCAATACGGCTTTCAGGCTCCGGGATGAGCTATCTATAAATAGGCTACATTCTCGTGGGTTACAGGTGATACATATAGCCTCAAAAGACCAGCCACATTGTTGCAGAAGCGCCACCCATCTTGCTGACTGAAGAAATTGGAAAATGTTTGGTGACGCTTTCTCTGATCAGTGACTTGTACGCATTCATCCAATACGTTCTACTGCTTGAACCTGGATATCAGCAGCTCAGTATTGAAATTGATAAGATCAAGGTATGTGATCAGATAGTAGGAGTATTTCTGGCTGGGGAAGAGTAACCATCTCTACTCAATTACATCTGTCAAATAGTAACCTGTATCGCTAATATCTTCCTCTCTGTTTGACTTGCTGCTGTCTCGTGAAGATTAGTGATCTCTCTTCGTTGGAGTGTGGTACTGGGTCAATGGAAGAAGGAATGAATGTCTGGATAAATGATATGGGGTGCAACGTTTGTCAGGATCCATGACGCAGAAGTAGTAAATGCTTGAGTTTTTAATCCGTAGCCGTGAAAGTCGTGGGATAGCTAACTTCTTTGTTCTCTTTTCACCCCGTACCAACCTGTAACATAACGGATATAATTAATTATGTAAATTTAATTGAAGGACATTTTACACATTACTCAATACAGTATATGAATGTAGCATATAACATATTTTACTATAATACATTGATAGATGTAAATATTTTGTCAATGACAACTCCTTAAAGTGTATAAGATTTAAATCATTGAAATTCTACACTATAAGCACATTAATGTAAGCGAGCAGCAAATGTTTACTTTACCTTTAAGAGCTTTCTTGCAATATTTGCACGTGCAATGAACTTGTCCATGACTTGTCTTGATTCCCAACCGAAGTATGACTTGTAGATCTCGCACATCTTACGACTTTAACGGAATACTTTCTGGCTCTATTATTTATACATTGTCCACACACGTAGCAAAATATATCTGCTGGGTGCAACCAACCTCTTGATGCTTTCTAAATCAATAATTGCTCTTTACGATTTGTAATTCTCTTACTCAGCAATAACATAAACCGAAATCTTTGATAATAGTTTACCTGTGCTTTTATACTTGTATTACTACTATTGGACAGTCCTAGAAAGTTCCAGAATAAAATCATTAATTTTCTCGAAAACAGTTAATTTTAGTAGTTAAAGAATATTCCAGAAGACTACTCAGTATATAGTGGGACGGATGGCCGAGTTGTGTAGATACTCGACTGTCGACCTGAGAGTCCTGGGTTCGATCCTAAGGGAGGCCCATGGAATTTTTCCAGGTGAAATTTGGTGCAAAGTCGTCTCACAAGTCCACCCAGCTTTAAATGGGTACCTGACTTAAGTTGGGGAAGTAAAGGCGGCTGGGCGTTGTGCTAACCACACAATCCCTTCAAATGCCGAGGTTATTGAAACAGATTAATTCTACACTTCGTCTGCCCCCGAAGGCCCGTTAGGAAACTTTTTTACTCAGTATATAATTCTAATAAAGAATTTAAAGAAAGCAGACGAATTTTAAAATATCATTATTCTGGTAACAGTAAAGAGGTTTTTTTTTGGAACAATAGCTATTTTCTATTTGTTTTAGGCATATCGGGTTAGGAATACACACTTTGTAACAAGGAATAATAATTAAAAATTGCTACTTAGTGTAATGTAACCTTAATGCACAATATATATAGTTATAACGTTATATATATGATGTAAAATATTTTATGTGAATTTGAAGTATGTGTTTTTTGTAGAAGTGTATACAGATTAGGTTTCTTCTAACGGACTGTGAACGAAAATCAGACTACTTTCAAACGAACTTTTTTAAAAATGAAACTTGGAACATAATACTGTTACTGGTAACATTTGTCATAAACTAATGAAGAAAAGGGTAATTTTATTTGTTATCATTAGTCTTTTTATAATCATTTTAAGTCTGACATCTACAAGTAATGTCACTCTTGTTTTGATCGCTGTCCACATTCGGAGTTTTGGTGCCCACATCCAGTGGCGCAAAAAATGCTGGGGGGGGGGTCTCACATTATGAAAAAAGACAGTTTGACAGTCTTTTTTGTAACTTTATAGCATTAATTATGTATTGATGATTTGGCCTGCCCCCCCCCCCGGTTGCGCACTGCCCACGTCACAAGCACAAACTGTCTCGCCATGAAATGATGATCTTTCTATTGTTATAAAGCAGAGATGAGAGCTATCACAGAAGTAGTGGCGCATAGACGACACATTGTGTGATGGAAATTTGCCAGCTTCGAGCATCGTTATCCCTGACAGACTCACTCTTAGTTCTCCAGGCTATAACAGTGACAGGAGGTATCCCTGACAGACTCACTCTTAGTTCTCCAGGCTATAACAGTGAGAGGAGGTATCCCTGACAGACTCACTCTAAGTTCTCCAGGCTATAACAGTGACAGGAGGTATCCCTGACAGACTCACTCTTAGTTCTCCAGGCTATAACAGTGACAGGAGGTATCCCTGACAAACTCACTCTTAGTTCTCCAGCCTATAACAGTGACAGGAGGTATCCCTGACAGACTCACTCTTAGTTCTTCAGCCTATAACAGTGACAGAAGGATGGCCGTAGCGGCTGGAAGCCATGTTGGAGACTATCCAGGATCTAATGGATTTCTGGGCAGATGCACATGCCTGTGAAATACCGGGTCGACTTCCCAGCGAAGCCGACCAATGCCCAGACAGGCGATGGGGTGACACACAGAAATGTCCGCAGTTAGATGGAGCGGACGTCCAAGATCATCCCGTGGTGGGCACTGCGGAGAGTCGAGCAGACACCAAATGTTCAGTTTCGTACTGGGTATTGTCCATTCGGTGAGTACTGGGTATTGTCCATTCGGTGAGTACTGGGTATTGTCCATTCGGTGAGTACTGGGTATTGTCCAATCGGTGAGTACTGGGTATTGTCCAATCGGTGAGTACTGGGTATTGTCTAATCGTACTTGTGAAGGTTGAAGACCAATGTCGATTCTCTGTGCCGCCTTTTTAGGGAAGTTGAGAAATTCGTGGAACATGTGATATATGAGTGCCACGGGCTGGCTGACCACAGGGTGTACCAGTCTGGTAGCTGGCCTGCTATAGGGATGTATGGCAGTTATCTTTTGTTGAGGAATGCGATGAGTAAAATGTCGTGGGCTTAAAGAGACTAGGTCTCAGCCCGCAGATAAACTGAGATAGTTCAAAGAGATAGAGCATGAAGTCGTTAGAGCCAAATTCCGGTTTCGTACGCTATAAAAAGCCGCAAAATATTTAATACGATTTTCCCCCGAATCTTCCCATATTACCAAATACTATGGCTCAGATAAATTACTATTATAAACCATATGGGATGCTAACACTAACTAAGTCCTCCACTATGGAATACTAACCTAAGCATATGAGCAGAGTCCATTCTCCATCGTATAATTGATCTATATTTAGCGACTGATTGGGTGAGTATTAGAAGGACAGAGATTTTCATGGACCCAATATTAGTTGCATAAAGATAGATAAATACCAAACGACTTATTTCAAATACGAAAATTCGTTCATAAATAAAGAATATTTCAGGTCAATTTTTTAAAGTCTGAAGTCAAAATTGTTAAAGCCATTAAAGTAATTCTGTAGGATTATGGTTTGACTCCACGAGATTCATTCTTGTTGATCAATCAGCACCTTTACATTTGGATTTCTACGATTTTCAAAAGTATTATTATTAATAAATTTCAAATCCACCTTTAGTAGGATCGCAAATTAACGAGCTCACCAATACGTTAAGAAAGATTTTTAAACTTTTTCAACTTCTCCAACACGCGCTTGAAATTTGCTGCATATTAATTTCAATTTTCAGTTTTGTATACTTCCAACATTTTTTCTTTTAAATTTACATTTGTTTTAATAAATTCTTTTTTAATCTTTCAAGAAGAACTGTAATTGATTCAAAAACTACATAACACTTTGTGAAAAACTAGTGAAGTTGTAACAACTCCAATGAAAAAAATATATTAACGATGTGATTTTAAAAAATTGGCAAATTTTTGTGATTTAGACATCTTCGTACATATTGATCGTCAACAGGTAAGCTAATTTCATGTACCACATACAAGTTTGTAATGTTGGTCATCGTACATGTAGATCATCAACAGGTAAACTAGTTCCATGCACACATACATGTTTTGTGTTATTGAATATCTCGTACAGGTGATCGTCAACAGGTAAACCTAACATATCATACACATACAAGTTTTGTGTTAGAACATCTCGTACATGTTGATCGTCAAGGTAAGAAGCTAATTCATATTACACTTCAAGTTTTGTGTTGAACATCTCGTGCAGGTGATCGTCAGCACAGGTAAACTAATTCATGTACACATAAGTTTTGTGTTGAATATCTTACAGGTGATCGTCCAGCAAGTATTAAACTAATTCATGTACAAATACAAGTTGTGTGTTGAACATCTCGTACCTGGGTGATCGTCAACAGGTAAACTAATTCATGTACATACTTTAAGGATTTTGTATTCGAAAATCTCGTGCAAGTTGATCGTCCACAGGTAACTAATTCATGTACTATACAAAGTTTTGTGTTGAACGATTTCTGTTACGGTGATCGTCAAAGGTAAACTAATTCATGCTTGTACATACAAGTTTTGTGTTGAACATCTCGTTTAGGTGATCGTCAACCGAGGTAAACTATAAATTCATGTACAGATACAAGTTTTGTGTTGACATCTCGTACGTATGATCGTCAAAGATAAAACTAATTCATGTATTTACCTACAAGTTTTGTGTTGAACATCTCGTACATGTGATCGTCAACAGGTAAACTAATGTGCATGCTACCCATACAAGTTTTGTGTTGAACATTTCGTACAGGTGATCGTCAACAGGTAAACTGATTCATTACTTTACAAGTTTTGTGTTAAACATCTCATTACGGAATGGTGATCGTCAACCACAGGTAACTAATTCTTATTGTACACATACAAGTTTTGTGTTGAACATCTGTTACATGTGATCGTCAACAGGTAATGACTAATTCATGTACACATACAAGTTTGTGTTGAACATCTCGTACACAGGTGATCGTCAACAGGTAAACTAATTCCTGTAACAAACAAGTTTTGTGTTGAACATCTCACTAGGTGATCGTCAACAGGTAAACTAATTCATGTACACCCATACAAGTTTTTGTTCATGGAAGGCTATGAATTGAAGAATTCTTACTAATTAGGCCTACATCAAAACGACGATCAGTTTATCGTACTAGAAAACTTGGCTATATCAGAATATTTATGTGATAATAAAAAATTAGATATATCTAGGCATAAATCAAAATAAAGAAATGATAAATTATATGTTGGATTTAACCAAATATTAGATAATTTATTAGTTTAATAAGAATCAAGATTCCATGATTTTTTTTTTGTTTTAAATTACTTTTAAAGTCTTAAGAGTAGCAAAAAAAAAAAACAAAAAAACAAACATGAAGAGCAGTACGGCAGTACGGCTCTGTAATAGCCGCATTAAGCCACTACTATACTATATCATAGAAATAGACTTTAAATACTTCTTAAATATTTTCACCAGGAATTTTTTAATTAGTATTTATTTTAATAAATACCAAAAGTCAAAATAAATCTGTATGATAACACTAGGTAGCCATGTAAAACAAATGTGTGATTGAAAAACATTGTATGACGAAAAATATATAAACAATTTTAAAAGAAAATTAATTGGAATAAAAAATGATAAAATTCGGTAAAGTTTTGAAACATCTAGAAGGTAAAGTGAATAATTTAGATTAAACTTAGATCAATCCTCACTGATCAGAACAACCACGAAATAAAACACGGTAACTGTCTTGTTAACACAAATTGTATCCACTGCTGACCTAGTGATTACTTTGTTTCATTTTCTACCCAGAAATTTACAATTAATAAATAATTACAGAAGACAGGATATTAATTAACTGACCTGAACGTTTTAAAATAGTCTTTTGGCATTGGGAATACGCAGGTGTTTAAAATTTAATTTTTTTTTTGGTTTGTAGAATTTTGTGAAGAGGGATTCTAAAGAAAGGACCACGTACACACTGCTTAATACTGTATATTATCATACACTTTAGTACTACATTTATATGTGTATCCATGAACTTCAACCTTTGACATGATTGGTTTACATAATGAGATCCTACTTTTAACACATAAGTTTTAATGTAAATTAATTAATCTGAGACAAGTGTGTCGTAGGTATCATTGGTTTACCTGCAATTGCGTTGTTCTTAAGAACTAAAGTTACTCCATTGGCTGATTCATAGCCTTCCAGGTGAAGATTGTCAAGTGTGACGTACTTAATCGAGTCATAGTTTATATCTATGGGACTCTGTCGACTGGTTTCTGTGTTACTGCAAAGTTTGTTGACATTAGACCAGTTGTCTGTTCCATTCCTCCCTTCGTATGACCAGTGAAGTTTAGGAGGGGGTACTAAGAAAAATAATTGATAGTCTTTTTATTTTAGGATTTTGAAGTTTACATGACAAATGACATTTTGCCTTTAAAAGTCAATTTACAATAATTTGTCTGTAGACCAATAACAAGACAATATTATTTTTAAAAAAGTGTAAACCAATAATAACAAGACATAATGCTATTTATACTTTGTGTAAACCAATAATAAGACATAATCTTATTTATACTTTGTGTACACCAATAATAACAAGACATAATGCTATTTATACTTTGTGTAGACCAATAATAACAAGACATAATGCTATTTATACTTTGTGTAGACCAATAATAACAAGACATAATGCAATTTATACTTTGTGTAAACCAAAAATATGACATACAATTAGTTACACTTTGTATAGACAGATAACAAGATATTCAGCTATTTAAACGTTGTGTAAACCAATAATTAATCTGTCTTGGTGAAATTAACTTTTGTTTGAAATTCCAGACACTCGGAATTTCGTGCAATTTTTGCAGAAAGATTCGTCAGAGAAAAACAGAAATCTTTGGAATTATAAAGAAACCCCGGTCTAATAAATAATATGGACTATAAATATTTACAACATTAGACAATTATATTACAACAGTAGACAATTACACAATCTATTACAACAGTAGACAATTACACAATCTATTACAAAAGACCTGACAATTTACCATAATTTGTCAATATTTGGTGTAAGAAAAACATTGCAGTCATTTGTTTGTTGTCGACAAGTGATATTCGTCTAGTATAAGAGAGTAAAGTGAAATAAAGTCAAGTGAAATAAAGTCAAGTGAAAAAAGTCAAGTGAAATAAAGTCAAGTGAAATTGACAAAAAGGTTGGGGCTGTGAAAAGAGGTCTCATTGATGAAACCGTAAATCTGAGTGTGGACATATGGTCAGACCATTTTATGTATGTGGATGAATCAAACGATGAATAATCTCTAGAATGATTGGGATTCAGCAATGATACAAGTATCAGATACCCTGGAGAAAGAGTAATAAATACATTCCAATCCATTATGGAATTCTTCCAAATTAATACCATTGTAGATCGCATAACATCAGATAATGCATTTAATATATGTAAAGATTTAAAACCGATATTTTTACCATGAATATAGAACTAACAACAATTTTTTAAAGATTATTTACTATAGTAATTGTCGATATAACCATTTCTTAGACAAATAAGGTGTAGGGGTGTTCACTTAAAATATTACAGTGGTTCTCAAAGTACTAGAGGTTGCCCTCAAATATATCGGTTGATGCCACTGATCTCTATATGACTATACAGCTCAGTGCTTGAGACAGGTAGAAAGAAGAGAGAGAGGAAGAACAAATTAGAGAGAGAGAACATTATCATTTATATATGTACATGAATGTTTGTGGTAAAGCAGGTCACGTGTGTTGTGACAAGCACGCGCACAGTAGTTAGGCTACGTCAAACTATAAAAATATTACATCTCAAAACCTGTTAAACAAAAATATATTATTAGCAATTCTGTTAATGAAATAAGTGCTCTTGTAACATTATATGACATTAAACAGTTAAGTAACATTATATGACATTAAACAGTTAAGTAACATTATATGACATTAAACAGTTAAGTAACATTATATGACATTAAACAGTTAAGTAACATTATATGACATTAAACAGTTAAGTAACATTATATGACATTAAACAGTTAAGTAACATTATATGACATTAAACAGTTAAGTAGCATTATATGACATTAAACAGTTAAGTAACATTGTCTGATGTTAAAAAAAGAAAGATACTTTATTCAATAAAATAAAAATTCACATCATTTATCAATGAACCAAATATTTTTTTTCCCATAATCCTTTATCGCCATCTTGGTTTAAATGATCGCCTACAAATGAAAAAATAAATCTTCCACCCCGACCCTGAATAGTTTCATCGCCGCTAGGGCAATATCGCCTCCAGGGGCAATATCGCCTCCAGGGGTAATATCGCCTCCAGGAGTAATATCGCCTCCAGGGGTAATATCGCCTCCAGGGGTAATATCGCCTCCAGGGGTAATATCGCCTCCAGGAGTAATATCGCCTCCAGGAGTAATATCGCCCTCAATGAGAACTACAATTTAGAGTTAAAATTAAAAAAAAAAATTATGGAAGGAAAATACTAAAGAGGAAAACAATGATATTCAAAATTGTATCACTGTATTCTGTCGTCGTTAGTGACTTTCATGATTAATCTGATTGTTTACAAAGAGTATTTCAAAATTGCTTACAAATTATGTACACATTTCACTAGCTCTTCACACAAACAACACTTTCAATAATTTTATTCAACAAGAATTCATAAGCAGAAGCTTAAACATTAATTTAAATATGTCAAGCATTGTAAGCTTTTGAAGAGATGTAATCAACAAGTTAAAACCAATTCATCCTGTCAGGTATGTAACCTGCATAGTTTACGATTATTCACCGTATTTATTGTTAATAAATTGTGCCATTCCTTCTGTTGTGTTTAATTTGTTACAATTGAATTTAATTTTTTTTAATTATTGACACAAACATAGGTACTTTAAACTTAGGCAGATATAACTCGTATTGACACAAACATAGGTACATTAAACTTAGGCTGATATAACTCGTATTGACACAAACATAGGTACTTTAAACTTAGGCAGATATAACTCGTATTGACACAAACATAGGTACTTTAAACTTAGGCAGATATACTCGTACTGACACAAACATAGGTACTTTAAACTTAGGCAGATATACTCGTATTGACACAAACATAGGAACATTAAACTTAGGCAGATATACTGATATTGACACAAACATAGGTACTTTAAACTTAGACAGATATACTCATATTGACACAAACATAGGTGCTTTAAACTTAGGCAGATATACTCGTATTGACACAAACATAGGTAGGAGAAGGAGAAGAATTACACACACACCTATCCAGTCTTTTAAAACCTCAACAAATGACCTGTTTCAAATGTTCCTACAATCAAAGTTAACTCGCCACTAACACCCCCACAGCTTAATATCTCTCAGTCTGACTGAAACATTTTCCAATCTACGTTACAACGGCACTACATGAAAGCCCAGTTCATAGCTAGCTATTGAGGCGCCCAGTGCGAGTTTCCGCGCCCCCCCCCCCACCTTTAAGGCTTCTGATTTAACTGCGTCAATTAGCGATTAACGCGTCAAAAAAAAATAGCAAATACAATTTTTAACGCAACACATAAATGCGTTAATATGACCAAAATGCTGAAAGTTCACCAAATCGATAAATAACAGAATTTCACTCAACAATTTGAAATTAAGGTCCGTTCACTTATTAAGTAGATCTACCACCCCAACCTGTCGCAATTCGCACAAACCCTCATCCCCAGGTATGTTGACAAAAGCCTCACTTGCAATATAAAATGAAGATGTTTTTGTTATATAACCCTTCGACAAGTAAACCTCCTGCTCCCTTCCCGGTCGATGTAAAAAGAGAAAAGTTTCATTCATTAGTTTACATTATATACTGTAGTGTATTGGTGGAGGTAATATAGTGTATTGGTGGAGGTACTGTAGTGTATTGGTGGAGGTACTGTAGTGTATTGGTGGAGGTACTGTAGTGTATTGGTGGAGGTACTGTAGTGTATTGGTGGAGGTACTATAGTGTATTGGTGGAGGTACTGTAGTGTATTGGTGGAGGCACTGTAGTGTATTGGTGGAGGTACTATAGTGTATTGGTGGAGGTACTGTAGTGTATTGGTGGAGGTACTGTAGTGTATTGGTGGAGGTACTGTAGTGTATTGGTGGAGGTACTGTAGTGTATTGGTGGAGGTACTGTAGTGTATAGGTGGAGGTACTGTAGTGTATTGGTGGAGGTACTGTAGTGTATTGGTGGAGGTACTGTAGTGTATTGGTGGAGGTACTGTAGTGTATTGGTGGAGGTACTGTAGTGTATTGGTGGAGGTACTGTAGTGTATTGGTGTAGGTACTATAGTGTATTGGTGGAGGTACTGTAGTGTATTGGTGGAGGCACTGTAGTGTATTGGTGGAGGTACTATAGTGTATTGGTGGAGGTACTGTAGTGTATTGGTGGAGGTACTGTAGTGTATTGGTGGAGGTACTGTAGTGTATTGGTGGAGGTACTGTAGTGTATTGGTGGAGGCACTGTAGTGTATTGGTGTAGGTACTATAGTGTATTGGTGGAGGTACTGTAGTGTATTGGTGTAGGTACTATAGTGTATTGGTGTAGGTACTGTAGTGTATTGGTGGAGGTACTGTAGTGTATTGGTGTAGGTAATATAGTGTATTGGTGGAGGTACTGTAGTGTATTGGTGGAGGTACTGTAGTGTATTGGTGTAGGTACTATAGTGTATTGGTGGAGGTACTGTAGTGTATTGGTGGAGGTACTGTAGTGTATTGGTGTAGGTACTATAGTGTATTGGTGGAGGTACTGTAGTGTATTGGTGTAGGTACTATAGTGTATTGGTGGAGGTACTGTATTGTATTGGTGGAGGTACTGTAGTGTATTGGTGTAGGTACTTTAGTGTATTGGTGGAGGTACTGTAATGTATTGGTGGAGGTACTGTAGTGTATTGGTGTAGGTACTATAGTGTATTGGTGGAGGTACTGTAGTGTATTGGTGGAGGTACTGTAGTGTATTGGTGTAGGTACTATAGTGTATTGGTGGAGGTACTGTAGTGTATTGTTGAAGCTAAAAAAGACAAGTGTAGTATATGACTCATATGAACCCGGTTATAATTAGATCAAAATGACGAGATGCTAGAGATTTGTATTATCATTTTTTGCGCATAATTTTGTATCACCTTTTGATAATACAGCATCTTGCTGCAACAGCTGCACTAATAGTTTAATATACATGACACCTGTAATCAGAGTCTAGACTAGACTGAAGCACATCTGTACACGAGACTGTGGTTGTATTTTTCAGAATTATTGTGACACTGAATTAAATTTAATATTTTATATAGGGCTGTTGATTTAATGCAATTAAAGCGTAATTAATGCGTTAAAAAATACGCGATTACATTTTTGAACACAAACACCTAAATGAATTAAATTGTACCCCAAGGCTATTATTTCAGAGTTGCAGAAAAAAATAAAAAAATCAGCAAATAACCCAATTTTATAACCAGATCAGACAAGATTAAAAAAAAAAGGAAGAAAAAATACCCGAACACAGAAACTGTCACGTTTACATAAAATCATAGCAGCTATATGACCTTGAAACAATAGGATTGCCATTTCTTAATTCTAATTTATGACCCTGAATACAATTAGTGAACATCTGCAGAAGCGTGCTTCTAGTTTGATTGACAGGTGCCATGATTTTGAAACAATGGAACTTGTGTAAACGTGTTTTGGGACAGAGGGAGTACGGTAGTTGGGTTAGCCATAAGTAATGTCATCTTTGTGGGGAGAGAGGCTGCTAAGTGTGTCAAAAATGTAACTGGGTAGGGAAATTATTTTATGAAGGAAAAGGCACATATGAGATATAAATAAATTGTGTATTTTTTTTAGATGAGAAGTGGATGGGGTATAACGGTAGTGGAGGGTAGGGTAAACAAGACTAATGTGGGGCTAAGTGTAGCAAGATATGACAGGGCAAGATATGACAGGGAAGGGGGGAACAGGGGATTACATAAGTCATTAGTTCGGCAACTACGGTACGGGAAAAACACATGTTTTGCATTGTTGTTGATTAAAAAGAAAACAATTCGCATAGCTTGACGTGATTGATACATGTCAATAAACTGGTCTCAATAACTAATTCAATAGACATACATGCTAATGCTTTATTAATAATCTTTTACAATTAATTATACCTCTTGCGTAAATTAATCTGACTTGTTGGTATACTGTCAATATTTCTTTTACGTTGTAAACAACTGATTGGTAATTAAAAAAAGATCAATCATGAAACTATATCAGTTCTACTTTAGTTGCCTTAAAGAGTCAAATGATGGAAGTAAATATGTTCAGTGTTGTTCAGTCAATTTAAAATACAGCTTAAACCACTTCCTTAGGATTAGCTAGCGAAATTATTGTAAGATTCTCGCAATTACAAATGGGATGGGGTGAGTGATAAATAAGTTTTGCATGTGCGCCCAAAAATTTATTATTCTGACCCTCCCCCGAATGTGTGCATATTTGTATTTATCAACATTCATTAAATGCCTATAGAAACATTTTTCCTCTTTTGATTATAAGTATACATTGATGAAGAGCCAGTAACGAAAGTAAATATATATTATACTTTTAAACAAATATACTTCAACGTAGTGCAATATAATTAAACGTGCATAAGTATATATTGTTTATTGAAAGTATACATTAAATATAGAAAAGAAAATCGGGACCAAAAAAAAAAGACTACAAATATATAATTAAACGTGCATCTTTATATTTAATATGAGATATTAGAAGGAAAATAAATAAACAGTTATTTCCCTTTGCCCCCCCCCCGGTGACGGTGTGTGCGACTGTTAGAAAACCGACACCGGTGTCGTTGTCGGCAAATATATTTGCCGACACCCCACCCCTGGTTTTCCCCTCTTCCTATATGTATTTTGGATTCTTTTTTATATTCTGTACTCTCTCACACTTCCTTTTTGTATTCTCTTTCCAATCTATGTAGACTCTATATTATCTACACATTCTAATTATTTCTATCCTCCCGTTTATATTTTGTATTCTCTGTCCCGCAACCTCCATATTCCACATTCTCTCGTATTTTCTATACTCTTCCCCTTCCTATTTTGTTCTCTCTTCCTTGCATACATATTCTGTATTCACTCTTTCCCTCCACATGAAATATTTCCACCCATCTATATTCTCTCTCGCTTCCTCCCCACCAATGATAACAATCCAGTTTGAGGAAAATAAGATTATAACGTAACACACAGTTATTATAATGTAAGACACAGTTATTATAATGTAAGACACAGTTATTATAATGTAAGACACAGTTATTATCATGTAAGACTCATTTATTATAATGTAAGACAGTTATAATGTAAGACTCAGTTTTTTCCTTTAATATTCAGGTTCTTCCTTATTTGCACAAACACACGCGCGAATTCCCAAGCCTACACACAACCATACAGATTTTAAAACAGAAAAACTATCTGTCAAAAACAAAAGCTCATTAATTTAAATAATGATAATATGTTATTAATTTCTTTCTCAACACATAATTAAATAAATATTTTTTAGAACTATTGATGCCAATTTTTGATATACTCACGTTGAGATTATTAATTATTTATAAAACACTAGTAAACAAAGGCCCGGTACCCGGGCCGTCGAGAAGGCACTCAGTTTGAGTTGAAAATGGTGATATATCTATCTATCTATCTATCTATCTATCTATCTATCTATCTATCTATCTATCTATCTATCTATCTATCTATCTATCTATCTATCTATCTATCTATCTATCTATCTATCTATCTATCTATCTATCTATCTATCTATCTATCTATCTATCTATCTATCTATCTATCTATCTATCTATCTATCTATCTATCTATCTAGATAGATACATAGATAGATACATAGATAGATACATAGATAGATAGATATAGATATTTGAGCGCGTTAACAATCAGTCTATATACAAAAAATAACATATCTATGTACTCGAAGTGTCCCCAAAGGACATGAACATATTATTTGTAGACTAAATACATTTGAGAATAGGGACACCTAATAATACATCAAATAAAGTTCATATGTTAAATAGTCCCTCCCAAAGAAAATAATCCTCACTATGGATAAACATAAACAACCCCCGATGATTAAACTCTTAAAATCTTAATTCCTTCATAATATTTTAATGGACTCCTTTCCAAACAGTTCTTCATTTTATGTTTTATGATGTTCAACATGACGTATTAAAAAAAAGAGAGATGTGAGTGCCTGTAAGTTAAGTGAAACGCTACATATATAGCAGGTGGTTTATTTACTGTTATACACATTGTAGCATAGTACAATTAACTAAGAAAATATTGCCAACCCGGTGCGAACCTATGGATTTGGGGGCCCGGTGTGCTTGGCCTCTTTGGGGGGGGGCGCCCTTGCATTTTGACATAATTTTTTGGCCCCCCTCAAGCTGGGTCCCGGGAAGAAAGATTCGTTGTGTAGCTTTTATCTGTCCTTCAATTAAAAAAATAATATTCCATCAATCCAGTTGAGGCCGCAGACGCAGACAATATCAGGCCTCTTAAAAAAAGGAAATATCAAAGTTTTAAATATTATAGTTCTGTGAAGCCCGTGCCGAACCTTAGGGATTTAGGGCTTGTCCTCCTCGGGGGCCCCTGCATGTTGACATGAGATAATGTTCTTAATATTTAATATTAAAAAGATTTTTGGGGGCCCCCGTCAAGCTGGGATAATACTTAAATCTCATCCCAAAGACAATAATCCTCATTATGGGCTCAGAAGCTTAACAAAAACAACCCCCGACTATTAAACGTTGAATCTAACATCCAACTATAGCTTACATAATTTCCGCATACAACACCTTATCATTGATAAATCTTAATTCCTTCATAATATTTTAACGGACTACTTTCCAAACAGTTCTTCATTTCATGTTTTATGTTGTTCAACATGACGTATTTAATAAAAAAAAAGAGAGACGTGAGTGCCTGTAAGTTATGCGAAACGCTACATGTTTAGCAGGTGTGTTGTGATTGCCGTTTGGCTTTCACAACCTTACCTGCCGTATGTTAGTGTAGAGTGTTTGGTCACCTCGGCACTATACATATGTCTGGTCCAATGTCATTACTGGCAGCCAAGTAGGAGACATCTTACTCGACCGGCCAGTTGGGAGCCGGATCATGCATGTTAAGTAGAATATAGTAAATGTTTCTGCAATCTTTGTATTGATTATGCCGCCATGTTGTGTGACACGGAAGTGTGACAGACGGAAGTGTGACAGACACCGGAACACATGATGGATTTTTTGTACTATAGATATTTATTGTGGAGTGCTGCATCTTCTCCATAGCGACATTCAAGATTCGACAAAGACGATCATATAAGTGGATGCAAAGTTATAAGACGTCTTTAATAAACATAATACGAGACTGAACTCTTGTTACCATTAAAATTTCTTCTCACTACTCGCAGGTTTAGCGGCTGTACAGGTCGGTAGTTATTGATCATAGGCTTCTGAATTCCTCCATCAATTGTTTGGACTTGGTAAAATGCAGCCAGCTTTAAAAACAAAGATATTTGGTAATAAGACTTTATATATGAAACTAGTAAATTGTAAGAGGCTATTATATGTTTATTTTAAGCACACATTTCCAAACTATAATTATCTCACCATTAAACAGAATATGACAAATGTCCAGATTCCATGTTCCTAATTGTATAACATAATCCAAGTCCCTCCCCTTTGTACAGTATAAAACATCCCTCCTCTTTGTACAGTATAAAACATCCCTCCCCTTTGTACAGTATAAAACATCCCTCCCCTATGTAAAGTATAAAACATCCACCCATTATGTACAGTATAAAACATCCCTCCCCATGTACAGTATAAAACATCCCTCCCCTTAGTAAAGTATAAAACATCCACCCACTTTGTACAGTATAAAACATCCCTCCCCTATGTAAAGTATAAAACACCTCCCCTCCTTTCACCTGACTGGCTGAAATTTTGATGGTATCTTTAAACACTGTCCATATAACTGATTCTGTACATCCAGGTGTAGTCAAACTGCCATCATATCTGTAAAATTCACTTCTGTGTAAAGGCAGGAAGGAATTCAAACTGATTGGTGGTATGCTGATAAATTTCCCTAAAATTTAAAAAGGAAAAATTAAAAGATTTTTTTTTAAATACTCAACAAAATATTTTAGTGTATTTGTACACAGTACATCTGAATGTATTTTAGGTATTCCTTGAGATATAATTTGAAGTAATCCTTGAATTTCACCGGAAGTATTCCATCATATACCCGGTGGAGGGGTCATTCCTTCAGGTCAACAGTCAAACTCACGACTATCCGCTTCTCTTCCCCCGCCCCCGCCCCCCCCGTTCCCTAATTGGCCTAACCGAATTAAAATCAACGTATTTGTTAAATGCCAGAACTTACCAGGAATGCTAACATTATTGAGATTGTTAATAATCTGCTTTAATCCGACATTTTCACTGCTTGATATCTGTCAAATTTGAATGCATTATTTATGTAACATTCAGTTTTATGGTAAACACGGATTGAAACATGAACAAAAATATAATAAACTTCGAAGTAAATATTGCAAATAAATTTAATTTTTGTTATATTTCTAATTTAGTTCGATGAAGTTTCATAAATAATTAAGTTTTTTATTGATACCTCAAAGAAAAAACCTAGTACAGCCAGTCCATGATATTCAGATGCAGCAGCTGTAAAATTCTTCAAAGACTTCCGATAGTGGACAATATTAAGCTGCAGTGAAAAGATTTTAAAATCAAATATGCAGTTGATAATGATAATATTAGTACTTGTATACACATATCAGTATAATCAAGCTATGGAAAATATACATTATGGATAGTTATTATGTTTTTATTCAAATAAAAATGAACAAATTACTTTCATGATCAGTAAGTATCACCTGTATACCAGATAATCATCTGTATGTATTTAATCTACCTGTCTATCAATTTACAGATGTCTCTCTGCATCTCTCTATCTTTGTATGTCTCTATATTAATCTTTCTCTCTCTCTCTCTCTCTTTATCTCTGACACACACGCACACGAACGTTCGCACGCGCACACACACACACACACAGAGAGAGAGAGAGAGAGAGAGAGAGAGAGAGAGAGAGAGAGTGGGGAGTCACGTGTTCCAAGAATAACGTCCAATATGAGTCAAAGATTGACGGGGCTATATTGACGATCTGATAGTGTAGAGTGGAGATAGTGAATACACTTGTATATCTTAAACAAGGGTTTAAACAAGTAACTAATATACTTCTCACAATAGATATATTGATACCTATACTTCTCACAATAGATATATAGATATCTATACTTCTCACAATAGATATATTGATACCTATACTTCTCACAATAGATATATTGATACCTATACTTCTCACAATAGATACACTGATACCTATACTTCTCACAATAGATATATTGATACCTATACTTCTCACAATAGATATATTGATACCTATACTTCTCACAATAGATATATTGATACCTATACTTCTCACAATAGATATATTGATACCTATACTTTTCACAATAGATATGTATATATATATATATATACCTATATTTCTCACAATAGATATGTATATATATATATATACCTATACTTCTCACAATAGATATATTGATACCTATACTTCTCACAATAGATATATAGATATCTATACTTCTCACAATACTTGTGCTCCTCTTATTAAATTTAACGTCTGTTTAGTATGTTAATTTGATCATCTTTTAAATACTCATGATCTGTTCTGTTCACTATATATTTTATTTATTACCAGGTCTGCCGAGATCTGTGTGCATCATTTTCCGCGGTTCCAGATGATCACATTTTAATTTCTTTTTAAAATTTTATTATTGACTATGGCGCAACTTATTTTAGATTTTTTGAACACATTGAAAAAACACTTACCTCCATTGGGAAGCTTTGACTGTCCACCTGATGTTCTGAGCCTCGTGCTGCATTCTCTCCCCAATGAAAATTTAATTGTTTTGCAATGTAATATTCAGGAAGTCCACCGGCGTAAATGGCGATCTCATCACCTACAAACTCTACTTCAACTGGAAACAATATACGTAAATATATATTCATATAAGGGCATCACCGAGGTAGTTTATTTTTCTGTGTGAGTACCCTCCCCTGATTCAATTAAAAGGCATCATGAATATTTTCATATAAAATAATATAGAGAGTGTGTTATCTAATATGTCCATGTTGTATTTATACAACATGGACATATTAGATACACAAAGACGCTTGGATTACATGTACAAATAGTTGTCATATTTACAAGTTATACTAGGAATCTTCTATCACACGCAACTAGAACATTGGTAAAATAAAAATAATTCAAACATTATTGTATACGTAATACAATAGTCTTTTTAAGAACTTACATGAAAATAGTTTTTACGAAAATGACATCATCGTACGAGGAAATTACGTTGACTCATTCATAAGTATAACAATTAATCCTCATACATATACATACAGTATGTTTCTTAAAATAACTGAAGTCGACCTCTCACACTCAGGTCTTACAAACCATTGTTAGCACAATCATTCCGCACTCACCCCTGTCACATTCTGTGAGTTAGTTTAATGAAATCAAGGCCCTCCATGTCTACATTGCCCCATCACACGAGGAGGGGAGATAATAAATAGAATAGCCAGAGGCTTTTGTATTCCCAGGGGAATCTATAGGGAAGGGTTAAAGTCTATAGGGGAAGTAATCTGTGACCTTGTTATATTCAAGCGAGAGGGGCGAGAGAGGAGTGTCCCTTTATCGCTTCACGCGTGAAGGCACGAGTGATGAGCGTGACATACCCGGCTCGCTGCCCATTGGTCATCGAAATATCGCTCGAGCGAGAGCGGAGGTGCGTGGCTGAACTTCCGGGCAATTGGCGTGGGTCAGGCAGTCGGCGTTGGTTAGTCGAGCAGGGCACTCGAGCCGGGGCGTGGGGAAACCAGGCTGTTAGCGTGGCAGGACTTAGATGTTCGACACCTCAGTCCAGAGTTCTTTTTATAACTACCCCGCCCCAGGTAACTATTCTGTTTTGATGTAGTATGTTTTATAATATTGCTTTGTGGTAGCCGTTTAAGCTACTGCCCTTTTTAGGGCACGCTGATGTTCATTCTTTTTCTAATGTAAATAAATACTTGGTGTATTGTATCTACAATTTGTAGAATACTCATTTCTCGTTGTGTTGTGCGCGTCCTGTAAAACTACGTGGCTGGGACAAATATAAATTCTGGCCAGAACTCAGTAGGTGATCATGCCTTTAGACAACGTCCGCAGGGACCCCGCAAGGGGCCCTTGACAACCCCCAGAGCACAACTTATGTTGTCAGCAGTCAGTCACTGATTTCTATTACCTGACCAGTCTTACCCATATGTCAAAATGCATGCCACACCCACAGACACACAAGTCACTATGTGACAATTTCATACATTTGGAGGGCTTGAGTCGCCCCATAGATTGATGACGCAATTTTAGCCGGTGATATCTAATTTATTTTGTTACACGACTTTTAGTATTTGACATAGGGACTGTGGCGTAGCATTCGGATGTCACCTGGAGAAGGAGCACCACGCTACTTAGCCGGCGCTAACTTGTTGATTTGATTAGTCATGTTAGTACTGACGTAGCACTTGGCTGCTGCTTGCAGAAAAGGTTGTGACTTGTGACGTGTAGACTATGGCATAGTTTTCGGTTGCTGCCTGCGAAAAGGGCTTTGGTTTAGAGACTAGTTCGAATAGTATACTTGTTGCAATTAAAATGAACTTATTAGGCTTGTAGACATCTTAAAAGCAGATCAGAAGACAGCACAAGATATAGACGTGCTAGAAAGTTTGCATTATATTTATACATTTCGTGACTTCATGTGTTAGAAGTTATTAAAGCTGAATTCTTCATGTTGATAAAGCATGTGTTGGCGTTCATAAGACTTGAGTTGTTAGCTTTCAAAACTTGGCCGCTACATATTTAGTGAGCCTTTTGTATGAACGTAACAGAGAGTATCTTCTTCCTTTGGCTCTACCGTCCATTTAGAGCCATGGCTTGCCATACTACTCTTCACCATTGAGAGTATGCAACGTCATAATTTCTTTTTGTGTGTGGCGTCGACATAGAACCCATCCAGCCTTTTGTCTCTTTTATAATGATATGATTAAAATATGACTTCATACTTATCATTACATGTCACTCCTTTCAGGTTATGGGCGGCCAAAACCTGTTCTCTACAAACACCTATCTCCACAAACATCTATCTTCACAAACATCTAACTTCACAAACATCGATCTCGGGACATCCTTTACAGTTGATTTTGGATGAAGCTTATCTTGATAATGTCAGCTTCATGGTAGCAGGTCTCTGGTACGGCGTATCTTCTGTTTGACTGGAGGTTCCAAATCAGCCCCTTCCTGGCACTACTAGTGGCTGGTTTGTGTGTGTGGTATGTCTCATTCAGCCATATCTCCTAAGCTGTAGGTTTTAATATTGTAGATCCTGCACAATCAACGGACCAAGTAGCTGTAGGTTTTAATTGTAGACCCAGCACAATCAATGGACCAAGTAGCAATCCTACAAGAAGCTAGGGATTATGAGAGTGTAGTTGTACAGTTGCAGAAACAAGAATCAGTGGTTAGCAAGCAGACATTTATTTTTAAAAAAATATGCACCACGTGCATTGTTTTTGTTTTCATGGAACTCATAATAACGGTATTGACGTGCATTGTTTTTGTTTTCATGGAACTCATAATAACGATATTGACGTGCATTGTTTCTGTTTTCATGGAACTCATAATAACGGTATTGATGGCTTTCAACGCGCTGGTCTTGTACGGTCTTTAGAATTGATTCCGTTTTGTCGAGGAGCCATTTACCACTCAGAGTAATACTAAAGATTATCTATTTTACAACTTGACTACACTAAAAAAAAAAAAACAACAAACAAAACAAACTTGAACACGAAACGCGTGCATATCAAAACAATACTTTAGTTGGTTTGTTTAACTTTTTCGAGAAAGGAATTGGTTACTCATTTTTAAACTTCATATTAATGTTCGAACTAGATGTATAAAATAAACTAAAACATTACCAGTGTGTCCGTTGTTTTTGAGTATCATTCCACTGAGAGCAGGTTTCTCATAATTATGGAAGGCCATCAAAGGGAGAGTACTATCTGGAAGCGTGTTATTATTCTCTATATTTATTGGAGACTGGCTTTTTCCTCCACATGATTCGTACATTACCTCCCATTGTTCAGCTGTTTAAATATGAACAAAAATATTATTAGAGATTTACGTTCATCAAGTCAATTCACTAATTCTTTATAATGTTTATATTTTAAATAGAAAATTTTCCTTATAAAAACCGCTGGAAAATCGTCTGTCTTACCTTAAACACTGCTTACAAAATTACCAATATTCACTTCAAGAAAAAACAATTATAGCCCATTAAAAGCAGCTAATTCAAGAGAAGATTTATACATATAGACATATATGTAGATGAAAGGATATAATTATCTCGTTATATATATGAAAGGATATAATCATCGGGTTTTGTACATAAAGGCTATAATTTTCTAGTTAGGTATGTTATCACTGGTTATAATTATCTAGTTATTTATATAACAGGACTTACCATTACTATACTGCCACTGAATATCTAAAAAAAAGTAAGATCATGAATATTCATAAACGATTTAATTATAATTTGTGTCCTATTAAAAAAAATGATAAAGTTTAGAAAATGAATTTAATAATTAGACGATTTAGTGGAATCATGAAGCGGAAACATGTATAGTTTGTGAAGCCTCATTGGTAAAACCATAGTTATGGGTAAAATCATGCGTGATTTATAACTGAACTAAAAAAACTTTATATCCATTGATATATCGTAGTGTACATCTTTATATCCATTGATATATCGTAGTGTACATCTTTATATCCATTGATATATCGTAGTGTACATCTTTATATCCATTGATATATCGTAGTGTACATCTTTATATCCATTGATATATCGTAGTGTACATCTTTATATCCATTGATATATCGTAGTGTACATCTTTATATAGCCATTGATATATGGTAGTGTACATCTTTATATCTATTGATATATGGTAGTGTACAAGAAAGGAATCAATGTATTTTGATGGGCTCTCAGTCTTTATATTTTTAGTAATGATAATTTGTATTTGTGAGTTGTTTTTTTTTTTACTTTTCAATGAATTTTTTTAAAAGTTTAGTTTTATTTATAAATGTTCTTTTATATTTTTTGTTATACTTTATGTTATTAAATGTTATAATGTTATACAAACAATTTAAATAGCGCGCCAGAATTAAACAAAGCCATCATTTACGTTTTTTCCCTATTTATTTGGTGCAAAGTCGTCCCACAAGTCCACCCAGCTTTAAATGGGTACCTGACTTAAGTTGGGGAAGTAAAGGCGCTGGGCGTTGTGCTAACCACACAATCCCTTCATATTCCGAGGTTATAGAAACAGATGAATTCTACACTTCATCTGCCCCGATGGCCCGTTAGCTCGACCGTTTTAAATAGTGTATTGACATCGATAATACACCAGTGTTAAAAATGTCTAATTGATTGGGATTAATAAACTAGTTATACTTGATTGGTGTTAAAGAAACTAGTTTTACTTGATTGTGGTTAAATAAGTTATACTTGATTTTAAAGTTCCCAATGTTTAGATTAAAAGTGACCAAGATAGTCTCTAAAAATATGAAGCAATAAATAGTAAACAAATAAATAATTTAGAAATCATAATATTTTTATATCAATTACGATGACTTAAAAAAATACAGAGAAACCTAACCTATTCTTCTTTAAAAGAAATAAAGTTGGTCTAAAGATATATTAAACTGAATATAATTTGCAGTGGTCATGCTTGAAGTTATCATAACCTTTTTGTTAGAATTTGATAATGTCTAAAATAACAAAACATATCAATGAAGTTACTTAGTCGTCTAACTAAATAAAGACAATTGTTTTTACTTTTTAATGCATTCAAAACGTCATTTTGCTTTCATTTTGCCTTAAGATGTCCGATTGCATGAAGAAAAATTTTAAATATAACACATTATAGAAATAAGATTTTCTTTGTACATCTCTATTTATTGATAATCACAAACGTTTACCCTAACCCGTCCATATATACACAAACGAGAAAGCAGTTTTCTTCATTAGTCTATGACATTTATAAGAGCTATTGCATAGGGCAACAGATTAAAAACTAAGAAGAGAAAATTTCACAGAGACAAACGTACCAACAAACAGGTCTTAATGGAGTCTTATGTAAAATAGAAGGGCTATAAGAAATCCCTCATATAGACTGTAAAGTTTACACTAAGTTATATATAATTATAAGTATCATATTTAAAAATTATTAAAGGAAACTTACGAGGGTCAAAGTTGGCAGTAACAATTCTCTTATTGATTGGTTGAATAGGTCTGTAGTTCATCATTGTATGATTATTTGAATCTAACAATTGGCGGAATTCGTTCAGCTAAAAGAAAATAAACAACAATTTAATAAATTGTTTATGGCAAGTAATATTATACAAATTCAAACTTGATTTTATTTGATTTATTTTAGTCTGTGGACATTATCAAAACTGCACTTGCGTGAATATTTCTAAATACGACCACATGAATTAGGCTGTAATGACGTCATTAATCGGTCACATTTCATTAATTTTCATTTGGCAGTGACAATATCGATCATTAAAAAACCAAGATATTTTAACTCTCTTATGATTAATATAAATGATTAAATTGTGAAATTGCACTTGAATAAGAATAATTTTATAAATGACACTAGCCTTAGACATTAATTTGTTATAGGCCCTATAATTATGTCAAACAAGACATTATTGTTGATCTTACTTACTTAAAAAAACATTATAACGATTATATTAATTATCTAAAACACTTGTATGCGGTAATTTTTTAACTACCAACTACTCTCTTCCACCATTTTTGTGTAGTGGTACCCATAGATATATAGACTAGATCGCTTATGCTTATTTAATAGAGACCGAAAAAAAGTTATATTTGTGGACCCTAACTTAAAAAAAGAAGAGTACGATTTTGTACAGTTATTTTTTACCGAAAAAGATTTCCTTCCTTTTAATTAAAAAAAAAAACCCATTCATGCTAGAGGTTGGCGCTTTTAAAATCTACTGTGTCCGAGCGCATTTTATTCAAATCAATGGTAATTGAAAAAAAAAAATAATTTTTCAAGGCAAACAATACAAAATGTCTTCTGCCATTAATTTCGGTTACTGAAGATTTCTATGCGTACTACGTCATCATAGTTGCAAAGAATTTGTAAAAATATATTGGTTATACTCATTGTATTCGAGCAGCGACCATATAACACGTTTACATAGCCCGTAAGCGATCTAGTCTTATATATCTAATGGTGGTACCTCGCATAATGAACGCCTCGCAAAAGGAAATCCGCACGATTAAATTGTTTCAACCATAAATATGTCAGACTTGTATATTTATGGTTTCAATAATAAATATTAAGACTTGTATATCAATGGTTTCAATAATAAATATTAAGACTTGTATATCTATGGTTTCAATAATAAATATGTAAGACTTGTATATCTATGATTTCAATAATAAATATTAAGACTTGTATATCTATGGTTTCAATAATAAATATGTAAGACATGTATATCAATGGTTTCAATAATAAATATGTAAGACTTGTATATCTATGGTTTCAATAATAAATATGTAAGACTTGTATATCTATGGTTTCAATAATAAATATTAAGACTTGTATATCTATGGTTTCAATAATAAATATGTAAGACTTGTATATCTATGGTTTCAATAATAAATATGTAAGACTTGTATATCTATGGTTTCAATAATAAATATGTAAGACTTGTATATCTATGATTTCAATAATAAATATTAAGACTTGTATATCTATGGTTTCAATAATGAAGACATGAGTCACGTGAAAAAAATCCAATGTGTAAAAGATCAAGAAATTTAAGAATGTTTGCGTTTTCCTCCCTTACAGGTGCCTTTTTGTTAAATTATTGCTTTTATTTTGGTTTCAGTCTTTACTTAATGCAATCTCGCTGTGGGACTATGTAATCCGATGTAAACAAGATTCAAACAACTTCGAGGCTTTATTGGAGATGTTGAAATATTCGACTCATAGTTCAGTTTATATTGGTGATTTTAAGATGGTAACGATCCTAATTGGTTTACAGGTGGTAACTTAAAATATCGGGAGCAGCAGAGCCAGCAACATACAGAATGACTGACCACTACTACTGAGTTTTCTTTAGTGACAGAGCAATGTAAAATGGGCGCCGCTGGTGGGGCCACACATTATAGAATATCGTTTGCTTTGCTGACCAGGCTTGCGGTGCCGGAGCCGAGGAGCCGGGAGCCGCTACTTTTTGCTGGAGCCGGAGCCGAAAAAATCTGGCGGCTCCACGGCTCCCAAATGTTTTTTTACAGCAGAATTTTTTTTTAGCTTTAAAATTCCAAATTTGTTTGATTGTTTGCCTCCTACAATTTGAAATGTTGTCATTTTACGAACGCCACAACAGTAACAGCGTTTAAATGATAGCGTGCACGCACATCACCACAAGAAATCTTTAATGGGGAATCGTTTTGTGTTCGTTTTAAATCTTGTTTACCCTCCGAAAATTTTTTAATGGCATATTATTTTGTTATATATAAAGTTAAAACAGTTTTATTTCATAATATAATTGTATCAATCATTTAAAATAAATTTTTACTACGACGACAAATAGAACGCGTCATTTCGTATTATTATTTGACCGCGAATTTGTAATAGACTAAAAACAAAATGGTCGCTTTCTGTAACAATTTTATTATAAACAGAATATCTGAAATAGTGTAGATAAATTTATAAGGCTGTGGCTATTCGGACCCGGGTCCCAATAAAATCCGATTGTTATTCGGACCCGTGGCAAATATGCACTAATCCTCTCCCTCAGTGTCATCTCTAATTAATCCTCTCCCTCTCTCTGTCATCTCTAATTAATCCTCTCCCTCTCTGTGTCATCTCTAATTAATCCTCTCCCTCTGTGTCATCTCTAATTAATCCTCTCCCTCTCTCTGTCATTTCTAATTAATCCTCTCCCTCTCTGTGTCATCTCTAATTAATCCTCTCCCTCTCTCTGTCATCTCTAATTAATCCTCTCCCTCTCTGTGTCATCTCTAATTAATCCTCTCCCTCTCTGTGTCATCTCTAATTAATCATCTCCCTCTCTGTGTCATCTCTAATTAATCCTCTCCCTCTCTCTGTCACCTCTAATTAATCCTCTCCCTCTCTGTGTCATTTCTAATTAATCCTCTCCCTCTCTGTGTCATCTCTAATTAATCCTCTCCCTCTCTGTGTCATCTCTAATTAATCCTCTTCCTCTCTGTGTCATCTCTAATTAATCCTCTCCCTCTGTGTCATTTCTAATTAATCCTCTCCCTCTCTCTGTCATCTCTAATTAATCCTCTCCCTCTGTGTCATCTCTAATTAATCCTCTCCCTCTGTGTCATCTCTAATTAATCCTCTCCCTCTCTCTGTGTCATCTCTAATTAATCCTCTCCCTCTGTGTCATCTCTAATTAATCCTCTCCCTCTCTCTGTCATTTCTAATTAATCCTCTCCCTCTGTGGCATCTCTAATTAATCCTCTCCCTCTCTCTGTCATTTCTAATTAATCCTCTCCCTCTGTGTCATCTCTAATTAATCCTCTCCTTCTCTCTGTGTCATCTCTAATTAATCCTCTCCCTCTCTCTCTGTCATCTCTAATTAATCCTCTCCCTCTCTCTGTGTCATCTCTAATTAATCCTCTCCTTCAGATGACCCCACCCGTGGGGAGGGGGATACCGTCTCATCATCAAAGTCTACCTCACAGCCAGCAGGTAGACTTTGTTGTCGGATGTTGACGAGGTGAAAAGTAACATTCTGCTGTCAAATTTTTGCCCAGTGTCCGGCTATCGAACATAGGGTCGCTTTGATCTGTAGTCTGCTGACCACCTGCTTGTGATGACGTAATTACAGGACGGTGTAAGAATGATAAATACCTATTATAGGTGGTAGTATTGATATTAGAGGGTTGAAGAACTAATTGGGGTAATGTAGGTTTTTGAAAAATATCTTTATAAATAACCGCCTTTACATATTAATCATATAAAGCAACGTGAAACTCAACTAATAAAACCCACTGATTTAAAACCAACATTTTCTTATATATATCAATACAAGTATTTATAGGTGCATTTAAAACTGAACGTGTTTTGTCTAAGAACATTGTAGATACGGTATTAAGAGAACTTGTGCGCTTGTTTTTTTTTTTTTGGTTAATTGAAAAATATAATTTTAACTAACTGACCATACAGCAGACCCAAGTATATTTTTTAGCCGACCTTACAGTGGCCAACTTATAATTATATTAAATCTTATAGCAGCACAAGAGTAGTTCAGTGACCTGATAGTCCCCTAAAATAATTAGAATATTATAAAGAAAGGTTAAAAAATGATGAATGTGGCTCTGTATAAAGATAACGAGATCATTTTGATGAATGTGGCTCTGTATAAAGATAACGAGTTCATTTAGATGAATGTGGCTCAGTTTAAAGATAACGAGATCATTTAGATGAATGTGGCTCAGTTTAAAACTAACGAGATCATTTAGATTACTGTGAATTGGTAGGACGATAATAAAATAATTGATACAGACCTGAATCTCCGAGATGTAAATTGGATCTGTAAATAAAGTCCAAGTGACTGACTCATCACAAGGTGGTGTGGTCAAACTTCCTGAGTACCGGTAAAAGTGAATATATTTCTCAGGCAGCAGTGATTCTAGTTTGCTTGGCTTTAAATTGATCTTTGTATCTGTAAAATAAAGATTGCCCCTATCTTTAAATGTTATCATGTCATGGGCTCTAATTTTGTATGCATTATTTAGTGAAATCACTCTCACATCAACAAATTCCAACACAATAAAGATGTTTGTATGCATTATTTAGTGAAATCACTCTCATATCAACAAATTCAAATACAATAAAGATGTTTGTATGGATTATTTAGTCAAATCACTCTCATATCAACAAATTCAAATACAATAATGATGTTTGTATGGATTATTTAGTGAAATCACTCTCATATCAACAAATTCAAATACAATAAAGATGTTTGTATGGATTATTTAGTGAAAACACTCTCATATCAACAAATTCAAATACAATAAAGATGTTTGTATGGATTATTTAGTGAAATCGCTCTCATATCAACAAATTCAAATACAATAAAGATGTTTGTATGGATTATTTAGTGAAATCGCTCTCATATCAACAAATTCAAATACAATAAAGATGTTTGCATGGATTATTTAGTGAAATCGCTCTCATATCAACAAATTCAAATACAATAAAGATGTTTGTATGGATTATTTAGTGAAATCGCTCTCATATCAACAAATTCAAATACAATAAAGATGTTTGCATGGATTATTTAGTGAAATCGCTCTCATATCAACAAATTCAAATACAATAAAGATGTTTGTATGGATTATTTAGTGAAATCTCTCTAATATCAACAAATTCAAATACAATAAAGATGTTTGTATGGAGTTCATTTTATAAGATTTCTTCAGATTTTTTTTTAAATGGTGTCTATTTAAATTGTGGTATTATTTTCTATGTCAGTTTAAAATAATAAGCCTCAACACTGCAACCACTGCTAATTGAATGACACATGTAACCAGACAATCGTGTTTCAGAAGCCTCAACACTGCTAATTAAATGGCACATGTAACCAAACAATCGTGTTTCAGAAGCCTCAACACTGCTAATTGAATGGCACATGTAACCAAACAATCGTGTTTCAGAAGCCTCAAAACTGCTAATTGAATGGCACACGTAACCAGAAAATCGTGTTTCAGAAGCCTCAAAACTGCTAATTGAATGGCACACGTAACCAGACAATCGTGTTTCATAAGCCTCAACACTGCTAATTAAATGGCACATGTAACTAGATAATCGTGTTTCAGAAGCCTCAACACTGCTAATTGAATGGCACACGTAACAAGACAATCGTGTTTCAGATATGTAGAAAAGTGTCTGTAAAAGCTACACAGTTACTGAATGTGTTTGTGAGTAGTGTGTCACAATATTTCCCTTTAATATTTCTGAAGCATTTGAATCTTTCTCCAACCTCATTCTAGTAATGTAAACAATGGAATAATAATAATAATAATAATATTGCTAATTTACGATATGTATACACGATTCTGTAGACTGTTAAATGTTTACAATAGATATTGACTATTTGGGTTACCAACACTTATAAACAATCTTGAAAACCTATACTTGTACACAAATGTTGGTTACCTATTGTAATAATCAGATTAGGCTAGATAATTTACAGTTGGCACAGAGATGGTTTTAATTATCTGGCCACTTAGTTTAGCGGAAGTGGGAATCAACAGACGATAATTTAGACGATAGATTTGGTAGAGACAAGCAGACGGACTTGATTCCTCATCTCACATCATTTTATACCATGTATGTATTTTCGTGAATAAGAATAAATAAACAATATATATATATTTATACAACCAAGTCTACCCAGTGCTTTATAACTGTGATTCGTCTCATACATGTGGATACTTAATAATTTTATATACACCCAAGTCAGTCAACAAGAATAACTCCGAAGAGACCATACTACTTTTTATACAAGTTCCTTAGAAATATAATATACATACAACTGATCTACTAACACACAATAACTAACCATGACATAATGGTATGCAGCGGAAAAGTTCTATAAAGAACATATATTATACATAATGCTGGAAAAATTCTCAGCGACGCCCATGAATGTGCTGACGGCTTGCGCAACCAGGACTCACATTACTGCCGGGGATATCCCTGGCACCGAGAACTGTCATCCCCGGCTCTGCTTTAGCTAATATATCCCTGCCGGGGATAAAACCATAGACATTTATCCTCGGCTCTGATTTTGCTAATATATCTCCTGCCGGGGATGAAACCATAGACATTTATCCCCGGCTATGCAGAATTTTTTTTTTTTACTCCCGGCACTGGTTTGTTATTTTCTTAAATCGAGCACTGGATGCAACAAAACACAAATTATTTCGTTACATTTTTTTTTAGCTTAGTTTTAAGAGGCATTTACATTCCACACTATTGTGTGTTTCATCGATATGTCAGCACAAAATGGAGACTGGGATAGGTGGCGATTGGACACGCAGGGGTTTAAACCCGTAACCCCCCGGGGGTGAAGATTGGGATCAAAGCCAAAGCTACCTATTTTAAAATCATAGCAATAATTGTTTATTTTCTAGAGTCCATATGTAGCCTAAATTTGTAATGGTCAAAATGGAACCCATGCTACATCTCTCGCGGGCTTGTTGTCACTTACTGCTACCCTCTTCCCTCCCCCCGAACAAATATTCTACACTCTTGAAACGAGCAATATATATATATATATATATATATATATATAAATGGGCTGTGCTGGAATCCGATTCCGGTTCCTGTTTTGATAAATCCTGTTCCGATTCCGGTTCCGATAAAAATGTGTCGGATTTAAGCCGGATTTTCTTTGTTGTTTGAAATTTTGGTGTAAGAAATTTTTTTGGCGTAACATAATTTTGAATATTTAGCACTAGACAATTAAATTAAAACAATAACTTCCTTCCTTTCTTCCTGCATTTTAAAAAATACAATAACGTCGACCGCTTTTAGTTCTATATGTAAGTAAAAGTATATTAAAAAAAGGAAGATTTGAATCGGATTTTGTCTAGTAGTAATAGGACACCTTACCTTCCGCTACTTTTTGATTCCGTGTTTTCTATAACTATATTTAGCTACAAAAGTTTAACTTCTTTTTTAAAGAGCCGACAACAATCTATTTTTGGGTGTTTATTAATAAACATGTTTATTATACTTTCTAAGATATGTTACCCATTTCTTTGTTTGATTGTAATAGAAATGAAGTTAAATTAGGTACAGCTTTATTAAAATACATTTTTAAAACAAAGAACCTGTTATTTTGACAGAGTTATCTTTCTAACTCAAGATTGGGGAAGGGGTTTAGTCACAGTCTTCAAGATCTAAATGGTTAATACTGTTTGTTGCTATCTAGAACTTAAAAACTAAATTTTTATTCTATTTTTCATTCTTATATCTTTTTTATGTTATGCGAGAAATTGCTACTTTATTCGGAAGAGTTAATATTTAATCTCGGTAAAATCCGGTTCCGTTCCCATTCTGGCATGATTAAAATATTAAATCCGATCTGGTTCAGATTCCTACAGGATCTACAAATTACAATCCGGTACAGCCCTAATATATATATAAAAAGTAAAGTTCCTCTTAGCCCTAACGGGCCTTCGGGGCAGATGAAGTGTAGAATTCATCTGTTTCTATAACCTCGGCATATGACGGGATTGTGTGGATAGCAGTTAAACGCCCAGCCGCCTTTACTTCCCCAACTTAAAAGTCAGGTACCCATTTAAAGCTGCGGGACTTAGGACGACTTTTCACCAAATTTCACCTGAAAAAAATTTCCTTATGGGCCTCACCGAGATCGAACCCTCGACTCTCTCAGGCTGACAGTCGAGTATCTACACCATCCGCCCCACAATATATATATATATATATATAATGTATCTATTAATTTACATACATTAATGTTGTTACCATTGTTTGTTAATTCTTTTTGCGAACGACCAAAAATATCAACATTTCAAATATCATTCAAAAAAATGCTAATAAGCAATCATCTTTTTTCTTGAGTCCAGAAATCTCCAAGAGTCAGACACAAAGACCCAAGAACGATAGTTTCACCTCTACAAGTTCCTCTAGACTTTGACGAGACCAAGATTGGATTTACAGAGGTCGGAGGTCGAGAGTATTCAAACCTGTCTCCGTGGGACTACATTAGGGATAACCATGTCTGGGTGGCTGGTGGATTTATTCTTGGGACGATTCCGGTAAGACAGTGGCTATAGTCTTAAATAATTATAATGACGTAATCAATATCTGATCAATAATTTATAAACTGGAGCGAAGAAGGACAGGGGGCGGGTGAAGTTTATTCTTAAGCGATTCGGGTAAGAGGATATTTTAGTTTTTGCCTTAAAAAACACACGATGACGTAGTCAAGTTTGAAAGTATTACACATAGTGTAGGTTTTCGTTTAACTCTTCCGGTGACCTATGGTTTTTTGCCTTTTTTAACTATCATTGGGTTGCTCTGTTCAATGAAGTTTTTGTTCATTTAAATCTTTAAAATACCCATTATTATATATCAACTCATTCAGAAATGCACAAACATTAAAACTGTGCCACTTTTCATTAAAAATAAATTTACAAACAAACATCAAGAAGGAAAAAAAATCTTTTTGAGATAAACTGTAAATTTTATTCTTATATGAAACCTCATTCAAAATTACATATTACAACACACAATTCAATGAAATCTATCAATAAATAAAATAGTTATGACATTTTATATAAAACACACACACACACTAATTTTATGAGCCGAAATTATCAGATAACCAAAACAAACAAAAACAAATTAATTTAAATTGAATAAAATGCCACATATTACATATTAGTGAGAGCAGAAATGCAGAATGTTTTATCATCTATTAGATTACTAGACAATCTTTATAATGATTTTATAGTATGTAAAATGTAAAAAAAAAAAGATGGTGTTAAATTTTATTCACAATTAAAAAACAGGTAGAAATAATTTTTATAACAATCCTAGTAATTATTATGACTATATTAAATCTACATTTAATATACACAATGTACTAAGGATTCATAAATATTTATCCACAAATATAATATTAAAAAATCATTTTTGTAAAACATGCAAAAACATTTCTTTATCGAAAAAAAAAAAAAGATTTTTTTCCTGAAATTAAGTGAAAGACATTTTAACATTGTGCTCATTTCTTCATCATGTAATAGCTAAAACCCAAATTTTCATCCCCTATTTAGTTGGCTTATCTATAATATATTGTCTAAAACTATATTTACCAATGCAGATTATTTCATCTATAGTAAGATTTCATAAGGCAGGCAGTGACTTTATTCTAAAAATTAATGGATATTTTACCTTGGCTTGCCAATCAGTGTGTTGTTCAGTCTCAAAATTTTATATTTTTAAAATCCATGAATTAGTTTGAATCTGAGCTTAGATATAAATGTGATCACATCCAAAGTCCATAGAATAGCACAACGGTGGAGAAATATGAATGTGTGGAGAAATATGAATGTTAAATTGGTGTTAGAATAATACTCATGCACAAAACTAAAAAGTGTAAAGCTCATTGGGTGTCACTTAGTCCAGTACTCCTACAGGGAACTTTTCAGGTCTTCCCCATGTTTTGCATTGCTGTTTGTATGTTCCATCGGTACCACAACTCCAGAAGAACACAACTTGATAAAAGCTCCTGCAGAAAAGTAAAAACAATGTAAATTTTGAGTGGAATTTTTTTTCATAAATGTAAAAGTACAATACAGTTTGTAATACATGATTTCTAACTTCATACATGTAATAATCAAAATTCTGATGATATAAACTTAACAAATTAGTAAAAAGTAACACTTTTCTTCCTTAGTAAAGAATACATATACACCAATGAATTTGATATTATTAGTAGGCTATTTTATTTATAAAAATGATTGTTACCTGGCATAAGAAATTCAAGATAACATTGTCTTGTTTCTTGTCATTCATCATCGAAAAGATGAAGGCCTGGTGCCTTAGCTGTAAGTGTCGAAATCGCTTTGAGAGGTCCATCATCACTAATGCGATAGTCATATATGTTTGTTCCCTAAAGTTAAGGATAAGACAAAATATTTATATAAATATACTGCATAATAATAGAATTACATTTATATAGACTATCAGGTTTAAAAATAATGTAGTTAACACAATTATAAGTTTATATCTTTTTTAAGTTACATGGCAGAATAATCCATAATTTTCTTCATAAGCATTTTCATTTATTTAAATGGGAAAAGCCTCAAAAATCAGCCGATAAATAGTAAACAATGTACTTTATTTGATATTATTAGTTATGGTTCATTTTATTTATGAATGATTGTTACCTGGCATAAGAAATTCAAGATAACATTGTCTTATTTCTTGTCATTCATCATTGAAAAGATGAAGGCCTGTCCCCTTTGTTGGCAGTGTCAAATCGCTTTGAGAGGTCCATCATCACTAAATGTCATAGTCATATATGTTTGTTCCCTAAAGTTAAGGATAAGCATTAAAATATTTATATAAATATACTGCATAATAATAGAATTACATTTATATAGAATTTATCAGGTTTAAAAATGTAGTTAACACCATTACAAATTTATATCTCTTTAAATTACATGACAGAATATTCCATAATTTTCTTTTATAAAGGATTCATTTACTTAGCCAAAAATTAAAATCAGCTGATAACATAAACAATTAGCTTTAGCACGTGTTATTATTTATTGATTCATTACAGAAAATTATAAAATTTTAAAGAAAAATCAGATTTATTTAACATAGAAATGAATACTTTAACTAATAATACCCAGGAAAATAGAAAACAAAATATTTTTCATTAAAAAAATTAAAATTATTAGCATAAAATAAGAAAACATCATACTTACATTCTTAGATTAGCATTCAGTGAAGAAACTAATGCAATATCTTCATGTTATGATGAATAAAGGCTACCATCTGACTCCCATTCATGAGAACTTTACTAGGGGAATAGTTTGAACTAAAAATCCGAGTCGTCTGAAGCTGTTTTATTATTTAAAAGGAGACAGAAGTGAAGCTGAAAGATACACGCTGTAAACGAACTAGCCAAAATGGCGACTGTCGTCGGCACAAAAGGTTTTTTTTTTCGTGTATTATTTTAAATTTCCAAAAATTTATTTTTTTTATTGTTCATTTTTTATTTTAACTAATTTTATTATCGCTCTTTAAAATAAAAAATATATAACAATATTTTGAAAGAAAATATTAATTTTTTTGTCTGGGGGCAATATTCTCATCCGTAAATAAATCAGGAAATTACTATGTTCGGACGCCGAAGACTTAAGGGCTTGTCTCAAAGCGAGCAGATTCAATTTCGTTATGTTATAATTGTACCACTTCCAGTCCGATTTTATATCATTACTCGTTTTTTTTATTTAAAATAAAAAGCTTACTGAATTTATACAAAACCTACAATGATCTATGTTTAATATTCGTGATACGGAAAATCCGATTATGTCTCTGTTAATTTTCACACACAATGAATCTAATTAATTCAAAATAATGACATCATCAGTACTCTCTCATGAAAATATTTCATGGTTTTATTGAAATCAATATTTACGTCATGAGCAAACTGTTTGTAAAAAAAAATGTAGATAAACATGTATTGATTAGTATTTGAAATTGCTTTGACTTTTTAAGTGAATATAATTTTGGTAAAGAATTAATTTGTTGTGTATGTGTTGTTGTTTTTTTCCCTGAAGAATTTAACTATATGTTTATTATTACTGATATCAATATGTGTCTATGCATATATTAATATATATATATATATATATATATATATATATATATATATGAATTCCAATTATTTCATTATTTTATTTTATTACATCGGCAAGGTTAAAAAAACACACTAGATATTTTTTAAGCCGTCACTGTATCTCATTTACAGTCTGTATGACATAGTTACCTTATTACATCGCCATCTTGAAAGTAAAGTTTACGTGAAACATCGGTAAACATTTTACTTTAAATAGTAGTTAAAATACGTTACATATATATTTTTATTTTTCTATTATTTTAACTCCTTAGGTGGTCAAGAAGTTTGTCGCCGCCTATGAAAAGGCTTTCGCCTTCCCTTCAGCAGAACATGTCCAGTACTGATCAGCAGGTGATCGGCGCCATGTATTCACCCCAGATGATCAGAGAGCAGGAAGTGCAGATGAAGGTTTACCCTGCGGGGACGGCTCCTTTGGGCCAGGCGCGGCTCGACGCCCAATATTTCTGTCTCGGCTACAAGTGTAAAGAGGCGGCGGAGATTAGAAAAGCGAACACAAGCCTCGTGTCAAGTCATTGGCAGAGATGACTAATTATTTATTACATCGATTGAGATGGTACACACACCCACACACCCCCTCACACACACACACCCACACCCACACACATCTTACAGTTATAACGTTGTAAAATAGAAAGCACCTTGAATTGTACAGACAAGAGACCAAACCCGACCACTAAACACCTTTTCGAAAAGTATTACCGATTTCATTCTATATTTCTCAAAAATGACAGCACAGCTGACACCCATACAACTCCTTATTACAAAAAAATAAGACCCCCCCCCACACACACACACACACCTTCGACAGTTTCTCCTGTGTTGTTTATGAATTGTCCCTCTCCCAATTTAGTGATTTTTTTTTTTACTGCAATGATCTACACAGAAATTATTTTAATGTTCGTGGTAGTTAATGTAAATAAAACCGCTTGTTTAACATTACTTAGAATTGATATAAATGAAAATACAAAAAAATTGCACACCTTTGCCTAGTATAAGACAACAAGTTGGTACTACTAAAAACTACAACAGTTCTTTCCATATACAGGATTCCGCTTAATTCGGGACACCGCTTAATTGGGACAGCCGCTTATTTGGGACAAATCTCAAAGAAACCAATCCAAGAAGCCAATAGTAAATGTGTATGTTTAACTGGGACAGCCGCTTAAATGGGACAAAAGGCCTCGGTCCTGATGCCCCAATTAAGCGGAATCGACTGTATGCAATTTTTGAAACACAGATGTTTCAATGACTTTGACCTTCAAAAGTACAGCTGGCCAAAAGAAATTCACAACACGATTGTGTTATTTCATACTTTGAACTTAGCACATCGCATGTGTGTGCCGCTTTGATAGTGAGGCGGATATGTGTTAGGCACAGCCTCATCTACTGCGTGTCTGGTCACCTAAATGTATTTCCTCCCCGTGGTACGTCCAAGGTCGGTGCACTATCGTCTATGGAAGAGGAGATGAGAGAATGACACTAGTGCATCTTCCCATTAATGGCTTGCGATGATGTCAGATATAGAATCTCATTCTGACAGGGACTTAACATAGAGTTAACATACTGACCACTATCAGGTTAGGGCCTGCTTGGAGCCCCCCCCTGCCTCTCACCCCCAACCCCTGTAATCGAACTAAAACCGAATACGACCCCTAGCTCTAGGTCCTGCCATTGGTACGGATGCCTGCATCGACGATGTTCCCCCTCACCCCGCCCAGGGGCTGTGTATCTTAAAGCCGGTCCCCACCATTCATCATTAGTTTATATCAACAATTACTAGTGGCGTGTTCATAATGTAAATTACAGCTCACAAACGTATTTAGTTATTTTTTTTACTAGGTACGTGTGCACTGAGTGGGGGTCCTGTAAAATGAATTTGAGATTTATTTCAATAAATAAAACATTGCCGTTGTTTTTATTTTTTTTTCCTAAATTCTGATTCCCAATTCCCACCCCTCCCTGATTCTGAGCTGCAGAAGACGCCCCCCCTCTACCATCCCCACCCCACCACCCACCCTCTCCTATTGGCACAAGCATTGGACTACCATTCACTGTTGACTGGTAAGCATACGATATAATGATATGACATTTTCTGACAATTTTTTTCTTTTCATACAAAATTTCATTTACAAAGTTCCATACAAAATTCCATACAAAAAATTACATACGAAATTGCAGAACTATTGTTTTATATATATATATATACTTTTTTTCATTTTCCAGCCTTTCACGTAAGTGACTTGTTAGCAATATCTTTATGTTGATGTTTAATATTTAACGTTGTTATATTCCGTCACACGATGCATCCTGTCCCCCAGATCGGGGTAACCCATCGAGACACGCCCGGGGTGATATTCCCTTTGTAAATAATGTATAATTTTTATTTATGTCTGACAATGTATGAATTTGAGCACAGAACACGTTTCACTTTTTTTTTTGTTTTGCTAATATTTTGTATGAATATAATTCATAATGAAGTATGCTCTCCTTAATTTGAATTTTTTCCCGATCTCAATGAATGATTGTTATATAGACAGCTACTTCTCCAGTATCATGTCAATACCCAAATGAAACAAGGAAATCCACTTCGACATTTCATGCAATTATTCATTCATTTACTAGCGATGTACCCTGCAAAATCTTTGCATAGAGTCATATCCTCAGGGCTTGATCGGTAGGCTAGGTTATTTTTGGTTTCAGGCAGATCCGATTTTTTCATGATTGTATTTTAAACTGTTGTATTAATTCTTTACTTTCGATTTAGCGCAGAACCAAAACTCGCTTTTATAGGTATATTATTACAAGGAAAGCTCACTGACATATCATCCAATTATTCAATTGTTACAAGGAATGCCACTGACGTTGTCATTATTTCATTGCTACAAGGAAAGTCACTTACATTGCAATTATTCCATTGTTACGAGAAAATCCACTTGCATTGCAATTATTCCATTGTTACGAGGAAAGCCACTTCACATTGAGTAAGAAATGTACTCCGGGATGTAAGGCAGCTTAGGACGTATTGTAAGAATGGGCGCCGAAAGAGCGCTGTAAAATGTTGTTTTTTTTTTTGCCTTTTTTTCAGATTGGGAAGAGGGCTCCAAAAAATTTAATCCTCCACAGGGCGCCACAATAGTTAGCTACGGCTCTGTGTGTATTGGCGCCACAATAGTTTTGACTTTTTATTAAATTAAGATGACCTGTTTTATGTTCACGGACATATATACTGCTGATACGTCTGTATATATTTATCCCACATCGAATCAGTGTGATTGATGCAATTTTACTTTGATATATTTCTGATAGACAGTAAAATAACGACCATCGCACAATGTGTTGCGTTTGTTTACAAAAGTGTTGCTAAAAATAAACCTGCACATTGTTTACTTAATGTGTTTACTTTTTTTTCTTCCTTTTTTTCGGTCTTAGTTTTGTTTTCTTTTTTATTTTGGTTCGGTCTCCAATTGGTCTACCCATGGTAGGACTTTTCTTATCATCATATAAACACATTGAACAGAAAGAATTGTCTCCCCCTAGACATCACAGTGATGGTATAAACACATTGAACAGAAAGAAATGTCTCCATAGACATCACAGTGATGGTATAAACACATTGAACAGAAAGAATTGTCTCCCCCATAGACATCACAGTGATGGTATCTTGTCACATTGAACAGAAAGAATGTCTCCCCTATAGACATCACAGTGATGGTATAAACACATTGAACAGAAAGAAATGTCTCCCCCATAGACATCACAGTGATGGTATAAACACATTGAACAGAAAGAAATGTCTCCCCCATAGACAACACAGTGACGGTATAAACATATTGAACAGAAAGAAATGTCTCCCCCAATAGACATCACAGTGATGGTATAAACACATTGAACAGAAAGAAATGTTCCCCCCATAGACATCACAGTGATGGTATAAACACATTGAACAGAAAGAAATGTCTCCCCCATAGACATCACAGTGACGGTATAAACACATTGAACAGAAAGAAATGTCCCCCCCCCCATAGACATCACAGTGACGGTATAAACACATTGAACAGAAAGAATTGTCCCCCCCCATAGACATCACAGTAACGGTATAAACACATTGAACAGAAAGAAATGTCTCCCCATAGACATCACAGTGACGGTATAAACACATTGAACAGAAAGAATAGTCTCCCCCATAGACATCACAGTGACGGTATAAAACACATTGAACAGAAAGAATTGTCTCCCCCCATAGACATCACAGTGACGGTATAAACACATTGAACAGAAAGAAATGTCTCCATAGACATCACAGTGATGGTATAAACACATTGAACAGAAAGAATTGTCCCCCCCATAGACATCACAGTGACGGTATAAACACATTGAACAGAAAGAAATGTTCCCTCATAGACATCACAGTGATGGTATAAACACATTGAACAGAAAGAATTGTCCCCCCATAGACATCACAGTGACGGTATAAACACATTGAACAGAAAGAATTGTCCCCCCCCTATAGACATCACAGTGACGGTATAAACACATTGAACAGAAAGAATTGTCCCCCCATAGACATCACAGTGACGGTATAAACACATTGAACAGAAAGAAATGTCTCCCCCCTATAGACATCACAGTGACGGTATAAACACATTGAACAGAAAGAATTGTTCCCCATAGACATCACAGTGACGGTATAAACACATTGAACAGAAAGAAATGTCTCCCCCCATAGACATCACAGTGATGGTATAAACACATTGAACAGAAAGAATTGTCCCCCCCCATAGACATCACAGTGACGGTATAAACACATTGAACAGAAAGAATTGTTCCCCCATAGACATCACTGTGACGGTATAAACACATTGAACAGGAAAGAATTGTCCCCCCATAGACATCACAGTGACGGTATAAGCACATTGAACAGAAAGAATTGTCTCCCCCATAGACATCACTGTGACTTGGTATAAACACATTGAACAGAAAGAATTGTCCCCCCATAGACATCACAGTGACGGTATAAACACATTGAACAGAAAGAATTGTCTCCCCCATAGACATCACTGTGACGGTATAAACACATTGAACAGAAAGAATTGCCCCCCCATAGACATCACAGTGACGGTATAAACACATTGAACAGAAAGAATTGTTCCCCCATAGACATCACTGTGACGGTATAAACACATTGAACAGAAAGAATTGCCCCCCCCCATAGACATCACAGTGACGGTATAAACACATTGAACAGAAAGAATTGTCTTCCTCTATAGACATCACTGTGACGGTATAAACACATTGAACAGAAAGAATTGTCCCCCCATAGACATCACTGTGACGGTATAAACACATTGAACAGAAAGAATTGTCCCCCCCATAGACACCACTGTGACGGCATAAACACATTGAACAGAAAGAATTGTCCCCCCCCCATAGACATCACTGTGACGGTATAAACACATTGGAACAGAAAGAATTGTCCCCCCCATAGACATCACTGTGACGGTATAAACACATTGAACAGAAAGAATGTCCCCCCCATAGACATCACTGTGACGGTATAAACACATTGAACAGAAAGAATTGTCCCCCCCATAGACATCACTGTGACGGTATAAACACATTGAACAGAAAGAATTGTCCCCCCCATAGACATCACTGTGACGGTATAAACACATTGAACAGAAAGAATTGTCCCCCCATAGACATCACTGTGACGGTATAAACACATTGAACAGAAAGAATTGTCCCCCCCATAGACATCACTGTGACGGTATAAACACATTGAACAGAAAGAATGTCCCCCCATAGACATCACTGTGACGGTATAAACACATTGAACAGAAAGAATTGTCCCCCCCATAGACATCACTTTGACGGTATAAACACATTGAACAGAAAGAATTGCCTTCTCATAGACATCAATAGACGGTATAAACACATTGAACAGGAAAGAATTGTCCCCCCATAGACATCACTGTGACGGTATAAACACATTGAACAGAAAGAATTGTCCCCCCCATAGGACATCACTGTGACGGTAGATTGGACGGAAATATTTCCTTGGCATTCCTGAAGCTACTTGTGTCATGACGTATACAGATTTTGACGTGACTAAGATGCCAAATGACAAAAAAAAAAAGGACACAAACGTAAGAGGCGCTTTATTTGAACTGACCCATAGACAGCACGGTCCCACGGACAGTTTGACCACGGGACAGTTTCACCACAGGACTAGTTCGACCATGTCAACTGATTAAAATAGTATTTGAATAATTATTTCTTTGTTTTAAAATATGTTTATTAACTTTGTTCAAGTTTCGTTTATAATTTTGTTTAAGATTACTAATTGTATTCGTTTAGTTTATGATATGTGTCTTAATTGTTTAAAAATATGTGTTCTAATTGTTTGAAATATATTTTCTAATTGTTTAAAAATATATGTTCTAATAGTTTAAAAATATATTTTCTAATTGTTTAAAATATATGCATTAGTCTTTGTGATCTCTTAGCAATTGATACGAATCGTGTGAATATGTATGTAATTTTTTCTAATTAATATATGCTTTTTTTACCTCTTGAATTGAACTTTTAACACAGAACTGTTAAATACTTTTAGTGTTTTGGATGTAATACTTAAACACATAATATTAACAAAATTAAAAAAATCCCCCCTCCTCGTGCATCATACTTGGAGTTTCACTGACCATGTTCTACCTCTTACTTATATCCGGGGTCAAACTGTCCCGTGAGCTCAGTGCCGCAGGGTCGGACTGACCCCTTGAGTGAATTGTCGCAGGGTCGAACTGTTTCCTTGGTCGAAGTGTCGCGGGGGGAGTCAAGGTGTCACGGGGTTGAAGTGTCAGTGGGGTCAAGGTATGCGGGGTTGAAGTGTCGGGGGCCGGGGAGGGTGTCGCGGGGTTGGAAGTGTCGCGGGGGTGGGGGTCAAGGTGTCGCGGGTGTCGAAGTGTCGCGGGGTTCTAAGTGAGTATTATAAGACAACCATTTAGGTTTCATAATCCCTTCCATTCCATGTTTGTGTTTCTTTTGATGATAGTCAGTCAATCTCTGATAAATCTTTCAGCATCATTGAATAGCGCGCTGGTCTGTAGTGAAACATCTCCAAGACGTGTAATGTCGTGTTGCATCACACCTACACACATTCCAATCTCTGGCCAATATAAGCTTAGGTTTTAAGTGTAGGTTACTTGATGTACCCAACCATGAAGTCTATGTGAGACACGTGTCCAACCAAATTAGTCTAAATTAGACAATGAGCCCATCCATTTAATCCAGGTAAGGCTACGAACCCAACAATTAAGCCTAGGTAAGACTATGAGCCCATCCATTTAACCCAGGTAAGGCTATGAACCCAACAATTAAGCCTAGGTAAGACTATGAGCCCAACCATTTAATCCAGGTAAGGCTATGAACCCAACAATTAATACTATTTGAGACTATGAGCCCAACAACTAAGCCTAGGCAGGACTATGAGCCCAACACCAAGCCTAGGTAAGACTATGAGCCCATCCATTTAATCCAGGTAAGGCTATGAACCCAACAATTAAGCCTAGGTAAGACTATGAGCCCATCCATTTAACTCCAGGTAAGGCTAAGAACCCAACAATTAAGCCTAGGTAAGACTATGAGCCCATCCATTTGAATCCAGGTAAGGCCATGAACCCTAACAATTAAGCCTAGTGTAAGACTATGAGCCTATCCATTTAACCCAGGTAAGGCTATGAACCCAACAATTAAGCCTAGGTAAGACTATGAGCCCATCCATTTAACCCAGGTAAGGCTATGAACCCAACAATTAAGCCTAGGGTAAGACTATGAGCCCATCCATTTAACCCAGGTAAAGCTATGAACCCAACAATTAAGCCTAGGTAAGACTATGAGCCCATCCATTTAAACCCAGGTAAGGCTATGAACCCAACAATTAAGCCTAGGTAAGACTATGAGCCCATCCATTTAACCCAGGTAAGGCTATGAACCCAACAATTAAGCCTAGGGTAAGACTATGAGCCCATCCATTTAACCCAGGTAAGGCTATGAACCCAACAATTAAGGCTATTTGAGACTATGCGCACATTCAGCCAGGTCAAGGTCGAGACCTACATCGATCAACTCCCTTGATTTCTGCCTAGGTTCCACTTTCACATCTGTCCTATCAAGACTTGATTTGGTTCAGCTGTATAAACGTATGACGTCAAATCATGAACACCCCTGAAATTCTCCGGGATAAAACTTGCCAAGATTTAACGCTTTTCTAGAGAAATAAAAAATGCTTGGATCAAAGCCAAAAAAAAAAATTCAATTAGATATTGCTGTATATAAAAGTTGAAATATTTCACATGGTATTGAATTACAGGTAATTTTCATATACCGACAAAAGTAATAGAAAACAGTATCAAGCACACTGTAATTTTCAATAAACGCTACATACATTTCAATTAATAATGGGAGCTGATTTAGGGAATACATCACACGTGCAACAGGTTTTTTGTCTGTGCGATTATAATCTATAAAAGTACACCACTTGGTGAATCGGACGTTTATGTCAACATACATAATGATAAAAAACATATATAATGATAAATATAACCTGAAAAGTACATCAAAAAAAATATTTCCAAAGTCAAAACATGAAACGCCGTCAGCATGAATAATTATTATCTCTGAACTATGACTCTGTCAAAGGGAGACTAGCTGCGATGAAAGCGACGAGGCTTATGTGATGTCCCTTGTAAGAGATGAGATACAATCTCTTAGAACCTATTAGCCAATGGGACAGTCTTTTATGGTGCCCTTCTTTCATCCCCACCAAAGCTGATAGTAAAATGACCATGGAGGCACCACGGGAGACATAAAGGGGATGTTTGCGGTGAATTTTATAGATTCACCAGGTAATGTCATATCTTATAAGACTAATTTTAAAGAAAGGAACTCATTGCGGTACACTATATACAAAAAAATACTTTAACAGAATCTTAATATATTTTACTTCGTCTATCTACTACTACTAATAACGCAAACTACTTCTAACTAATGGGGACTTCCGAAATAGAACTAACCACGTCTAGCTATTAAGCATGTCAGCACTATACTCTACTGCATATTTCTCTCATCTACTCTCTACTCTAATTATTTCTAACTTAACTTAATAAAGGTCGGGGTGGGGGGAGGTGATCACGCGTGATATGCATGTGCCATTAGCAGTCATCAAATGCAGGTTGGGAGTTTGGCTTGGTCAACTAAGATGGGTCATTAGTTTGGGGAGGGGGAAAGTTTCACCAGCCGGTGTAGAGAGGGGGGCGGAAGGTGGTGGGGGTAAATCTTCAAACGCTGCAGGGGAAAACCCATGACCTGAGATATCATTTGGTCGTCACAGGAGATCGAAGCAGGGACCTTCAGGTTGACGTCCGAGCGCTTTACAGAACGACCATCCGTCGTATATACTAGTTGGAATGTATGTAGCACAGTGCTTTACACAACGACCATCCGTCGTATATACTAGTTATGTATGTAGCACAGTGTTTTACACAACGACCATCCGTCGTATATACTAGTTATGTATGTAGCACAGTGCTTTACACAACGACCATCCGTCGTATATACTAGTTATGTATGTAGCGCAGTGCTTTACAGAACAACCATGGTCGTATATACTAGTTATGTATGTAGCACAGTGCTTTACGCAACGACCATCCGTCGTATATACTAGCTATGTATGTAGCACAGTGCTTTACAGAACGACCATCCGTCGCATATACTAGTTATGTATGCAGCACAGTGTTTTCATACAACGACCATCCGTCGTATACTTGTTATGTATGTAGCACAGTGCTTTACAGAACAACCATGCGTCGTATATACTAGTCATGCATGTAGCACAGTGCTTTACTGAACGACCATCCGTCGTATATACTAGTTATGTATGTGTAGCACAGTGCTTTTGTTTCATGCAAAGCGAGTCTGTATACAAAGAGGAAACAACGGTCTTGGTGGTTAAACGTCCGACTATCAACCTGAGGATCCCCGATTCAATTCTCCGAGTAGCGAGTAAATTTTTTCAGGTTATGGTGAAAACTTCGGAAGCGTGTTGCACTATGGGCGTGATGGGGATGAAAGTGCCCGTATACTATGCAATGTGTTCACTGTACCGAAACCTATGTGCTGTGACCTGTGTGTTCGGTTTACACTGTACTGCATGTGATTAGTGTACAGCGACTGTCACAACAGCGACCACATGATAGCGACTGTAGTAAAAGAGCGAATGTTATAACAGCGACTAATCCATCAGACAACTGGCAACAGCTGAAAAAAACACACACACATACAACAAATCGTTGCAACTGCTCATTATAAAATTCAAGGCCAAAAAAATTACAAATTACATTTCATTTATTCTCGATGAATTAAATGAATTAAAAAATAAAAATGTAATTTGAATTCGCTACATACGAAGTCACATGATTAAAAAAGCTGACTTTCAGCAGGAAGGAAATAGATCAAAGACTGTACAAGAAAACTTCCATGGCTTATTATTACGTCACTTCCTTGTCGATTTTGTAAACTCTATTGTAGGCTACGGTACGTTTTTTAAAACTAAAAACTCTCAACTCTCTTAACTCTTCATCTCTTAACTAATATGTCGCCAATCCAGCCGTATTTCACCTATAACGTCCGCTCCCACTAATCTTCTGACTGCACAGTCTACTTCCATATAGATCACTAAAACACACAAACACACACACACACACACACACACACACACACACATACAACTAATCGTTGCGACTGGTTATTAAAAAAATTCAAGCCAAAAGGAATTAGCATAAGAAGTCACGTGATTGAAAAAGCTGATTTTAAAACAGGATAGAAATAAATCAAAGCAAAATCATTTCAACAAAACAACCGATATCAGAAAAAAAAATTATATCAATAAGGAATTAATATTTATTATTTTATCCTGGCAGTCTAATCTGGTGATGATGATAGCTGTTGTTTATTGTACAGGTTTAGTTGCGTCAAGGCTGAGTGAGTGGATGTGATATTATTTACAACTAGCTGTACCCCTGCAAAACCTTAGCATAGAGTTATATCCTCCCTTAGGCTTGGTCGGTAGGCTAAGGTTATTTTTTGGTTTCGGGCAGATCCGATTTTTTAATGATTGTATTTTAAATGCAATACTATTTTATTTATAATTTAGCTTGATTTGAATCCAGGGCTTTATTTACTGCTGGGATGCCGGGGATATCCCCGGCTCTGCTTTAGCTAATATATCCCTGCCGGGGATGAAATTCCCGGCTCCGCAGAAATTTTAGATCATCCCCGGCACTGGTTTTTTCTTTAAATCGAGTACTGGATTAGACGCAGAGTCGAAATCGCTTTTATTTATATTTACAACACTTGTCGTTCCCTGACATATTATGGTAGAGAGAACATTCTGGAACGTGAGCGCCTGGTTGGCTTCGACGTTGTTACACTATTTAGTACAATACAAGCATGTGTGACAAAAATCTTCTGGGCCTGATAATCATTTTTCAACCAACCCACGAGAGGCTGCTCATATCATGGTAAATAAATTGCAAAGTGACTAGGCAGTGAAGTGAGTTGTTGCATTAGTCTCAGAGAGACTGTTTGCACTTACAAGTGACGTCCACGGAAGTGACAGACAATTATTTCACCAGGGACTAAAGATGCATTATGTGAAACAAATTTACATCAAATCTTTAATGCAGCACAGGTTGTAGACATATTTGCAAAGTAGTATTATTCTTTCACATCGAACTGTGTATGCTGAAATGCAAAGCTCGCTGTTCTCGTGTGTATACTACATGTACCTATACTACATGAAACTATAATACATGTAACTATACTACATGTAACTATACTACATGTAGCTATACTATATGTAACTATACAGCATGTAACTATACTTCATGTAAATATACTACATGTAACCATAATACATGTAACTATACAACATGTAACTATATTACATGTAAATATACTACATGTAACTATACTATATGTAACTATACAACGTGTTACTATACAACATGTAACTATACTATATGTAACTATACTACATGTAACTATAATATATGTAACTATACTACATGGACCATAATACATGTAATTATACAACATGTAACTATACTACATGTAAATATATTACATGTAACTATACTACATGTAAATATACTACATGTAAATATACTACATGAAACTATAGTAATCTGAAACGTAGGATTTCAGGTTGACTACATTTGAATATTTCATATCCCGATGTCTTCAAAATTTGTATGCATTGTTAAATGTTTCAATCTCATTTTATGTATGAAACAAAACAGTTTTTAATTAACAAAAAAAAAAATGTTTCAAAGTTAGGAAGCTATTTTCTTTTACTTATAAAGTGTAAGTGTGTGTGTTACACCCTGTTGTGTGTTACACCCAGCTGTGTCTACACCCAGTTGTGTGTTATACCTTCAGTTGTGTGTTATGCCCAGTTGTGTGTTACAACCAGTTGTGTGTTATGCCCAGTTGTGTGTTACACCCAGTTGTGTGTTATGCCTAGTTGTGTGTTACACCCAGTTGTGTGTTATACCCAGTTGTGTGTTACATCCAGTTGTGTGTTATACCCAGTTGTGTGTTATACCCAGTTGTGTGTTATACCCAGCTGTGTGTTATACCCAGTTGTATTTAATACCCAGTTGTGTGTTATACCTAGTTGTGTGTTATACCCAGTTGTGTGTTACATCAAGTTGTGTGTTGGGCCCAGTTGTGTGTTACACTCCAGTTGTGTGTTATACCCAGTTGTGTGTTATACCTAGTTGTGTGTTATACCCAGTTGTGTTTAATACCCAGTTGTGTGTTATACCCAGTTGTGTGTTACACCCAGTTGTGTGTTATACCCAGTTGTGTGTTATACCCAGTTGTGTGTTATACCCAGTTATCAGAGACAGTAGAACAAATATTCAGTCCTGCACTGTAGTATATACACATCTGGTATATACTGGTATATACTCTGGTATATACTCTGGTATAAATACTCTTACATGAATACCCAGAATGCGTCTCTGATTGATGTCAAACGAGACCACTCAAAATGTGCAATCTGTTTATTCTTCGCATTGATATACTGTCTTTGTATTAATAATAATAATAGTAATAAAAATTGACAATAGGGGATGCTGGCTGAAAAGTATATTTATTGGGAAATATTATGTAGAGAGGAAAGAAAAAATTGTTTGATGATATGAAAAATAATTTTAAAATTGGGGGAAAGGGGGAGCGGCTTGAATTTTTTTTTTTAAATTAAAAAAAAAATTTCAAGAATACAGTGCAACAGAGTATCAATATGAATTTGTGTGTGTGTGTGTGTTTGTGTGTGCGTGTGTGAGTGTGTTTGTGTGAGTCTGTGTGTGTGTGAGTTTGTGCGTGTGAGTGAGTCTGTGTGTGTGTGAGTTTGTGTGAATGAGTTTGTGTGTGTGTGAGTTTTTGTGTTGGTGTGTTTGTGCGTAAGTGTGTGTGAGTGTGTGAGGGCGTACAGAGAGAGAATATTATATCTTTTTTTTCCAACAAAAAAAATTCAAGTAAATTCTACGGAAATTTGTCAAACATTGATCGATTTAGAGCAATAACCGATAATAATTGGTTAATTGTATTTTCCTCTTCCCATAGTTTCTTGTGAAACAAAGATATCAATTGAGCATCTTTCCAATGAATTCATCACGTGAGTGTGATTGTGTGTGTGTGGCGGGGGGGGGAGAATTAATACAACAGTATTTCCAGCAGAATATACAATCATGAAAAAATCGACCCTGCCTGAAACCAAAAATAGCCTAGCCTCCGATCAAGCCTATGGGGATATAACTCTATGCAAAGGTTTTGCCCACCCCAATGGTGATACTAACTGCTAGCAACTATGTGTGTGAAGTCCTCTGTAAGGATGAGATAATCTCTTAGATCCTATAAACCACTAATGGGACGGTTTTTTATGATGCCCTCTTTCTTTCATCCCCTACCCATAGCCGATGGTGCAATGGCCATGGAGGCACCACAGGAGATATATCGTGAATTTGAGTTCAGACCTGAAAAAATGTCCTTGGTCTTCACCGGAGATCGAACCAGGTACCTTCAGGTCGACAGTCGAATGCTTTAGCGCACGACCATCCGTTCACTAGAAACTATATCATAATCCATTTTTCAGCCCGTAGCGGGGACCTAGAAGACTATAGTACGAAGGCAGTGACGTGTATGACTACATCAAGATAAATGTAATGAGTCAGACATTACTTAGTGTTTCCTGCCAATGCGGTACGCGTACCCACATGGGAGTGTGTGAAGAGTTTGGTGAAAGGGGGGGTTATTGACAATATGGGTGTGAGTGGGCCACCAATTGTGTGTGTGTATGTGTGTGTATATGTCACCTAATTGTGTGTGTATGTCACCTAATTGTGTGTGTGTGTGTGTATATGTCACCTAATTGTGTGTGTGTGTATGTCACCTAATTGTGTGTGTGTGTGTATATGTCACCTAATTGTGTGTGTGTATGCCACCTAATTGTATGTTAGTGTGTGTGTGCTAACATTTGTGTGACATATCCTACTGCCATGGGTTGCACCTGGACGAGTGAGAGACGAGAAGACGTGGGTGGAGAGAGAGACGAGAAGACGTGGGTGGAGAGAGAGACGAGAAGACGTGGGTGGAGAGAGAGACGAGAAGACGTGGGTGGAGAGAGACGAGAAGACGTGGGTGGAGAGAGAGACGAGGAAGACGTGGGTGGAGAATGACGAGAAGACGTGGGTGGAGACAGAGACGAGAAGACGTGGGTGGAGAGAGAGACGACAAGACAAGGGTGGAGAGAGAGACGACAAGACAAGGGTGGAGAGAGAGACGACAAGACAAGGGTGGAGAGAGAGACGAGAAGACGTGGATGGAGAGAGAGACGACAAGACAAGGGTGAAGAGAGAGACGAGAAGACGTGGGTGGAGAGAGAGACGAGAAGACGTGGGTGGAGAGAATGACGAGAAGACGTGGTGGAGACAGAGACGAGAAGACGTGGGGTGGAGAGAGAGAGAGACGACAAGACTAGGGGGTGGAGAGAGAGACGAGAAGACGTGGGTGGAGAGAGACGAGAAGACGTGGGGTGGAGAGAGAGACGACAAGACAAGGGTGAAGAGAGAGACGAGAAGACGTGGGTGGAGAGAGAGACGAGAAGACGTGGGTGGAGAGAATGACGAGAAGACGTGGGGTGGAGACAGAGACGAGAAGACGTGGGGTGGAGAGAGAGAGAGACGACAAGACTAGGGTGGAGAGAGACGAGAAGACGGGTGGAGAGAGAGACGAGAAGACGTGGTGGAGAGAGAAAGAGAGAGACGACAAGACTAGGGTGGAGAGAGAGACGAGAAGACGTGGATGGAGAGAGAGACGAAAATAGTGTGGGTGGAGAGAGAGAGACGACAAGACGTGGGTGGAGAGAGAGAAGAAAAGACGGGTGGAGAGACGCGTTCGAGACCACGGGACAATTTCGTGGGAGGCTGAGTATGAGACGGAAGCGGAGCGAGATGTGCTCTTGAAGTAGATTGTCAGTATACCACATCACGACTGGATGTTAATTAGTTTTTTTTTATTTCTCTAGAACTGGTAACTTTTCTGTTACGATTGTTTCTATCTGTCTGCTGGATTGTGCTGTAGCCGTTAACGCTGCCGTAATGTCCCATGCAGGACGACAGCCGGTTACTAAGCCTATCTCTAATTCAACTTGATTTCTGTTTTAATTGACGAGTGTTTTGTTTCCCTGATTGTTTGAGTTACTCTGCTCAGGTAGGGAACACACGCAACGACAGCCTGTGCCTGCACAGCCAAACCCTCAGGGGCTACGACCGGTCCAACGAATTATTATTAACCAATTATAATACGGTGTGCGCGCTGCACAAGACTGAGTAAGATTGAGTAAACATTCAAACACCAAAAAATCGATGAGGGGAAACTAGAACATGTAAAAACAATTTGTCGAGTTGACGTTGTTTTTGTTTTATGCTGGGTGGTACTCTGTATTATAAAAATATTAAAACAAAATATGGGGCAATATGAATGTCGAAGGTTTGGGAAGCACTGCTCTAAACGGATTGATAATTGCTTACTGTCATGCAACGCTATATCGCCCGTGGTGCCTCCATGGCTATTGCACTATATATATATATATATATATATATATATATATATATATATAGGCTATGGTGGGGATGAAAGAAGGGCATTGCAAAAAACAGGTCCCATAAGTGGTTTATAGGATCTAAGAGATTTACATCTCATTCTTACAGGGATAATCATATCACTCAAAACACTGTTGAACTGCTCTACGTCAAAGAAAATATGCACCATGAAATATATTACTTCCTTTTTATGGTCAACTACATGTTTATGATGTGTGTTTATATCAGATGCATTCCAAAATAACTTTTGTCAAATTTTTTTTTTTGGTGCATTAAGTTTTTTGTGTTTCTTTTGACTGGAAACAGCACAGAAAAAAAAAAATTCATGAATATTTGACTCTATTTAGTACTGCCCTCAACGACACTGAAATTTTAAATCACTTTGAATGAATTTTTAAATGCGATATGCAAAGCACACAGAAAATGCTGGAAGGTTCTGGGAAGTCTTAGAAAATCTATATGTTACCGGCAAAGTGTGAAAATGTCGGCATTCTATAGAATGTCGGTGCAATGTGTAGAATGTCTGGTGGTTTTAGGCAAAGTATAAAATTTTGAAATCGTGGCATACTTTTCCTAGGCATTATATAAAAATATAACGTTTTTACTAAGCCACGGCCCCCTCCTCCCATTCCATTCTTGATCCGCCCCAATCAGTTCATTCTTTGAAAAGGTTTTTGTAAATATAAATCTAAACTTTGGGTGGATGGAAAAGAATTCGATGTAAAAAATATATAAGTAAATCTGGATCTAGCAGCGGCCCATCACGTGACATATTTTGTGGATGTTTACACAATTTCAACTGTACACTTTTTTTGAATAAGTTGAACGATTCATTAAAGTAGACTAGACGCAATGTTAGGAAAAATTGCGGGATGGATTGATTAATTCCATTGTAAATGAAGCTTAAAATCCAAGTGACCATAAGGCATGTCGTGAGCTAAGACTAACCTGTATTCTTAGCACGTTGTCAAGTCAAACACTGACCAGTGAAGCGTACGAAAATGTCTTGTTTTGGCGAACAGGCTTTTTCAATCAGACGAAATTACAGTCTGAAATTCTGGTCAAATACCCATGAAGCTTACAGGCTAACAATACCAGACAATAGAGTACAAGCCTACTATACCAGACAACAGGAGTACAAGCCGACAATCCCAGACAATCGGAGTACAGCTAACAATCCCAGACAATAGTTGTACAAGTTGACAATACCAGACAAAGAGTTAAAGACTTAAATAAAGAATAAAGTCCATCTGGCACCAAAACATAAGACGAATTTATTTTTTAGGCTTGTTTACTGTCACCCTGGACACTGATGGTTGCCATGTTACTAATTCCGTTTTGTTTAAGTTTTTATTGTTTACTTATTTTCTTGTTCTTGGTCCTGTAAGAACGATATGCCATTGTATGCTTGTATGTATTCAAGTGAATGTTTGCGTATTTATGTATGTTTTTTACGCATGTCTGTGGATTTATGTCTGAAGTGTGTATATATCTGTGTGTATGTCTGTGTGAGTGCTGTCTGGAAAACGTGTGTAAGCCTGTATGTATTATATATGACTGTATTTGTATGATTATTTTTGTGTATGTATGTATGGTATGTACATGTGTATGTATATGTATGTATGGTGTATGTATAGTATGTGTGTACGAAGGAGACAATAAAGATTGCATTAATAATTGCATGATTCCCTATGCACCACAATTCAATAGAACGCTTGCGTGTGTGTATGTCATGTATGTGGCATGTCATGTCTGTATGTATGTCATGTATGTATATGTATTTATGTCTGTATGTCTGTCATGTCTGTATGTCACGTCTGTATAAAAGGTCATGTATGTATGTATGTCATGTCTGTATGTCATGTATGTATGTATGTCATGTCTGCGAAGGTATGTCATGTATGTATGTATGCATGTCATGTCTGTTTGTATGTCATGTTCATATGTATGTCGTCTGTATGTATGCCATGTCTGTATGTATTTCATGTCTGTATATCATGTATGTCTTTATGTATGTCATGTGTCCGTATGTATGTCGTGTCTGTATTATGTCATTTCTGTATTATGTCATATATGTATGTATGCAATGTCTGTATGTATTTCTGGTGTGTGTGTATTTCATGTCTGTATGCATGTCATGTCTGTATGCATGTCATGTCTGTATGCGCGTACGTCCGTATGTATGTAATGTCAGTATGTGTCATGTCTGTATGCATGTCAAGTCTGTTTGCAGAGCTGTTTATCCCCTAGGAGAGAACACAATTACTGCTCTGTGTTGACTTAATCAGTTTTTCTACCCGTTTTTCTCCACTCATGCATGCGTGTTCTTGCTCCATGACAATGCATGATTCAATCAGGGTTACTTTGCAATCAAAGTAAGACCCCGCCCAGCGCTGTTTCGTTTAGCGCTGTTTCGGTTTAACGCTCTTTTATTTGAATTGCGGGGTTTTCCCGTAATTGCACGCGCAGAGTTAGGCTTCTGGATATCCGAAGCAGATTATCTTTTTTTGTTTCCTCTTCCTACGGTGTTATACGAATGTATTTTTTTTATCGTTTCAAACATTTATTAACGTTATTGTAAGTACTGATATGAATGAAATAGTATAAGAAGTATTGAAAATTAGCGAAACAAACCGGTTTAAATGAGGTAAATGTGGAAGATGTCGAAGAAATTGTGCAAGAACCAGCTGCGAGTCTTTTTAATGATGAGCTCAAGGAGTTAGTGTGCCAAGAAGAAAAAACAAAATATATTGAAAGTAGTGATTGTGAAGAAGAGCAAAAAAAAGAACTTTCAACAAAGGTTTCTTAAAAAACTAGTTTGACCACCATAACAGATATTATGGACCAATTTATTAAAGACTGAAATTTTGACAGAAGTTCAGCAAGACGGGTTATCGATGCCTTATCCACTTATCTTACGGAACGCAAAAGGGAACGTCTATCCCACTTTAAGTGGGGTCTTACTGTAATTATTTTTTTTTTCAGTTCTAACGAATATGGATTAAAAATCGCTTTTTTTACTAATCAAGGGATATTACCAAGTTAAACTATATGATCGACACGTTTAAGTGGGTTACTTCCTACAAGTTTCCGGCTTCCATCTGCGATACTCTCAAATCAAATTGCTGGAAATTGGGAACGGAAATGCGCCGGTTGATTTGACGTCAGGAGGAATCCCTCCCCCCCCCCATAATCTCTGCTATTCAAAACATGATAAGATTAAAATTTATCTCAAAAATTTAAAACATTTGTATTTTAGAATACGTTTAGTTTTTAAAACCTGTTTTTATCGTATCTTGGTTTTGTTATGATTGTTTTGCCACCGTTTCCATTTCTACCTAGCTCCTTAAAAAATTTGCTTGGAGTGGCTGTTTATAGGAGTTTCTGCCATATAAGAGAAAATAGAAATGCGCTCCCCCCCCCCATCTTCTTTATGTGTGACCGTCGTCTCTCTTTAGCCTATCATGTCTGTCGCCCGAAGGCGCCCCAACTCCCACGCCCATGAATAAATACAAAATTAATATAATTTCCATATTGGCAAGCATAAATATTTACTTAAAATTTTGGTGGGAACAGTATGGTTAACTATCTTTCCCAATGCCATATCTGTTTTATTGTTATAGCTCATAAGAAATAAAAATATTTTAGCGTCAAATAAATGTACGGAATATCAAACAAGGGACACAACGCTCAATTTCTTATACAACATAGGATCAAATCAGACGAGCTAATTCCCTTTATCACTAATAATGCACAAACACTGATGAATGAAGGAAATTCATTTAAAATGCACTTATAACACTTTGATATCTTTAAAAAGGACTTTGGGTTTATTTAATTTTTCAGCATTTAATTTTATTCACTCGAAAAGAAAATACATTGGACTGATACTTTGACATTGGACTAATACTATGAAATAGGCTCGATACTAAATATTATCTGTCTGATATCAAGATACTGGTTCATCTGAAACTAAGAAGACATTGGTCTGATACTAAGATATTGGTCTGATACTAAATATTTGGTCTGATAATAAGACATTGGTCTGATATCAAGTAGAGATATTGGTCTGAAAACTAAGACATTGGTCTGATTACTAAGACATTGGTCTGAAACTAAGACATTGGTCTGATACTATGACATTAATTGTTAGTTATTATTTTTGTTACCAAAATTTGAAATCTTTTTGTATTATTACAACAAGTGTGAAGATAGCAAGTCCAAATATTTCTAAACATTCGGTAAATATTCCTCGAGACATTCCTTATAAACATTACTTAGACATTCCTTAAATATTCACACTAAATGATTCTCCAGAGATTCCCTTGACATTCCTTATAAACATTCCCTCGATACATTCCCTTGAAATATCTGCACACTTAACATCTTCAATACATTCCCTTTAAATATCCACACTAAACATCCTCTAGACGTTCACACTAAACATCCTCTCTAATCTAACAAATAGTATTTTCTTTTTTTGAAATTCAATAAATCTTGACTCCATGTTTATAATTACTCATGACATCAGATTTCTGTGGTGCAGGTAAGCCTGAACAAAAATTATGAAATACATATATATATATATATATATATATTTAAAGTTAACAGAGCTACTCCCTAAGAAACATAATCTAAACAGTCTAGCGTCATTATCCCCCAACTCTATCCCCCCACGTGTTGACGCAATAGGCCCCTATGTTGTTGATGCTGCAATTTTTTCCCTCTCTATGCGTGCATATTTAACCATAACGTGATAGTTTCATCTGTCTCTGGCTTGAGTTCCGTTTCAGCAATAAGAGTTAAGCTTCCATGTTCGAATACTTGACTGAGACATGACCGATAATGACCGAAACATGGCCGACACATGACCGATTTCATGACGAATAAATGACCTGAAACATGACCGAACACGCTAAAACCTAAGTCTCACATCCGAGCCTACAACATGAGACGGAATCCCCCCTCCTGGTCTAAGTATTCGCTACGCTAGGCTGTACCTGCAAAGATAGCATAAATGTTGTCTTAGTATAGGTTGTTGGCAACGGTCATAAGTAGAGTATGTCTGTATTACTGTATATGCATTCTTATGTTTATTTGTGTGTGTGTATATATATATATATATATATATATATATATATATATATATATATTTGTATGTGTATTGTTGTAACTTTATACATAGAATGACTCAAGACGCGTGTGTTCAAGAACTACACTGACATTTTATTTATTACTACAACCAATTAACATTTTAATCTTTTACAACTAAACTAAAGCTAAAACTAATAAATCCAGATGGAAAAAATCACTACAGGCCAGTTGAACGTGTTACGTTAAGGTAACGAATGCGTTGGTACTAAAAAGAACTTCCTAACTACTTGTCTGTTCACCTGGTTACCAACGTATATCAAAGAGTCCGAAGTAGATCCCCGCACTCCCTCACTCAAACCAAGTCACGTGACTGGTCCCTTGATTATCGTCCTGGATGCTAGCGCTGGTTTGAGGAGGGTTAGGGGGAACGACACGTGTTTCACACCCTCCCCAACCCCACACTCCATCTCTTTATTTTACACACCTGTCCAGGTGATGAAGTGGCGCAGTCGTCGGGTCAGTATAAAGAGAATTACAAATAACATAATATTATACTAGATCGGTTGCCCGGTACCGGACCGGCGAGTGACTTCTTATAATTGCTGTATCCCTTGACCATCTTTGACAAATTGCCCAGTCTATTTTTAGTTGCGAAGTTATACACACGTACGTACGCCAGGCTAGCCGATTATGTATTAGATACGTGTATATGTGTATATACATATATACTCTCTGCAACTCCAACGCTTTATCTCTGTGTGTTGAGTCAATATCTTTTTTATTTTGCTACATTTATACTATTTTCTTTTTTTACTTAATTTTTGAAATTGTTAAAATATTCAGCTGACTCAAATGTGCACCAATCGTTTTTAATCATCGTTAATTTAAAAAAAATGTTTTTAATGATAAAATGTCATAGTTCATTTCAATGGATCGCGTCCGCAGATGGCGCAATCGACAGCCTAGGGGCGGGGTAGGGGCGAATATTGCCCGCGGGCCAAGTATGGCCTGTCAGCTTCGTCTCATCTGGTACCATCGCACCATCTCATATGGGCTAAGTATGGCCTGTCAGCCTGTCTCATCTGGTACGCAACGTCTATCTCAGCGGGCTGGGGGCGGCGCTTCCGTTGTCGGCCTGTCTCATCTGGTATTCAACGTCCATCTCAGCGGGTCAAGTATGGCCTGTCAGCCTGTCCCACGGTCTGGTACTCAATGTCCATCTCGGCGGCCATATGGCCTGTCAGCCTGTCTCATCTGGTACTCAACGTCCATCTCAGCGGGCTGTTATGGCCTGTCAGCCTGTCTCATCTGGTACCAACGTCCATCTCAGCGGGCCAAGTATGGCCTGTCAGCCTCGTCTCATCTGGTACTCAACGTCCATCTCAGCGGCTGTGGCAGGTCAGTCAGCCTGTCTCATGTGGTACTCAATGTCCATCTCAGCGGGCCAAGTATGGCCTGTCAGCCTGTCTCATCTGTACTCAACGTCCATCTCAGCGGGCTGCTACATGGCCTGTCAGCCTGTCTCATCTGGTACGCAACGTCCATCTCAGCGGGCTGGCATGGCCTGTCAGCCTGTCTCGTCTGGTACTAAAGTCCATCAAAACTCGTTCACATATGAAACGTTTCCATGTCAATTTTTATTATTTCCTCATATAAACACTTCTTTCCGACCCTTGTTTCAAATTTAATTAATTACCCATTGTGGCCCGCGGATCATAAATATTGCCCACCTCTGGTTCGGTGTATTATATAACAGCGAAGATATTAGCTAGTGAAATTCGTGCACCACTTGTTAACCATAATTAGATCTAGTAATAACACCGACCAATAAAATGAAAGCATCAACCCTCGATGGTAAATTACATTTCAACGACACGTGTTTTCACCTGTCATTGTGTACAGATTAAAACAAAAAAATAAATATTGATTTGTCTATACTGGTAAACTTCAGAAATCTCCACCTGTTCAGGATATGTATACATGTGCTCGTGATTTCGCTCATTTTTTTTTTTTACAGTCATTGTTTGTTATTTTTTGTTTTTTTTTTAAATGTAATGTTCAATTAGGTCAAAGGTCATACTGCTGTTCTATCAGTGCGCGTTGACTCCTGGAATCACTCCGACACAATCACAAACACGGAACGCGATGAATTTCGCGGTTCGGACGGTGAAAGACCAGAAACTGTTTCAGTTTTTTGCTCGTCTGCTATGGGTATGAGCCTGGCTCTCCTGAGGCTGAACGCCTTTACTGTGGCCTAATATACGGGCGCCCTTCCTAATACTGTCAGGGGCGAGGAATCGGGCGACGGCGGGGCTCCGCAGAATTTCTCTGGCGTTGACCTCGATGCGGACGCGGCTGTACATCAAGGTGAGTAAGTTGGTTAGTAAGTTGGTTATTAGTAAGTTGGTTAGTAAGTTGGTTAGTAAGCTGGTTAGTAAGTTGGTTATTAGTAAGTTGGTTAGTAAGTTGGTTAGTAAGTTGGTTAGTAGGTTCTATGATATGATGACTTTTTTTAAAGGTTTTATATGAGCTTTTTTGTTTTTGTTTTGATAAATGTAAACAATACTGATTTGTTATCAAATGGCATACTTCAAACACAGTATATGACTGAAATTTTTTTTGTTGATAATTGCTGAATGTGGGGGGGAGTGATAACTAAATTTAATATTGATGCTGATAACCTGTCGTTCGGTGTTGATAGCTATATTAAAAGACATGCTTTATTGATAACTAGATTTAAAATTGATATATATCTTGATATGTATATTGGTATTGATAGTTTTATTGGATATTGACATTTGTCGCGGTATAGTTTTTAGGTACTATGTACACATGTGTGTGTGTATGTTTGGAGTTTGGCCAACCAGGTCAACATGAGGTCACGGGGTCAAGATTCTAGATGTTAGAGAATATGAATAAGATGTTTATTGTAAATAGCATTGTCTGAGAGTGTGAGAGAGAGAGAATGTTCGAGGATGATGTAAGTTAATTATATAAAGACGATGTTTAGTTGAGAAGGGAGTTCAGTCAGTCAAGTCAGTTGAGTTCAGGAGTTCAGTCTAGTTGAGTACAGAGAGAGAGAGAGAGAGAGAGAGAGAGAGAGAGAGAGAGAGTTAGAGAGAGTATTCGAGTACAGTTCAGAAGTTCTAGTTAATCAGTTGAGTTTATTGTCAATAAGTATTTATTCATAGAGTGGAGGAGAAGATCAGTCATTGTGAATTATATTGGTTATATTCTGTTTATATTTTATTGTGTCACACAACGTTATATGAACCATGGACATGAATTGAGTTTCATTATAAACCAGTTCATACTAACAACATCGTTTACAACATTGATAATGATGCTCATAATTATATCAATATTGATAGCTTTATTGTTACGTCGGCCATATGAATAACCGTATTTTTACCTATATTGATGCTGATAACCGTATTGTTACCTATATTGTGTTGATAATCGTATTGGTACTTATATTGATGCTGATAACCGTATTGTTACCTATATTGATGTTGATAACTGTATTGTTACCTATATTGATGTTGATAATCGTATTGTTACCTATATTGATGTTGATAACCGTATTGTTACCTATATTGATGTTGATAATCGTATTGTTACCTATATTGATGTTGATAATCGTATTGTTACTTATATTGATGCTGATAACAGTATTGTTACCTATATTGATGTTGATAATCGTAATGTTACCTATATTGATGCTGATAACCGTATTGTTACCTATATTGATGTTGATAATCGTATTGTTACCTATATTGATGTTGATACCCGTATTGTTACCTATATTGATGCTGATAACCGTATTGTTACCTATATTGATGTTGATAATCGTATTGTTACCTATATTGATGTTGATAATCGTATTGTTACCTATTGTGTTGATAATCGTATTGTTACCTATATTGATGCTGATAACCGTATTGTTACCTATATTGATGTTGATAACCGTATTGTTACCTATATTGATGTTGATAACCGTATTGTTACCATATTGATGTTGATAACTGCATTGTTACCTATATTGATGTTGATAATCGTATTGTTACCTATATTGATGTTGATAATCGTATTGTTACCTTTATTGATGTTGATAACAGTATTGTTACTCATATTGATGTTGATAATCGTAATGTTACTCATATTGATGTTGATAACTGGTATTGTTACCTATATTGATGCTGATAAATCATTGATAACAATCCTTATGGCTATTTTGTTTTCTTTTTGAAAACTGTAATACATTCGCCTTTATCCTTAGTAAAAGATGACCATTCATCGCTTGACAATCGCTTGACCAGTAGTGACCGGAAAATGACCAACGTGATCTTTGACCTTAAGTACGCGACAATCAAACGATCATGACAACACGTGATCAGACGTAATCACACCCCCTCCCACCTGTCTACTATGTGCTACTGACTTGGATCAATAGGGCCAACCCCCGATTATTAAATCGCACGACCAAGATTTAGTCTTCAGTCAAGCTGTAGAGTTCAGACATGATACTTTGTCCAGAAATAGTACAACTAGTTTAGTAGTTTAGTATAGTATCAGAGAGTTGCGCTTTTGCAACATTTATAGTCTGTGCTCACCCTTAAGTTTAAACTGCCCAGCGGCCCACAACTAGTGAAATCCTCGCAGCTAGTCAAATGCCCGCTACTAGCCAAAATGCCAACAACCAGCCAGATGCCCACAACTAGTCAAATCCCCACAACTAGTCAAATCCCTGCAACTAGCCAAATGCCAGCCACTAACTGTATGCCCGCGCTTTTCAGCGGAGAGGTGTGAACTTAAAAATTACACAAAAAGATGAGTAAAGTCTATGCAAACTGGCTTGAAATATAACCAATTTGTATTGAATTTTGTTGATTAATAAGTTTGTTCGAAGATCTGATGCGGATAGTTCTTATTTACACATTCCTTCACCATGCATGCACGAAGAGTTGATATAAGGTGACTGTTGAAACCAAGTTGGAGGATTTCAGTATCTCGTTGTGGTCCCAGAGTCAGTTTGAGAATCAGTTGATCGATGTGTAAATCATATCACCTGGCCACAACAACATGATGTGTGTATGGATACATCCTATACTGTACGTCTACGTATTTCACCGTCAAAAGTGTTTACCCTGGTGCAAAAAGTCTATCTTTCTATCGTATCTTCAGATGAAATGTGCACCACTGATACGGTTCTGAATATCGTGAGGAGATTAACTTAAAAAAGGGGAAATAACTTCAGTGATGTATGATTCATTATATGATTACATGTAAACCTGACGTATAGGTCAGTAAAATATAATGACGTACGTAGGTCATTTCAACTTGGGCTACGCCAGTCGATATACCGACGTCCATCAGGTGATGATACTTGATCGCCGGTGAAATAACTGTCTATTAGTCGATAGCATGCAATGTCCCTCCCCCCACCCCCCTTCATCGATTAGATTACGGTCAAAAGACGTCATTTATAATGTGCTGTTGTATTTTGGAATGCTGTTCAGAAAAAATGTTCATATTAGATGTTGGCTCATTAACTGGCCATAAAGTAATTTAGAATGCTTTATGTTATGGATGGGGAGGGGGGGTGGTGAGACAGATTTTCATTCCTGTTACAGCACGAACCAGGAGACTCACATATCAATCCATGAGCTTGAAAACAGTCACAGACAACATCCCTGAGTCCAATGTGCAGTGGCGTATTAAGGAGGGGGAGGGGGCATGGGGTCATCATCATGCCCTTGGTGCCGCACAAAAGAAGCGACAAATGGTATATTTTACATATAATATGATATGGTTTTTGGAATGGGGGAGGGGGACAGCTAAAATGTATTGTGCCCCGGTCGCGAGTTAAGTTCACACCACTGCCAATGTGTAATGTGTTATCAGTTTCATAATGTATGTTTGAGTCGTAAACAAATCCATAGTCCACATTTTTTTGTTAGAGCCAACATTGTTGTCATTGTTTCCGCTTCTATTTATCAGCATCGTGTTGCAACACAAACCTTGTAAACATACAGATGCGATTTGTACATTTAGCGTCAAAGCCTCAATGGGCTTGTAGATCCCCAGACTTTTCCGGAATCCGCGGACTGACAGCGGACGCTTCGTATGGTTAAGTTGCGGACTCGCGGACTGACGCGGATCTTCTTTAGCGTTACCATTAAAAATTTCAAGTCATTTAAACAGCTAAATTAGCAATGCGCGGCTGCAAGGGCTGAGTGTGGACCAATGTTGTAAAAATTCCCGCGGACGCTAAATTTCAAGATCCGCACACCTCTGTTGTAGATTAAATGCGACTGCCAGTATTGCGCAACATCGTTTCTGTTGACATTTGAATATTTCCGTGAGTTTATCTAGGGCAGTGTCATAACAAGACTTCAGTCTGGCTGTATCTGAAAATACATCACGACTTATCTGTCAACCGGATGTAAACATTCTAAAACCTTCTTTTAGATATCCTCGCATGTTATCACCTCAATTCGTACAGTGTTATCAACTCGATATGCATGATATCACTCTCTTGATACGTATGTTATCACCTCGATACGCATGTTATCACCTCGATACGCATGTTATCACATTGATACGTATGTTATCACCTCGATACATAAGCATCACCTCGATACGCATGTTATCACCTTGATACGTATGTTATCACTCTCGATACGCATGTTATCACCTCAATACGCATGTTATCAATTTCGATACGCATGTTATCACCTCGATACGTATTTAATCAACTCGATAAACATGTTATCTCGATACCCTGTTATCACCTCGATAAGCATGCTGATTGGGGGACGGAGGGTACATCAAAGTAAAAGTACGACTGAAATAACCAAGGCACCTCCATGCAAAGCACAAAGAGAGAGAGAGAGAGAGAGAGAGAGAGAGAGAGATATGTTTGATAAGTGCTTGAACAATGTACTTGAAGTATGCAAAGAAATAAAATGCACCATAGCAAGATACTCTCCAACTACGCGTTCTAAAACCGGGTGCAATCTTTTAGTCATTGTACTTATGAATCATAAATAGTGACAAGAGAAACAGAGCGATACGGTGACCATTTTTGACCGTTAGAATTTTGAAAAGAAAACCGCTTGTTTCGTAAGTAGCCCAATAAGGAAGGGCAAGACAGAATTCAGTCTTTGTCAATACGGATAGATAGATAGATAGACGGGATTACATTAGTTTAGATATATAGATAGATAGATTAGATTTGATTAGATTAGATAGATAGATAGATAGATAGATAGATAGATAGATTTGATTAGATTAGATAGATAGATAGATAGATAGATAGATAGATAGATAGATAGATATATAAATAGATAGATAGATAGATAGATAATGTATTTTAAGATCAAATTAAAGTAATCTTATCACTGACCATATCTCTTTTGTTCTGTTTTTTCAACGTGTCATCCTGTTAGCTAACTCAATTATCCGATTTTTCTACTTTGAAATGTCTGCCCTACCTTTCCCACCCCACCTCCTCCCACTCCACTCCCACCCCACCCCGCACACCGTTTACCAAATAGGCTACATATTGGTGGTTGTTTGCGCGAAAATAAAACTGACTTTAAAGCATTGATCATTTGCCATAATATATCTATTGACATTTTTTGAGAAAAAGTTTCACTAAATATGCTGACGCTATATGCGATTCTCTTAGCTTCCTCTTTCTGGGGGTCTGTTTCATGATATATATATATATATATATAAAAATTTGGGCTAAATACTCTATAAACGATCACCCCATGAATAGAGGCCGTTCATCTCTTTAGCCAGACTTTCACTAACGTCGAGTTCGTGTGTATATATTAAGCACGCTATTTTCTTGCAACAATAATGTTAACTCATGCGGGATTTTTTTTTCTAAGAATGAACGCAGCTATTATAATATTGCTCAATGCAGCAAACATAGGAAACGGGGAAAATGTCGATATAAAACTACACATCTGTTTCCATTGTGTGTGTGTGGGGGGGGAGACTCTCATATGAATATACATTAAGACAAGTAAAGCATATACGTGACATGTGGAAGTTGTAGTGTGTTAAAAAAATTTTTTTTTCCTTGTGCAAATGTCTGATGAAGCGAGGATGGTAAGGGGGCGAGGGAGCGTTTGAGGTGGGATGGGAAAGGATGGGGGAAGAGTGTGTGTATGTGTCTATCACACTGTCTAATTTACATGCCATCTGGTTGTACATTTAAAAGACAATTTATCCTAATCTAATAATAGATAGCTGGTAGATTGATAGAGATATGAAAGATAGATAAATAAATTGAAAGATTTATATATATATATATCTATATACAGAGAGAGAGAGAGGGAGAAAGAGATGAAAAATAGAGATAGATAGATGAAAGATAGAGGAGACAGCAGACTGACAGGACACACATATAGACAGACACAACGATAAACACACAAATAGGGTGGTTATGCAGATATACTGACATATATATATATATATATATATATATATATATATATATATATATTACTGGTAGATAGATATTGCAGAGACAGATATTATAGACAGACAGTTATACAGACAGACACTCAGACATACAGTTATACAGACAGACAAATACATAATACAGACAATTATACAGATATGCAGACGAAGTAGTGATTGGTTGGAACTGCTCCACTTCGCAGATGACGTCACCCTGGCACAGAGCTTGAGGCAGCGGGTCAAATTCTTAGGTGTGGGTCATGACGTCACCGAGTCATTCAGAAAAAGCGCCATAGCGGTCAGAGACACACTTGGGGCATGGTGTGACCAAATTTTCTTTTTTCAGGTAAGTGATGACTTAAGAAAGGAGGGGGGTGGCATAGTCGTCTTTAGTTACGGGAGGGGGGGCTACACACAAGTGCATTTAGGTCCCAGCTGAAAGCTACTGCTCAAGCCCCCCCCTCCTCCTCCACACTCTAGTAAAAAACGCTGTAAAGGCCGATGCTTACAATTCTTAGGTCTCTTAATCACACTCATACTTGGGCCCTCAATCACACTGCCACTTGGGCCCTAATCACAAATTGCCACTGGGCCTGCTCCCCAACTGTTAGGTATTATGTAAGTCCTGGGCCATGACATTGTTTTCTTGTACTTTTTTTCGTGTTGCTGAAAATTTTAAAGTTTTGACAATGGGCCCTCTACAGTTGACGGCCTAGGTTGCTTTGGCCTATCTGCATCAAAGGCTCTGACAGATTAGGTGTTGTTTTATTGTTCTTTTGGAATGAACTTCAAACAGTTAAAGTTGTTTGGTTTCACTTTATTATTATTACTACAATTACATTGCCAAAACAGTATGTGCAATATCACTATGCATGGATGAAAAAATACCACTATTTCCATGCCAAATGATTTCAAACCTGAACTCGAATTTTTTTTTGGTGTTTCCCCCCAACCACAAATAAATAACTGTATCTGTACATATAATACAACTAACACTATAATACAGTTTTTACTTGGTTGCTTAAGAACAATCAAAATCTTACAAAACAGTTGGCGTAGTTAATAAAACATAAAAACAGAGGTTCAAAACAAATTCTATGACTTTATGGACATCACAGCTGGCTTACTTAATAGTATTAAAAAGTGAACAGGGAAATAAAACGAATCAATGAGTAAAGTCTGTCAAAAAAATCTTGGGCTGTAAAAATAATTACCGCGGAAATTACACTCAGACAGATTTTAAAATTTAAAAAAAAAGAACATTTTGAGGAATCGTTAAGAAGTCAACGGGCGTAGAGTAAGTAATCGGATACAAAATGTAAAACAAATACCGTAAAAAAAAAAAGTCAAAACACACGAAGTTGGATGTGAAGTCCCCTGTAAGGATGAGATGAAATCTCTTAGAGATTATAAACCACTATATGGGACGGTTTTTATGGCGCCCTCTTTCTTCATCCCCACCATGGAGGCACCACGGGAGATATAGCGCGAACTTGAGCCAAGACCTGAAAATTTCCTTGGCCCTCACCGGAGATCGAACCAGATACCTTTCAGGTCGACAGTCGAGCGCTTTACTGCACGACCATCCGTCCCCATCAAGAAGTTGGATAGAACTAGCAAAAAAACATCCCAGTGTCTCCAAAAGTTTTTGTCAATCAGAAAAAAAAAGAAATATTTTCTTTTTTCATGTCTACAAATGTCGGACGGATGGCCGAGTGGTGTAGATACTCGACTGTCGACCTGAGAGTCCTGGGTTCGATCTCCGGTGAGGCCCATGGAATTTTTCCAGGTAACATTTGATGCAAAGTCGTCCCACAAGTCCACCCAGCTTAAAATGGGTACCTGATCTTTAAGTTGGGGAAGTAAAGCTCGCTGGGCGTTGTGCTAACCACACAATCCCTTCATATGCCGAGGTTATAGAAACAGATGCATTTCCTACACTTCATCTGCTCCCGAAGGCCCGTTAGGCTAAGAAGGAACTTTACTTGTTTCTACAAATGTCGTAAAAATGTAAAGTTTTTTTTGTTTTTTTATTCAGATAAAACTATAGAAACAGTTTCCTTGCTAAATAATTCTATTATTTTTTTACGCTAATACTTTGATTGATTATTAATATTTTAATGAGTATTGATAGGTTTGGTCCTCAAACTGTGATTGGCAGGTTTCATTGATCTACGGAAATATTTCTGTAGAGTAAAACTGTTGGAAGAAATCAATGTTAAGAAAAGCCACATGGGCAGATGAAGTGCAGAATTCATCTTTTTTTATAACCTCTGCACAACGCCCAGCTGCCTTTATTTCCCCAACTTTAAGGCAGGTACCCATTTTATAGCTGGGTGGACTTGTGGGATGAATTTACACCTGAAAAATGCATTGTTCTCACCGATGATCGAACCCAGGACTCTCATGTCGAGTATATACACTGCTCAGCCATCCCTCCCACACAAAAAGCCATACAGTCCAATAATATACATACAAGTGGATTTGGGATCTGCGTTAAATCGAAAGTAAAGAATTAATACAACAGTATTCCAGTTTAAAATACAACCATGAAAAAAATCGGATCTGCCCGAAACCAAAAAAAATAACCTAGCCTACCGATCAAGCTTAATGGGATATAACTCTATGCAAACGTTTTGCATGGTACAGCTAATATATTATATTAAAATAAATTTATCGAACTTCCTTCCTGGGGATTAAATTCAAGAATAGATTATCGCTTAGAGATTACATCAATTTTTTTTTTCAACTCACAAAAATAAAATCTCTAAAGCATTAAATAAAAGAAACTGGCCTATAAATTATACAGAGAAGTTCTTTAGACAACATAAAAAAAAATAATCACAGCATAGGAGTCACATGACATGATGTTATATGCCTTTCTATTAATATACATGTTAACAAAAACATAATGATAAAAAAATGATGGGTGTGTATGTTTTGATTATCTACGGTGAGCAGCTCACAAGATGACCATGACCTTCCAGCCATCGGCCTCAATGTTTCAGAAGGTTTACAACATCTGACGTCAAAGACCATGGAAGCATTCAGATACATATACTGGCATCATATCGATACTGCTGACTGGTTTATGAAGGTGAGTGGCTATATCGATACTGTTGACTGGTTTATGAACGTGTGAGTGACTATATCGATACAGCTGACTGGTTTATGAAGGTGAGTGATTATATCGATACAGCTGACTGGTTTATGAAGGTGAGTGGCTATATCGATACAGCTGACTGGTTTATGAAGGTGAGTGATTATATCGATACTGTTGACTGGAATTTATGAACGTGAGTGACTATATCGATACAGCTGACTGGTTTATGAAGGAGTGATTGGAAAGTATCGGGATACAGCTGACTGGTTTATGAAGGTGAGTGACTATATCGATACTGTTGGGACTATTTTATGAAGGTGAGTGATTATATCTACGTATATTGACTGGTTTATGAAGGTGAGAGACTATATCGATACTGCTGACTAGTTTATGAACGAGTGATTATATCGATACAGCTGACTGGTTTATGAAGTTGAGTGACTATATCGATACTACTGACTAGTTTATGAACGTGAGTGATTATATCGATACAGCTGACTGGTTTATGAAGGTGAGTTACTATATCGTTACTGCTGACTTTCATAAAGGTGAGTTACAATATTAGCCCAAACGACATCTTTAATACATTAATAGCTAGATAATGATTTAACGCCCTTGCGTCCATCTTCAAAGCCACTAAAAAAAATAATTTCTTTTTTTTTTTTAAAAAGGCCGGACCGACATATTTATTAGCAACCTATCATTCAGTGTTGATTGTACGTATTTCTTTCTTTTGATGCTACTGGTATTGTATATATCAATATTACTCGCCATACTATCAGAAAGCTGATGCTAGAAGTCGTGACACCATTTTAATAATTTGTAGATAGTATCTCTTTCATGGTTACTGCTAGCCGTAAGTACACTAGTCACAAACTATATTACAAAGTATATTAAAAACTTTTCCTGGTCTGTCATTTACCTTTACGGCACATGTATTCAATTAAATAAGTATTATCCTAACTAATTGTATGGGACATTCTATTCCAAAATCAGCTTATCCATAAGTTTTGTATAATTGATACAACACCTTTATAATATCAACTGACACTTCGTATGCTGTCTATTGACACTGTATGCTGTTGCGATGATTCTGTATGCTGCCTGTTGAAAATCGTATGCTGTTATGATGACACTGTATGCTGTGTAGTGACACTGTATGCTGTCTATTGTGCTGTCTATTGGCACTGTATGCTGTTATGATGACACTGTATGCTGTGTAGTGACACTGTATGCTGTTATGATGACAATTTATGGTGTTCAATAAAAACTGTATGCTGTTATCATGACAATGTATGCATTCTAGTGACACTGTATGCTGTTATGATGACAATGTATGCTGTCTATTCACACTGTATGCTGTTATGATGACACCGTATGCTGTCTATTGACGCTGTATGCTTTATATGATGACACCGTATGCTATCTATTGACACTCTATGCTGTTATGATGACAATGTATGCTGTCTATTGACACTGTATGCTGTTATGATGACACTGTTTGCTGTCTATTGACACCGTATGCTGTCTATTGACACTTTATGCTTTATATGATGACACTGTATGTTATATATTGACACTCTATGCTGTTATGATGACAATGTATGCTGTCTAGTGAACCTGTATGCTGTTATGATGACAATGTATGGTTCATTGACACTGTATGCTGTTGTGATGACACCGTAAGCTGTCTATTGACACTGTATGCTTTATATGATGGCACTGCATGCTGTCTATTGACACTGTACGCTTTTTATGATGACACTTGCGCTGTCTATTGACACTTATGCTGTTAAGATGTTTCTATATGCTGTCTATTGACGCTTTCTGCTGTCTATTTCCAGGTGGATGATGATAGTTTTCTCATCCCCAAGAAAATCTCAGGTACTTTCTATCAGACCAGAACTCCAGCCAGCCCATTTACTGGACATCACTTCGATAGTCACATACCCCAAGGCTATTACAGGTAAAGTCTCTATCCCAACCTTCCTGTTATGCAACTCTCACACATAATTTTCTCTCATTTTAAACTTCCTACTCGGATAAATAAGATTTGCTATTTTATATATATTTATATATATATATATATATATATATATATACCCATACATACACATAGATAGATGATAGATAGATAGATAGATAGATAGATAGATAGATAGATAGATAGATAGATAGATAGATAGATAGATAGATAGATAGATAGATAGATAGATAGATAGATAGATAGATAGATAAAGATTAGGCTTATCAGTCATATCATTAGGATTATGAAAACAAACAATTTTATGTTATATATATTTTTTTTATATTTATATCAATGTCGTATACCTGGAAAGGAACAAATCGTTTTGTGAAGTTATTGCTGTCAAGATGTTGGCCATATTTTATTTTAAATATCGCTAATAACTTTTAAAATGACCACATGAAAATGTCAATTATTCAGGCAGTGAATTGTTTGTATTAGTTTGATTTAATACTTGGTGAAAACTTTAGACAATGTTCTCGTTATCAGTGTCGTAACTATGAGGTGGGTACATTTTACCCCCCCCCCCAAATCCCAAAAAAAAAAAGTGGAAAGGGCAGTGTTTACACCACTTTATTTATCAAATGTGGTGGCCTATATACACCAACAACACAGTGAATAAAAGTAAATAATTAAAATTCCTTGGCGGCCCAGTAACATTCCATCCACAGACTGGTACCGGTCCGCGGGGGTCGAGGTCCACTGCTGTAGATCACTAACGGGACGGTTTTAGTGGTGCCCTTCTCACCAAGGACCCTCAAGTCGACAATCCAAAAGCTCTACCTAATTGTAAAACGTTCGACTGTCGACCTGAAGGAACATGGTTCGATCTCAGGTGAGGACCAAGGAAATATCTTTTTTCAGGTCTTGGCTAAAGTTCCCGATATACCTACCGTAGTGTCTCCTTGGACATTACACTATCGGAGTATGGTAGGGATGAAAGAAGGGCGTCATAAAAACCGTCCCATTAGTGGTTAATAGGATCTAAGAAATTTCATCTCATCCTTACAGGACTCACACACACACACACACCAACCGTCCCCTTACGAGCCTCAAACTGAGAGACTCCCCACTATTTCCCAACCCACACACACACACACAGACATGAACATGCCACCGGGATGAAACAAGACAAACCTAGTCGTTTGCTGACGGATGAAATAGTGTCAGTGCTTTAACTAACGTGAGCTGCGCCAAGAACGAAATATGAATGAAAATGACGCCAGCACTACAGAAATGAAAGTAATTCTCTACTTCTAAATTTGTTTATGACCTTCATTCATTTGTTGTTGTTGTTTAGCAAGATGAACACATACAATGTCCATCAGTTCGTCTCATCTCAATATGTACGTGTGTTATATTAAGGCATTTGGAAACACCCATGGGTCAATCCGTCTACAATAAATTGATCTTCCTCTATGTTTTTCCCCCACTCAACTCATTAGTAAAAAGAAGTAAAGTTCCCGAAGCCATCATCGAGGCAGATGAAGTGCAGAATTTATATGCTTTAGTAACTCGGCATCTACAGGGATTGTGTGGTTAATAGAAAAACCAAGCCGCCCTTTACTCCCCCAACTTAAAGTAAGGTACCCATTTAAAGCTGGGTGGACTTGTGGGACTTACACCAGAACCTGAAAAAAACAACCCAGTTGTCACTGAGATTCGAACTCAGGACCTCCGGTCACAATCAACACCACACGACCACCCAAAGTTATATATCTTGTAAACGATACTGTCTGTTCACATGGTCACTTCGGGCTTGAGCCGACAGTTGTTTACATTGGTGAACGGCGCCAATTAGGTATAACATACATATATTTTTTAAGCTGTGTAGTACTTTAGTACTTTAAGCTGGGTAGCACTTTGGTTGTGTAATACTTTAAGCTGTGTAGAACTTTAAGCTGTGTAGTACTTAAGCTCGTGTAGAACTTTGCCGTGTAGTACTTTAAGCTGTGTAGAACTTGCCAGGGTAGTACTTTAAGCTGTGTAATACTTTAAGCTGTATAGAACTTTAAGCTGTGTAGTACTTTAAGCTGTGTAGAACTTTAAGCTGTGTAGTACTTTAAGTTGTGTAGAACTTTAAGCAGGGTAGTACTTTAAGCTCTGTAGTACTTTGTAAGCTGTGTAATACTTTAAGCTGTGTAGAACTTTAAGCTGTGTAATACTTTAAGCTGTGTAGAACTTTTAAGCTGTGTAGTACTTTAAGCTGTGTAGAACTTTAAGCTGGGTAGTACTTAGTACTTTAAGCTGTGCAGTACTTTAAGCTGTGTAGTACTTTAAGCTGGGAAGTATTTTTAAGATGTCTTTATACTAAATGCACAGATAATAATCTATCTCAAATGTATTCACATGTTTTGTTTTGTTCGTTTTTTTTTTCATTTTGTTGTAAACATTTCCAGTGGAGGTGCCGGCTACGTCATCAGCAAAGAGGCCTTGAGACGCTTCGGCAAGATGTCGACGAACTCAATTTTGTGCCGGCAGGACAACGGCTCCGAAGACGTAGAGTTTGGGAAGTGCATGGAGAAGCTTGGTGTGAGAACGGCAGACAGCACGGATGCCCTTGGCAGAAGCAGGTTTCACTGTTTCACAGAGAGCACCCATCTTTTTTTAGCGGAATACCCCACATGGTATTTGAAGAGAAGCAAGGACAGAGCATTAGCGGTAAGTACTTTAACACTGTACTTCTATTAGGTGTGTGTGTGTATATATATATATATATATATATATATATATATATATATATATATGTGTGTGTGTGTCTGTGTGTGTGTTCTGCTGAAGCTGGCTGCTTGCTGCCTACGATGTAGTAAGAAATCCTAGCTGTGTTTAGAGTTCCAGTTTTGGGCGTTTACTAACACAGCGGTAACCGAATTGTATCCCTTTGACCATCAGCCTGGGGGTGAATAAATTGTTGAATTCCCAGGCTATTTCAGCCGGGGATCCTGCACGGTCGGAACGTACGGTGTGTACATTAGACGATTATGTATTAGATGTCACTCGCACACTTGACCAGGGGGTAGATATAACACAGAAAAATTCCGTACGTGATGATTAACAATAACTCCAGCTCGATATATAATAACAAAAAAAATTCTTAATAGCATGCTTGAATAAAAACATAACAATCACAGCTAGCACCCAGAAAAGCAACGTTTTCAATTCCCACTGTGAGTGACCACCACCGACTTTTTCATTGACACATCTCATTCTCCCAGGCCAGCCACACAGACACAGACACACACATACACACACACACATGTACACACACACAGACATAGATAGATACTCACATGTTCATTTATCCGTCCCTAGCGTAGCTGACCATTCAAATTATCACGCAGTCATGCGTGCGTTCTAAACAGTCACTTACACCCTTTATATCGTACGCATTAGTACCTCGATTTTACCTCGCGGTACGTCTTTACAGCCCATCCCAGGCCCGTAGCGTGTAAAGGGGCCGGGCCCCGCCCTGCGTTTTGTCTGCCCCCTTCTGCTTATTTGTTCTACTTAGTAAAATGTATTACCTGCCGCCCCTGCTATTGCCTATTTTTAGCCCTGCTGTAGAATGCCTGGCCCTGCTGTAGAATTTTAACGCTACGGGCTGGCCTGTCCCCTCTACTGATTCTAAAAATAAAAACTGCCCTATTTTTTTTAATCCCTCCCTCTGAATCTTCTACGACACCCGATTCAATTTAAGCAGTTCAGACTTGAAAGAAAGATCTAAAGAAGATTGGAACACTAGAAGAATAAATTACCAGGAATCAGTTTCCGAAATCGGGCATTAGGATAAACTATGTCCAACAATACCATTTAGAGTTCTATATTTCACCGAACTTTCTGACCATTTCCTCCCTCACCCACCCCCATCCCAAAATACTTTTATTTTTGATACGGGATTTTTTTTTTAAAACACCCCTTTAGTAAATCCCCCCCCTCCCTCGTATTGATCTCAGATTGAAAAAGCTGTGGTAACGACTACATGCCTGACCTGACTTAAATAATATTTAATTAACGTGACTAAAGTAAGCACGTATTAACCCCCGCGTCTCCTCCCCACCACACTCCCCCCATCCCCTCTCCCTTCCCTCCCAACCTCACATCGTTTACAACCGAAAAGAGAATAAATAGCTCAAACCTCCATGAACTAATTGTAAATAAATACAGTTGCACCGGTGGTGTGGGGGGGTTAGCAGAAAACAACATCATATTACGTTAATAACATCTAACCTTATTGATCGCTGGAGTGGTGGGGGGTTGAGAGAGAGGGGGAGGGGTCAAAGACCGCCAATATTACTTTAGGAAATAATTCAACAAACTTTGCTTTGTTGTTGTTTCGAAGGTTGTTGTTTTTTTTTTCACATCGTCATAATAACAACGTCATAATAGCAACAACAATATTTGAATCGATTTCAATAAAAAAAACAGGGGAAAATCCTGTGTCACATTTTGTGGGTTTTATTTCAAAACTAATATTATACCGTAGTTTTTTTTTTTTTTTGTTCAATGCTCTAATGGTGTATTGAAATAAGTAAAAATGATTTGAATGGTTCACAGTGACCGCTGTGATCGTCAGATGAAGGTGTGATACGAAGGAAATGAGTTCGAATTCAGTCGATTTTTTGGAGTTGATATTAAACATGCTGGGTGTGTGTGAGTGGAGGGGTTGTGCTGAGAAATATCCTGGAGATATTTACGGCGGGGGGGCTGTCATGGCAGATGCACAGAGTCCTGGGCTAAGGACAAGCTTTAAAAACCGCTCATTAACATAAAAAACACGGTTTGTGGAGCGGCAGTTTGTGTTAACGCGTCATTGAGAGATCACTTACATTTCATTGGATCTGCATCTTTCTTTTCGACATGTTCCTTATATATTATGGAAAGAATCTTCGCATAGATTGGAAAAAAATAGACCCATGCCCTCTCCTCCCCGCTTAATGCGCTCCGTCTAGTACATTTCTTTTCAATGTTAGGGTATGAGGGCCCAGTCAGCCACTTTTGTCCAGGAATTGACCATCAGGGCCCAGTCAGCCACTTTTGTCCAGGAATTGACCATCAGGTTGACAGTCGAGCACTATACCACACGTCTATTCGTCCTCCGTCAAGGAAAAAATTTGAAATTGTCCCCTTAAATGGGATAATTTTTTAGGTTTTTGTACCGCTCTTTATTTCATCCCTTCCACAACTGAGAGCTCTTTATAATTGCAACTTTGTAGGTAGCGCCTTTCACAGTTGAGCTTTTCATAGTTTGCACCTTCTGACATTTGCGCTGCTTTTTATAGTTGCGCCTTTCAGCATTTGCGCTTTTTATAGTTGCGCCTTTCACATTTGCGCTTTTTATAGCTGCACGTTTCATATTTGCATCTTTTATAGTTTCAGCATTTCTCATTAGTTTCGCTTTTCAGTGTTGCGGCGTTCATAGTTGTGCTTCCTTTCAGAACATCAGCGACTACGCCATCAGTTTTCATTACGTCTCACCTAAAATGATGTACGCCTTATGGAGCTTTACGTCTACCATCTCAGACCTTATGGTATCCAACCTAAACCGCAAAGCCTGAACCGGAAAACTGTTGAATTTCTCCCACTCGTCAACAGGACAACATGATGTTCATTGTGAAAGTGTTTTGTATATTTTGACCCAAACTTTTAGACTGTAATTTACTGGTTCTCAAAGTGCCATTGCGGGTTTTAGAAAATTGAAAGCTGGTCGCAACAAAAAATGTATATTTATGATTAGTGGATCTAGAATTCATACGTATATAATCGCATCTCAATTCTATATTTTTTTCCAATTCGGAGGTTTGATTTTCTGCAAAAATTGAAAGAAGGGGAAAATATAAACACATATAGAGTTAAAGGCGATGAAGTTTTTGTATACATATATGTACAAAAAACAAAAAATGCATAGTGGGTCGTGAAACGTACAAATTTGAGAAACCTTCGGCAAGAGCGGTTCAGATGCTAGCTCTTTGTGTACCCCATAGTGCCTTCATGTCTAAAATGAAATGAATTAATACAGTTTAATTTTGAGAATCATGTGGTTTTTTTTTCGTTTGTTTTTATTTATTTATTTCTAGCTATTAATTTATTGCTTCTAAAATTGGCACCTTAGCTAAAAAAAGTATTGAGTTTGTGATCTAAGGGTCCGGTAGTGAATAATTCTTGAGTCTGCTCGACAGTGAGCCAATCGAGTCGCTCCCGGTGGACGAAGACAGACACGTATTACCAATGGAGATTTACTGCGACCCAATAAATCACAAAAGTCATTGAACTGAAAACAACATAAGGTTAGTAGAGTCGCCGGACTATCAACAGCAGTCAGCTACTGATTAGACAGCTCAGCGCTTATTGGATCGATTTCAGATTTGAAACCAGATAAGATACGTTGATCCAAACAAAGATTAGATACTTTTAGATCCGAATCTCCACCCGTCTGTGTGTTCGCCAGTATTTCAGTCAGTCAGTTCAACCATCGGTCCGTCCAACCATCTGTCCATCCAACCATCTGTCCATCCAATCCATCTGTCCATCCAACCATCTGTCCATCCAAACATCTGTCCATCCAGCCATCTGTCCATCCAACCATCTGTCCATCCAACCATTTGTCCATCCAACCATCTGTCCATCCAACCATCTGTCAATCCAACGATCTGTCCATCCAATATCTTGTCCATCCGAACATTTGTTCATCTAATCCTTTTCATCCGCCATTTGCATTGTCTGTCTATTCTGTCAAGCATAAAAGCCTTTCTCTCTACTTATCGGTCTATCTTTCTATCTATCCATCTATCTATCTATCTATCTATCTATCTATCTATCTATCTATCTATCTATCTATCTATCTATCTATCTATCTATCTATCTATCTATCTATCTATCTATCTATCTATCTATCTATCTATCTATCTATCTATCTATCTATCTATCTATCTATCTATCTATCTATCTATCTATCTATCAATCTATCTATCTATCTATCTATCTATCTATCTATCTATCTATCTATCTATCAGTCTGTCTGCCTTTATGATCGCCTGACTATCCGTTTGCCTATTTATTAATATATCTGTTCGTCTGTCTTGTCATTTCTGTACCTGTACAACTCAAAGAAAAACTGTCTATCCTTATGTCTGTCTGCATGTCTCTGTCTATACAATTTAAAAAAATGTCTGTCAAACTCTATTTCTCCGTCTGTAAAATTTAAAAAAAAACTATCACAACTTGAAAGAAAATGCCTAGCTTTAAGTATTCTTTTCATTTGGCTGTGAAATTAAACAAAGATGCTGAATATTGACAACCAGTGATGAATCAACTCAACAAGACGTTCCACAACATTACCAATAAGATTTCTAATAAATAAATATCGAGTTGATATGTTTGTACACATGGTATGACTAAATAAGTTCAGTGGAGTCAACAGCCTTGTCTGAATGGGGGTCCCAGCCTCAAATGGGGGCTCCCTGTTTCAAGTGCCTATCTGTCGATATATATTTTTGCTAACGCGCTATAGCCTCCAAACGTTGCATTACATCATAAACTCTATAAAAGTACCTAGCTATGTACCAACCAGCTACATCGCATGAACCGAAACGCGTTATCTAGAGTGGGACGAGGGGGACGGATGGTCGTGCGGTAAAAGCGCTCGACTGTCGAACTGAAGGTACCTGGTTCGACTTCCGGTGAGGACCAAGGAAATTTTTCAGGTCTTGGCTCAAGTTCCCGATATATCTCCCGCGGTGCCTCCATGGTCATTGCACTATCAGCTATGGTGGGGATGAAAGAAGGGCACCATAAAAACCGTCCCATTAGTAGTTTATGGGATCTAAGAGATTTCATCTCATCCTTACAGGGACTTCACACATTCGTGAGTAGGCAGTCCCAACCAATTAGCGTCATCATACAGAGCCCCATCAAATCACGTGTCATCATATTAAGAGCCCCACTAAATCACGTCATCATATTATGAGCTTCAGTAAACTGCGTCATCACATAAGGAGCTCCAGCACTTTGCGTCATCATATTATGAGTTCCACACTGAGACACGACCATATTGAAACCATTGTGCATCTGTCAACCAAGCCCGTTGCCTGTGGGCCGGCCCACCTACATTTTTTCTGCTCCCCCTTCTGCTTATTTGCTCCCTCTGCTATTGCAGCCTCTCAATCATTTAAGACAACAAAGAGATTAAAATAATCGGCAAAAATTTGACTTAAATAACAAAAATAAAGCAAAACAATGTTTTTATTGTCTATAACGTCAAGACATAAAGTGGTCGTAAAGCCAATATATTAAAAAAGGATCGAATGCATGCACATTTTAGATAGACATAAACAAATTTGATTAAAGATCAGAAAGAGAAAGTTATTTACAATAAACCCTTGTCATAATGAAGTGTTGATTTAAAAGAAAAGAATGATTGACATAGTTAAATCCATTAAAAAACATAAATAACTGAGCATGGTTGGAATTAACCAGACAGTTCAATTTACTACATTCTCGTAAATCAAACACATTGTATTCAGTAAAAACAAGTCCAAATGATATAACATATAACATATACGATTGGTCTCACCACAGTGACAATTAACTTTTGATTTCAGTGACGACAATAACTACTTTTGGCTCATTTATAAAGAGCCAGCATAGCTCTCAACAAGGCCCCGTTTATAGTTTGTCACATTTTATAAGGAAACAAACTCTAATCGATTGAGTGTGAGATTGGAGGAAAACACCAACAGATTAAAACAGATGAAAACAGTTATAAAAATGATTTTCATTCTCCGTGAGAGCCGCTTTGAGCTCAAAAAATACATTAAAAAAAAAGGGCCACACAGAGCACTAGTTATAATACATGAGGCAAGTTATAATACAAACATGTCATAATACATAATCCATTTCATAATCCATTTCAAAAGCACATAAAAAACGTTATAATACATAGTACACAGTACATTTGGTCCAGGCAAGCTTCGAGTTTTCATTAAATGGAATGTCTGTAATTATGTATGTAATATGCATTAAGTCAAAATAAAAAATAAAAATGTGTATCACAGAATAAAGATATAAAGCAAGAAATGAGAGGAATGTTGATATTATGTTGCCATGGTAAAAATAAATGATGATAGAATTAGTGAATAAAATTTATTTCTTTAGTTGAGTATAATTCCGAACTATGTAATTTCACAAAAAAGTCACCTAGAATGGCTCGGTAATGATTATTTGTATTTGACTTATAAAAGTCATATTAGTTGGACTATAACTGGTACTCTCAACTAGTGGTACGCGACCCTCTCTCCCCAAGGGGTACAAGAAAAGCTTATGTAGGGCACGCAGTGGCGTACCTAGGGGGGCGGTGGTGGGTGCGGTCCGCACCGGGCGGCACTTTTTATTACTTTTTTAGGGGGCGGCAAAAATGTATAGATTAAATTGAAATACCTAAATGAGAGGGCGGCAAAATCGTCTTCTGCCCCAAGTGGCCGATACCCGCGCTACGCCGCTGGGGGTACGCAGAAACAAAAATTGTCGTTCAAAAAACTTCCGAGAATTTGAAGGACTTCTAGTATGAGGGGGTACCAGCGGATATAGTTTTGAAACCTTAATGGTAGGGAAAACCAAGGGACTAGATTGTGAAAGAATAATTCAATATACTGAAGGCACCATTGTGTTGTTATTTAATCGCAAATAATTGAAATCTAATTCTTTTATACAGTTTCGCGAAACTGTTAAATAGAAGAGAAAAATAAATGTCATTAAAGTTTAGGGAAAGGCGTCTTGAAAAACGGCAACAACGTTGAAGGAAATACGTTTGGCATTGTTTTGATTAGTCGGAGTATAATCATATGTGCGTCATGAGATAATGTCATATCGGGGTATAATCATAGATGACAGTGTAGAGTGGAGATAGTGAATACACTTGTATGTCTTAGACAAGGGTGATGACTAAGGTTTAAACAAGTAACTAATATACTTCTCACAATAGATATATTGATATCTATACTTCTCATAATTCACAATAGATATCTATACTTTCACAATAGATATATAGATATCTATACTTCTCACAATAGATATATTGATATCTATACTTCTCACAATAGATATATTGATACCTATACTTCTCACAATAGATATATTGATACCTATTCTTCTCACAATAGATATATAGATATCTATACTTCTCACAATAGATATATTGATACCTATACCTCTCACAATAGATATATTGATACCTATACTTCTGACAATAGATATATAGATATCTATACTTCTCACAATAGTACACTTGTGCTCCTCTCATTAAATTTAACGTCTGTTTAGTATGTTAATTTGATCCTCTTTTAAATACTCATGATCTCTTCTGTTCTCTTTATATTTTATTTATTACCCGGTCTGCCGAGATCTGTGTGCATCATTTTCCGCGGTTCCAGATGATCACATTTTAATTTCTTTTTAAAATTTTATTATTGACTATGGCGCAACTTATTTGAGATTTTTTGAACACATTGAAAAAACACTTTCCTCCATTGGGAAACTTTGATTGTCCACCTGATAAAACACTTACCTCCATTGGGAAACTTTGATTGTCCACCTGATGTTCTGAGCCTCGTGCTGCATTCTCTCCCCAATGAAAATTTAATTGTTTTGCAATGTAATATTCAGGAAGTCCACCGGCGTAAATGGCGATCTCATCACCTACAAACTCTACTTCAACTGGAAACAATGTAATATACGTAAATATATATTCATATAAGGGCATCACCGAGGTAGTTTATTTTTCTGTGTGAGTACCCTCCCCTGATTCAATTAAAAGGCATCATGAATATTCTCATATAAAATAAATTTAATAACGAATATGTTTTTATTTTTGTTTTTTATAGAGAGTGTGGTATTAGATACACAAAGACGCTTGGATTACATGTACAAATAGTTGTCATATTTACAAGTTATACAAGGAATCTTCTATCACACGCAACTAGAACATTGGTACAATAAAAATAATTCAAACATTATTGCATACGTAATACAATAGTCTTTTTAAGAACTTACATGAAAATAGTTTTTACGAAAATGACTTCATCGTACGAGGAAATTACGTTGACTCATTCATAAGTATAACCATTAACCCTCATAAATATACATACAGTATGTTTCATAAATATACATACAGTATGTTTCTTAAAATAACTGAAGTCAACCTCTCACACTCAGGTCTTACAAACAATTGTTAGCACAATCATTCTGCACTCACCCCTGTCACATTCTGTGAGTTAGTTTAATGAAATCAAGGCCCTCCCTGTCTACATTGCCCCATCACACCAGGAGGGGAGATAATAAATAGAATAGCCAGAGGCTTTTGTATTCCCAGGTGTTCTATAGGGAAGGGTTAAAGTCTATAGCGGAAGTAATCTGTGACCTTGTTATATTCAAGGAGAGGGGCGAGAGAGGAGTGTTCCTTTATCGCTTCACGCGTGAAGGCACGAGAGATGAGCGTGACATACCCGGCTCGCTGCCCATTGGTCAGCGAAATCTCGCTCGAGCGAGAGCGGAGGTGAGTGGCTGAACTTCCGGGCAGTTGGGGTGGGTCAGGCAGTCGGCGTTGGTTAGACGAGCAGAGCCCTCGAGCCGGGGCGTCGGGAAATCCGGCTATTAGCGCTTAAGATGTTCGACCACCTCAGTCCTGAGTTCTTTTTATAACTACCCCGCCCCAGGTAACTATTCTATTTTGATGTAGTATGTTTTATAATATTGCTTTGTGGTAGCCGTTTAAGCTACTGCCCTTTTTAGGGCACGCTGATGTTCATTCTTTTTCTAATGTAAATAAATACTTGGTGTATTGTATTTACATTTGTCGAGCACTCATTTCTCGTTGTGTTGTGCGCGTCCTGTAAAACCACGTGGCTGGGACAAATTCTGGCCAGAACTCAGTAAGTGATCATGCCTTTAGACAACGTCCGCAGGGACCCCGCAAGGGGCCCTTGACAACCCCCCAGAGCACAACTCATGTTGTAAGCAGTCAGTCACTGATTTCTATTACCTGACCAGTCTTACCCGAATGTCACAATGCACGCCACACCCACAAACACACAAGTCACTATGTGACAATTTCATACATTTGGAGAGCTTGAGTCGCCCCATAGATTGATGACACAATTTTAGCCTGTGATATCTAATTTATTTTGTTACACGACTTTTAGTATTTGACATAGGGACTGTGGCGTAGCATTCGGATGTCACCTGGAGAAGGAGCATCACGCTACTTAGCCGGCGCCATACCTGTGGCCGGCGCTAACTTGTTGATTTGATTAGTCATGTTAGTACTGACGTAGCACTGGGCTGCTGCTTGCAGAAAGGGTTGTGACTTGTGACGTATAGACTATGGCATAGTTTTCGGTTGCTGCCTGCGAAAAGGGCTTTGGTTTAGAGACTAGTTCGAATAGTATACTTGTTGCAATTAAAATGAACTTATTAGGCTTGTAGACATCTTAAAAGCAGATCAGAAGACAGCACAAGATATAGACGTGCTAGAAAGTTTGTATTAATTTTATACATTTAGTGACTTCATGTGTTTGAAGTTATTAAAGCTGAATTCTTCATGTCAATAAAGCATGTGTTGGCGTTCATAAGACTTGAGTTGTTAGCTTGCAAAACTTGGCCGCTACATATTTAGTGAGAATATCATCTTCCTTTGGCTCTACCGTTCATTTAGAGCCATGGCTTGTCATACTACACTTCTCCATTGAGAGTATGCAACGTCTTCATTTCTTTTTGTTTGTGGCCTCGACATAGAACCAATCCACCCTTTTGTCTCTTTTATAATGATATGATTAAAATATGACTTCATACTTATCATTACATGTCACGCCTTTCAGGTTATGGGCGGCCAAAACCTGTTCTCTACAAACACCTATCTCCACAAACATCCATCTTCACAAACATCGATCTCGGGACATCCTTTAAAGTTGATTTTAGATGTAGCTTATCTTGATAATGTCAGCTTCATGGTAGCAGGTCTCTGGTACGGCGTATCTTCTGTTTTACTGGAGGTTCCAAATCAGCACCATTCTGGTACTAGTGGCTGGTTTGTGTGTGTGGTGTGTCTCATTCAGCCCTATCTCCTATAGAATTCTTCTTCAGGAAACCTAAGCAGTTGTTTTTTTTTTGTACAAAAATCTGCAGTGCTGAGGAGGTGACAGGCTAGCGGATCTGAGGAATTCTTTCGAGGTAGCTGTAGGTTTTAATATTGTAGACCCAGCACAATCAATGGACCAAGCAGCTATAGGTTTTAATATTGTAGACCTGCACAATCAATGGACCAAGTAGCTGTAGGTTTTAATATTGTAGACCCAGCACAATCAATGGACCAAGTAGCTGTAGGTTTTAATATTGTAGACCCAGCACAATCAATGGACCAAGTAGCTGTAGGTTTTAATATTGTAGATCCTGCACAATCAATGGACCAAGTAGCAATCCTACAAGAAGCTAGGAATTATGAGAGTGTAGTTGTAGAGTTGCAGAAACAAGAATCAGAGGTTAGCAAGCAGACATTTATTTAAAAAAAAATATGCACCACGTACATTAATTCCGTTTTGTCGATGAGCCATTTACCACTCAGAGTAATACTAAAGATTATCTATTTTACAACATGACTACACTCAAAAAAAAAAAACAAACAAAACAAACTTGAACACGAAACGCGTACATATCAAAACAATACTTTTGTTGGTTTGTTTAACTTTTTCGAGAAAGGAATTGGTTACTCATTTTTAAACTTCATATTAATGTTTGAACTAGATATATAAAATAAACTAAAACATTACCAGTGTGTCCGTTGTTTTTGAGTATCATTCCACTGAGTGCAGGTTTCTCATAATTATGGAAGGCCATCAAAGGGAGAGTACTATCTGGAAGCGTGTTATTATTCTCTATATTTATTGGAGACTGGCTTTTCCCTCCACATGATTCGTACATTACCTCCCATTGTTCAGCTGTTTAAATATAAACAAAAAATATTATTAGAGATTTACGTTCATCAAGTCAATTCACTAATTCTGTATAATGTTTATATTCTAAATAGAAAATTTTCCTTATAAAAACCGCTGGAAAATCGTCTGTCTTACCTTAAACACTGCTTACAAAATTATCGATATTCACTTCAAGAAAAAACAGTTATAGCCCATTAAAAGCAGCTAATTCAAGAGAAGATTTATACATATAGACATATATGTATATGAAAGGATATAATTATCTCGTTATATATATATATATGAAAGGATATAATCATCGGCTTTTGTACATAAAGGCTATAATTTTCTAGTTAGGTATGTTATCACTGGTTATAATTATCTAGTTATTTATATAACAGGACTTACCATCACTATACTGCCACTGAATATCTAAAAAAGTAAGATCATGAATATTCATAAACGATTTAATTATAATTTGTGTCCTATAAAAAAAAATTATAAAGTTTAGAAAATGAATTAATAATTAGACGATTTAGTGGAATCATGAAGCGGAAACATGTATATTTTGTGAAGCATCATTAGTAAAACCATAGTTATGGGTAAAATCATGCGTGATTATAACTGAACTAAAAAACTTTATATCAATTGATATATCGTAGTGTACATCTTTATATCAATTGATATATCGTAGTGTACATATTTGTATCAATTGATATATGGTAGTGTACATCTTTATATCCATTGATATATCGTAGTGTAATCTTTATATCAATTGATATATGGTAGTGTACATCTTTATATCTATTGATATATCGTAGTGTATATCTTTATATCAATTGATATACGGTAGTGTACATCTTTATATCTATTGATATATCGTAGTGTACAAGTAAGGGATCAATATATTTTGTTGGGCTCTCAGTCTTTATATTTTTAGTAAAGATAATTTATATTTGTGAGTTCTTTTTTTTTTTACTTTTCAATGATTTTTTTCTTAAAGCTTAGTTTTATTTTTAAATGTTCTTTTATATTTTTTGTTATACTTTATGTTATTAAATCTTAAAGTTTATACAAACAATTTCAAATAGCGCGCCAGAATTAAACAAAACCATCATTTACGTTATTTCCCTATTTATTAGGTGCAAAGTCGTCCCACAAGTCCACCCAGCTTTAAATGGGTACCTGACTTCAGTTGGGGAAGTAAAGGCGGCTGGGTGTTGTGCTAACCACACGATATTCCGAGGTTATAGAAACAGTTGAATTCTACACTTCATCTGCCCCTATGGCCCGTTAGCTCGACCGTTTTAAATAGTGTATTGATATCGATAATACACCAGTGTTAAAAATGTCTAATTTATTGGGATTAATAAACTAATTATACTTGATTGGTGTTAAGGAAACTAGTTTTACTTGATTGTGGTTAAATAGGTTATACTTGATTGGTGTTAAAGAAACTAGTTTTACTTGATTGTGGTTAAATAAGTTATACTTGATTTTAAAGTTCCCAATGTTTAGATTAAAAGTGACCAAGATAAAGTCTCTAAAATATAAAGCAATAAAAAGTAAACAAATAAATAATTTAGTAATCATAATATTTTTATATCAATTACGATGACTTAAAAAAATATAGAGAAACCTAACCTATTCTTCTTTTTAAAAAAAATAAAGTTGGTCTAAAGATATATTAAACTGAATATAATTTGCAGTGAGCATGCTTGAAGTTATCATAACCTTTTTGTTAGAATTTGATAATGTCTAAAATAACATAACATATCAATGAAGTTACATGATCGTCCAACTTAAATAAAGACAATTGTTTTTACTTTTAATGCATTCAAAACGTCATTTTGCTTTCATTTTGCCTTAGATGTCCGATTGCATGAAGAAAAATTTGTTAAAATATATATTACATTATATAGAAATAAGATTTTCTTTGTACATCTCTATTTAAGCCAGTAATCACAAACTTTTACCTAACCCTAACCCGTCCATATACAAGCCAGAAAACAGTTTTCTTCATTAGTCTATGACATTATAAGAGCTATTGCATAGGGCAACAGATCAAAAACTAAGAAGAGAATATTTCACAGAGACAAACGTACCAACAAACAGGTCTTAATGGAGTCTTATGTAGTATTTCACAGAGACAAATGTACAAACAAACAGGTCTTAATGGAGTCTTATGTAGTATTTCACAGAGACAAATGTACAAACAAACAGGTCTTAATGGAGTCTTATGTAGTATTTCACAGAGACAAATGCACAAACAAACAGGGCTTAATGGAGTCTTATGTAGTATTTCACAGAGACAAATGTACAAGCAAACGAGTCAATGCATGGTCACATGTGGTATTTCTGAGACAAATGTACCAACAAACAGGTCTTAATGGAGTCTTGTGTATATTTCTCAGAGACAAATGTACAAACAAACAGGTCTTAATGGAGTCTTATGTAGTATTTCACAGAGACAAATGTACAAACAAACAGGTCTTAATGGAGTCTTATGTAGTATTTCACAGAGACAAATGCACAAACAAACAGGGCTTAATGGAGTCTTATGTAGTATTTCACAGAGACAAATGTACAAACAAACAGGTCTTAATGGAGTCTTATGTAGTATTTCACAGAGACAAATGTACCAACAAACAGGTCTTAATGGAGTCTTATGTATATTTCACAGAGACAAATGTACAAACAAAACTGAGTCTTAATGAATCACCCTTAGCAGTATTTCACAGAGACAAATGTACCAACAAAACGAGTCTTAATGGAGTCTTAATATATTCCACAGAAGAGACAAATGTACAAGCAAACTGGTCTTAATGGAGTCTTATGTAGTATTTCACAGAGACAAATGTACAAACAAATAGGTCTTAATGGAGTCTTATGTAGTATTTCACAGAGACAAATGTACAAACAAACAGGTCTTAATGGAGTAATATGTAAAATAGAAGGGATATAAGAAATCCCTCATATATACTGTAAAGTTTACACCAAGTTTATATAATTATAAGTATCATATTTAAAAATTATTAATGGAAACTTACGAGGATCAAAGTTGGCAGTAACAATTCTCTTATTGATTGGTTGAATAGGTCTGTAGTTCATCATTGTATGATTATTTGAATCTAACAATTGGCGGAATTCATTCAGCTAAAAGAAAAAAAAACAATTTAATAAACTTTTTATAACCGTATTGTGTACCTAAAATTCAAGCTTAATTTTTATTTGATTTATTTTAGTCTACATGGACATTATCAAAACTGCACTTGCGTGAATGTTTCTAAATACAACCCATGAATTGGAAACTGGCGAATGACGTCAATAAAAAGTCAATCGGTCTGATCATTAATTTTCGTTTGGCAGTGACAATATCGATCATTAAAAAAACCAAGATATTTTCTAACTCTCTTATGATTAATATAAATGATTAAATTGTGAAATTGCGCCAGAATCACGAATAATTTTCATAAATGACACCTAGCCTTAGACATTAATTTGTTATAGGCTATGTTATGTCAAACAAGACATTATTGTTGATCTTACTTACTTAAAAAAACATTATAACGATTATATTAATTATCTAAAACATTTGTATGCTGTAATTTTTTAACTACCAACTTCTCTACTTCCACCATTTTATTTACATAGTGGTACCCATAGATATATAGACTAGATCGCTTATGCTTATTTAATAGAGACCAAAAAAAAAAGTTATATTTGTGGACCCTAGCTTAAAAAGAAGAGTACGATTCTGTACAGTTATTTTTTACCGCAAAAGATTTCCCTCCTTTTAATTAAAAAAAAAAAAAAAACCCATTCATGCTAGAAGGTTAGCGCTTTTAAAATCTACTGTGTCCGGCGCATTTATTCAAATCAATGGTAATTGAAAAAAAATTTTTTTTAAATAATTTTCAGGGCCAACAATACAAAATGTCTTACTGCCATTAATTTCGGTTACTGAAGATTTCTATGCGTACTACGTCATCATAGTTGCAAAAGAATTTGTAAAAATATATTGGTTATACTCATTGTATTCGAGCAGCGACTATATAACACGTTTACATAGCCCGTAAGCGATCTAGTCTTATATATCTAATGGTGGTACACCTCGCATAATGTTAACTTGTATTCTATGGTTTCAATAATAAATATGAAGACTTGTATATCAATGGTTTCAATAATAAATATTAAGACTTGTATATCTATAATAATAAATATGTAAGACTTGTATATCTATGATTTCAATAATAAATAAGACTTGTATATCATAATAAATATGTATATCTGACTTGTATATCTATGGTTTCAATAAATATGTAAGACTGTATATCTATAGTTTCAACTGTAGCAGCTCTATGGTTTCAATAATAAATATGTAAGACTTGTATATCTATGGTTTCAATAATAAATATGTAAAAGCTTGTTATATCTATGGTTTCAACCATAAATATGTAAGACTTGTATATCTTTGGTTTCAATAATAAATATGTAAGACTTGTATATCTATGGTTTCAATAATCAAGACATGAGTCACGTAAAAAAAATCCAATGTGTAAAAGATCAAGAAATTTAAGAATGTTTGCGTTTTCCTCCATTACAGGTGCCTTTTTGTCAAATTATTGCTTTTATTTTGGTTTCAGTCTTTACTTAATGCAATCTCGCTGTGGGACTATTTAATCGGATGTAAACAAGATTCAAACAACTTCGAGGCTTTCTTGGAGATGTTGAAATATTCGACTCATAGTTCAGTTTATATTGGTGATTTTAAGATGGTAACGTTCCTAATTGGTTTACAGGTGGTAACTTAAAATATTGGGAGCAGCAGAGCCAGCAACATACTTTACTACAGAATGACTGACCACTACTACTGAGTTTTCTTTTGTGACAGAGCAATGTAAAATGGGCGCCGCTGGTGGGGTCACACATTATAGAATATCATTTGCTTTGCCGACCAGGCTTGCGGAGCCGGAGCCGAGGAGCCGGGAGCCGCTACTTTTTGCTGGAGCCGGAGCCGGAGCCGAAAAAATCTGGCGGCTCCACGGCTCCAAAATGTTTTTTTTACAGCAGAATTTTTTTTTAGCTTTAAAATTCCAAATTTGTTTGATTGTTTGCCTCCTACAATTTGAAATGTTGTCATTTTTACGAAAGCCACAACAGTAACAGCGTTTAAATGATAACGTGCACGCACATCACCACAAGAAATCTTTAATGGGGAATCGTTTTGTGTTCGTTTTAAATCTTGTTTACCCTCCGAAATTTTTTTAATGGCATATTATTTTGTTATATATAAAGTTAAAACAGTTTTATTTCATAATATAATTGTATCAATCATTTAAAATAAATTTTTACTACGACGACAAATAGAACGCGTCATTTCGTATTATTATTGACCGCGAATTTGTAATAGACTAAAAACAAAATGGTCGCTTTATGTAACAATTTTATTATAAACAGAATATCTGAAATAGTGTAGATAAATTTATAAGGCTGTGGCTATTCGGACCCGGGTCCCAATAAAATCCGATTGTTATTCGGACCCGTGGCAAATATGCACTAATCCTCTCTCTCTGTGTCATCTCTAATTAATTCTCTCTCTCTGTGTCATCTCTAATTAATCCTCTCTCTCTGTGTCATCTCTAATTAATCCTCTCTCTCTGTGTCATCTCTAATTAATCCTCTCTCTCTGTGTCATCTCTAATTAATCCTCTCTTGGTGTCTCTCTGTGTCATCTCTAATTAATCCTCTCTCTCTGTGTCATCTCTAATTAATCCTCTCTCTGTCTCATTAATTAATCCTCTCTCTCTGTCATCTCTAATTAATCCTCTCTCTCTATCTCTGAATATCTGTCATCATCTAATTAATCCTCTCTCTCTGTCATCTCTAATTAATCCCTCTCTCTCTCTGTCATCTCTAATTAATCCTCTCCTCAGTCATCTCTAATTAATCCTCTCTCTCTGTGTCATCTCTAATTAATCCTCTCTCTCTCTCTGTCTGTCCCATCTCTAATTCAATCCTCTCTCTCTCTCTCTCTGTCATCTCTAATTAATCCTCTCTCTCTCTGTCATGTCATCTCTAATTAATCCTCTCTCTCTGTCATCTCTAATTAATCCTCTCTCTCTGTCATTTCTAATTAATCCTCTCTCTCTGTGTCATCTCTAATTAATCCTCTCTCTCTCTCTCTCTCTAATTAATCTCTCTCTCTAATCCTCTCTCTCTCTCTCTGTCATCTCTAATTAATCCTCTCTCTCTGTCATCTCTAATTAATCCTCTCTCTCTCTGTGTCATCTCTAATTAATCCTCTCTCTCATCTCTAATTAATCCTCTCTCTCTGTGTCATCTCTAATTAATCCTCTCTCTCTCTGTGTCATCTCTAATTAATCCTCTCTCTCTGTGTCATCTCTAATTAATCCTCTCTCTCTGTGTCATCTCTAATTAATCCTCTCTCTCTGTGTCATCTCTAATTAATCCTCTCTCTCTGTGTCATCTCTAATTAATCCTCTCTCTCTGTGTCATCTCTAATTAATCCTCTCTCTCTGTGTCATCTCTAATTAATCCTCTCTCTCTGTGTCATCTCTAATTAATCCTCTCTCTCTGTGTCATCTCTAATTAATCCTCTCTCTCTGTGTCATCTCTAATTAATCCTCTCCTTCAGATGACCACACCTGTGGGGAGGGGGATAACGTCTCAGCATCAAAGTCTGCCTCACAGCCAGCAGGTAGACTTTGTTGTCGGCTGTTGACAAGGTGAAAAGTAACATTCTGCTGTCAAATTTTTGCCCAGTGTCCGGCTATCGAACATAGGGTTGCTTTGATCTGCAGTCTGCTGACCACCTGCTTGTGATGACGTAATTACAGGACGGGATAAGAATGTTAAATACCTATTATAGGTAGTAGTATTGGTATTAGAGGGTTGAAGAACTAATTGAGGTAATGTAGGTTTTTGAAAAATATCTGTATAAATAACCGCTTTTACATATTAATGATATATATCAACGTGAAACTCATCTAATAAAACCCACTGATTTAAAACCAACATTTTCTTATATATATATATATATATATATATATATATATATATATATATATATATATATATATATATATATAATAATCAATATAAGTATTTATAGATGCATTTAAAACTGAACGTATTTTGTCTAAGAACATTGTAGATACGGTATTAGGAGAACTTGTGCGCTTGTTTTTTTTTTTGGTTAATTGAAAAATATAATTTTAACTAACTGACCATATAGCACACCCAAGTATATTTTGAGCCGACCTTACAGTGGCCAACTTGTCGACCTTACAGTGGCCAACTTGCCGACCTTACAGTGGCCAACTTGCCGACCTTACAGTGGCCGACTTGCCGACCTTACAGTGGCCGACTTGCCGACCTTACAGTGGCCGACTTGCCGACCTTACAGTGGCCGACTTGCCGACCTTACAAAGGCCAACTTGCCGACCTTACAGTGGCCAACTTGCCGACCTTACAGTGGCCAACTTGCCGACCTTAGCAGCACACGAGTAATTCAGTGACCTGATAGTCCCCAAAAATAATTAGAATATAATAAAGAAAGGTTAAAAAATCATCTAGATGAATATGGCTCTGTATAAAGATAACGAGATCATCTAGATGAATATGGCTCTGTATAAAGATAACGAGATCATCTAGATGAATATGGCTCTGTATAAAGATAACGAGATCATCTAGATGAATGTGGCTCTGCATAAAGATAACGAGATCATCTACATGGATGTGGCTCAGTTTAAAGATAACGAGATCATTTAGATGAATGTGGCTCAGTTTAAAGCTAACGAGATCATTTAGATTACAGTGACTTGGTAGGACGATAATAAAATAATTGACACAGACCTGAATCTCCGAGATGTAAATTGGATCTGTAAATAAAGTCCAAGTGACTGACTCATCACAAGGTGGTGTGGTCAAACTTCCTGAGTACCGGTAAAAGTGAATATACTTCTCAGGCAGCAGTGATTCTAGTTTGCTTGGCTTTAAATGGATCTTTGTATCTGTAAAATAAAGATTGCCCCTATCTTTAAATGTTATCATGACATGGGCTCTAATTTTGTATGCATTATTTAGTGAAATCACTTTCACATCAGCCAATTCTAATACAATAAAGATGTTTGTATGCAGTTCATTTTTATAAGATTTATTAAGATTTATTTTTAAAAGTGTCTATTTAATTTGTGATATTTTTTTCTATGTCACTTACGACTGACTAGTTTAAAATAACAAGCCTCAACACTGCTAATTGAATGGCACATGTAACCAGACAATCGTGTTTCAGAAGCCTCAACACTGCTAATTAAGTGACACATGTAACCAGACAATCGTGTTTCAGAAGCCTCAACACTGCTAATTGAATGGCACATGTAACCAGACAATCGTGTTTCAAAAGCCTCAACACTGCTAATTGAATGGCACATGTAACAAGACAATCGTGTTTTAGATATGTAGAAAAGTTTCTGTAAAAGCTACACAGTTACTGAATGTATATGTAAGTAGTGTGTCACAATATTTCCCTTTAATATTTCTGAAGCATTTGAATCTTTCTCCAACCTCAATCTAGTAATGTAATCAATGGAATAATAGTAATAATACTATTGCTAATTTACGATATGTATACACGATTCTGTAGACTGTTAAATGTTTACAATAGATATCGATAAGTTGGGTTGCCAACACTTATAAACAATCTTGATAACCTATACTTGTACACATATGTTGGTTACCTATACTTGTACACATATGTTGGTTACCTATACTTGTACACAAATGTTGATAACCTATACTTGTAGACAAATGTTGGTTACCTATACTTGTACACAAATGTTGGTTACCTATACTTGTACACAAATGTTGGTTACCCATACTTGTACACAAATGTTGGTTACCTATACTTGTAGACAAATGTTTGTTACCTATACTTGTACACAAATGTTTGTTACCCATACTTGTACACAAATGTTGGTTACCTATACTTGTAGACAAATGTTTGTTACCTATACTTGTACACAAATGTTGGTTACCTATACTTGTACACAAATGTTGGTTACCTATACTTGTAGACAAATGTTTGTTACCTATACTTGTACACAAATGTTGGTTACCTATACTTGTAGACAAATGTTGGTTACCTATAATTTTACACAAATGTTGGTTTCCTATATGTGTACACAATTGTTGGTTACCTATACTTGTAGACAAATTTCGGTTACCTATTCTTGTCATAGATGTTGGTTACCTATACTTGTACACAAATCTTGGTTACCTTTAAATAATGTAAATGTTGTTTACTTTAGCATTTTATTGACCAATATCTCTCTATATATTTCTCCTCTTCGAGAAGACGCCGGAAATACGTCACAGCAAGCAAGACTATAAGTCAACCACGTTCGACAACTCGCATTGTTTACCAGCATGAAAGACTATTTCTAGATTTGTGGAATTCCCACAGCAAGCGCGTTGTTTTTTTTTAATTTCTTTTATAAAACCGGATTATTTTAATTTCTTATATGACGTTTTGTCCTTTTATTTGGTAAAATATATTAAGCAATATGAACACGATGGTGGTTGTATAATAATATTTCATCTCTAGACAGCTCCAGTAATTTTTAAAACAGTATTGCATCCGTTTAACCGCTGAAATGAGGGAATGCTGTACGTAAAATAACATTATGTCAACTGATTATTGTAAATAAAAAAACACATTTAATAATACAATTATGTGTGAAGATAAAAGTAATATTGAACTATTTCCAATTTGAGAATTTAAAAAAAATGGTGTATTAATATAGATTACAAACAAATGGTATCAGTAATTATTACATCAGCCTGCAAGGCTATTTATAGTGCTGAAGGTTTGTTTCGATTTCGCCCCCTTCGTATTGCCCTTCGGTTCCTAAACATGGCCTCAAAAACACACGACCTTCTATTGCCAAAAAAAAACACATTTAATAATATAATTATGTGTGAAGAAAAAAGTAATATTATATGGTACCTTCCAGCAAATTTCTTTTTTATTGTAAAGATTATTGCTTTCATTCAGTTTCTAACAAAAACATTTCATTGGGGGGGAGGGGGTGTTAATTTGCATTGCTTGGTGTATTAATATAGATTACAAACAAATGGTAAGTGTTTCAGAATATGTACGTATTACGCAACATCTATCTTTAAAGAATAGTGTAGGTACTGTAGGATGAAGGTTATACTAAAAGAAATTTAAGCTAGGTTTAGCAAGTCTAAAAAATAACACTATAGTGTGATGGGGCAGTGGCGTCACTCGGGTTGGTGTCACCCGGTGCGTTATAAAGTCATTTGCTGTTAATAATTGGAGATATTTTTATTTATTTTTAAAAATTAAATACGGCTTTGAATTTTTTTTTAATAACAAAAAAAGAATATAGGCCTAAAACTAGATATTTTGCATTTTGGTGTCACCCCTTGTGAGGGTGTCACCCGGTGCGGTCCGCACCCCCCGCACCCCCCTAGTGACGCCACTGTGATGGGGGAAGGGGTGGACTGAGGCAGACACAAATCGAATTGTTGCAAACAAGAAAAAAAAAGCAATGCAAATTATCCCCCCCCTCCCCCCGAAATATGTTTGTCAGAAACTGAATGAAAAAAAAAAAACAAGCTGCTCGAAGGTACCAGACAGTGACCAAAAAGTCTGCACGTGATAGGTCAAAGTTCTACTTTGCATACTATGTATTTTTTCCGAAGATGTCAGCCTGTTATATTGTTTGATTGCTTATTTAAAAATATAATTACAGTAATTATATTGATTGATATTGCGGCACATGTTAGGCCGCGGGATTGCTAGTTTAATATAATAATAGCAGTCTCAAGTATTTCCGGCTGAGTAGGATCGAGAGTAAGAATCAAGAATACTCTTTCCTTTTTTAGAAATATTAATCATGGCTTCTAGCTAGCCTACCAGTAAATTAAACACAAATGTTTTAGATACTAAACGGGCTAACACAATTTCTTTAGTATTGATCATTTTAAACAAATGTGAGTGACCTAAGAAACTATTTTTAGATTTTAATTTTAGTGCCTTTAAATAAAAAAACTTATTATTTTTGTATTTTATCTTTCTGTTTATTATAGTTAGCTATAGAAGCTGAGTTCATAGTGTTCGAGTATTCAGTCCAGAATTTACGTAGGTAGCTACACAAACTATAGCTTAGTGGCCTGGTGAGTGGTTGCTACTGAAATATTTGGCACTGACATATTAATATTTGGACTTATAAAGAGACCCATATCTCAAATAGCTTAGAGCCTTATCAAGTCTTAACTGGTCCTGCGTGTAATGAGCTGTAAATGATGTATCTCTTAGAGGTAAACCTCTACCGAGAAATGAAATAATTTTTGAAATATTCTTGCAGTATTCATGCACAGTATTTCTATTATTATAACAAGTATTACCTTTAACCTGGACATGCTTTAAGTTCTCTACTACATTTGTGTAGTTAGCATTGTTCACTTCTGATATCTATAATTAACAGAAACAAATATATTAATACAAATTTCTTTTAGTTTTACCAAGGCCTTCATTAAATAAAAAGGTTTTTTTTATTCTTTATAAATTAGATAAAAAGGTTGAATATCCACAATATTATTCAGAATAATTTGTGGCTAGATTTATTTAAAACAATTACATCTCAACTTGTGGCTATATTTACAATAATTACATCTCAATTTGTGGCTATATTTACAATAATTACATCTCAATTTGTGGCTATATTTACAATAATTACATCTCAAATAGTGGCTATATTTAACTTTCATTTTAAAATATTTTAAGTCAGAAACAAATCACAATACTGGATGACACTATGGTCACGTGTTTAATATTCACATAAATGTTGCTTAAGTGAATTTTGTTCCAACTTGAGAATTATCAAGGTGAGGTATTTAATACAAAACATCAATAATTAACTGATACAATAATTAAAACTCAAAATATTGTATTGCAATAAACTTACAAGATAGATAAAACCTAAGACAGCGAGACCATCCTTCTGAGCAATAGCTTCTGATATGCTCCTATACTTTGTATTGTAATGTACAATGTGAAGCTGTTGAGAAAAAATATTACATAAAGAATAAACTAGTTCATGCTGTTTATCTTGTTACAAGTTGAACAGCCAAACAAACAAAGTAACAAAAAAAAAAAAAGATCAAAACTAAAATTAATGATACAAATTTCAACCATTTATACAAACAGATGTGGATTGGTTAGCCTTGGGCTGCAGGCAGAAAAAAATGTGTTGGTATTTCTTTATAACATTTCTAATGCTTATACCTGATAGAATGAATGGGATGAGAGGGAACGGTTGATTTCTTTACACCCGACACAATTATATGATGGGACTTAATGGGGTGTGGAAAAAATTTGCTGGTTCACCTCAACTAAAATGTAGAAACAGTTTATATTTCATTTCACACATCAAGTCCTACAGTTTATATTTCGTTTCACACATCACGTCTTACAGTTTATATTTCATTTCACACATCAAGTCATACAGTTTATATTTCATTTCACACATCAAGTCCTACAGTTTATATTTCATTTCACACATCACGTCCTACAGTTTATATTTCATTTCACACATCAAGTCCTACAGTTTATATTTCATTTCACACATCAAGTCATACAGCTTATATTTCATTTCACACATCACGTCCTACAGTTTATATTTCATTTAACACATCAAGTCCTACAGTTTATATTTCATTTCACACATCAAGTCATACAGTTTATATTTCATTTCACACATCACGTCCTACAGTTTATATTTCATTTCACACATCACGTCCTACAGTTTATATTTCGTTTCACACATCACGTCCTACAGTTTATATTTCATTTCACACATCACGTCTTACAGTTTATATTTCATTTCACACATCAAGTCCTACAGTTTATATTTCATTTCACACATCAAGTCATACAGCTTATATTTCATTTCACACATCACGTCCTACAGTTTATATTTCATTTAACACATCAAGTCCTACAGTTTATATTTCATTTCACACATCAAGTCATACAGTTTATATTTCATTTCACACATCACGTCCTACAGTTTATATTTCATTTCACACATCACGTCCTACAGTTTATATTTCGTTTCACACATCACGTCCTACAGTTTATATTTCATTTCACACATCACGTCTTACAGTTTATATTTCATTTCACACATCAAGTCCTACAGTTTCTATTTCATTTCACACATCAAGTCATACAGCTTATATTTCATTTCACACATCACGTCCTACAGTTTATATTTCATTTCAGACATCACGTCCTACAGTTTATATTTCATTTCACACATCACGTCCTACAGTTTATATTTCATTTAACACATCACGTCCTACAGTTTATATTTCATTTCACACATCACGTCCTACAGTTTATATTTCATTTCACACATCACGTCCTACAGTTTATATTTCATTTCACACATCACGTCCTACAGTTTATATTTCATTTCACACATCACGTCCTACAGTTTATATTTCATTTCACACATCACGTCCTACAGTTTATATTTCATTTCACACATCACGTCCTACAGTTTATTCAGAAAAAATTATTACAATAGTCAATATTTTCTCTCACTAGTAATAAAAAAAATTGCCCCCATGTAGACCTTTATATTTTGGATATATTTATTGTTATTTATTTTATACACATTTAGTCCGTTGCTATTAATAAAATTAACATAATATTAATTCCTTTTTTTTAATATTGTTATTTTACTAAAAAAAATTAACACATATGACGTATCAAGATGACGTATATTTAAAAAAGCGTAACTGGCAATATGGATAATTATTCAACTACATCTGGTGCTTACACATTTATTTAGTCAATATTATTTCTATAAGTATTTGTATGATCTGAGATAAGGAAATACATTATAACTTTTTAATCTGTTTTAATAAAAGTCGGTGTTTTTATTGTTGCAATTTTTTAACTTTAAAACATAACAGGTACCTTTCATAGCTTTAATTCAAAAAATAAATAAAAAATTAAATTAATCCTCTAACCTCCATTGGGAAAGATTGTCCACTTATGAAATGTTCTGAGCCAGTGTTAGACAAGTTCCCCCAGTGAAAATGAAACTGTATGGCTCTGTAAGAGCCTGACAATCCACCTCCGGAAATCAAAACTTGAGAATCATTGCTGAGTGATATCGTGGCTATCGAGTAAAACAAATTGTGTTAATAGATATCGAATTATCTGAAAAAAAAATCAGTTTAGTAAAAAATATGTACAATAAAGACAAGACATACTTACTGGAGGAACCAGCATTCACTAAAATTAATTAATTGTAAACAAATAAATACAAGATAGAATTCATCATTAAACACATAAATAACAAAAATAGTTACTCGATAAAAAATATAAAACCTTTAAACTAAAAGAAAAACATTTCCAACAAAAGATTGTGGATGATTTTTATCAATTTCTGATTGTGGACAACAATGAGATACCATACTATGTTTTTTTTTGTTCAGAACAGCTAAATAATTTATTAGAGAGTACAGTGATGCTAAAATATCCACAATTGATTTACTGCCGACCTGAGGTTCCCAGGTTCGATCTTCGGTGAAAATTCATGGGGATTTAGCAGGTCAAGGTTAAAGTTTCCTCCATCTTTCCCGTGGTGTTTCCATGATCATTGCACTATCGGCTATGGTGGTGTATCCATGGTCATTGCACTATCGGCTATGGTGGTGTTGAAAGAAAAGTACTACAATAAGTCTCGTGGTCATTTTTAACCAATGGATGATACCGTTGTTTTAGCGTCTTCTTTAATTACGTTTAGGTCTGTTTTGAAGCATAAAGTAACAATGTTTTTTTTCCACTTTAATTTTGTATAGTTAGCCTTTCATAACGTATATAAACACATAAATTTAAGAGCGTTAAAGAAAGAATTTGTTCAAAATATTATATATTCATCAACATATTTTTCAATATCAATAAATTTAAGCTCCGGGTTATTGGTGGGCTTTAAAATATATTCTGATACTTAGTTTTACCACCGTATGAGATCTGTTATGGCTAATGTCTTATGGTGGAAAAAATGATAAAAAAATGATTGATAAAAATTTCACCAACCTGAAAATCTATTGTTTGACAGAGTCATCTCAATTTCCTTGTCATAGTTGGTCATTTGAAATGATGGGATGTTAGAATTTACTTTAACGTCGCCTTCATAAATATTTATTGGAGACTGTTGATTGGCTGCACAGTTTTGAAAATTTTCTTTCCAATGATCTGGTCCTACAGTAAGTACGAAATAACCGTCAAAATAAAACGTGTCTTTATTCACATTATATCTCTCCTTTTGTTTTCATTACTTGTTTTCATTTCTTAGGTGTATACTTTTTCTATAACAACTGCTGTTTAAAACTAAAACAGTTTATTCCGCAACAATTTCAATTTTTATAAGCTATCGGCTACCGCTGAAAACATCTTTGTTTTGTGAACAACTAGACTTTTACTAAGATCTATATGTAAATAGACATTATTGAACAACCAGACTTTTACTAAGATATATATGCAGATAGACATTATTGAACAACCAAATTTTTACTAAGTTCTATTTGTAAATAGACATTATTGAACAACTAGACTTTTACAAAGATCGATATGTAAATAGACATTATTGAACAACCAGATTTTTACTAAGATCTATATGTAAATATACATTATTGAACAACCAGACTTTTACAAAAATCTATATTTAAATAGACATTATTGAAAACTAGACTTTTACTAAGATCTATATGTAAATAGACATTATTGAACAACCAGACTTTTACTAAGATATATATGTAAATAGACATTATTGAAAACTAGACTTTTACTGAGATCTATATGTAAATAGACATTATTGAAAACTAGACTTTTACTAAGATCTATATGTAAATAGACATTAAAATAACTATATTAACTTACCATTAATTCCAGAATAACTCCAGTCTGTAATGGAAAATGAAAATGGTTGATAATTTTTCCAAAAGCTCAAAGTATTTTATTAGGTTTTATAATATATAATTGGTGAAAATTAACAATAAAGTCATAAAGTCTATGAAGCATAAATGTCTATTGAATTTTTCAGACCAGTTTATTGACAAAAATAAATCAAGATTTTTTTTTTTTGGATTTTAATCAAAACATCTATTCCTCCCGGAATGTAGGTTCCAAACTCATGACACGTCTCGTCATCTCCATCCCTGTCATATGTTGCTACACTTAACCTCCACGTTAGTCTTGCTTACTCCACCCTCCACTTCTGTATCCTACCGTCCACTTCCGTAACATAGTCCATTTCCGTATCCTACCCTCCACTTCCGTATCCTACCCTCCAATTCCATATCATACCGTCCACTTCCGTATCCTACCCCATATCTCCTTATCCTACCCTCAATTCCAGTAAATCAGCACTCCAGTTGTAATGGTTTCTGTGGTTTTAAATATGAGACATAAAGGTATAAAATATGAAATTATTCCATGACAGCCAGTCGAGGAAACTTGTTTGAAACAATTTTTATGATTTCAAAAACGAAGTGGCTACGCTTACGTCAAGCGCCTTCTATTATTATATCTATTGACGTAAGCCGGAAAAAAAAATACGAATTACGTCTTGATGTTACCGCTGCCACTGCGTAAACAAAAAGGGTTAGGGGTTAGGGATAGGGATAGGGTTAGGGTTAGGGATAAGGTTAGGGTTATGGACAGTGTTAGGGTGTGGAGAAATATCTATTGACGTAAGCCGGAAAAAAAAATACGAATTACGTATTGAGGTAAGCGTAGCCTGTCCGTTTCAAAAATGTGTCTAAAATGATACAAATATTTGGCCATTCAATAGGTTCATGTTATAAGTCCGTGTTGTAGACCCATGTTATAAGTCTATGTTATAGGTTCATGTTATAAGTCCATGTTATGGGTCCATGTTATGGATCCATGTTATAGATCCATGATATTAATATAAGGGGTATACCCAGGTAAGAGTAAGTCTTTAAACAACATGTGCTGTGTATATTAACATTATTTATATGTCTGACCATAATTCTAACACGATACATTGTCATGAAAATAAATATTTATATGTTAGGGAAAGAAACCAGCATCTTAAGCCTGTTCCATTCTGGACACAGGACGTGTTAGCGCATTTTCGTGTTATATATCAGTACGTATGTTAGCTTTCAGTAAATATGTGTAAATTTTGGAAATGTTTATAAATTCAAATGTGTAATGCATATATCTGAAAAAAAATATTAAAAAGACGTTTCTTTATATTTGAAAAAAAAATATTTTCTCTTAAATCTAACTACAAGTGGTTTGTGGTTACTGAAATAGGACTCATAATTGAAAAAAATTCTAAATTGTAGTCATTTAATTGTCCGAAAACTCCGTCAATTGTTGTTTGATAAATGTTTGCCAATCTTGGTGAAAGAAGTTGAATGTTGAAGTTGGTGGCGACGGTCGTTTCTTTTATTTATTCAACTCACACATAAAGACACTGTTTTACAAACACCTCCAACAAACGTGGAAAGGGGTATCAAAACAATGCTCTTTTTCTTTTCTCGTCAACCGTCTGTGTCTCCTCTTTTTTCACTTCCGTTCAATAACCCATTCATCTGGTGCGCCACCACAGCATATTAGGGGTAGAATGGGGCCATGAAAATGACTTAATTATTAATATAGCTTATATAGTAAAAAAAACGGTACCCTAAGAAACAATGATGCCCAGCCCTCAAAGGTCAGATCGCAAATTGGACTTTTGATGCAGGAATGGCAGGCCAAGACCTACAAAAAGTATATACATCATGGGTCTAGGACTTATGGTTGCTGATATCTAGGGTGATGACGGACAGACGGACAAAACGGAAACAATAGCGCATTCGATTTCTCGAAAATGCGCTAAAAATAGCAGTTTATATATTTCAGAGAATGTATGCCACATTTATAGCATTGTCAGATGTTGTATAATCATTAGTATTTTGCTCTAAACTATGGCCCGTTTAAATTTTTTTAAATTAATAATTTTATCTTACAGGTCATTTTTAATGCTAGTTCCATTTACTGTGTCTTGAAAAGTAAAGTAAAGTTCCTTTAAGCCCCAAAGGGCCCATCAGGGCAGATGAAGTGTAGAATTCATCTGTTTCAATAAATTCGGCATATAAAGGGATAGTGTGGTTAGCACAACGCTCAGCCGCCTTTACTCCCCTAACTTAAAGTAAGGTACCCCTTAAAAGCTGGGTGGACTAGCGGGACGTTCACCAGGACCTGAAAAAATCCTAAGGTTCTCACTAAGATTCGAACCAGGGACCCTCCGGTCGACAGTCGAGCTCTCTACACCGCACGACCACCCGTCCCCTTTACTGTGTCTTGAGGTCAATTTAAAAGCTACAACAATTTACTATGTCTGAAAAGACATTATTATGGCTAACAATCAGTTCCCGCTCCTCCATGTCATGTTGTGACGTCACCCACTTGACACATACCGTGAGACCTCGTTTAACGCTGATTTGGTATAACGCGGTGTGTTGAAAACATTAACTGATTTGCTGCCGAAGGATGATATGTCGCCAGACCTAGTGGGGACAAATATTTGTTTTGTTTTCTCAGGATTATCAACAAGAAGAGCTTGTTGTTCAAATAGTCAATTTAGTGTAAACATCAGGACTAGGAGATGTAGATGAGGATCTACTGGAGGCTTAAGATGAAGACCTTAAAAATGATGACATTCAAGAATTGGCAGAACAAGGAAGACGAAAACAGTGGTTCTGAAGACGATGAACCAAAAGAAATTACTACAGATATTCTTAAACAAAGGTTGGAATCGACAACCGAAATGTGCATCAAATTGTAGCGAATGACCCAAATTTTGACAGGAGTGCTAAATCAAGAAGAGGGATGCGATCTTCTGCTACCGACATTTGAAATAAAAAGAAATTCTAGACGATTACTTCGCCAAAAATTCAACAATATGAGAAGAACCAGAACCCTCATTACAAATGTAAACTTTATTTTTCATTTGTGCAAATGTTTTTGTTAGATAAAACATTATACACAATGCAAAATACTAGAATTACAGTTAAAGATTAAAGTAAAATATGTTTATTTTTGGTTGCATATTCCCGGTTCCCTTTCTACTATGTGTTAAAATGACCTCATACAACACTGATCGCTACTATCTTGAGGAACTCATCTACCGCGCTAAACGAAGTCTTACTGTAATGTAGAACGAGACTAACAGATGACACATCCTCCTTTCTTTAAACGGAATACAATAATTATTGAACCATAACAACATATTGCAACTGCAATCATCTAAACAATTATGCTATTTAAATGTCAGTTAGATAGTCGTTCATCCATGCAGGCTTCTTTCTTTCTCAATAAGGTCTTACATGTTCGTTATGTCAATTAATAGCTCCGGGAGATCATGTTTAACACCTGTTCGTTACTTGGACTGTAACGGGGCTAGGTGTGTTGTCGACCACCTTGGTGATATTGGTAAGTTGTCGTTTGTCAAGCTCGTCTCAGGCCAGCACTGGTCATTCCCTCTCATCTATTTGACGGGTCATATGTGGAGTCGATTGCGTGTATATATCCCACCATCCTAAACCTGCACCCGGTAATGTCTTTCTGTCCAACGGCCACCAACTTTTCCAGCCTGGTCTCCAAGGGCTCTGGAAGTAGACGGTTTGACCGTTATGTAGTGGTGGCCAGTTCCGGGCCGTCGGGTGTCATTTATCGCAAATCTCGTTTTGTACACTTCCTTGTATACTTCCATGTATACTTCCATGTATACTTCCTTGTATACTTCCATGTATACTTCCATGTATACTTCCTTGTATACTTCCTTGTATACTTCCTTGTATACTTCCTTGTATACTTCCATGTATACTTCCTTGTATACTTCCTTGTATACTTCCTTGTATACTTCCTTGTATACTTCCATGTATACTTCCTTGTATACTTCCTTGTATACTTCCATGTATACTTCCATGTATACTTCCTTGTATACTTCCTTGTATACTTCCATGTATACTTCCTTGTATACTTCCATGTATACTTCCATGTATACTTCCATGTATACTTCCTTGTATACTTCCTTGTATACTTCCTTGTATACTTCCATGTATACTTCCTTGTATACTTCCATGTATACTTCCATGTATACTTCCATGTATACTTCCTTGTATACTTCCTTGTATACTTCCTTGTATACTTCCATGTATACTTCCTTGTATACTTCTTTTCTTCAATGAATGCCTCTCCGTTAGTGCACCCACGTTGTACTGCGGATCATTGTTCTTTTTTTCCACTAAATTCTAATTGTGCCGACCTGGGTCCAGAAAACTGTCTCGGTGTACTTCAGAGCTCTAACAAAGAGACATGGAAATCTTCATTTCTTTGTACCGCTTTGATCATAATCTGTTTGACTACTTTTACTGCAGTCTCCGCTTTCCCAATTGCTTTGTGATGGCCTGGGTCAGACCTGATTTAAAGGATGTGGTGGCCCGGGTCAGACCTGATTTAATGGATGCGGTGGCCTGGGTCAGACCTGATGTAATTGATGTGGTGGCCTGGGTCAGACTTGATGTAATTGATGTGGTGGCCTGGGTCAGACATGATGAATTGATGTGGTGGCCTGGGTCAGACATGATGAATTGATGTGGTGGCCTGGGTCAGACTTGATGTAATTGATGTGGTGGCCTAGGTCAGCCTTGATGTAATTGATGTGGTGGTCTGGGTCAGACATGATGAATTGATGTGGTGGCCTGGGTCAGACCTGATGTAATTGATGTGGTGGCCTGGGTCAGACATGATGAATTGATGTGGTGGCCCGGGTCAGACTTGATGTAATTGATGTGGTGGCCTGGGTCAGACTTGATGTAATTGATGTGTTGGCCTGGGTCAGACTTGATGTAATTGATGTGGTGGCCTGGGTCAGACATGATGAATTGATGTGGTGGCCTGGGTCAGACTTGATGTAATTGATGTGGTGGTCTGGGTCAGACATGATGAATTGATGTGGTGGCCTGGGTCAGACTTGATGTAATTGATGTGGTGGCCTGGGTCAGACATGATGAACTGATGTGGTGGCCTGGGTCAGACTTGATGTAATTGATGTGGTGGCCTGGGTCAAACTTGATGTAATTGATGTGTTGGCCTGGGTCAGACTTGATGTAATTGATGTGGTGGCCTGGGTCAGACATGATGTAATTGATGTGGTGGCTTGGGTCAGACTTGATGTAATTGATGTGGTGGCCTGGGTCAGACTTGATGTAATTGATGTGGTGGCTTGGGTCAGACTTGATGTAATTGATGTGGTGGCCTGGGTCAGACCTGATGTAATTGGTGTGGTGGCCTGGGTCAGACCTGATGTAATTGATGTGGTGGCCTGGGTCAGACATGATGTAATTGATGTGGTGGCCTGGGTCAGACATGATGAATTGATGTGGTGGCCTGGGTCAGACTTGATGTAATTGATGTGGTGGCCTGGGTCTGTTGAGGACCCCTTTGAGGGTATCCTTGGCTTGTTGCTAAGAGTATGAGGGCTGACTCAATAATGACTCATATTTGTATTTGTGTTTCTACCACACACAGTCTCACCAACAATTAAACGTACAACAAGTGACGATTATCAATTCAACAAGTGTGTGCAGCGACAAAATATATTTATTTACAGAGACACCAGTCCGTAACAGAGATCTGGTTGTCTTTAAAATCATAAGCAAAAGTAATCCAAAAATGTCAAAGATTAATCCATATCAATGATCAGAATTAAAGGGACATTCTCTCGATAGATCACCCTTCTCTCTCTCTGTCTCTCTTTCTCTCACTCAGAGACACATCAATCGACTAGCTATCACTCAGTCGATGTCAACCGGTCACCCCTGGGACCCTCGAACAAATGTCCACGAATCTATCTTATATTCCTCCTATCACTTTTCCCACGTGACCCCAAGCCAATGAAATATAATATATGTTTCTTTCAAACTTTCAAATTAGGGGGTGGAGCCTAGATGAGGAGGGGGGGGGAGAAAAACGTCATACCGACATAGACAGAAGTAACTGGCCATCGAGCGGGTCTCTGTCCCTTTGAAGACGCCGACCGGAGACGAACGGTAGTCAGGTGGTCAGAGAGAATTCCCCGTGGAATGTAACGTGTTTCTGTTACCCGCTGCCTCGTTCACCTTCCGTTGTCCACCTGGCTGATGACGCAATTACGGGGTTGGGGTAAAAAGGGGGGGGGACTTGAGAACGGAAACGTATATTATTATACATGGTATAATATACATCTTATCGTTAGTAATACTATTAAGTTAAGGGTTGGAGTAAGGGGATGGGTTCGACAGATTAGTCACAACCCGTGACAGGGTCAGACATGATGAATTGATGTGGTGGCCTGGGTCAGACATGATGAATTGATGTGGTGGCCTGGTTCAGACCTGATGTAATTGATGTGTTGGCCTGGGTCAGACCTGATGTGATTGATGTGTTGGCCTGGGTCAGACCTGATGTAATTGATGTGGTGGCTTGGGCCAGACCTGATGTAATTGATGTGGTGGCCTGGGTCAGACCTGATGTAATGGATGTAGTGGCCTGAGTCAGACCTGATGTAATTGATGTGGTGGCCTGAGTCAGACCTGATGTAATTGATGTGCTATTCAGACACAAACTTCTAAAATTCTCGTGAGGTTTACGGCGCCCCTCCCCTTCCTGAGTCAGACACCAAAGTCTTCCATGTCTGGTAAAATGGTTTCAGTTTTCTGATGATTTCACCTGTACATGCCATATTTAGATGGTCTACCTGATGTCGTTTGAGTAATAAGTAACAGTTATAGGTACCGTTAACTCCATTATGCCAAGGCACACGTTTTCCCACGCCACACCTTCATTTTGCTTTCGGATAGTTTCTTTTACATTTCTAGGATTTAATCGCTGGTATTCCTCACACTAGTCAACTATCTGTTTGATTTCCCTTTTTATCCCAGCCCAGATCACATTGTCTCGCTCTTCTAATCATGATGTCACATTGTCTTGCTCTTCTAATCATGATGTCACACTGTCTCGCTCTTCTAATCATGATGTCACAATACAGATGCGCAGCATGTAGTTTGTATTTGATGCTTTCTGAGACTGACTGGAATGAATATTTAATTTCCTTTTAACACAGTCATTTTAACAGAAATTACGTCTTTGTGTTAAACAATATGGTGCGACTCCTGTAGATATGTGTTTGTGTTAAACAATATGGTGAGAACTCCTGTTGACATCTGTATGTTTATGGGCACCCCTTTCAGCTCAGCTTCTTTAGTTAATCTGACACGTCGTCTTTCAATTTTCCTTCTCTAACTTTATCAATCAGCACATCAGGGATGCCTGAAACCCGACACAGTAGAAAAAAAATATTTTGTTTGTCTGGCGGTGCATCCTTTTGTGTGGACTCGAGACAAATAGTCGGACGTTTCAATTCTAGACCCATTTGTCCATGTGAATTTTTAATTGTATCTATTTGCTAGTAATATGATCTTCCATAGTCCTAGAATATCCAAATGCTTTCTCCACAGGCGCTATTTAGCTGACACTGTCGGCTTCTCAACAGGTATCACTAACCCTCTATTTATCAATGTTTCTAGCTCTTTTTCGACTTTTTTGATTAAAATTTTTAACCATGGAATTTCTTCTATGGTGAGAGTTTTGAGAGAGAAAAAATATATTATGTAATAAACTAGTTATCAAAGGCCCGGTACCCGGACCGGCGAGTAGGTACACAGTTGGAGTTGAAAATGGTGATATATATATTAGCTCGTTAACAATCAGTCTATATACTTGCAGTGGCCCCAAGGACATGAACAGATTATTGTAGCCAAAATACATTTGAGAATAGGGACACCTAATAATACATCAAATAAATTTCATATGTTAAATAGTTCACCCCAAAGAAAATTTGGCATTCACGATCTTACCTGCCGTATGTTAGTGTACGGTGTTTTGTCACCTCGGCACTAAACATATGGCTGGTCCAATGTCAATTCTGGCAGCCATGTAGGTGACTTTTCTTACTCGGCTGGCCAGTTGGTAGCCGGATTATGCATGTTAAGAAGAAAACAGTAAATGTTTCTGCCATCTTTGAATTGTTTGTGCCGCCATCTTGGATGACAGACGGAAGTCGCGATGACAGACGGAAACCGGAACACATGATGTAAAATTCGTATTATAGACTAGTTATCAAAGGCCCGGTACCCGGACCGGCGAGTAGGCACACAGTTGGAGTTGAAAATGGTGATATATATATTAGCTCGTTAACAATCAGTCTATATACTTTCAGTGGCCCTAAGGACATGAACAGATTATTGTAGCCAAAATACATTTGAGAATAGGGACACCTAATAATACATCAAATAAATTTCATATGTTAAATAGTTCACCCCAAAGAAAATAATCCTCACTATGGGTAAACATAAACAACAACTCTTAAAATCATATTTATTCATAATATTTTAATGGACTCTTTTCCAAACAGTTATTCATTTAATGTTTTATGATGTTCAACATGGCGTATTAAAAAAAAAGAGAGACATGAGTGAGTGCTTGTGTTAAGCAAAATGCTACATGTTTATCAGGTGGTTTATTTACTGTTATACACATTGTAGTATAGTACAATTAACTAAGAAAAATTGCCGACCCGGCAGTGCAGAACCTAGGGATTTAGGGGGCCGGTGGGCTTGGCCTCTTATGGGGCTGCCCCTGCATTTTGACATGAGATAATTTTTGACGCTTCTCAAGCTTGGTCCCGAGAAGAAATAATCGTTGTGTAGCTTTTAGCTGATCTTCAATTAAAAACATATTATTTCATCAATGCATTTGAGGCCGCAGACGCAGAAAACATTAGTCCTCTTAAAAAAGAAAGACATATCAAAGCTTTCAACATTATAGTTCTGTAAAGCCAATGCCGAACCAAGGGATTTTAGGCATCTTCGGGAGCCACTACATTTTGACATGAGATAATGTACTTAATATTTAGTTTAAAAAATATTTTGGGGGCCCTACTCAAACTGGGCCCCCTCCATACACCCTCTGTGTGAAGCCCCATCATAAATTGGTTTGCATTGTAAACGTTGTGTACGGCGCTACTCAATCTCAACCCTTATTCAATTCATTCATGCGACGTAATAGCCAAAAAATGAAAAAAAAAGTGACGTATTTTAGGTTAGTAATAAAGGGAAATAATTGTACATTAGAAATAGACATATTTTAGAAATAAAAACAACTTAAACAATATAAATATTACATTATATTTAGGTATCCATAATTTGTGTTTAAAATTGAGATTGAGGAACATAACACAGAATATTAATTAAACGATTTCTGTAAATATTTCTTTTATGATCGCTTCTCATTTAATAACAAATTGAACACCATAGATTTATTACGATACTGTGAGATATACATAGGCCTATGGAACAAAGTTGTTGTCTCACATTGTTGCGGGAAGTATCACAGAATATTTTGGCATGATTTTGTGTTACTTCTAATATCGCTTCTTGCCGTTTGGTAATGATTGAGGCGGTCGAAAACAGTATTACATTGTGATTGCCATTTGGCATTCACGATCTTACCTGCCGTATGTTAGTGTACGGTGTTTTGTCACCTCGGCACTAAACATATGGCTGGTCCAATGTCAATTCTGGCAGCCATGTAGGTGACTATTCTTACTCGGCTGGCCAGTTGGTAGCCGGATTATGCATGTTAAGAAGAAAACAGTAAGTGTTTCTGCCATCTTTGATGAATTGTTTATGCCGCCATGTTGGATGACAGACGGAAGTCGCGATGACAGACGGAAACCGGAACACATGATGTAAAATTTGTATTATAGATAATTTTTAAAGAGCCTAATGGATCGATTTTTAGATGCAACCGCACTGTATGTCGAAAATTGCACGACGGATGGCCGAGTGGTGTAGATCCTCGACTATTGATCAAAAAGTCCTGGGTTCGATCCTTATTGAGAACCAAAGTAATAGAATAATAGCTGGTATTCAATAAGTTTGAAATATGAAATAACTTGTCCAATTTTTATTTGGTTATCAGAAAATGGGCTCTTACGTCTCACGATTGATCTAAGAATAATATATTGGCCAATATCATTGTATGAGGTATTCTACCTGGGGCATATTGGATCTCATTTAATTACTGGATAACGTTATTAAATTGAGACTGACAGAATTGGCTTACGTCATAGTATGATATGTTTATATTTAATTACATTACAGGTTGACATTTACAACAATGAACGGATTGTACTTGATGTGGTGGCCTGGTTATACAACAATGAAGGGATTGTACTTGATTGATACCTCATGAAACTGATTTTGAAATTATTGTACATGCTTATAAAACTTATGACGTGTTCAACATAGAACTAAGTATAAGTGCTTACATCATGTATATGATTACTTCACGTTTGTGGTGACGTATAGAACAGAGTTCAGTCTGTACTTGATAAACCCTTATGACATGTTCAACGAAATAATTTGTGTGGACATATTGCTGGGGTTGGTCGTTTTCCGCAGAGGGGATGAGCGTGAAGTTATTTCAAAGTAAAATCAACTCTATTGATATTCACAAACTCTATTGATATTCACAAACTCTATTGATATTCACAAACTCTATTGATATTCACAAACTCTATTGATATTCACAAACTCTATTGATATTCACAAACTCTATTGATATTCACAAACTCTATTGATATTCACAAACTCTATTGATATTCACAAACTCTATTGATATTCACAAACTTTATGAAAAGAAATTCATCGGTGACAAAGATCAACAATGAAAAATAGAAAAAAAAAATAATTCGGCTAATACATTAAAAACTTTCCCTGTCCCCTGACATTATGTTATGTAGTTTTACTGGTGCAAGTGGACCAAGAATTAATTTTATTATTTGAGTGTCTGATTAGGTTAGTGTGTGTGCCCAGGGCATTATGTTATATAGTTTTACTGGTGCAAGTGTACCCAGTATTAATGTTATTTATATAAGCGTCTGGTTAGGTTAGTGTGTGTGCCCAGGACATTATGTTATATAGTTTTACTGGTGCAAGTGTACTCAGTATTAATGTTATTTATATAAGCGTCTGGTTAGGTTAGTGTGTGTGCCCAGGGCATAATGTTAAGCTGTTTAACTTAGTGCAGGTGTACCCAGAATGAATGATATTTATATAAGCGTCTGGTTAGGTGAGTGTGGAAAAAAATAAAGTTAAATAATTCAAGGAATTTTAATTCATAGCCTAAATGGGTTTCAATTCATTTCAATACTGCAGTGTAGACCTATCGAAGAATACCTCTACTGTAGTACACTGGTAAAAAAATCAAATCCTTCACCGAGCAATTCGAGGCTTTTCTCACGGCCTGATAAAATAGACCTCCTTAAACCTTGGGGGGGGGGTCATAGTTTGAGAAAGAAAAGCAAACAGAGCGTGACTTAGATATTTCCTTCGATCTAAGTCAAGGATTTAATAACTATAGTTTATTTGAACTTAAAGAGAGAAGATCTAACTAGTCAAGTGTCACAAGAACACAAAAAAGCCAATAGTTATATCTAAAGCCAATGGCTACATCTAAAGCCAATGGTTACATCTAAAGCCAATGGTTACATCTAAAGCCAATGGTTATACCTAAAGCCAATGGTTATATCTAAAGCCAATAGTTACATCTAAAGCCAATGGTTACATCTAAAGCCAATGGTTATACCTAAAGCCAATGGTTATACCTAAAGCCAATGGTTACATCTAAAGTCAATGGTTATATCTAAAGCCTATGGTTACATCTAAAGCCAATAGTTATATCTAAAGCCAATGGTTATATCTAAGCTTGGTCAAAAATAAAAAAAAAAATGTCATGTAAAAAAGAATCACTCTGAAAAATGCAAATATTACCTGCAACTTTTCTTTACCTCTTTGAATACTTTGCTATATTTCAATAAAGGATTCAATGACAACAAACTAATTCACTGAGTGATTGAAATGTTTGAACAGCTATTAATTCACTGAGTGATTGAAAGGTTTGAACAGCTATCTAATTCACAGAGTAATTGAAAGGTTTGAACAGCTATCTAATTTACTGAGTGATTGAAATGTTTGAACAGCTATCTAATTCACAGTGATTGAAAGGTTTGAGCAGCTATCTAATTCACTGAGTGATTGAAAGGTTTGAACAGCTATCTAATTCACTGAGTGATTGAAAGATTTGATCAGCTATCTAATTCACTGAGTGATTGAAAGGTTTGAGCAGCTATCTAATTCACTGAGTGATTGAAAGGTTTGAACAGCTATCTAATTCACTGAGTAATTGAAAGGTTTGATCAGTTATCTAATTTACTGAGTGATTGAAAGGTTTGAACAGCTATCTAATTCACTGAGTGATTGAAAGGTTTGAACAGCTATCTAATTCACTGAGTGATTCAAATTTCTAATATCAATAATGACCCAGACATTAAAAAAAATAAAAACCTAATGAGTACCAAAAAAAATTGGCTTTTTTTAAATGTACTAAAAAGAATCATATTTGTAGAAATTATATTCGCTAATTCCTGTAGTTATCTTTAAGTTTGCACATTTAATATACTGAAAGATTACTTCCTGTATACCTATTTTAAGGCGACTATGTGGACAATAGTCCTAATCAGTGGATGTCCAAAAAAAAAAGTTTTTTTTGCGCATAATTTGACAAAATTTATAATGCAAGAAATATATTGAGGGAAAAGTAAAAAGAACAAAATAAATTCCATATGACGGCCATCTTGGAAAAATTGTACACATTTTGCAGAGATCCTGGAGAGAACAATTTTTATTTAAAAAGAAATATTTAGAGAAAGTTTGTGTTTTAGAATCAAATGTGCATTCTTTAATCTTAATGGAGATTTCTCACAGATTTTAACCTTCATATTTTTTATTATCAATATATTCTATTCACTGATGAAATAACTGAAGTCTATGTCAGATTAAACTTGCATAAAATCAACACCAATTAAGATTTAAAAAAAAATCAGCAAATGATCAAGAAAGTCCATTCCCAATATATATTGCAAATTTTTTACGCCAAGTTTTATTTAATTTCAGCGGATTATTTTTTGTATCACTAAATACCCTAACAATTTAAAATTGTATGTGAAAACCGGACATGGAGTAGATTAAGCAATACATTTTCAAGTTCTATAACTTTACCTAAAATCTTTTCTTTATTTTTAAAAAGTTGTATATTAAGACAACATTTACACTGACGATCAATTTTATTTGAAATTTTGTCAGAAAGCATACGAAATCTAATTTGATGCTTAGTGCATGTCTAATTCATAAAAATTGTGAATTTCTGATGCAACACACCGAAATGCACAGTAATGAAGGATGTGTTGTCCGAACAAATGTCACGGGGGGAGGGGGCTAGTTTACTAGTGGACTCATTAGCTACTGTGCTCTGATAAAAATTACTTTGAAATGGTCGTATGTGTGTTCAGTATAACCTGGTGTGTCACTATCTAGGGCAGTCTTACTATACACCTGGTGTGTTACTGTCTAGGGCAGATACTAGAGACTGTAAAGGGGCAAAATTAGTTTAGGGCAGCCTTACGTATACACCTGGTGTGTCACTGTCTAGGGCAGTCTTACGTATACACCTAGTGTCACTATCTAGGGCAGTCTTACGTATACACCTGGTGTGTCACTATCTAGGGCAGTCTTACGTATACACCTGGTGTGTCACTGTCTAGGGCAGTCTTACGTATACACCTGGTGTGTCACTGTCTAGGCAGTCTTACGTATACACCTGGTGTGTCACTGTCTAGGCAGTCTTACGTATACACCTGGTGTGTCACTGTCTAGGGCAGTCTTACGTATACACATGGTGAGTCACTGTCTAGGCAGTCTTACGTATAAACCTGGTGAGTCACTGTCTAGGGCAGTCTTACGTATAGACCTGGTGTGTCACTATCTAGGGCAGTCTTACGTATACACCTGGTGTGTCACTGTCTAGGGCAATCTTACGTATACACCTGGTGAGTCACTGTCTAGGCAGTCTTACGTATAAACCTGGTGAGTCACTGTCTAGGGCAGTCTTACGTAAACACCTGGTGTGTCACTGTCTAGGGCAGTCTTACGTATACACCTGGTGTGTCACTGTCTAGGGCAGTCTTACGTATACACATGGTGTATCACTGTCTAGGGCAGTCTTACGTATAAACCTGGTGAGTCACTGTCTAGGGCAGTCTTACTATACACCTGGTGTGTCACTATCTAGGGCAGTCTTACGTATACACCTGGTGTGTCACTGTCTAGGGCAGTCTAACGTATACGTTTGGTGTGTCACTATCTAGGGCAGTCTTATGTATACACCTGGTGTGTCACTATCTAGGGCAGTCTTATGTATACACATGGTGTATCACTGTCTAGGGCAGTCTTATGTATACACCTGGTGTGTCACTATTTTACAAAGTGTGCAATAAACCTGATAAGCACGCCAAAAATTTAAAAATAAGCAATCATTCTTTTTATTTTAAATTAGCTGTACAGTGCAAAGCATTTGCAGAGATAGACTATTTCTCATTTTTGAGGGCTATTATTTTTAATCTGATAAACGAAATTGGAAAACTAATTATATTATTTTAATTTAAAAAAAAATTATACATTAAAATTCGCAGAAATGATTTAAACATAGGCTGCCGTGAAGGAAATCAGTTAGTTTAGCCATTCAGCAACCAAATTCACACAAAAATGATTGTTTTTATAAAAATATATTAAAGATTGTTGGATTATCTTGCACTAAACTTAATTTAAGTCTTAATAACATAGTTTTATATTGTAATTTCAAAACTAATGAAAGCACTATTTAATTAAAAAAAAAAACAACTTTATTTGTATATTGAAAAGAATTTTATTAACAAAATTTGATAACTATTCTTATTTTCGGAGTATTTCCAATTATAACTTTTGTTTATTTTCAGGATTTTAAGAATGCTGTGTTAAAAAAAATAATGATTATATTTTACTTTTTAGCGCTTTTTCGAGAAGTCGAATGCGCTATGGTCCCCGTTTTGTCTGTCTGTCTGTCTGCCATCACCCCAGATCTCAGCAACCATAAGTCCTAGACCCATAATGTATGTACTTTTTATGTAGGTCTTGGCGTGCCATTCCTGCATCAAAAGTCCATTGCGCGATCTGATCTCTGATGGCTGGGCATCATTGTTCTTACCGTTTTTTACTATATAAGCTATATTAATAATTATGTAATTTTCATTGCCCCATTCTACACCTGATACGCCAATTTGGCGCACCAAATGAATGGGTTATTGAACGGAAGTGAAACAAGATTGGCAACAACAATTTATCAAACAACAATTGACGGAGTTTTCAGACGATTAAATGACTACAATTTAGAATGTTTCAATTGTGAGTCGTATGTCAGTGACCACAAACCACTTGTAGTTAGATTTAAGAGAAAATATAGAGAAACATCTTTAAAAATTTTTTTCAGATAAATGCATTACACAATTGAATTTATAAACATTTCCAAAATTTACAAATATTTACTGAAAGCTAACATACATACTGATACATAACACAAAAATGCGCTAACACGTCCTGTGTCCAGAATGGAACAGGCTTAAGATGCTGGTTTATATTTAAAACTTGTATGTCTCATCTTCAGGACAAACCAATCTACTTGTGTAACTCATGCAATATTTAGATACTCAAACAAAAGAGGTTCATCGTATTATTAAAACAAGATGATTCACCCTGTAAATTTGCGAATTTTCTTTGATATAAAAAATAGCTGACTTTTAAAGTGAATTTATTATGAATTTGTAATTTTGTAGGTTTGTGTATTGTTATTTAAAAACTATATTGGAGAACTTATACAATTTAATCTCTCGGTTGTACTTTCTATTATTAAATAAAATAATGACATTAATAATAGTAAATAAATTAAGAAAAATATATAAAAATCATTAAGTGTAGTACATTGAATTAAAGTTAATTAAATGAAAGAATATTTTGTTTTATTAAATTGTCATTATGAAGTCAAGAAGTAGCTAAATCACTCACACGCATTTATTGATTTATTTTAGTAACTAGCTGAAGTCATATTTCATGAACTATTTTATGATAAAAATGTATTTATACCTTTTAGTAAATTTTAATATTTTTTTAAAAATCGATAATTTGTTTAAATATTATTATCGATAATACTCTGGTATTACTAAGATTCTAATTGAACGAGAACACGTCTGATTGTCTGATATTGAGTTACATGATATAATAATTTAGATTCATTCACAGACATAAAATAAAATAAAAGCTTTTAAAATAAAAGATTGATTCAGTTAGAGATGATTTCACTTACACGTTTTACTATCGATGACAAATTAGATGGGTTGAGTTTAAATACAAAGACCTATAGCCCAGGTCTTTCTAAGTACATGTATTAATAACATGGCAGTGAAATTCGCTCCTAGCAGTATTCACCACATTCGTTTGTGTTCCCTAGATACTTTATAGGGTTAATTTGCAAGTGAAATTAGTTTTGGATTAGCCTCGCTCAGAGCAGTGGATACGCACTCACGACACACCGAATGATAGAAAATGAGCACTAATGTTTTGTGTATTATGCCCATATACATATATGTTATTTAAAAATGTCCTCCCAAAGTTCACAGCCAATAATCTGTTGCCTATCACAGCCAATAATCTGTTGCCTATCACAGCCAATAATCTGTTGCCTATCACAGCCAATAATATGTTGCCTATAACAGCCTTAGCAAAATGGCAGGATACATTGACAACGTGTATATTACATTCAATAAACATAGACCTTTTTATTGGTAATAAATTAAACAAATTGCATTCATTTTTAGGATCATTTTATGTGTATTAAAATAAGTATTTTAAACATAAAGCCATTTATTTTCAGTGGTTATTATATTTCATTTCTGTCATTACGTTCAGGTTCAAAGCTTAATGTTTCTGGACAGACATATTTAACCTAAGTAGATTATATACTTAAGTAGTCTGTATACTTTACTAGACAATCATCTAGATATGCAATGATGAGTACCATGCGCTGTATTTGTGTGGTGATGAGTATCATGAGCTGTGTCGGTGTGGTGATAAGTACCATAGGCTGTGTTTGTGTGGTAATGAGTACCATAGGCTGAGTTAGTGTGGTGATGAGTACCATAGGCTATGTTAGTGTGGTGATGAGTACCACAGGCTGTGTTAGTGTGGTGATGAGTACCACAGGCTGTGTTAGTGTGGTAATGAGTACCATAGTCTTGTTAGTGTGGTGATGAGTACCATAGGCTGTGTTAGTGTGGTGATGAGTACCATAGGCTATGTTAGTGTGGTGATGAGTACCACAGGCTGTGTTAGTGTGGTTATGAGTACCATAGTCTTGTTAGTGTGGTGATGAGTACCATTGGCTGTGTTAGTGTGGTGATGAGTACCACAGGCTGTGTTAGTGTGGTGATGAGTACCATAGGATATGTTAGTGTGGTGATGAGTACCAAAGGCTGTGTTAGTGTGGTGATAAGTATCATAGGCTGTATTAGTGTGGTGATAAGTACCATAGGCTATGTAAGTGTGGTGATGAGTACCATAGGCTATGTAAGTGTGGTGATGAGTACCACAGGATGTGTTAGTGTGGTGATGAGTACCACAGGCTGTGTTAGTGTGGTGATGAGTACCATAGGCTATGTAAGTGTGGTGATGAGTACCACAGGATGTGTTAGTGTGGTTATGAGTACCATAGTCTTGTTAGTGTGGTGATGAGTACCATAGGCTGTGTTAGTGTGGTGATGAGTACCACAGGCTGTGTTAGTGTGGTGATGAGTACCATAGGCTATGTTAGTGTGGTGATGAGTACCAAAGGCTGTGTTAGTGTGGTGATAAATATCATAGGCTGTATTAGTGTGGTGATAAGTACCATAGGCTGTGTTAGTGTGGTGATGAGTACCACAGGCTGTGTTAGTGTGGTGATGAGTACCATAGGCTATGTTAGTGTGGTGATGAGTACCAAAGGCTGTGTTAGTGTGGTGATAAATATCATAGGCTGTATTAGTGTGGTGATAAGTACCATAGGCTATGTAAGTGTGGTGATGAGTACCATAGGCTATGTAAGTGTGGTGATGAGTCCACAGGATGTGTTAGTGTGGTGATGAGTACCACAGGCTGTGTTAGTGTGGTGATGAGTACCATAGGCTATGTAAGTGTGGTGATGAGTACCATAGTCTTGTTAGTGTGGTGATGAGTACCATAGTCTTGTTAGTGTGGTGATGAGTACCACAGGATGTGTTAGTGTGATGATGAGTACCATAGTCTTGTTAGTGTGCTGATGAGTACCATAGGCTATGTAAGTGTGGTGATGAGTACCACAGGATGTGTTAGTGTGGTGATGAGTACCATAGTCTTGTTAGTGTGGTGATGAGTACCATAGTCTTGTTAGTGTGGTGATGAGTACCATAGTCTTGTTAGTGAAGTGATGAGTACCATAGGCTGTGTTTGTGTGGTGATGAGTACCATAGGCTGTGTTAGTGTGGTGATGAGTACCATAGGCTGTGTTAGTGTTGTGATGAGTACCATAGTCTTGTTAGTGAAGTGATGAGTACCATAGGCTGTGTTTTTGTGGTGATGAGTACCATAGTCTTGTTAGTGAAGTGATGAATACCATAGGCTGTGTTTGTGTGGTTATGAGTACCATAGGCTATGTTAGTGTGGTGATGAGTTCCATAGTCTTGTTAGTGTGCTGATGAGTACCATAGGCTGTGTTTGTGTGGTGATGAGTACCATAGGCTATGTAAGTGTGGTGATGAGTACCATAGGCTGTGTTAGTGTGGTGATGAGTACCATAGTCTTGTTAGAGTGGTGATGAGTACCATAGGCTGTGTTTGTGTGGTGATGAGTACCATAGGCTATGTTAGTGTGGTGATGAGTATCATAGGCTGTGTTTGTGTGGTGATGAGTACCATAGGCTATGTTAGTGTGGTGATGAGTTCCAAAGGCTGTGTTAGTGTGGTGATAAGTATCATAGGCTGTATTAGTGTGGTGATAAGTACCATAGGCTATGTAAGTGTGGTGATGAGTACCATAGGCTATGTAAGTGTGGTGATGAGTCCACAGGATGTGTTAGTGTGGTGATGAGTACCACAGGCTGTGTTAGTGTGGTGATGAGTACCATAGGCTATGTAAGTGTGGTGATGAGTACCATAGTCTTGTTAGTGTGGTGATGAGTACCATAGTCTTGTTAGTGTGGTGATGAGTACCACAGGATGTGTTAGTGTGATGATGAGTACCATAGTCTTGTTAGTGTGCTGATGAGTACCATAGGCTATGTAAGTGTGGTGATGAGTACCACAGGATGTGTTAGTGTGGTGATGAGTACCATAGTCTTGTTAGTGTGGTGATGAGTACCATAGTCTTGTTAGTGTGGTGATGAGTACCATAGTCTTGTTAGTGAAGTGATGAGTACCATAGGCTGTGTTTGTGTGGTGATGAGTACCATAGGCTGTGTTAGTGTGGTGATGAGTACCATAGGCTGTGTTAGTGTTGTGATGAGTACCATAGTCTTGTTAGTGAAGTGATGAGTACCATAGGCTGTGTTTTTGTGGTGATGAGTACCATAGTCTTGTTAGTGAAGTGATGAGTACCATAGGCTGTGTTAGTGTGGTGATGAGTACCATAGTCTTGTTAGTGAAGTGATGAGTACCATAGGCTGTGTTTGTGTGGTTATGAGTACCATAGGCTATGTTAGTGTGGTGATGAGTTCCATAGTCTTGTTAGTGTGCTGATGAGTACCATAGGCTGTGTTTGTGTGGTGATGAGTACCATAGGCTATGTAAGTGTGGTGATGAGTACCATAGGCTGTGTTAGTTTGGTGATGAGTACCATAGTCTTGTTAGAGTGGTGATGAATACCATAGGCTGTGTTTGTGTGGTGATGAGTACCATAGGCTATGTTAGTGTGGTGATGAGTATCATAGGCTGTGTTTGTGAGGTGATGAGTACCATAGGCTATGTTAGTGTGGTGATGAGTATCATAGGCTGTGTTTGTGTGGTGATGAGTACCATAGGCTATGTTAGTGTGGTGATGAGTACCACAGGCTGTGTTAGTGTGATGAGTACCAAAGGCTGTGTTAGTGTGGTGATAAGTATCATAGGCTGTATTAGTGTGGTGATAAGTACCATAGGCTATGTAAGTGTGGTGATGAGTACCATAGGCTATGTAAGTGTGGTGATGAGTACCACAGGATGTGTTAGTGTGGTGATGAGTACCACAGGCTGTGTTAGTGTGGTGATGAGTACCATAGGCTATGTAAGTGTGGTGATGAGTACCACAGGCTGTGTTAGTGTGGTTATGAGTACCATAGTCTTGTTAGTGTGGTGATGAGTACCATTGGCTGTGTTAGTGTGGTGATGAGTAGCACAGGCTGTGTTAGTGTGGTGATGAGTACCATAGGATATGTTAGTGTGGTGATGAGTACCAAAGGCTGTGTTAGTGTGGTGATAAGTATCATAGGCTGTATTAGTGTGGTGATAAGTACCATAGGCTATGTAAGTGTGGTGATGAGTACCATAGGCTATGTAAGTGTGGTGATGAGTACCACAGGATGTGTTAGTGTGGTGATGAGTACCACAGGCTGTGTTAGTGTGGTGATGAGTACCATAGGCTATGTAAGTGTGGTGATGAGTACCACAGGATGTGTTAGTGTGGTTATGAGTACCATAGTCTTGTTAGTGTGGTGATGAGTACCATAGGCTGTGTTAGTGTGGTGATGAGTACCACAGGCTGTGTTAGTGTGGTGATGAGTACCATAGGCTATGTTAGTGTGGTGATGAGTACCAAAGGCTGTGTTAGTGTGGTGATAAATATCATAGGCTGTATTAGTGTGGTGATAAGTACCATAGGCTGTGTTAGTGTGGTGATGAGTACCACAGGCTGTGTTAGTGTGGTGATGAGTACCATAGGCTATGTTAGTGTGGTGATGAGTACCAAAGGCTGTGTTAGTGTGGTGATAAATATCATAGGCTGTATTAGTGTGGTGATAAGTACCATAGGCTATGTAAGTGTGGTGATGAGTACCATAGGCTATGTAAGTGTGGTGATGAGTCCACAGGATGTGTTAGTGTGGTGATGAGTACCACAGGCTGTGTTAGTGTGGTGATGAGTACCATAGGCTATGTAAGTGTGGTGATGAGTACCATAGTCTTGTTAGTGTGGTGATGAGTACCATAGTCTTGTTAGTGTGGTGATGAGTACCACAGGATGTGTTAGTGTGATGATGAGTACCATAGTCTTGTTAGTGTGCTGATGAGTACCATAGGCTATGTAAGTGTGGTGATGAGTACCACAGGATGTGTTAGTGTGGTGATGAGTACCATAGTCTTGTTAGTGTGGTGATGAGTACCATAGTCTTGTTAGTGTGGTGATGAGTACCATAGTCTTGTTAGTGAAGTGATGAGTACCATAGGCTGTGTTTGTGTGGTGATGAGTACCATAGGCTGTGTTAGTGTGGTGATGAGTACCATAGGCTGTGTTAGTGTTGTGATGAGTACCATAGTCTTGTTAGTGAAGTGATGAGTACCATAGGCTGTGTTTTTGTGGTGATGAGTACCATAGTCTTGTTAGTGAAGTGATGAGTACCATAGGCTGTGTTAGTGTGGTGATGAGTACCATAGTCTTGTTAGTGAAGTGATGAATACCATAGGCTGTGTTTGTGTGGTTATGAGTACCATAGGCTATGTTAGTGTGGTGATGAGTTCCATAGTCTTGTTAGTGTGCTGATGAGTACCATAGGCTGTGTTTGTGTGGTGATGAGTACCATAGGCTATGTAAGTGTGGTGATGAGTACCATAGGCTGTGTTAGTGTGGTGATGAGTACCATAGTCTTGTTAGAGTGGTGATGAGTACCATAGGCTGTGTTTGTGTGGTGATGAGTACCATAGGCTATGTTAGTGTGGTGATGAGTATCATAGGCTGTGTTTGTGTGGTGATGAGTACCATAGGCTATGTTAGTGTGGTGTGATGAGTTCCAAAGGCTGTGTTAGTGTGGTGATAAGTATCATAGGCTGTATTAGTGTGGTGATAAGTACCATAGGCTATGTAAGTGTGGTGATGAGTACCATAGGCTATGTAAGTGTGGTGATGAGTCCACAGGATGTGTTAGTGTGGTGATGAGTACCACAGGCTGTGTTAGTGTGGTGATGAGTACCATAGGCTATGTAAGTGTGGTGATGAGTACCATAGTCTTGTTAGTGTGGTGATGAGTACCATAGTCTTGTTAGTGTGGTGATGAGTACCACAGGATGTGTTAGTGTGATGATGAGTACCATAGTCTTGTTAGTGTGCTGATGAGTACCATAGGCTATGTAAGTGTGGTGATGAGTACCACAGGATGTGTTAGTGTGGTGATGAGTACCATAGTCTTGTTAGTGTGGTGATGAGTACCATAGTCTTGTTAGTGTGGTGATGAGTACCATAGTCTTGTTAGTGAAGTGATGAGTACCATAGGCTGTGTTTGTGTGGTGATGAGTACCATAGGCTGTGTTAGTGTGGTGATGAGTACCGTAGGCTGTGTTAGTGTTGTGATGAGTACCATAGTCTTGTTAGTGAAGTGATGAGTACCATAGGCTGTGTTTTTGTGGTGATGAGTACCATAGTCTTGTTAGTGAAGTGATGAGTACCATAGGCTGTGTTAGTGTGGTGATGAGTACCATAGTCTTGTTAGTGAAGTGATGAGTACCATAGGCTGTGTTTGTGTGGTTATGAGTACCATAGGCTATGTTAGTGTGGTGATGAGTTCCATAGTCTTGTTAGTGTGCTGATGAGTACCATAGGCTGTGTTTGTGTGGTGATGAGTACCATAGGCTATGTAAGTGTGGTGATGAGTACCATAGGCTGTGTTAGTTTGGTGATGAGTACCATAGTCTTGTTAGAGTGGTGATGAATACCATAGGCTGTGTTTGTGTGGTGATGAGTACCATAGGCTATGTTAGTGTGGTGATGAGTATCATAGGCTGTGTTTGTGAGGTGATGAGTACCATAGGCTATGTTAGTGTGGTGATGAGTATCATAGGCTGTGTTTGTGTGGTGATGAGTACCATAGGCTATGTTAGTGTGGTGATGAGTACCACAGGCTGTGTTAGTGTGATGAGTACCAAAGGCTGTGTTAGTGTGGTGATAAGTATCATAGGCTGTATTAGTGTGGTGATAAGTACCATAGGCTATGTAAGTGTGGTGATGAGTACCATAGGCTATGTAAGTGTGGTGATGAGTACCACAGGATGTGTTAGTGTGGTGATGAGTACCACAGGCTGTGTTAGTGTGGTGATGAGTACCATAGGCTATGTAAGTGTGGTGATGAGTACCACAGGATGTGTTAGTGTGGTTATGAGTACCATAGTCTTGTTAGTGTGGTGATGAGTACCATTGGCTGTGTTAGTGTGGTGATGAGTACCACAGGCTGTGTTAGTGTGGTGATGAGTACCATAGGCTATGTTAGTGTGGTGATGAGTACCAAAGGCTGTATTAGTATGGTGATAAGTATCATAGGCTCTATTAGTGTGGTGATGAGTACCATAGGCTATGTAAGTGTGGTGATGAGTACCATAGGCTATGTAAGTGTGGTGATGAGTCCACAGGATGTGTTAGTGTGGTGATGAGTACCACAGGCTGTGTTAGTGTGGTGATGAGTACCATAGGCTATGTAAGTGTGGTGATGAGTACCATAGTCTTGTTAGTGTGGTGATGAGTACCATAGTCTTGTTAGTGTGGTGATGAGTACCACAGGATGTGTTAGTGTGATGATGAGTACCATAGTCTTGTTAGTGTGCTGATGAGTACCATAGGCTATGTAAGTGTGGTGATGAGTACCACAGGATGTGTTAGTGTGGTGATGAGTACCATAGTCTTGTTAGTGTGGTGATGAGTACCATAGTCTTGTTAGTGTGGTGATGAGTACCATAGTCTTGTTAGTGAAGTGATGAGTACCATAGGCTGTGTTTGTGTGGTGATGAGTACCATAGGCTGTGTTAGTGTGGTGATGAGTACCGTAGGCTGTGTTAGTGTTGTGATGAGTACCATAGTCTTGTTAGTGAAGTGATGAGTACCATAGGCTGTGTTTTTGTGGTGATGAGTACCATAGTCTTGTTAGTGTTGTGATGAGTACCATAGGCTGTGTTAGTGTGGTGATGAGTACCATAGTCTTGTTAGTGAAGTGATGAGTACCATAGGCTGTGTTTGTGTGGTTATGAGTACCATAGGCTATGTTAGTGTGGTGATGAGTTCCATAGTCTTGTTAGTGTGCTGATGAGTACCATAGGCTGTGTTTGTGTGGTGATGAGTACCATAGGCTATGTAAGTGTGGTGATGAGTACCATAGGCTGTGTTAGTTTGGTGATGAGTACCATAGTCTTGTTAGAGTGGTGATGAATACCATAGGCTGTGTTTGTGTGGTGATGAGTACCATAGGCTATGTTAGTGTGGTGATGAGTATCATAGGCTGTGTTTGTGAGGTGATGAGTACCATAGGCTATGTTAGTGTGGTGATGAGTATCATAGGCTGTGTTTGTGTGGTGATGAGTACCATAGGCTATGTTAGTGTGGTGATGAGTACCACAGGCTGTGTTAGTGTGATGAGTACCAAAGGCTGTGTTAGTGTGGTGATAAGTATCATAGGCTGTATTAGTGTGGTGATAAGTACCATAGGCTATGTAAGTGTGGTGATGAGTACCATAGGCTATGTAAGTGTGGTGATGAGTACCACAGGATGTGTTAGTGTGGTGATGAGTACCACAGGCTGTGTTAGTGTGGTGATGAGTACCATAGGCTATGTAAGTGTGGTGATGAGTACCACAGGATGTGTTAGTGTGGTTATGAGTACCATAGTCTTGTTAGTGTGGTGATGAGTACCATTGGCTGTGTTAGTGTGGTGATGAGTACCACAGGCTGTGTTAGTGTGGTGATGAGTACCATAGGCTATGTTAGTGTGGTGATGAGTACCAAAGGCTGTATTAGTATGGTGATAAGTATCATAGGCTCTATTAGTGTGGTGATAAGTACCATAGGCTATGTAAGTGTGGTGATGAGTACCATAGGCTATGTAAGTGTGGTGATGAGTCCACAGGATGTGTTAGTGTTGTGATGAGTACCACAGGCTGTGTTAGTGTGGTGATGAGTACCATAGGCTATGTAAGTGTGGTGATGAGTACCATAGTCTTGTTAGTGTGGTGATGAGTACCATAGTCTTGTTAGTGTGGTGATGAGTACCACAGGATGTGTTAGTGTGATGATGAGTACCATAGTCTTGTTAGTGTGCTGATGAGTACCATAGGCTATGTAAGTGTGGTGATGAGTACCACAGGATGTGTTAGTGTGGTGATGAGTACCGTAGTCTTGTTAGTGTGGTGATGAGTACCATAGTCTTGTTAGTGTGGTGATGAGTACCATAGTCTTGTTAGTGAAGTGATGAGTACCATAGGCTGTGTTTGTGTGGTGATGAGTACCATAGGCTGTGTTAGTGTGGTGATGAGTACCATAGGCTGTGTTAGTGTTGTGATGAGTACCATAGTCTTGTCAGTGAAGTGATGAGTACCATAGGCTGTGTTTTTGTGGTGATGAGTACCATAGTCTTGTTAGTGAAGTGATGAGTACCATAGGCTGTGTTAGTGTGGTGATGAGTACCATAGTCTTGTTAGTGAAGTGATGAGTACCATAGGCTGTGTTTGTGTGGTTCTGAGTACCATAGGCTATGTTTGTGTGGTGATGAGTTCCATAGTCTTGTTAGTGTGCTGATGAGTACCATAGGCTGTGTTTGTGTGGTGATGAGTACCATAGGCTATGTAAGTGTGGTGATGAGTACCATAGGCTGTGTTAGTGTGGTGATGAGTACCATAGTCTTGTTAGAGTGGTGATGAGTACCATAGGCTGTGTTTGTGTGGTGATGAGTACCATAGGCTATGTTAGTGTGGTGATGAGTATCATAGGCTGTGTTTGTGTGGTGATGAGTACCATAGGCTATGTTAGTGTGGTGATGAGTATCATAGGCTGTGTTTGTGTGGTGATGAGTACCATAGGCTATGTTAGTGTGGTGATGAGAACCATTTTTTTGTTGTGAACACTTTGAACAGAACTGCCACTGATTGCATCAAACCTGTCTGTTAATAAATTCATGTAAGAGTTATTAAAATGATATGCAATTTAGAATAAGTCTAAAAGATTTACAATAAACCGTTAGAAGATAGTTTTAACTCACTTGTATGAGATTTGTTTGTATCGACCATCAAATGGCCGTTTCAAGCTCACTATTTGTCATTTCAGTAGCCGCTAATGTATTTTTTGACAGTTCGTCATTTTGCTATTTCAGTAGTACTAGCTGTGAGTAACTGGATTTCGATCACTATTTGATAACATATAAGATAATTAATTTTTCATTATAAAAGTAAAATGTTATTAAATGCAAAAACTATACATTAAAATGTATACGTTAAAATGTCTAATTTACCATGTGGAACTAGCAAACTGCCTGTATCCAACTTATGTAAGAATCCACCTACGTGAATATATTTCTTTTTTTGTAACTAGTCTAGTATTTTTAGAGCATTTTCGAAAAAAAAAATGCTCTATTGTCCTCGTTTAATACTGTCCGTCCGTCTGTCCGTGTACACCCTAGATCTCAGCAACCATAAGTCCTAGACCCATGATGTATATATCATTTGTAGGTCTTGACCTGCCAAGAAATAGTATTTTTCCATTTCGCGATCTGGTATCTGAGGGCCGTAAGGGGCCTTATAAAGTACCGTTTTTGCAATATAAGCTATTAATAATGGAGCGCCCTATATCTCAGCAACCATAAGTCCTAGACCTGATGTATATATCATTTTGTAGGTCTTGGCCTGCCATGTGTACATCAAAAGTTCATTTTGCGATAGGACCTTTGAGGGCCGGGCTTCAAGGGCTCCTAAAGGGGCTTATATATTATATGTACACCTTGTACGTTCAATAGCCCGTTCATTTGGTGCGAAATACTGCAGCACGTAAGTTTCCTCAAGAATTATTAAGAAACTCATCAAATGAAATAGTAAGCTTGAGTTCTGAGTTTAATTGACAGTATCAAGCTTTATGCAGCAATTGACAGGTTTTCGGACGATTAAATGACTATAATTTCGAATGTTTTCAATTATGAGTCCCTGTTTCAGTAACCACAAACCACTTGTAGTTAGATTTAAGAGACAATAATTTTTTTTCAAATATAAAGAAACGTCTTTATAATTTATTTTTACAGATATATGCATTACACAATTGAATTTATAAACATTTCCAAAATTTACAAATATTTACTGAAAGATAGCAACACATTACTGATACATAACATGAAAATGCACATACTTACGTCCTGTGTCCAGAATGGAACAGGCTTAATTGCTTGTTTAAAAAAACATAAAAAATGTTATATATTTACCTTTTTCTGAGTCCTCTTTTCATGATTATTTCCCTTTATCCTTTTTTAAACCCAAATCATTATTTATAAGGACTTCATGTTGATCCTGATTCATTACTAGAGTAGTACAGCTGGAACTGTAATCAAAGTAATTAAAAAAAATTGTCTTCTCTATTTTATATAGATCTGATTATATATATATATATATATATATATATATATATATATATATATATATATATATATATTATATATATATATATATATTACATTTTGAAAAATAATTTAGATGGAAAAAAATATAGTGTGTTTAAGTTTAAACCTTTTTTCTCATTTTGATGTCATATCTTCCTCTGTGTGCATAATATCTTCTTCTGGCTGCGTCACAGCGTCTTCTGGCTGTGTTACTGATTGTTACAGCTAGACTGTCGCTCAAGTTATCATCACTATGTATACTTACTGGTTGTTACAGCTAGACTGTCGCTCAAGTTATCATCACTATGTATACTTACTGGTTGTTACAGCTAGACTGTCGCTCAAGTTATCATCACTATGTATACTTACTGGTTGTTACAGCTAGACTGTCGCTCAAGTTATCATCACTATGTATACTTACTGGTTGTTACAGCTAGACTGTTGCTCAAGTTATCACCACTATGTATACTTACTAGTAATTACCTTTATATGAGTATCATTGAAACCTTATTTAACTCAGGGGCTAAACGTACGTTACCTAGGTCAGTCACTCTAAAAGTGTTATACTATGCACTATATCAGTCACTCAAAAGTGTTATACTATGCACTTTGTCAGTCATTCTAAAAATGTTATACTATGCACTTTGTCAGTCACTCTAAAAGTGTTATACTATGCACTTTGTCAATCACTCTAAAAGTTTTATACCATGCAACGTATCAAACTAATGGTACACAAACATATTAGTGACACTTGTAAAAAAGTCTCTACCATCCTCCTCCATGTTTTACAATACATTCTATATTATATAGATAGAAGCACATAGGTGTATAATTGAGCTATTACGAAGTACATAATGGTCTTTGGTTTGGTTTGGTTGGATTGGTTGTTTGGTTTGGTTGTTTGGGTGGTTAGCCTTAATGGGTAAACCGTATTTTATTACGTATGAAATGTATGTCTTTTCTGCACATTATGTAGATGGCATAAATTAGCACACATATCTTTACCTAATGGTGTGTTAGAAAAGTTTCAGTGTCACATTTGTACTCCCAACTTACCGGGCAATGCCGGGTGCATTGCTAGTATACACACACACACACACACACACACACACACACACACACATATATATATATATATATAATGTATTTAATGAAAATAATTTGTCTGACATTGTGACTAATGTCCCAGGGTGACAGCGGTGGACCACTTATGTGTCAGACGAGTCCAGGCCAGTGGGAGCTAGTGGGAATCGTCAGCTGGGGAGAGGGCTGCGGTCAGATAGGCAAGCCAGGCGTCTACACGAGAGTGGACCCATACATCACGTGGATCAATGACGTCATACAAACTTCTGGTAATGTCCTCTAAATAGTCACTTGTACATAACAACAAGATCAGACAGATTACAAAACATAATGAACAAGATCAGACAGATTACAAAACATAACAACAAGATCAGACAGATTACAAAACATAACAACAAGATCAGACAGATTACAAAAAATAACAACAAGATCAGACAGATTACAAAACATAACAACAAGACCAGACAGATTACAAAACATAACAACAAGATCAGACAGATTACAAAACATAATGAATGGTGTTTTTTAAACCTTTGTAAACTACTTTTGAATTATATGTAGACCTAGGCAAGATTCACTTCAAGGAAGTAATAACTCCAATTCTGAATACATTTTAAAATGTGGGAAAGAAAATACCAAAAAGGATGCAATCTTTCCAAAAAAATGTTCGCCAATTAAATCTTAGAGAAATAAATAACTTTAGTTTTAAATTAGTCTTAATATGTAAACATATACAGACACAGCAAACATAGCCAAGCATTTGATAGTGTTATAATACTAGTGTGTTTGATAGTGCTATAATACTAGTGTGTTTGATAGTGCTACAATACTAGTGTGTTTGATAGTGTTATAATACTAGTGTGTTTGATAGTGCTATAATACTAGTGTGTTTGATAATGTTATAATATTAGTGTGTTTGATAGTGCTACAATACTATTGTGTTTGATAGTGTTATAATACTAGTGTGTTTGATATTGCTACAATACTAGTGTGTTTGATAGTGTTATAATACTAGTGTGTTTGAAAGTGCTATAATACTAGTGTGTTTGAAAGTTCTATAATACTAGTGTGTTTGATAGTGTTATAATACTAGTGTGTTTGATAGTGCTATAATACTAGTGTGTTTGATAGTGCTACAATACTAGTGTGTTTGATAGTGTTATAATACTAGTGTGTTTGATAGTGTTATAATACTAGTGTTTTGATAGTGCTATAATACTAGTGTGTTTGTAATGCCAATGATAGATAACGCAAACCGAGTCAACTCATTTAGTAAAAAAATTAAACATGTGCAACGAATTTCATTTCATCACAATATAAGTACTAATCATAAACTAAATACCAATGTATTATCAAAGTCAAAATGAGCCTTTCATTTGTTGTGAATATGGGGCTGTGTAGGGCCTCCTCTGCTAAGTGGTCCCCTGTCAGGATTCAAACTTCACCAGCCAGAGGGAAGGGGCGATCAGACTCAGTGGTCACGGGCTAAACAAAATTTAACAATTGAGGGTTGTCTGCGGATGGCCCGTTTTAAAATGTTTCTAATGACTCAAATTTGAAGTGGCTGTCTTAACAGGTGCAGGTCACCATCACATCTGACATGTACATTGTCTGTGACCCCCAAGTGTAGCACACTTATTAGTTCATGGGCAGGTACATTGTCTGTGACCCCCAAGTGTAGCACACTTATTAGTTCATGGGCAGGTACATTGTCTGTGACCCCCAAGTGTAGCACACTTATTAGTTCATGGGCAGGTACATTGTCTGTGACCCCCAAGTGTAGCACACTTATTAGTTCATGGGCAGGTACATTGTCTGTGACCCCCAAGTGTAGCACACTTATTAGTTCATGGGCAGGTACATTGTCTGTGACCCCCAAGTGTAGCACACTTATTAGTTCATGGGCAGTTATATTGTCTGTGACCCCCAAGTGTAGCACACTTATTAGTTCATGGGCAGGTACATTGTCTGTGACCCCCAAGTGTAGCACACTTATTAGTTCATGGGCAGTTATATTGTCTGTGATCCCCAAGTGTAGCACACTTATTAGTTCATGGGCAGGTACATTGTCTGTGACCCCCAAGTGTAGCACACTTATTAGTTCATGGGCAGGTACATTGTCTGTGACCCCCAAGTGTAGCACACTTATTAGTTCATGGGCAGGTACATTGTCTGTGACCCCCAAGTGTAGCACACTTATTAGTTCATGGGCAGTTATATTGTCTGTGACCCCCAAGTGTAGCACACTTATTAGTTTATGGGCAGGTACATTGTCTGTGACCCCCAAGTGTAGCACACTTATTAGTTCATGGGCAGATACATTGTCTGTGACCCCCAAGTGTAGCACATTTATTAGTTCATGGACACATGATGAGAACCCCTTGCGTAAAGAATTCAAAATCTGAAAAACTTAAACAGTTACGTAATCTGTTACGTAATCTGTTATGTAATCTGTTACTTAATGTGTTATGTAATCTGTTATGTAATATGTTGCGTTGTTAGTTTCACATTTTGTTGTGTTAACTTCTAGAGTTGCCATCATTCTGTGGGGAAATAAATTTGATGACCTACTTTTCAGGCTAAAAAACATATGCATGTATAAAACACTCTTTTATACTTATAGTTTGGTCAAACGACATTTTGTGACTTTCATAAGTTCAAATGTATTTAAACTTATAAACATAACATATAACTTTTGGTTTTTATTATAGAAACAGGAGTTACCCAATCATAATAGTATTCATAAATTATAAATAACACTGTATACATAATTAAATTCACTACTTTAAATCTGCATCATTCAAAAATTGACATCAAACTAACACCAAAAAATTATGTAAACATTATCTATATGACAGAAACAATCTTTCAACATTATCTATATGACAGATACATTGGGTAAACGGGATATTTCCTGTGACTTTCAACACCCAGACATATGTGGCTACACCAGTTGGTCAGACAGTGAGTTTGCTTGGACTAGGAGGTCAGGTGGACTTCACGTGCCTGCTATGCCCAGCACCGATCATACATGGAAGAACACAACAGGTAAACAGACTAAAAAAAGAACAGCTTTCTCTGGGCGATAGCAACCGTGTAACCGGCACTAGGTACTGGTGAGTCCCACTAGACTATTGATGTGCGACCGGCACTAGGTACTGGTGAGTCCCACTAAACTATTGATGTGTGACCGGCACTAGGTACTGGTGAGTCCCACTAAACTATTGATGTGTAACCGGCACTAGGTACTGAAGAGTCCCACCAAACTATTGATCTTCAAAACCTTTGTCAAGACATTTTTTTTTATGTTGTACTTACAAGTTTAACTCTGTTCTAATATATATATCATATAGGTAATTGTATGTAACCCTATATGTCTTGCAGGTAATTATATGTACGCCTTTATACCATACAACACGAAAGAAAAATGTGCCCAGTTGCTGTCTCCAAACATGACGTCATTAAAAATCCCATCATGCCTTTACGCCAGCGCCATATTGTTCCAATGTTCCTATTGTCAGTTGACATTGAAGACTATAAATAGTAACGGTGAGACGTCATCAACTTTGTTCAGAATCTCAACAACTAGGTCAACTTCGTGGATGAGGTCAGATATTTTTACTATTGTAACCTTTAATTATAAGCGGGAAAGGAAAGGTTGAAACTGAAGATTATATTGATATAAATTCAAACCTTGGTTTACGAACACAATTCTTTTCATAAAAGACGTGGTATTAAAATTCATTCGTATTCCAAAACTTGTTCCTATGAGAAATAATAAAAGGTCGGACGATTGGTTCCAAATAAAAACAAGTCAAAATATTATTATCCATAAACAGGTTTGGTGGGGGGAGGGAGGCTAACTTGTGACACGTACACTTACCTTTTTCTTCAGGATTTCACAGGTAGGCCTATGTATGTAAACAGATTTACTTATTGATTTCACAGGTAGGCCTATGTTTGTAAACAGATTTACAGTTGGCACTGCTACATTTTACCAAAAATCTGTTTGGAATACTTGTACTCATGCATGCATCTTAGATGTTGCGTACTCACCGTACTAATGGCAATTGGAACCTGTTAAAATTATTTTTAAACACTCGAAAATAATTTGTAAATACTTCTTTGCAGTAGAGTCTCGCTGTAATGTCAACTAATTTGTCAACTAATTTGTAATATCAAATATTTTTCTGACAGATTTAGTATCGATATCAACAAACCTGTGAAAAAAATTCTGTTTGAGGCCCAATCTGGACAAATGATATATGGTGGCATTGGACTTGATGACGTCATTTTGGAGCCCGGTTTATGTGAAGGTAATAGTTTTTAGAGCATTTTCGAAAAAAAAAATGCTCTATTGTCCCCGTTTTGTCTGTCTGTCTGTCTGTCCGTCATCACCCTAGATCTCAACAACCATAAGTCCTAGACCCATGATGTATATATCATTTTGTAGGTCTTGGCCTGCCATGTGTGCATCAAAAATCCATTTCGCGATCTGACCTCTCAGGGTCGAATATACGAGTTTCTTAGGTACCGTTTTCGCTTATATTTTAAATATAAATAATAAAAGCTAATCAAAGGGGCGTAATCTTAATTTATTTTTTTAACAGTTATTCAACATGATTACTTCCCTCTCTATTTATCAAAACCCATACGCTTGGAGCAATATCTATTGCTGTAACCCGGAAAAAATACGGATTTCGTCCGGCGTAACCGTAGCCACTGCGTACACGAAAATGATCTAAAATGTCCTTTGTCCGAAACGGAATAGACTTAAATTGCTTGTTTTTTATGGGTCGCGAAAACAAAAAATTGTTCAGGTAGGTCGCTGAAAAATATGTTTTTTAAAAGTGGGAGCCACTGGATTATAATCTCAACAAATGACATTGTAATGGGTTGACTTTTGATGAAGTAGTAGATTATAGTCTCAACTAGGGCTGTACCGGAATCCGATTCCGGATCCTTTTAAGCCGGATTCCGGCAGTTTTAACAAATCCGTTCCGATTCCGGTTAAAATGTGCCGAATTTAAGCCGGATTTCTTTGTTGTTTGAAATTTGTAAGAAATTTTTTTAACGCAACATAATTTTGAAATATTTAGCGCTATACAATTAAATTAAAACAATAACTTCCTTTGATTTTAAAACTACAATAACGTCGATCGCTTTTAGTTCTTATGTAAGTACAAATATATTAAAAAGGCTCTTTCGATGTCAAGTTGTGGCTCTTTCGATGTCAAATTGCGGCCTGATCAAAATCCGTAATATTGAAACAACAAATTTAGTGGCTGTTTAAAAATTGAGAAAATTGTAAATTATAACTTTAGGCTCTTCCGTCTCAAAAGGTTACCGACCCCTGGTCTAGTAATACGACACCTTATATTCCGCTACTTTTGATTCCGTGTTTTCTATAAACTATATTTAGCTATCAAAGTTTAACTTTTTTTAAAGAGCAGACAACGATCTATTTTTGGGTGTTTACAGTTTTAAAAAGTTCAATAATTTATTTTTCTGCACATTTTTAGAGCATTTTCGAAAAAAAAATGCTCTATTGTCCCCGTTTTGTTTGTCTGTCTGTCTGTCTGTGTGTCTGTCATCACCCTAGATCTCAACAACCATAAGTCCTAGACCCATGATGTATATATCATTTTGTAGGTCTTGGCCTGCCAAAAAATGACTTTTTTCCATTTCGCGATCTGACCTCTCAAGGCCGTAAAAGGGGCTTTATAAAGTACCGTTTTTTACTATATAAGCTATATTAATAATGGAGCGCCTATATCTCAGCAACCATAAATCCTAGACCCATGATGTATATATCATTTTGTAGGTCTTGGCCTGCCATGTGTACATCAAAAGTCCATTTCGCGATAGGACCTCTGAGGGCTGGGCTTCAGGGCTCCTAAGGGGCTTATATATTATATATATACACCTTGTACGTTCAATAACCCATTCATTTGGTGCGAAATACTACAGCACGTAGTTTCACCAAGATTTATTAAGAAACTCATCAAATGAAATAGTAAGCTTGTGTTCTGAGTTTAATTGAAAGTATCAGAGCTATGCAACAATTGACGGAGTTTTCGGACGATTAAATGACTACAATTTCGAATGTTTTCAATTATGAGTCCTATTTCAGTAACCACAAACCACTTGTAGTTAGATTTAAAAGAAAATAATTTTTTTTTCAAATATAAAGAAACGTCTTTATAATATTTTTTTACAGATATATGCATTACACAATCGAATTTATAAACATTTCCAAAATTTACAAATATTTACTGAAAGCTAACAAACGTACTGATACATAACATGAAAATGCGCTAACACGTCCTGTGTCCAGAATGGAACAGGCTTAATTGCTTGTTTAATTTAGTTGATTTTGTCACGATTTGGATAAAATTCTTTGCATATTTAGATAAATAACTTGAAGATACATTTTTAATTGAAGATTAAAGTGAATTTATTTAGATTTGAAATGCATTTTAATTTGCGTTTTTATGGGAAATAGTCAGATAATGGTTTAAATGAAAGTATGAATGAAATAACACGGTTCGGTTACGTCACTATGGATAACTAAAGAAAAATAAGCTATCGGGTGGTGCCACAGTATATATTTTTTTTTGGAATTCATGTATTAATAAACATGTTTATTATACTTTCTAAGATGTGATATCCATTTCTTTGTTTGATTGTAATAGAAATCAAGTTAAATTAGGTACAGCTTTATTAAAATAAATTCTTAAAACGAAGAACCTGTTATTTTGACAGAGTTATCTTTCTTAACTCAAGATTGGGGAAGGGGTTTTAGTCAGTCTTCAAGATTTAAATGGTTAATACTGTTTTTTGCTATCTAGAACTTAAAAACTAAATTTTTATTCTATTTTTCATTCTTGTATCTTTTTTATGTTAGGCGAGAAATTACTACTTCGTTCGGAAAAAATACTATTTAATTCGGTAAAATCCGGTTCCTGTTCCGATTCCGGCAGGATTCAAAAATTAAATCCGATTCCGGTTCCGATCCTGCAGGATCTAAAAATTAGAATCCGGTACAGCCCTAGTCTCAACAAATGACATTGTAATGGGTTGACTTTTGATGAAGTAGTGGATTATAGTCTCAACAAATGACATTGTAATGGGTTGACTTTTGATGAAGTAGTAGATTATAGTATCAAAAATGACTTTGTAATGAGTGGAGTTTGATGAAATAGTGCGAGAATATTCTATTAAGAAATCTAAAATGTATTTCTAATATTATATTCTAATATCATTCTGTTTTTCTCAATAGGATCTAATGCCGTTTTTCTTTTCACATAATATATAGGCTTCAGAAATAGTTTGATTTACTTAGTAGCGTTTCGCTGGGTTTTTTTTAACTCAGACTTTTTAAAAATTGATTTTTTATCGATCTCTACAACTGGTGTTCTCATAGTGACAATTTAAATGTCTTCTTAGTAAACATACAGACTTAACAGACCTAATTAGTGATTATAATTTATGTTGTACGATAGATCAGGGGTCACCAAACTTTTGTCACAGTTGATAGTTGAAAGTATTGTGATCTTTTATATGAGACTGACTACATGACTTTGATAATTCAGTTTACTCGCATATATTGAAACAAGTTATAGGTCAATTTTTCTCTATTGACTGACCACATTGGTCACAATTTTTCTCTATGTCCCGTCCCCACGTTTTTTAACTTATTAGTTTGTGCTAAATACTTCATTGTTTATATTTCATATGTATGTTATTTGTACTAAATTCTTCATTGTTTATATTTCTTTTGTTTCTTTAGCAACCATTAAATTAAACTGTGACTTTAATAGACCAACCAAGGGGGACAACTCGCAACTGTGTGGATATACACAGGATACACTATCGGATGAATTTGATTGGTCAGTTCATGCAGAAACGAATGGATCTTCTGAACAAGACACATTTCTGAGAGCGTGGAATTTGTTTGGCTACATTGGAAACAGAGCGAGACTGATGTCTCTGCCACTGACCAGTGACGTCAGTATTTGTGTCAGCTTCCGGTACAGGGTGAGTTCTGTCACGGCTGGCTACCTCCAGGTCTGCACTCAGATTTATTTCAATGGTGACATGTTTTTGGATTGTTCCGTTTGGTCCTCCAGATCAGTCCGTGTTGACCAGTCCGCCTGGACACATGTCCAGGTCAGTGTGACACAATCAACTCTGGCCTTCAACTTGGTCTTTCAAATGGTACAGGGAGTAGGTCAAGGTTACGTTGACATTGACGACATTCTACGTAAAGATGGCGAATGTATATGAAACTCAGCATTTGTAGCTAATATTTATATGTATACCACTGTGATCTAAATTGATCTAATATCAACATGAAATACTAATATCAACATGAAATACTGATAATCTAATTGTTATTTAACATTCTAATGATTTTTTTATCTCATATACCTGCACGTAAATATCATAACAATGGCAACCAATTTAGATAAACCAAATGGTATTCATTAAATGTTTAGATTGCCCGGGGAGGGGAGGGTCTAGTTGACGGCACACACACCTTTCAATATATATACCGTGCAAAACCTGATAGATAGATAGACAGACAGATGGACAGATAGAAATATAGACAGACAGATTGATTGATTTGAGTTAGAACCCCTGATTGAATCTGGCTTTCGGCCCTAAAATTGTACGAGATATTTCAAAATTGTTTTTGGTGCCATAGCTTGTGCCCAAATGTGGAGTTGGGTTGGGTTGGGTTGAGTTGTTGAATTGAGGTTCTAGGAGAAAATGTAGGGCCTCTATTTAGTCAAAATAATGAAACAATCAAATTGCATGTTTAAATTTTGCAGGACCTTCTTGAAGTCACGGCCCACTGTATCCGTGACTTGAGGCTGTTGGAGATTTAGAAAGTAATAATTACACTAGCTGCTAATACCAGTGACCGTTTCAATTTACACCAGTGACCGTTTCAATTTACATCAGTGACCATTTCAATTTACACCAGTGACCGTTTCAATTTACACCAGTGACCGTTTCAATTTACATCAGTGACCGTTTCAATTTACATCAGTGACAGTTTCAATTTACATCAGTGACAGTTTCAATTTACATCAGTAACCGTTTCAATTTACATCAGTGACAGTTTCAATTTACACCAGTGACAGTTTCAATTTACACCAGTAACAGTTTCAATTTACTTCAGTGATAGTTTCAATTTACATCAGTGATAGTTTCAATTTAAATCAGTGACAGTTTCAATTTACATCAGTGACAGTTTCAATTTACACCAGTGACAGTTTCAATTTACACCAGTGACAGTTTCAATTTACATCAGTGACAGTTCCCACTGATATCAGTGACAGTTTCAATTTACATCAGTGACAGTTTCAATTTACACCAGTAACAGTTTCAATTTACATCAGTGACAGTTTCAATTTACATCAGTGACAGTTTCAATTTACATCAGTTACAGTTTCAATTTACACCAGTGACCGTTTCAATTTACATCAGTGACCGTTTCAATTTACACCAGTGACCGTTTCAATTTACACCAGTGACCGTTTCAATTTACATCAGTGACCGTTTCATTTTACATCAGTGACAGTTTCAATTTACATCAGTGACAGTTTCAATTTACATCAGTAACCGTTTCAATTTACATCAGTGACAGTTTCAATTTACACCAGTGACAGTTTCAATTTACACCAGTAACAGTTTCAATTTACATCAGTGATAGTTTCAATTTACATCAGTGACAGTTTCAATTTACACCAGTGACAGTTTCAATTTACACCAGTAACAGTTTCAATTTACATCAGTGATAGTTTCAATTTACATCAGTGATAGTTTCAATTTAAATCAGTGACAGTTTCAATTTACATCAGTGACAGTTTCAATTTACACCAGTGACAGTTTCAATTTACATCAGTGACAGTTCCCACTGATATCAGTGACAGTTTCAATTTACATCAGTGACAGTTTCAATTTACACCAGTAACAGTTTCAATTTACATCAGTGACAGTTTCAATTTACATCAGTGACAGTTTCAATTTACATCAGTTACAGTTTCAATTTACACCAGTGACAGTTTTAATTTATATCAGTGACAGTTTCCACTAATATCAGTGACAGTTGGCAACTAATCTTTGAACTTCTTAACAGCTTAAACTGCGCTGCTTTTTGGTTGTGCACAATATGTACTCTACCAAAAAATGTTTATTATGTACACATTGGTCAGGTCTTTGATTGTAATTGAATTATATGTACGTTGCAATAAGTTTTTTATACTATTATCACGCAATATAAAAGTATTTATGTTTCTATGATTGTATATGTTACACGCTGTTCACGCAATATATTTATGTTTCTATGATTGTATATGTAACATGCTGTTCATCAAACGAATTATAATCGATTTTTGAATTATTGTGGTTAGTTGTTTTAATGTGCCAATTTAATTTCTGATAACTTTCTTGTATGTTTCCTGTTATCTTTATGTACAATGTTATCGTAATTTGTCCCCGCACAATATCGCTTAACAATCTCACCCGTATTATTTCTCTTCACTAATCTAACATTAAAAGTCATTAAAAATTTAATATGATCAGGAAAGTTAAACATTTAAAAGAAAAACGGCTACTCTTTGTAGCCAGCGAGTTCTATAATTTGTTGTTACCTCCCTGACATGATGACATGTTTATCTCTTAAATCATTGAAAAACATAATGATGGGACAGTTTCATATGCCCTTTGTTCATCCGCACCATAGTGCACATCAGATGACATAGGTCAGTGATGGACATGCCAGGAGTTGAACACGAAACCTACACCATGTATTATAGCACGCAGATCTGATTCACAGTTAAAGCGCGACACGGTGGATCTATTTATTTTCTAGTGCATTATATATATATATATATATATATATATATATATATATATATATATATTAATATTAAAGTCTGCCTCTACTGTTGTATGTCTTCTTATTATCGTTATAACCTATGATACATCTTGTACATTTCACTGACCGTGTCATTATATAATGTATTTCTTGTTAAATTCATTTAATGACCTTCAACCAAATTAATTCATTCAAAAGGATTTTGCAGGCAAAAAAAAAACTATAATAATAATTTCTAATGAAACCGTCTACGGATGGTAGTGCGGTAAAGCACTCGACTGTTGACTTGAGGGTCCCTGGTTCGATCTCCGGTGAGGATATTTCAAGTCAAAATAATAAAAGTTCCCTTTGTATATCCCGAGATGCCTGCTTGGCCATCGCACTATCGGCTATGGCGGGGATACAATAAGGACTCCATAGAAACAGTTCCATTAGTGGTTATTAGGATCTAAGAGATTTCGTCTCATCGTTACAGGGACTTCACACACTGAAACCATCTGGGAGTAAGCCATTAGAAACAGTAAATGCATTTTTTTTATCTAAGGCCTTTGAATTTAAAAGATTAATTATCAGAGGATATAACTAAATAATTTATTGTTTACCTCCAATTGTAAAACACAAATTGCACACATCAAATTATATGTTCCGTTTGTTTAACAAACAAATGTAGGCTAAATGTAAAGTTTGGTTTTAATGGGAGACTATCAACCATGAAACACAATTCTAAATGAATTACGTTTTACTATGACTAGTATGAGACCATTAAAACTTTTAACAGCTAAAGAATTAATATAAACGTAGTTACTGTGATATACTTATGTACTTTTTGTTAAATGAGGCGAATTTGCATATTTTCAGTTTAAATTAATTAACATTTAAAATCATCTATGAACCAACCATTGACAACCACTACAATACACCGTCCCATTTCCGCTTTCCAGCTCCATGAACCAAACATTGACAACCACTACAATACACCGTCCCATTTCCGCTTTCCAGCTCCATGAACCAAACATTGACAACCACTACAATACACCGTCCCATTTCCGCTTTACAGCTCCATGAACCAACCATTGACAACCACTACAATACACCATCCCATTTCCGCTTTCCAGCTCCATGAACCAAACATTGACAACCACTACAATACACCGTCCCATTTCCGCTTTCCAGCTCCATGAACCAACCATTGACAACTTTGCGGAATATATTGGTATATAGTAGGGTGATTCAAAACAATTAAATTTTGAATTTAACTTTGGGCACCCCCCAAAAATGTTCCAATATATGAGAAAAAAATTCAGTACCGCCATGTTTAGTTTTAACAAATAATAAAAATGAAAAAAAACAGCATATTCCTTACTAGTTAAACAAATCTAAAGTTATTTTACTTGTTTAATAAAAAGTATACAAACAATTAAATTAATAGTTAAAATCTTTGTTCAACTGCACCAATGTTGACTTGTTCCTGTCTGGGCAGTTCTGTCTATACTGTTTCACAACCATCAGCAGGTACTGTTTCTGTTCTTTATTGTTTGTGTGAAGTTTATTGTACTCTTCCATAAGAGCTACTCCACGTTATGCTATGTCATTCACAAATCTGAGAGAGGATAGTTCAGCATTTGCTTTTTTGAAGGTTTCGTTGGTCTCCCAACTATCTGGATCACTGCTCAAAATTTCAGATGACAGTCCAAAAAATGGCAAAAAACAATAGGTGTTATTTGAAACAAAATCATCAAGTTCTTTGAACTCTATCAGAGATTGATCAATTGTTGCTTTTTTCAATGAGCCAGGTAAACTATTTGTTTTCAAACATCTCACCATTTTCTGTTTTATGTCAAGTGGTACTTCATCATCAAAAAAAGCCAATGCAACAAGTTCTTCTGATAAATACCAGAGGTGTCTTAAAAATTTTTTCAAAGCCACCGCTAAAATCTGTGAATCAGGATAGCTGTAAGCAAATACATAAATGTTTTATAATATTAACAATTTCACTATTCACTTGGCACATTAAATTAATTAGTCCAACTAATGTTAACCCTAACCCTAACCTTTGTAGGCTTCTGATAAGCCAGAGATCATTTCGAGGAGCTGAAATGGCTGATAGTGCTGTAAACCAGGCTCTGGTGTAAATTCTTGTGGTAAAAATGAATATGTTTCTGAGACCCCATTCTTCTTTTGCTGTGAGTCGAAATTGAGCCCGAAATAGCCATATTTTGATGCCATATATGGCTTTGGCCATCCACCTAGCACGATGACGTCTAGCTGGTTGTTTAAATGACATAAATTTTGTTGGAATTCCTCTAAGATAAATAATGACTAAGTCAAGTAGCTCTCGGTAATCGTCACGAGGTTGAAAATTTGTGAGATGTTTTTGTGCAAATTCGATAATGTCTTCAGCAATGTCAACAACGACTGATGTACTAGACTCATCTGTTAAAACAGTCTGAAATGTTGATTTATCAATGAGTGGCTAGTGTTCTTTAAACCGCTTAAAGATTGCTATGTCTGGACCTGTCGAAGGACCAAATGAATGCTTCACAACTGCTTCCAACATAATTTCAAGTATATGATGACGACAGGCCAGCCACAACATTTCCTTCTGCATCTTTCGCTCCAGTAGGACACATGCTCCATTGAATTTTCCAATGTTCACTGCCGTGGTGTCAAATGACATTGCTTTGATACTTTGTCAAAGTCTCCATGATACAACACATTCAAAAACTGCAGAAGCTGCAGCTTCACCTGTTCCTGCTGGCAATTTAGGAACCGCAAGCAGCTGATCAATTCCTTCCCCAGACACAAGTACAGGAAGTCTATCCACAGATTGTTCTCCTACAATATCTTCTAATAGTTTGCTATCCCAATGGATAGTTAAGGAAACACTAAGTTTGAAAGCAATTTTTAGGCATAGAGCTGTTGACTGTCTGTGTTTCATTCGTTGGCGGTGGATGGAAGAATAACTGATATTATAGTTCTGTGGATCATGTCCTAGATGCTGTAACATTGGTGTCAGAACTACTGCAGCTCCACGGTTACTGATTTTAGCTACATCAAGACTCATTGATATTTTTCTATCAAACAAATTTACCCTAGTTTTCTGTACAAGTGTTGTCCTTACTTTTGAAGTGTTGCTGCACTGAGCTGATGTAGAAGATTCACCATCATCTTCTGTTTCTTGTTCAGCATCAGAAGAAGATGATGATGAAATTAGAACAGCTTTTTCATCACGATCTGTTCTGTTTTCTTCTTCTCGTTTTCGACGTTTCTACATGACTTCAAGTCGATTTTGTGACAAAGACACCTTTTTTTAACAAGACAGTATCTACAGAACTCATTTTCCCCGGGCGTCCTTTTTGACGTTGTGCTTTAAGAAATTCTTTACCTTCTTCAATGCTTATTAATTCCATCGCATCTGCATGTGGTATATCAAATAAATCTTCCAAACCGGCTTTCCAGTCTTTTTCTTTTTCTTGTGATCCCTCTGACATTTTTGCTTTATTTTCTTTGTTTTTTCGCAGTTTCTCCCATTCACGGAACATGCCTTCAACCTTGTCACAATATGTTTTTTCAACCTTGTAGGAATGTGAGTTTTTGCCCAAACTTCCAAAATATCAACTGCAGTTGCATGACATGCATCTCTCAGTTTTCTTCTCATTTTGTTTGTAGTAAAAAAAACTGTGAAAGAACTTTTTTTGATGGCAGCTTAGCAGACAGCTTGGATGACAGCTGACCAACAAGCCAAACTTCAGTCTGTTTCCTGGTTACAGGCTTTACGCCACTTGCTCTACAACTGGACATCTTCATTAAACTAGTTGAAAAGATTTTAAGAGATAAAATACAAAAAAATTAACTGAGTGATATTATAATATTGATTTTGTGTAAACGCAGCCAAAGAAATCAGACAAAAAAATTTAACAAAGAATAATTAACAGCAAAGATTTAAATTAACTGAAATAAATAAGAGTGACATTATATCTTCATCATTTCACACAATTAATAATATGTTTTGGGCATAGTCAGTCAGGCAGTCACGTTATTACCAACAAGGAGTAAAATAATTGACATTTGTAAAATTCACAACGTGGTAGCAACAATTCAACATGTGTGTTGCGGACCTTTATGAGGCTTGTTGCTAAGAGTATGAGGGCTGACTCAATGATGACTCGTATTTGTATTTGTGTTTCTACCACACACAGTCTCACCAACAATTAAACGTACAACAAGTGACGATGATCAATTCAACAAGCGTGTACTGCGACAAAATATATTTATTTACAGAGACACCAGTCCGTAACAGAGATCTGGTGGTCTTTAAAATCATAAGCAAAAGTAATCCAAAAATGCCAAAGATTAATCCAGTAGCAATGAATAGAATCAAAGGGACGTTCTCTCGATAGATCACCCTTCTCTCTCTCTTTCTCTCTTTCTCTCACTCCGAGACACAACAATCGACTCTCTATCACAGAGACCACTCAGTCAAATTGCGACTAGACACGACCCGGCTCACCGGTCGACTGTCTATCAATCTATCTTACATTACTCAAACACTTTCTTCCACGTGACCCCTAGCCAATCAATTATAATATCTGTTTCTTTCAAATCAGGGGGTGGAGCCTAGATGGGGAGGGGGGGAGAAGTACGTCATACCGATAAACAGGAGTAAGTAGACATCCATCCCTTTGTCGGCAGTTGACCAGGGCCGAGTGGTCAGGGAGAATCCCGCAAGGAATGTAACGTGTTTCTGTCAACCGCTGCCCCGTTCACCGAGAAGAGTTATTCTTCCCCGTTCCGCTGACCACCTGGCCGCTGAAGCAATTACGGGGGTGGGGTAAAAAGGGTGGAGAACTTGAGAACGGGAACGTATATTACAATACATGGTTTAATATATGTCTAATAATACTATTACGTCATGGGTTGGAATAAAGGGGATGGTTTCGACAGATTAGTCACAACCCGTGACATCACCCCCACCTTACTCGAAACCATAGGGGTGACGACACCGTAGTAGGGTGAGGCCATTACATAATATAAAACAAATTATAAAAGAATCGAGTCCTTTCCATACGTTAGGACTAGAACAAAGGGCGAATTAACCCGGGTTTATACATAAGCATATGTGCTTTATCACCCTGTAACTATCTTTATTTAAGAATGCCCAAAACAAATGGAGGGGGTAAAACATACATATTTAAACAACCCAAAAATAAAACAGAACAATTACAACGGCGTATAGCATGATGGTGCCAGCCGGACATAAGGTCTGGCCAAAACAAGTTGGTCCTGAGATAAAAAAATAGTGAACACTCTTTCTTCCGAAAGGTGGCACTTTAATCAAAATTAATTGTATCAGTAAGCCTACATAGGCGGTTACTGGATACGAAATAGGGTAAGCAAGATAGTCTCCCGTTGAAGGGATGACTTTACATTGATAGATACAACAGCGTTACAACATTAAACCTGTAATAGAGAGGAAACCATGCAAAATAAATATAACAATTGACATAACTGCAATCGCACGAGATTCGCTCACTCTAGGCAAGCCATCCAATAACCTCTCTAAGAGTGGCCCTTTGTGAGTGAGCTCAAACCGACATGTAGCCGTCGACGAGGTTTGCTGGGCACCGACTAATCAGATCTGCCCCCACGCCCGAATGTCCCGTTTGCACGGGGGGATATATAGCCTAGCTTTATTAGGGCCCGGCCCCTCCCCATTGGGAAAGTCTCCGTGGTTTACGCGTAGTTCATGGTTTACACTCTCGGCTTTACCGCGCCTACTTCTACTCGCGGGTCGTGTTGTAAACAGTCTTTCAGGAGAAAGGGATCGTCTCCGAGGTGGCCCCTCTTCTGAGGTGATATGTTTGGTGGCCCTAGGGGGTGTCTAAAAATAGGTCTACTCTGACCGGGAAAAACCTGAGGAGTTATCCGCCCCGTCATATCGCCGTCTCTACTAAAATCGTCCGTCCGTGATTTAACCACCGTCGGGGTCGTCGTCTGTCTACCTCCCCTGCTCCGTCTGTCACGCCATGAGCCCTTATGCCCTTCTACCTTCCTCCTAGCTTCACCCTTCAACTTAGAGCCCCATGGGATCCCCGCTCTCCTGACTGGGCCCCTGGACTCTTCCTGGACATGATCAAACCACGACCCCCTGGTGCGTTTGGTCAATACGCCTGGGCCCCTTGACCTCATCGGCATGATTATGGTCCCTGTGGTCTACTGGATTAGACCAAGGGGCCTTGGCACCCTTTATGTTACCAATAATTAAATCCACTATTGGATTTGGGAGGACCATAGCCTCTAAAGGGCCCAGATAGTAGTCAGAGTCTAAATAGACGGTGGCTATTGGGGCCTCACTAACGGTGCCGTCAATACATTTGTATTGGGCCCAGCGACCCGTCATCGCTCCCTCTCCTACCAGGGCCTCCTTCACGGCGGCCCCTGAACAGCCTGAGTCCCTTAGGACCTTAACATTGAGGCCATTTACGCGGCCCTCTATCACTGGGAGGTTTTTCTCCCCTGCTCCTACTTCCACTACTGCCCCCATAGGTTTGGGCCCAACCCCTCTAGCAAGGGGCGCATTTCTCTGCAGCTTACATGAAACTGAGCGGTGCCCTGGGGCCCCGCACGTATAGCACACCGACTTAGCATTGGTCGGGTGACTGAACACCCGGTTCCCGTTTACTGGGGCCCTCATCCTATCTTTAGGAGCCTCTCTCCTATCATCTTCCTCGCTTGTTGGGGCCCTTTCGGCCTCAACCGCCTCTCCTTCCCTGCTTGAGGAAGACTCGCGGCCCTTGCCGTGGCGAGCTTCCCTGTAATTCTCGGCCAGGGCGAGCATTTCGTCCCATGTCCCTGGCTTACGCTCTTTTAGGAATACCCGTAACCCACTAGGGGCCCCGTTCATCAACTGCTCTCTGAGCAGGTGGTCCATTAGGCCATCAAAGGTCGGCTCTGTCCCACTGCGCTCAACCCACCTCGCCAGGAGGTCAGCTAGACGTGCACCAAATAGGGGGTAGGTCTCCCCTCTTTCTAAATGGGCCTCCCTAAATTTACGTCTAAAGCTTTCCTCCGTATAGTCGTATGACTTTAGGAGGGCAGCCTTCAATGAGTCAAAGTCATTTGACTCGTCGGCCGTCAAGCGGGTCGCTGTCGTCAGGGCCCGTCCCGTGAGTAGTGATGTCAAGCAGGGGGCCCACTCATGTCGTTCCCAACCCGCGGACAGAGCGTATCTTTCAAACCTACGAATGTAGGCGTCTATGTTATCCGTCTCGTCAAGTTTGGGGAGTTTGGGTTTGGAGGATGTCGTTGTCTGACTGCTCGGAGTTGGGCTTGCCGGCCCCACTTCCCTCTCTAACCGTGCTAGGGCCACCCTCTCCTCAGATGCTAATTTAGCTAACTCTACCTCTTTATCATGCCTAGCTTCTTCATGTTCAGCTTCTGCTTCATGCTTAGCACGTTCAGATTCTGCTTCATGCCTAGCACGTTCAGATTCTGCTTCATGCCTAGCACGTTCAGATTCTGCTTCATGCCTAGCACGTTCAGATTCTGCTTCCCGTTCAAGTCTAGCTAACTCCACCTCTCTTTCATTCTTAGCGCGTTCAGCTTCTGTTTCCCGTTCTAGCCTAGCTAACTCCACCTCTTTATCATACCTAGCGCGTTCGGCTTCTGTTTCCCTATCTCTCTCACCCTTAGCGTGCTTTATGGCCGTATTAACATCGCACCCCAAGCCTATGAAGTACTGTACGTACTCCTCCATAGACTTCATGGTTGGTGACGTTAATACGAGCCTAAGATGAGTAACGGTTAACCCAGACAAAGCTCGCCGTGCAGCTTAACACACAGTCACAGCACTCACAAATGATCACAATCAAAAGAAGTGTATTAAAATGGCTTACCTTGACGCTTCCTCCCTCCTTTCAACAGAATACGAAATAGCTTCCATCGTACACAATCTTACACACATGCATAAAGTCTAAAGTCTAAATGTTATTTATTCGCCGAACCGTCCGGCTTTTCCTTTAACTGTCTTGTTGACTTCGTCTGTACTTTCAGTCGGACGATGTGAGTAAGCGTGGCACTTACTGCTCCCGTTTCAAAACGGCCGAGTCTGATGAAGAACTGGCATGTGAAGACTTGTGAACTTCTGGTTTTCTCCGACGATACACGTGAGTAAACGTAGCGTTTATTACTTGACTTCGTCTGTACTTTCAGTCGGACGATGTGAGTAAGCGTGGCACTTACTGCTCCCGTTTCAAAACGGCCGAGTCTGATGAAGAACTGGCATGTGAAGACTTGTGAACTTCTGGTTTTCTCCGACGATACACGTGAGTAAACGTAGCGTTTATTACTCACGTTTCAAACCGGCCGAGTCTGATGAAGAACTGGCCTGCTGGAGAATTGTGGCAGAGATTAAGCCCCCCCCCCCCCGAGTCTATACTTGAATCAGCTTCGGCCCCGCCTGGTTATTGCAGAATCCTACTTCAGGTGAAGGTTCGATCCCGAAACGAGCCTCTCAGATGTTGCGGACACCTATGAGGGTGCCCTTGGCTTGTCGCTAAGAGTATGAGGGCTGACTCAATGATGACTCGTATTTGTATTTGTGTTTCTACCACACACAGTCTCACCAACAATTAAACGTACAACAAGTGACGATGATCAATTCAACAAGCGTGTACTGCGACAAAATATATTTATTTACAGAGACACCAGTCCGTAACAGAGATCTGGTGGTCTTTAAAATCATAAGCAAAAGTAATCCAAAAATGCCAAAGATTAATCCAGTAGCAATGTATAGAATCAAAGGGACGTTCTCTCAATAGATCACCCTTCTCTCTCTCTATCTCTCTTTCTCTCACTCCGAGACACAACAATCGACTCTCTATCACAGAGATCACTCAGTCAAATTGCGACTAGACACGACCCGGCTCACCGGTCGACTGTATATCAATCTATCTTACATTACTCAAACACTTTCTTCCACGTGACCTCTAGCCAATCAATTATAATATCTGTTTCTTTCAAATCAGGGGGTGGAACCTAGATGGGGAGGGGGGGAGAAGTACGTCATACCGACAAACAGGAGTAACTAGACATCCATCCCTTTGTCGGCAGTTGACCAGGGCCGAGTGGTCAGGGAGAATCCCGCGAGGAATGTAACGTGTTTCTGTCAACCGCTGCCCCGTTCACCAAGAAGAGTTATTCTTCCCCGTTCCGCTGACCACCTGGCCGCTGAAGCAATTACGGGGGTGGGGTAAAAAGGGTGGAGAACTTGAGAACGGGAACGTATATTACAATACATGGTTTAATATACGTCTAAATGTTATTAATACTATTAAGTCCAGGGTTGGAATAAAGGGGATGGTTTCGACAGATTAGTCACAACCCGTGACAATGTGTCAAAATCAATAAAAATTTTACTGATTTATTTTTTCCTATATTGGAACATTTTTAGATGGTGCCCCATGAAAAATTCAAAACCTCATTTTTTTGAATCACCCTAGTATATAGCTATAAAATGGTCCTGTGTTTATTGAATATAGTTAGCATAATCATTAATAATAAAATGACAACAAGTTTAAATATATATAACATTATTTATATATAAATCTTATTTGTTGTCAGTCCAATATTTTATACAAATATATAGATCTTTGTTCGTTTGTGCTTTGTATATGGCTATAAAAACATCCATACATTTTTTTTTCTAAGAGTTAGACCGGCAACACTCACGCCTCGTCCAAGATACACTGTCTTAACAATGGCGTCTAGCAGTTTATCAACAGCGGTGGCTAGTAGTTTATCAACTATACACTGTCTAAACAGTGGTGACTAGTAGTTTATCAACTATACACTGTCTAAACAGTGGTGGCAAGCAGTTTATCAACTATACACTGTCTAAACAGTGGTGGCAAGTAGTTTATCAACTATACACTGTCTAAACAGTGGTGACTAGTAGTTTATCAACTATACACTGTCTAAACAGTGGTGGCTAGTAGTTTATTAACTATACACTGTCTTAACAGTGGTGACTAGTAGTTTATCAACTATATACACTGTCTAAACATTAACGACTAGTAGTTTATCAACTATACACTGTCTAAACAGTGGTGGCTAGCAGTTTATTAAATATACAGTGGCTAAACAGTGGTGACTAGTAGTTTTTCAACTATACACTGTCTAAACAGTGGTGGCAAGCAGTTTATCAACTATATACACTGTCTAAACAGTAGTGACTAGTAGTTTATCAACTATACACTGTCTAAACCGTTGTAGCAAGTAGTTTATCAACTATACACTGTCTAAACAGTGGTGGCTAGCAGTTTATTAAATATACAGTGGCTAAACAGTGGTTACTAGTAGTTTTTCAACTATACACTGTCTAAACAGTGGTGGCAAGCAGTTTATCAACTATATACACTGTCTAAACAGTGGTGGCAAGCAGTTTATCAACTATATACACTGTCTAAACAGTAGTGACTAGTAGTTTATCAATTATACACTGTCTAAACCGTTGTAGCAAGTAGTTTATGAACTATACACTGTCTAAACAGTGGTGTCTAGCAGTTTATTAATATACACTGGCTAAATGGTGGCTAGCTGTTTATTAAATATACACTGTCTAAACATTGGTTGCAATATGGAATTTTATCATCAAAGTGTCAAAATTAAAGCAAATTAAAATGATAATTTTATTATGTTTTTATTTTTAGTATTTACAATTCAATAGATTTTCTTGTATGTGACTCTTGCAGGAAAACTTTCCCGTCCCATGGAATTGCCATTCCTACTTGTCCCTCATACCTTCCCTTGAACAAAAATTTAGCTTTAGTAAAATTAGTTATAAGTGACTTGTTTGTAAGAGCGTCTCATGCGGGGCAAATAGCCGTAGTTGTAGGTTATATAATGGCCACCGCAAAAGGTGAAAGTTGAACACGTTCCAGCGGCCCATGCAGTGGGTCATAGTAGGGTATATCAACCTGCTTTAAAATGGTAGGAAATAGTAGGTGAGTTCATCCGAGAGGCCATTCTTGGCCCAGAGATAGATAGGACAGCCCAGACAATATACAGGGTGTGATGAATGAGGTTAACAGGAACCAGTACTGATAGGACAGGCCAGGCGATATACAGGGTGTGATGAATGAGGTTAACGGGAACCAGTACTGATAGGACAGCCTAGAAGATATACAGGGTGTGATGAATGAAGTTACCGGGAGCCAGTACTGATAGGACAAACCAGACAATATACAGGGTGTGATGAATGAGGTTAACGGGAACCAGTACTGATAGGACAGCCCAGGCGATATACAAGGTGTGATGAATGAGGTTAACGGGAACCAGTACTGATAGGACAGCCCAGGCGATATACAGGGTGTGATGAATGAAGTTATCGGGAACCAGTATTTTATGAAGTAAAGAAATGTAATAAAGACAAGCACCTTAATCAATTATACAAGATTTAGTCATGGATTAATGGCACAATGATTCACAGCCTTAATCAATTATACAAGATTTAGTCATGGATTAATAGCACAATGATTCACAGCCTTAATCAATTATACAAGATTTAGTCATGAATAAATAGCACAATGATTTACAGCCTTAATCAATTATACAAGATTTAGTCATGAATTAACAGCACAATGATTCACAGCCTTAATCAATGATACAAGATTTAGTCATGAATAAATAGCAAAATGATTCACAGCCTTAATCAATTATACAAGAGTTGGTCATGAATTAATAGCAAAATGATTCACAGCCTTAATCAATTATACAAGAGTTGGTCAAGAATTAATATCAAAATGATTCACAGCCTTAATCAATTATACAAGAGTTGGTCAAAAATTAATAGCAAAATGATTCACAGCCTTAATCAATTATATAAGAGTTGGTCAAAAATTAATATCAAAATGATTCACTGCCTCGCTGAGCTCAATGAAGAGCCGCGACCTTAACAGCATTTTTGATTTGGGCTCACAAAACATTTACCATAAAGTGTACTTGTGAAAAGTTGAACAAAACATTTACCATAAAGTGTACTTGTGAAAAGTTGAACAAAACATTTACCATAAAGTGTACTTGTGAAAAGTTAAACAAAACATTTACCATAAAGTGTACTTGTGAAAAGTTGAACAAAACATTTACCATAAAGTGTACTTGTGAAAAGTTGAACAAAACATTTACCATAAAGTGTACTTGTGAAGAAAAACTGACAGTGTATATTAGACATTCTGTGTGCCGACAACACTTACACATTTGACATTCTGGACTGCATCTCTGAAATACGGCGTATTAAAAGTAGGTTACATTGTGACCCTAATGCACAAATGACAGTTTATAAACTTTGTTATCTATATAGGACGTTCCCACAATACTAGATTTCATGGTGATTTATGTAACTCAACTCAAAGAAATAAGAATAATTATTTATAAATTTAAAAAAATATATAAATTAACTCCACAACAGGAGTGGGTCTACATTTCTCACAACACATTTACACAACACATCTACACAACACTTTTACACAAAACTTAATTAATTGTCTTGTTGAATCTACATTGATTATATCAACTAATGATTGTGATAATCTATTGTCTAGCACTGTTTCTCCGATGAAACATAAAGGTTAACAATAGTTTCCTCTTCTGTTTAGTTGGAATTTCAATGGATCTCATCTTAACTGTTCATATTCTAAAAAAAAAATCTAATTAGTTTTTATATGATATAAATAAATAATGAACATTTCAAAATTTTCATTCCTTTTTACGCAGAATATTAGCATACCTAATTATTAACTGCAATAATTAAATAAAACTCAACTTTGTTTAAAAAATAAACCTCAAAACAGTTAAACGAAACTATTAAAATTTTCAGTTCGGCCTATATAAAAATACATTTTTTTTTTACATTTTCATTGATTTGTTTTTAATCATTTTTTTCCCTAATATGAGTTTTGTTAAGGAATTAAAAATGTATACTGAGTTCATTAATTCAGTATAGACCAGATTAGGGAGCGACCGATAGTCGGATCGGTATCGGACCGATATTGGCACTATCGGTTAACTATCGGACCGGCCGTTTTTTGGCTGCCGATACATTTTTTTTTCACAACAAACAGTGTTGCAGAAAAAAAAAATCCGTAAATAACCCAATTCTATAACCAGATCAGACAATCACGTCCATAAAAATTGCATCAGCGATATGACTTTGAAACAATAGGATTGGCATTTTTTAATTCTGATGTATAACATTGAATGATACAATTAGTGAACATCTGTGTGTTTTTTTTTGGGATGGGAAGTTGGGGGAGGGGGGTGGGAAACAAGACTTACGTGTGAGCATGGGTTGACATACGTCATTAGCTGTAGCACGAGAAAAACACGTGTTTGGCATTGTTGTTGATTAAAAAAAATATCTATATCGGTACCGGTAAAAATGCTGGGGAAAATATCGGTATCGGACTATCGGTAAAAGGGCATATCGGTCGCTCCCTAAACCAGATCATCTGTGTGTAATCAAATAAACCAGGTCAACCTAAGTTTATCATGTAATGTGTAGTAACAGCCACATTCACTCCACAATCTTTAAACACATCATTACCAACAAATACTGAAAATATTTTGTAATCAAGGACGTAGAGTTTCTATAATTAAGGGCACTTATAAAGGTTGAAAGTATAATGTTTGGTTTTCGGTCTATTCTTCAATAAATCAATCACATTTAACGAAGATTAATAAATCCTGATTAAAAAATCTCAAAGAAAGATCCCTTCATTACAACAGGAGAATCCCTGATTAGAAAAAAAAGTAAATTCAACGCCTTGAACTGTGTGGCTCAGGTATAGTTAATGTGTAGTTTAAGTCTTGGGTTATGAACATCTTTGAAGGAAAATGTTGTTATAGTGATTAGGATTGGTAGCTGTGCTTTCAGTACAAATATTAAGTTGTAAGTTGCAAATTAATCTTAACTAACATAAAAATATAATTGTTATTAAACGATATTAATACAATTTATGAAATGAAACCAGGAAAATTGATGTATGTATTCATGGATGTATGAAATCGTCAAAATAATATTGACTCACACCTAAGCCAGCCCTGGTATTAAGATACGTCGTCCAATACTACATCCCTGATATTAAGATACGTCGTACAACACCACATCCCTGGTATTTAGATACGTCGTCCAACACTACATCCCTGGTAGATACGTCGTCCTACACCATATCTTAAGTATTTAGATACGTCGTCCCGTGATAAGATGCATAGATACCTCAGAATAGGAACTTAATTTGTGCTAAATTGTTTCTAGTTTCATTTCGTTCCAACGTTAAATCAATTTTCCCCTTTATGAATTATATTAAATGGATATGTTCGTTTCTAGATACTCTCAAAAACTCAATATTAGTATTAGTGTCAGCCGTGGGCGGCATCTGATGTCTGCCAATTGTTATGTCGTTGTGACGGAGACATATGTTGTGCTTATGTATGACAATTGTTCTGCCGTTAGGACGGAGACATCTATTGTCCTTATGTATGAGAATTGTTCTGCCGTTAGGACGAAGATATCTATTGTCCTCATGTATGAGAATTGTTCTGTCGTTAGGACGGAGACATCTGTTGTCCTTATGTATGACAATTGTTCTGCCGTTAGGACGGAGATATCTGTTGTCCTTATGTAAGAGAATTGTTCTGCCGTTAGGACGGAGATATCTGTTGTCCTTATGTATGACAATTGTTCTGCCGTTAAGACGGAGACATCTGTTGTCCTTATGTATGACAATTGTTCTGCCGTTAGGACGGAGACAACTGTTGTCCTTATGTATGAGAATTGTTCTGTCATTAGGACGAAGATATCTGTTGTCCTTATATATGACAATTATTATGTCGTTGTGACGGAGATATCTGTTGTCCTTATGTATGACAATGGTTCTGTCGTTAGGACGGAGACATCTGTTATCATTATGTATGACAATTGTTCTGCCTTTAGGACGGACACATCTGTTATCATTATGTATGACAATTGTTCTGCCGTTAGGACGGACACATCTGTTGTCCTTATGTATGAGAATTGTTCTGCCGTTAGGACGGAGACAACTGTTTTCCTTATGTATGACAATTGTTCTGTCGTTAGGACGGAGACATCTGTTGTCCTTATGTATGACAATTGTTCTGTCGTTAGGACAGAGAATCTGTTGTCCTTATGTATGAGAATTGTTCTGCCGTTAGGACTGAGACATCTGTTGTCCTTATGTATGACAATTGTTCTGCCGTTAGGACAGGGACGTCTGTTGTCCTTATGTATGACAATTGTTCTGCCGTTAGGACGGAGACAACTGTTGTCCTTATGTATGAGAATTGTTCTGTCGTTAGGACGGAGACATCTGTTGTCCTTATGTATGACAATTGTTCTGCCGTTATGACGGAGACATCTGTTGTCCTTATGTATGACAATTGTTCTGTCGTTAGGACGGAGACATCTGTTATCATTATGTATGACAATTGTTCTGCCGTTAGGACGGAGACAACTGTTGTCCTTATGTATGAGAATTGTTCTGTCGTTAGGACGGAGATATCTGTTGTCCTTATGTATGACAATTGTTATGTCGTTGTGACGGAGATATCTGTTGTCCTTATGTATGACAATTGTGCTGTCGTTAGGACGGAGACATCTGTTGTCCTTATGTATGACAATTGTTCTGTCGTTAGGACGGAGACATCTGTTGTCCTTATGTATGACAAATGTTCGGCTGTTAGGACGGAGACATCTGTTGTCCTTATGTATGAGAATTGTTCTGTCGTTAGGACGGAGACATCTGTTGTCCTTATGTATGACAATTGTTCTGTCGTTAGGACGGAGACATCTGTGTCCTTGTGTATGACAATTGTTCTGTCGTTAGGACGGAGACATCTGTTGTCCTTATGTATGACAATTGTTCTGCCGTTAGGACGGAGACATCTGTTGTCCTTATGTATGACAATTGTTCTGTCGTTAGGACGGAGACATCTGTTGTCCTTATGTATGACAATTGTTCTTCCGTTAGGACGGAGACATCTGTTGTCCTTATGTATGACAATTGTTCTGTCGTTAGGACGGAGAATCTGTTGTCCTTATGTATGAGAATTGTTCTGCCGTTAGGACGGAGACATCTGTTGTCCTTATGTATGACAATTGTTCTGCCGTTAGGACGGAGACATCTGGTGTCCTTATGTATGAGAATTGTTCTCTCGTTAGGACGGAGACATCTGTTGTCCTTATGTATGAGAATTGTTCTGCCGTTAGGACGGAGACATATGTTGTCCTTATGTATGAGAATTGTTCTGCCGTTAGGACGGAGACATCTGTTGTCTGACAATTGTTTTGCCGTTAGGACGGAGACATTTGTTGTGCTTTTGATTTATTATTATTTAAGCCCCCACCAGGGCCAGCATCGGTCGTAATTAAGTACAACAACATCCCATTAGCTCAACTTGTTCCGTTAAGTACATCAATATTTTTGTGGCACAACTTATTCGTTTATTTAGTACAACAATATCTCAGTAGCACAACTTATTCCTTTATTTAAGTACAACAATATCTCAGTAGCACAACTTATTCCGATGTAGGAAATCACAAATCGTTATAGTTTTGAGCAACTTTTCGTTAATCATTTAATTATGTTTTGATCCGTCGTTGTTCATCAGAAACTCAATTTGTACATTTTCTAGCCTCCAACCAGGGGCGGCAACTACTGTACTTACGTACCGACTCTGAGTATCAATTCTGGAAATAGTATTAATCTGAATTGTTTAAGTTCAGAATGGGTCCATTGCAAGATGAATGGGTCCATTGCAAGATGAATGGTTACATTGCAAGATGAATGAGTCCATTGCAAGATGAATGGGTCCAATACAAGATTAATGGGTCCATTGCAAGATAAATGGGTACATTGCAAGATGAATGGGTACATTGCAAGATGAATGGGTATATTGCAAGATGAATGGGTACATTGCAAGATGAATAGGTACATTGCAAGATGAATAGGTGCATTGCAAGATCTCCACAAACTATTTTTCCCATTTAATTTTACCGGCTACTTATGCCGGCACCAACCGGACATAATTACATTGAAACATTTCAATTCCAACTAAACAGAGCGGACATAATTGCATTGAAACATTTCAATCCTAACTAAACAGAGTCCAGAAAATCATATGAAAATGAAATATTTGTTGTTTTTAATCTCCGTAGGATGTCAGCAGAATGATATATTTGTTAAGTTGTTATAAGTATTTCAAGTGGGTATATAGAGGCAGTCTTAGATGAAGGCGTGGCCATTAGCGATAACATCATGCAGAGCCAGCAACATACATTTAGCTTTCATACTTTTAACTAACAAAAAAAAATCTTCAAACGCAGGCGCCCTCAGACACGTAGCCCCTCAAGTGCTAGGTTTAGGGAAGTTGCCACCCCTGTATACATTGTAAGCATATTCTGTATTATAAGGGCCGAGTAATAACTTGTTTGTTGGCTATTTGTAAAAAAAAAATAAAAAAAAAACTCTTGAACATTAAGAAAAATTGCAAAAATAATACCAGATAAGTTAAACTATACAGTGAAATAATACAGATAAGTTAAACTATACAGTGAAATAATACCAGATAAGTTTAACTATACAGTGAAATGATACCAGATAAGTTTAAATATACAGTGAAATAATACCAGATAAGTTTAACTATACAGTGAAATAATACCAGATAAGTTTAACTATACAGTGAAATAATACCAGTTACTGTCACCACAAGGAGAAATAATATCAGATACTTTCACTACAAAGACAAATAATGCGAAATAGTTTCACCACAAAGAGAAATAATACCAGATACTTTCACTACAAAGGCAAATAACACCTGATACTTTCACTACAAAGGCAAATAACACCTGATATTTTCACTACAAAAATAATACCAGATACTTTCACTAAACAGAGAAATAATAGCAGATAATTTTACTACACAGATAATATCAAATACTTTCACAACACAAATAATACCAGATACTTTCACCACACACAGAAATGTTATAAATAGCATAAAGATGGCAAGATAGCAAAGGGAAAGAACTAAGGGTAAAAAAACACACCTAAATGACACCCATGAATTGTTCTAATAAATTTTGTTCCGTTTGAATGTCGTTTGACTTTCAGTCGTTTGGCTTTCTAGATGGGAATCGGCAGTTTTTAGAATCCTCCTCGAGCGACACAAAATAATTTTTGTTATTGTCAGATAGTTAATTAGTTGTTTTTGTTTTGTGCTCTTTTAATTAAAATGTTTATGAGAATCTGACAATGTCAGTATTTAGGCAACTATTAGCGTTGGACTCATCTATATTTTCTTTCAGTTACATCACACGACAGTTATACCATACCTGTTGAACTGCCAACAAATGCCTTTAGTAAAAGTTCCAGATGATAGTGGTAACACAATGACCCTTATTTCTTACAAGAGTGTCTTTGGATCGCCACAGTTTAATGAAGAAGCTCTGCTAAATATGGACAACTTCCCACTTAGAGAGAGTGATATAATGTTATGTTCTTATTCGAAATCAGGTTTGAAAATGTGTTTACATTTATAACATCGTGAAACTTAAGGACTTTTTTCTAATTTTTTAAATATTCATACTATAACCATCGGCGTATTCAATGGGGGGGGGACAAATGGGGCATTTGCCCTCCCCCCCCCCCCTTAATTTTGGAAAAAATTCATAAAACTTAACTTAATCTCCTGAAAGTTTATTACATTGAAGATAATGTACATATATCAAACATAACAAATAATTATATATGCAAGTATAACCGGAAAAATATCTAGCGACGCACATGTGTACTGTTGTATTAGTTATTATGATGCGTATTCTTTCTTTGGTCTGTTCTGTTGTCTTTATTATTATTATTTGCTTGTGGGTAGCGTTCAGTTTAGTTTCACATCTTCTCTCACAAACAACACAGAATGAACGTCAAAAAAACAACAACGCATGAAATAGAATCATGTGCAGTAGTATTCACATCCATTGACCTGAACATCGATTGTGTATGTTTTTACTGGAAGAGCCAATGCTGTCAAACATCAAGTGACATCTGCTCAATGCCTGAAATGCCAGTTGTCTTGTCGGCAAGTGTAGAAAATTGTTTGCTTCAGAAACAATATCTTCACGCATTTTGATTATAGTGTTTTGCGTAGTTGCCGAGATATATTAGCGCTACAAGAACCAATTGACAAATGATTACCAAGAACTTCATCTCCAGATTCAACACGAAACTCTAACAGTTCATAAAAATTACCAGAATTTGATTCTTTTCCACTAAGTGCTAAATCATGCATGCCGCTAAATAGGATTGTAGAAATGATTGGACCCAGTTTTTGCGATTTTTTTAAAATTTGTCTTCTAAATGATGAGTTCAACTGCTCATCTATAGAAACTGCTTTGGCTTCCAATAATGCAACAAAATTGATTGCATCTTCATGGGAGCCTTTGTGCTATGTGCTTTGCATGTGGCTACGTGTATCTTCGTTAAAATCTTTAAATTTTGTGCACGGTTTGATGACAAATGACCCCTGAACTCCTCGAATTACATTTTGCGGAAACAACACGCAATATTTGCAAAAGGCAACGTTTAACATTTGCGAGTATACAAGCCATGGTGAATAGTCTGATAACCATGCATATCTAAAACCTCTGTTTCCGTCACTGTCAGCTCTATAAATAAAACTTTTTATCAGGGGGTCAAACAATTTTGAATCAGCTGCAATTTCCACTTATTTGAAAGGTGGTGTGTCAAGACATACCTTCCAATATCCAATTTAGGAAATTAATAAGTGGCCGCGACAATCAAATTAGAAACATTTGCTTCAGCTGTGTCTGGCTGTAGAACTTGTACTGTTGTCCTCAATGCCAATGATAAGTCAAATGCTTCAGTTGTGTCTGGCTGTTGAACTTGTACTGTTGTCCTCAATGCCAATGATAAGTCAAATGCTTCAGTTGTGTCTGGCTGTTGAACTTGTACTGTTGTCCTCAATGCCAATGATAAGTCAGATGCTGCTGACGCCCCAAAATCTTCTAATAACAACATTTCAGAATCCCGCGATTCTCAACTTTTCGTTTTCTTGAGCCAGTAAAAAAATTTCTCATATCCATCTTTTTATATTAGTTTTATTTTTGAATGTCTGAATTAATTTAAGATAAATTAAAATTGAGTTGTCAGATAAAACAAAAACGGAATGCATCAACAGTACCACCCACACCATCAACAGGACCACCTACACCATCAACAGTACCACCCACACCATCAACAGGACCACCCACACCATCAACAGGACCACCCACACCATCAACAGGACCACCCACACCATCAACAGGACCACCCACACCATCAACAGTACCACCCACACCATCAACAGGACCACCCACACCATCAACAGTACCACCCACACCATCAACAGTACCACCCACACCATCAACGGTACCACCCACACCATCAACGGTACCACCCACACCATCAACAGGACCACCTACACCATCAACAGGACCACCTACACCATCAACAGGACCACCCACACCATCAACAGGACCACCTATACCATCAACTGGATCTTTACCTGAGCCGTGGTAACAAAACTCCAATCCAATGTTTTTATAGAATTATGCAAAATTGAAGGCTTCAACACTTTTGTCAGAATGAACCTGTTATTAAACTGGCTGGCAGCGCCATCTGAATAAAGATGTAGTTCTTTTATGACTTGTCCTTCTGATAATGTTGTAGTTCTTTTATGACTTGTCCTTCTGATAATGTTGTAGTTCTTTTAGGACTTGTCTTCTGATAATGCTGCATTCAAAATAGCACGGTTGAAATCTGTCACTGAATATTTATCGTTGCATAACTCATTGCTTACTACAACATAAGATTTATTTCCTTCAAAAGTGGTCATATACATACATATTAATGTCACAGAGTTGTATGACGTATATAATGTGTATCAATAAATATCTAACTTCTAACGATCCATTCTATACCTATAGGCTGCCATTGGATGTGGGAAGTTCTACGTCTGCTCACTGCAGGTACAACTTTAACCCAAGCGGAAACCATTGATAAAGAGTCTTACATGATGGAATGGAGGCCTTTTGAGAAATATTCATCCCTGCCGTCCCCACGAATACTAAATAATCATATGACTTTTGACATGCAGCCTAAAGATTTGTTGATCAAAAAACCAAAAATTGTGTTTGTTTATAGAAACTTCAAAGACGTTGCAGTATCATTTTATAACCATCATCTAGGTATCCATGAATACGGTTACCATGGCGACTTTGACAATTACCTTAGGAGATGGACATCTGGACTCAGTAAGTTTCTTTTTTATTGCTCAGCTGTCACAAACAGTATCTGTGATGTGATCCACGAACTTGTGTTACTGTGAGTCTTACTGTAATGTAAATACCTCAGTCATTTGTGTTATTGTGAGTCTTACTTTAAGGTAAATACTTCAGTCATTGTGTTATTGTGAGTCTTACTGTAAGGTAAATTCTTCAGTCATCATCCACCACTCCTCTATAGATATCTTACCCTTTGCTTAGTGCACCCAATACAGTCGCCCCTCTGAACAAATCATAACAACACCCTCGCGTTCATTGACTGTGTGTGATACTCATCACCATGCCAGCCGAAAGTAAAACGGTCACTATTACACTGATACAATATTGTTTGATGTTTTGATATAGATGTTACCGCATTGTGTGAAACTCTCTAATTCTATAGAATGCCTAGGCAATGTACAGAATGCCTGATGGTTTTAGGCAAAGTATAAAATATAAGTTTTTTTTTTATTTTGCATACTTTTCCAAATCATTCTATCTAAAACCTAGGCATTGTATAGAAAGATTAGTATCGTTTAGGCAAAGTGTCAGAAAAGATCAACAAAAGCCTTTATTGAAAATTACGTATTTTAATATGGAACGAACGCAAAATACAGTATATGATGTTAATACCGGAAAACAACGACAGCAGGGCTGAGATTGAAGTATTTGCTTCAGCAGGTAAGACTGGACTCACACTTAGAATTGTACTCTACTGAATTTTCTTCTTTCACACAAAACACTTCATATTTTGGTATTTCGATCTTGCATATTCATATTGTTATAACTCTTAAAAAATTCTGTTTGTAAAATCAAAACATAACACAGACCGGCGTGGGTTCCAAGAGTATTTACTAATATCTATAAAAACAACAGCAACATGGCCACTCTCTTGCCGGCTTCTTACGTCACTGTCACTACTGCGTCATCGCGTTCACTCTGTAGACTGTACGGTGCGCACCGAGGACAGGTCAGTTCTCACAACAGTATCTGTACAGTATGTCCACATGAACCAGAGCATGTCTTTTGTCAGGCTGTGGAGATTGAATATCCCCGAGGTGGGGCGGGGAGGATCGTGTTCGTCCCCATAGCAATCTGGCTGTTCACCAGGTAGGTTTTCTCGCAGGTGCAGGCGTTCGGGATACTTACCTCCATTGATTAGGTCCAACTCTTGTTGTTGCAGAATAACAAGACGATGACGAAACACACGTTGTAGCAGTAACGAAATGTTTTGCGTTTGACAGAGCTAGGATGAAAGTATACTGAACTGACCAGATTAAAGTCAATGGCAAGGTTCATCTCTGTCCTGCCTCGTTCTCCTCTGCTCCGATGCACTCTGCTGGTCTCCTCGCTCCTCTCTACCTTTCGTCTCTGCTCCCCAGGTGGCTCAAATCGGTTCACCAGTGTCTCAGGTGGCTCTTCATGGGTCACCAGCTCCTCAGGTGGCTCATCACAGGTCACCAACGTCTCAGGTGGATTATCACAGGTCACCAACGTCTCAGGTGGCTCATCACAGGTCACCAACATCTCCGGTGGCTCATCACAGGTCACCAACGTCTCAGGTGGCTCTTCACAATTTACCAACGTCTCAGGTAGCTCATCACCGGTCACCAACGTATCAGGTGGCTCTTCAAATTCACCAACGTCTCAGGTGGATCATCACAGGTCACCAACGTCTCAGGTGGCTCATCACAGGTCACCAACGTCTCCGGTGGCTCATCACTGGTCACCAACGTCTCAGGTGGCTCATCACAGGTCACCAACATCTCAGGTGGCTCATCACAGGTCACCAAATCTTTCTTGTTATCGAAGCGCGGCAGATTGTGCACGAAATTAAGACCTGTAGGGATCTTGCCGTTGCAGTGCCAAACGTTGGCACTAGCATCAGCTCCACTGTTGTGGATTTCCATGCATTCGTGGCTTTTGTTTAGTTGTGGTTTATTGTTCTTGACGTTGTTTTTATCAGACTCTGTTAAGTTGTCTGGATATTCAAGGTAATCAGGGCAGCGGTTGCAACAAGCGTTCAGACATTCTGCAGACCAATCATTCTCACAGGGGCTCAGATCGCTGGGCGGCTCTTCTTGGATTAGTTCTTTCTCGTGCGCTACGTTTTGGATGACCACATCATCAGGTATCACGTCGTGGGTGACCACATCCTTAGGTGTCACTTCATGGATGACCACATCCTCAGGTACCACTTCCTGGATGACCACATCCTCAGGTACCACTTCATGGATGACCACATCCTCAGATACCACTTCCTGGATGACCACATCCTCAGATAAAACTGGCCGCATGTCTAAGTCTGCTTCAATGATTAACTTGGTCTGTCTCTGAGTCATGTTTTCTTTTGTTGTCGTTTCATTTACTACTTTCACTTTTGGTAATTCAATCTTTGCTTTCTCGATGTCACCTTTTAAACCTTTCTTAATGTCCTCTATTTCACTTCTTAATGTTAAATGAAATTATTTCACTTCATTCCGGCCTTCTTTCATTTCTTTTCTTAACTTTGCGATTTCAGACTCAAAACAGTGGCTATCCGGGTCCATTCCCTCATCAATAAGAGCTTCATGAAGTCTATTAAACAGTTGTTGTTTGTTGCCGTCAGTTGGAATGTCCCTTTCTTCTAATTCTTCATTTAACTCTCTAACTAAAAGTTCGTTTAATTTCTTACCGAACATTGTAAGACTATCCCACTTCTGACACCAATGTTACAACTCTTGAAAATTCTGTTTGTAAAATCAAAACATAACACAGGCCGGCGTGGGTTCCAAGAGTATTTACTAATATCTATAAAAACAACAGCAACATGGCCACTCTCTTGCCGGCTTCTTACGTCACTGTCACTACTGCGTCATCGCGTTCACTCTGTAGACTGTACGGTGCGCACCGAGGGGGTCGTAACAATATTGTAACAATTTAGTGAAGAATTGATAAATAATAAGGAGAAGATGTTGTTTCCGGTGAAAACAAGAAAAACACAACTGGAATGAGTTACTTGTTGCAGCAGGGAATACTAGAATGGCATTTTGAATTGAACTTAATTTTCTTTTTCACAGAAAGACACCTCATAGTTTGGCATTTTGTCCTGCAATACACCTGGCGAATCCTTGGCCGCTTCCTGTAGACTGAGAAGTAGCAGATCGGAGAGCCATTTCAAGGTCACGAACGTCTTCCGCTTTTAATAAATCTTTTCGAGATACGCTGAATTCTGATACTGCATATAGTTGCTTCAAGATTCCATGTGCAGTTCCAAGGCGGTAAAAGCCATCTTCTGTCATGCTCATAACAACTGCCAACAGATTTCTTGAGTCTCCCCGCCCTTTGTCAACATCGGGAATCGGAACTAGCACAGTGGCTCCCAAAAGGCGCAGGAAGAAATTTTTTGTCAGAATCTCTTTTCATTCTTTTTGCCTCCATTTCGAGGTTTGATTTCGATTCCATTTTATTTTTGAAAGTTTTCTCAATATTGAAGCAAACAGCACACAAAATGCTAACACCATAGCCTTGTACTTCGTTGTCGTCATCGTCTTTAGGGGAATGCCAACAGATGGCATGAACATTTCGGCTACACTTTCGACAGGTATGAACACGCTGCTTTCTTTTAAACAAACAAAACAGGCAGAGGAAGAAGAAGGATCTTAGGTACTTCCGGAAACGGTAGTCTCTTCAATAACCATGGCTGTACCACTGCTTTGGTTACCATCATCATGGTTTGAATTCTCATGCATGTCTTCTGCAGAAAGCGCTGTCTCTTGCATTCCTTCATCTCTGTCTATCTGCTCTTGTGTTGTTTTTATGCTCTGTATTATTTTGTCGAGGTCTTCCTTTGTTTCCACATCTTGTAAAACATCGTCAGGTTGTAAGACCTACTTTAGCTTTACAGCCAAAAAAGTGCTTCGTATGCTGATCTTTTATTCCCAGAATGAAAAGCTCCGTTCTTCATGAATTGGACGAACCGTAACCCCTCACTCCAGCTGCCAGTTTAGTTTTTTTTCATCTTGCATCCAAGCACACAACATATTTTCAATGTCCCGGTTAGATCTTTCCACGCCCCCCCCCTGGCTTTGTGATTGGCGTGGCTTACCATGAACGATCTTCCTTTAAGCTGCTTACCACATTGTTTGCTAATTCCCTGCCGTTATTTGACTGAAGAATTGTTGGATCATCAAGCAACGTAAATTTCTATACGAGCTGGTATGCTATTTCTTCTGCCCTCTTTGTCTTCAGGGCCTGAGAACCACGAATTGGTGAGATGATCTTGATACACAATTATAAACTTGTATTCCCCATCAGGATGGGATTGAAAGTCAATGAGATCGACCTGACAACGAGATTTGAATTAAGAAACAAACCATTGGCTTGACTACAATGTCTTTTTTACGCCTTTTTGTTTTTTTAACAAGGTTCTCAAAGGTTAACATACAGTTCACTATCGTGACGTGTAATGTTCTTGTATTTGGGTGAAAGTTCTTTCAACATTCTGTCCCGTCCTCCATGACCAATAGCCTACTGAATGTTACTCACACCTTCTTTAACAGGGTAGATCAACTTACTCTTATTTTCCACCATCATGACATCATAGTGTTTCACCAGCCAATAGTCCCGTGGTTCTTTCTTATGGTCTTCTTAGCCTTTTTCACATCGTCCACTAATTTGTGGTAACTAGTTTTGGTTAAAAATGCAGCTTTTAGCAGCATTGGCTCTTACTTAAGAAAAATTCATCGAAGAACCGTCGTTGCATGTCAACATGGCGTGATTCTTGTCTTGGCGCTACATTCTCTTCCAACATTATCACACAGTAATCCGAGGGGAAACGTTACAGGAGAACGTCTGTGGAATCTCAGCCAGATGATATATAGTGACATCGTGAAAAGGATTATGTCAATATTGTCTGTGACATGGAAGTGGAACCTCGTACCGGCAATACGCTGTCTTACAATAACTGTCAACACTCACATGCTTCGCTCGCCATCATCAAACAACGACCCAAGCTCCACCGCTAACATCAGTAGCGGGAAAAATGGCGGATGTAGGCCAGTTACATACTTTGCCGCTCGGGAACTCGGCGATGTATGAAGTTTCAATTATTTCATACTTTGCTTGAAAAAGTCAGGCATTCTATACATTACCTAGGCATTCTATAGAATGCCAGATTTCACACATTGCCGAATCAACAGAAGAGGGGTTCATTCTTATAGCACATATATACTCACTCTATGAGTAATTGACGCCCATGTTGGTGTGTGAGCTTCAGTTTGTCTTGATATTGATTCGTTCTTAATAAGTGGGACAATGGGATTCAACTGCCATTGTTATCTGTATTACAGAATTAAAACATTCACGTAAACATAACTGCCATTATTAAAAGTGACAATAAGAGAGTTGATGGCCACTAGGGTGACAGTCAATAAATTGACCTCTGGTAGCTATGTGACGTACAGTAACATTCATGGTAACTCAGTTCCCACTGGTAGTTCTAGCCCTTCTGAAGGACAGACAGACGTAGACAAACACCGCTCCACACACAGTATTCTTCTTGTGATAAGATATCTCCAAGGTGGGTTTTGCCCTAAAATATCTCTGGAAGTCTCTGCCAAGAGCTTTCAAAGACCCAAGAAATTGTAGGACTTTAAAACAGCCAAGAAATTGTAGGACATTAAAACAGCCAGAAAATTGCAGGTCTTTAAAACAGCCAAGAAATTGTAGGACTTTAAAACAGCCAAGAAATTGTAGGACTTTAAAAGAAGCAAATCTTCCTAAGCCTTTGCTCCTTTGTTTTAGTTTAGTTATTTGTTGTTGTTTCATTGCATTGAATTAATCAAAAGCATTTTCGTTTCTATGACTAATATGATTTTTTTCCAGCCGACAATGGAACACCCTGGAACTATACATTAGGATGGGAGAAAGGAATATCAGACCACCCGGAACTTCCTGTGTTTCTTACGTCATATGAAGCTATGAAACAGGTAGTACATAAAAATATTCCATGTTAGATAACGACTTCAGTCTGATTATCAATTAATCAAGAACACTAGTGTAGCTAGAAAACATACAACTTATAGAAATAAATATATACAAAACATTACAAAATAACAACAGCAACAAAAAAATAAAATCCAGTTCAATTATTGCTAATTTAAATATTTAAATGAGTTTCATATTTGTGTTGACTTAGCAACCAATCACATTATTGATGTGACGTATGTAAACTTTCATTTTTAAATGATTATATAAGTGTAATATTATAAGTTAAATTTTATTCTATATTTAGTTTTAATTTCAGAATCCACTTCTGGTAGTAACTAAGTTGTCACAGTTTTTGAGACATTCATATTCCGAAGATTTCTTACAAAATATCTGTGACGTCACAGATTTTTCTGCAATGAAGCTTCGAAAGGGGCCTAACTCTTTTAAAAACAAGGATGGTAACCCTGTCATGTATAGAAAAGGTTTGTTCATTTTTCTTACAAAACTTTTTTTTAATATGTAATATTTTTTTTAGTAGATTGTACTCGCAATATTTGTGTCTGACTGAACCGATACTAAATGTTTGGTTAATAGAGTCGATACACTATAAGTATGATTGATAGAGTCGATACACTATAAGTGTGGTTGATAGAGTCGATACACTATAAGTGTGGTTGATAGAGTCGATACACTATAAGTGTGGTTGATAATAACAATTTTCAAAGTTGTCAATGAGGAGTTGAATTGTATGGTGAATGTCTATTTATTTATTTTAGGTCAAATCTTCTTTCACTTCCAGCCTAGTTAGTCTGTGTGGTTTATTTTTTTAAGACGTTGAGATATGTCTCTACAGGGCTGTTGAGGACCCCTATTGAGGTATCCTTGGCTTGTAATCTAGGTGTATGAGTTGCTGACTTAATTGGGACTTGTATTTGTATGTATGTCTCTGCCGCAGAGTTTCACGAGCAATCAAACGTGCAATACGTTAAGATAATCAACCAACAGGTCTTGTGTAGCAATATAAAAATATTTATTTACATAAAGCCACCAGTCCTAAACAGGATCTGGTGGCTTGCAAAAATACAGCAAAGATAATCGAATAAAAATGAATATAGTGAACGACGTTCTCTCGCTCTCTCTCTTTTTCTCTCTTTCTCTCTCTCTCTCTCTCTCTCTTTCTCTCTCTCTCTCTTCACGTCGACCGTTCTCTTCAAGAAAACCTCAGTCGAATGTCCTATTTTCTGCTTTCACTAGACTTCCACGCTTGCACACGTGACCCCCCCCCGGACCAATCATCCATCCATGCTCTTTACCCTGTCAATCATTGGTCACTAATTACCCGCCCCTAGGGGGTGAAGGTACGTCATACCGACAAAGACGATAGTAGCCGGACATCTGAACGGACATCTATTCTTTGTCGGCAGACGAACAGTGGCCCAGTGGTCAGAGGTGTGAAAATGACATCTCTATGACAAATTCCTGAGCCCTCGCTCAACTCTTCGGAATGTGGGCCTTTCATGTAAGCTTCGCTGGCCACATGCCGTATGACGTAATTTCGGGGGTGGGGGTAAAAATGGGGGGAATATGGAGCATATACTAATAGGGGGTTGCCGTGCTAATCAAGGGTTGGAATAAAGTGGGAATGTTTTCACCAAATTACTCACAACCCGTGACAAGGGCCAAATATTAACTTAACCAAATAAGTCTTTAGAACATTATATATTTTATTAACTTTAATACTTATAGAACACTAGCCGTCCCGAGACGTAGCATACGCCGCCTTATCAATAAATATAATTAGTGTAATTATTTCTTTTTTAAATAAGCAATCAAACAAAATAACAGGCTGACATAAATGGTATGCAAAGTTGAACTTTGACCTATTATGTGCAGACTTTATGGTCACTATCTGGTACCTTCCAGCAACTTGTTTTTTATTTTGTTGTTTACAGATTTTTAGTTAATTCTTTGGATGCCTTGATTCTCGATGAGCTGCCAGACTTAATTTTTTCTTTATTGGTTAGATATATTTTAATGCCTTTTTTAAGATCAGGATTATTTTTGTTGACATTCAAATGTTATTTTATGTACAGCATTCCCTCATTTCAGTGGTTAAACGGATACAGAATTTAACGCGACGGGGGATAAATGAAATAGTTCGTCACCTAAGAAATTAAATTAAAAAAAAAACAATGCGCTTGCTGGTGAAAACAATGCGCTCTGTGTCTGACTCTATCCACCCCTCCCTTCCCCCAGCACAATATAGTGTTTTTTTTTTCAACAACACGCTTGCTGTGACCCAGCCCTCGTCTCACAGCAAACTATGGTGGTGTCGAATGCTTGCTGTGACTGAACCCAGCTATTCTATAAATAGTCCTGCGCTTCGTCGTTGTCGAAGTTGCTTTATATATATAGATTATATATTTTATTAACCTTAAGTCATATAAAACATTATATATATATTTTTTTTTACAAGATAACAAGTTGATGAATTTTCTAATCAATTATTGTACATTTGAGTCAAATTGGGAAAATTAATGCAAAGGAATAAATATTTTCTTTTGAAAAATCAAGTTTGTTGGACACATAATCGGGTTGGTGGTGGGGAGGGGTGTGGGGAGGCTGACATCCTAGATTTGATCAGTTCAATGATTGCTAGTTTATTGAAAAATAATGAAGTAATTGTACCAACAAATTGACTCCCGTACAAGGAAACAGAAAATGGTTCCCAAATGATCTAATAAAGACCCTGCTTTTGATATATTTGACAAAATTATATTTGCTGTGCTTACTTCCCAGGTGAGGTAGGAGACTGGAAGAAATGGTTTACAGTGGCACAGAACGAATGGCTGGACCAGATCCTTGCTCGTGAAATGGCAGATAGCAAACTGACATTTAGATACACTTTGTAAAATGGCATACAGATACACTTTGTAAACTGACATTTAGATACACTTTGTAAACTGACATTTAGATACACTTTGTAAACTGACATTTAGATACACTTTGTAAACTGACATTTAGATACACTTTGTAAACTGACATTTAGATACACTTTGTAAACTGACATTTAGATACACTTTGTAAACTGACATTTAGATACACTTTGTAAACTGTTCATAGCAACGTTGAGTTTAATAATAAAACATAAGTATTTATGTGTGCAGCAAGTTATTAATACATGTTGTTTGGTTAAATTTTGAAACACTGGCTGACATAAACAGACTTGCTAGTTCGTCAAATTTATAGTGTAAATAAACAGATGTTTATATATAAAGTATAGCTATAGACAATACAGGCTGAAATGTTTGTCATATTTACAGACGACGATATGGTCATAAACATAGTCAATTGTGGTATTCTATGTCTAATATATTTATATTAATTACTTTTATCATTACTTATTAATTAAAATTTTGATAACCAATGTGATTTTTTTTAAATTTTAGATTACAAATTATGGTAATAATGTATAGATGTATAATCTGATGATTATATAGTGTATAGATGTATAATCTGATGATTATATAGTGTATAGATGTATATCTGATGATCGTATAGTGTATAGATGTATATCTGATGATTGTATAGTGCATAGATGTATATCTGATGATTGTATAGTGCATAGATGTATATCTGATGATTGTATAGTGCATAGATGTATATCTGATGATTATATAGTGAATAGATGTATATCTGATGATTATATAGTGTATAGATGTTCATCCGATGATTGTATAGTGTTTAGATTATATCTGATGATTGTATAGTGTATAGATTTATATCTGATGATTGTATAGTGTATAGATATACATCTGATGATTGTATAGTTTAATCAATTACTAAGGAAGAAAACAATCAATTATGTTCATGTAGTAAAACATTTAAAAGAAATCATAAAAGAATTTTTTTCAAGCAAAAAACTGAAATTTAATGTCGCAACATTTATAAAAATGTTATTTGAGTGTTCTTCACCTAAAAAAACTTGAATTCAAACAAATGAATAAACTTAAATATTCGTGTTATCGTTTACTTTACCGAACTCACTTTTTTTCTAAATTAAAGATAGGCTTCTGCCCCTGGTGTTTTGCATTCCTTCACCATTATGCAACTCGTCCTTCGTTACAACAAAGTCTCAGTTCACTGTTATTAATGTGTTATTAATGGTGACTCATGGGTTACGAAAGATCCAGTTCAAGATTAATTCTGATTTATTCAGTCTCTAGTAACAAAAAGCACCTTGGATTATCACCAGAGAAAGAGCACAGTTAACTTTGGAGACAAACACGTACACTACAAACAAAAGCCACTCAGTACCGTATCAGTGTATGTCATATTTATATAATATGCGTTGGGTACAGCGCTGGTCAGATATCATGCACGCATAATAATACAAACACTTCGCACACTAATTTTATTCAGCTTTTACATGGATTTTATTTACAAAAAAACATGCTAGAGAAAGCCCTTCAGCCCAGGATGTACCCTTGAATCATCGAAATGTCAACAATATTCTAGAGTAAAGGCTTTGAGGCTTCTAGACTTTTGACACAATTTTTTTCTAATTAAACAAGATCACTAAACACACACACACATTTATCCATAGTGGAATAATGGTTCAATACTTTAAAACATAGAAAGATTGATTTTTAAATTAGTTAAATATGTGAGTAAATTAGTTAAAAATGTTTTGGTAAATTAGTTAAATATGTGTTGGTAAATTAGTTAAATATGTGTTGGTAAAATAATTAAATATGTATTGGTAAATTAGTTAAATATGTGTTGGCAAATTAGTTAAATATGTGCTGGTAAATTAATTAAATAGGTGTTGGTAAATTAGTTAAATAGGTGTTGGTAAATTAGTTAAATATGTGTTGGTAAATTAGTTAAATATGTGTTGGTAAATTAGTTAAATATGTGTTGGTAAATTAGTTAAATATGTGTTGATAAATTAATTAAATAGGTGTTGGTAAATTAGTTAAATATGTGTTGGTAAATTAGTTAAATAGGTGTTGGTAAATTAGTTAAATATGTGTTGATAAAATAATTAAATATGTGTTGGTAAATTCGTAAATATGTGTTGGTAAATTAGTTAAATATGTGTTGGTAAATTAGTTAAATATGTGTTGGTAAATTAGTTAAATAGGTGTTGGTAAATTAGTTAAATATGTGTTGGTAAATTAGTTAAATATGTGTTGATAAATTAATTAAATAGAAGTTCATTAATTAAACACTTAAGAGATTATACTTTTCATAAATTATGTTCCATTAAATAAGTGGGGAATGAATCATTCATATTCCAAATTTGATTTGGAACTTAATTTTTCTACATACCCAACCATGGCCATACACAGAATATGTTTAAATAAAGCATTAATTATGTTAATATTTAGTATAATTTAAAACAAATAAGTAACATTCTTATCGCCCATTTCAACTTGAAATTAATACAATGTTACTTTAAAAAATGGAGGTTTAAAAAAAAACAAAATTTTCATTATGAGAATTTGAAATTCAAAAAAAAAAACTTTAAAAAATAATAATATAATGAAAAAAAACTCGGGTTTTTAATAAAACATCTTTTAAATAAATGGTTGGGTGGGTTGGGGACTGAAGGGAAAGGGGGGGGTTGTTTTATTATAAAATATAAAAATTGGGGTGGGGGGTAGTGGGGGGACAAGAAAAAAAAAATAAAACAATTTTATTAAAATTTATTCATATTTTTTTTTAGAGGGCTTGGCATGATAAAAATATAGGTGAAATATTACACACAGTACATCAGATAATAATGACTAGATATCCATCTAAAATAAAATAACCGTAAGACTAAACTGACAATTCTATTTTAGCCTTTGAATTTCTAAATAAAAGTTAAAGAATCGAAGGGATTGGAATTCATTTTAAGTAGACCAAAGGTATGACTGAAATTTTTGTTCAGAAAAAAATTTATTCAGCTAACCCTAGCATGATAATTCTTTCATTTTGTATGTGAGATAAATCAAATTAAATTTTTTAGTATGCTGCATGTTGATTAAATTTAAGATAAGCACAATTGTGATGGTATATAAAATGTGACACTAACACATGTACTATTAAAACATTCTATTAGCACTTCTTTGAAAACAGTTGTATTATTGATAAGTCTTTCCTTTATTAAAAGATAATGGATTTGTGCTATGACTTTGCATTGATTATGTCTACTGATATATATATCATTGATTATGTCTACTGATATATATATTGCATTGATAATGTCTACTGATATATATTGCATTGATTATGTCTACTGATTTATATATTGCATTCATTATGTCTACTGATATATATATATATTGCATTGATTATGTCTACTGATATATATTGCATTGATTATGTCTACTGATACATATTGTAGCAAACATTAAATGATACCATCCATTTGTCTTGTCATTTACACATTTAGTTTCTTATCAGAAGGACAAACCCCATTAAATAGAAACATTTTCCATGGCAGCCTATTGTTGCCTTTTGTACATGATCAAGGCAGCTGGTCAAACTTCTGACGTGTTTAGTCACATTCCATCTGTATTTTATAGGAAGGGCGGACACACTGTTCACCCCTGATAGCCACTTAAAATGTTAAACGTTAAATTTTAGATAGGAGAACTACCAGAGTTATCTAAATAAAATACATTTTTTTCACGGCCATTTCAATCTCATGTAAGTTGTGTACGCACACCACGGCCATTTCAATCTCATGTAAGTTGTGTACCCACACCACGGCCATTTCAATCTCATTTAAGTTGTGTACCTACACCACGGCCATTTCAATCTTGTGTAAGTTGTGTATCCACACCAAGGCCATTTCCATGTCATGTAAGTTGTGTACCCACACCACGGCCATTTCAATCTCATGTAAATTGTGTACCTACACCACGGCCATTTCAATCTTATATAAGTTGTGTACGCACACCACGGCCATTTCAATCTTATGTAAGTTGTGTACCCACACCACGGCCATTTCAATCTCATGTAAGTTGTGTACGCACAACACGGCCATTTCAATCTTATGTAAGTTGTGTACCCACACCACGGCCATATCAATCTCATGTAAGTTGTGTACCCACACCACGGACATTTCAATCTCATGTAAGTTGTGTACCTACACCAAGGCCATTTCAATCTTATGTAAGTTGTGTGCGCACATCAAAGCCATTTCAATCTCATGTAAGCTGGGTACCTACACCACGGCCATTTCAATCTCATGTAAGCTGTGTACCCACACCAAGGCCATATCAATCTCATGTAAGCTGTGTAACCACACCACGGTCATTTCAATCTTATGTAAGTTGTGTGCCTACATCACAGCCATTTCAATTCATGTAAGCTGTGTACCCACACCTTGGCCATTTCAATATCATGTAAGTTGTGTACCTACACCACGGCCATTTCAATCTTATGTAAGTTGTGTACCCACACCACGGCCATTTCAATCTCATGTAAGTTGTGTACCCAAACCACGGATATTTCAATCTCATGTAAGTTGTGTAACTACACCACGGTCATTTCAATCTCATGTAAGCTGTGTACCCACACCACGGCCATATCAATCTCATGTAAGCTGTGTACCCACACCACGGTCATTTTAATCTCATGTAAGCTGTGTACCCACACCACGGCCATTTCAATCTCATGTAAGCTGTGTACCCACACCACGGCCATTTTAATCTCATGTAAGTAGTGTACCTACACCACGGCCATTTCAATCCCATGTAAGCTGTGTATCCACACCAAGGACATTTCAATCTAATGTAAGCTGTGTGCCCACACCACGGCCATTTCAATCTTATGTAAGTTGTGAACCCACACCACGGCCATTTCAATCTCATGTAAGCTGTGTACCTACACCACGGTCATTTTAATCTCATGTAAGCTGTGTACCCACACCACGGCCATTTCAATCTCATGTAAGCTGTGTACCCACACCACGGCCATTTCAATCTCATGTAATTTGTGTACCCACACCACAACCATTTTATCTCAGGTAAAGTGTGTGCCCACACCACGGCCATTTCAATCTCATGTAAGCTGTGCACCTACACCACGGACATTTCAATCTCATGTAAGTTGTGTACCCACACCACGGCCATTTCAATCTCATGTAAGTTGTGTACCTACACCACGGCCATTTCATTCTCATGTAAGTTGTGTACCTACACCACGGCCATTTCAATCTCATGTAAGTTGTGTTAGCACACCACGGCCATTTAAATCTCATGTAAGTTGTGTACCCACACCACGGCCATTTCAATCTTATGTAAGTTGTGTACCTACACCACGGCCATTTCAATCTTATGTAAGTTGTGTACGCACACCACTGCCATTTCAATCTTATGTAAGTTGTGTACCCACACCACGGCCATTTCAATCTTATGTAAGTTGTGTACGCACACCACGGCCATTTCAATCTTATGTAAGTTGTGAACCCACACCACGGCCATTTCAATTCATGTAAGCTATGTACCCACACCACGGCCATTTCAATCTCATGTAAGTTGTGTACCTACACCACGTCCATTTCAATCTTATGTAAGTTGTGTACCAACATCACGGCCATTTCAATCTCATGTAAGTTGTGTACCCACACCACGGACATTTCAATCTCATGTAAGTTGTGTAACCACACCACGGCTATTTCAGTCTTATGTAAGTTGTGTACGCACACCACGGCCATTTCAATCTCATGTAAGCTGTGTACCCACACCACGGCCATTTCAATCTCATTTAAGTTGTGTACCCACACCACGGCAATTTCAGTCTTATGTAAGTTGTGTACGCACACCACGGCCATTTCAATCTCATGTAAGTTGTGTACCCACACCACGGCCATTTCAATCTCATTTAAGTTGTGTACCTACACCACGGCCATTTCAATCTTATGTAAGTTGTGTACGCACACCACGGCCATTTCAATCTTATGTAAGTTGTGTAACCACACCACGGCCATTTCAATATCATGTAAGTTGTGTAACTACACCACGGCCATTTCAATCTCATGTAAATTGTGTACCTACACCACGGCCATTTCAATCTCATGTAAGTTGTGTACGCACAACACGGCCATTTCAATCTCATGTAAATTGTGTACCTACACCACGGCCATTTCAATCTTATGTAAGTTGTGTACCCACACCACGGCCATTTTAATCTCCTGTAAGTTGTGTACCCACAGCACGGCCATTTCAATCTCATGTAAGTTGTGTACCCACACCACGGCCATTTCAATCTCATGTAAGTTGTGTACCCACACCACGGCCATTTCAATCTCATGTAAGTTGTGTACCCACACCACGGCCATTATGATCTCATGTAAGTTGTGAACCCACACCACGGCCATTTCAATCTCATGTAAGTTGTGTACCCAAACCACGGATATTTCAATCTCATGAGACAAACATCTCATCCTCTGCTTACAAAGACTTAAAGAAAAGAGGCTAGGCTTTAGGCAGGCTTTAGGCAGGCTGTAGGAGGCTGTAGGCAGGCTTTAGGCAGGCTGTAGGAGGCTGTAGACAGGCTGTAGGCAGGCTGTAGGTGGCTGGTGGCAGGCTGTAGGCAGGCTGTAGGAGGCTGTAGACAGTCTGTAGGAGGCTGTAGGCAGGCTGTAGGTGGCTGGTGGCAGATTGTAGGCAGGCTGTAGGTGGCTGGTGGCAGGCTGTAGGCAGGCTTTAGGTAGGCTGTAGGCAGGCTGTAGACAGTCTGTAGGAGGCTGTAGGCAGGCTGTAGGTGGCTGGTGGCAGGCTGTAGGCAGGCTGTAGGCAGGATGTAGGAAGGATGTAGGCAGGCTGTAGGCAGGCTGTAGGCAGGATGTAGGAAGGATGTAGGCAAGCCGTATTCAGGCTGTAGCATGATATAATTAATATACGTCATATGATCAAAGAACGTGCACATAATTATCGTTTAACTCTGTGAGTCTTGTGGTCGATGATCGCAGCTTTTATTTTTGTACTTGTTATGTTTCTTTCGATTCCGTATTTTCTTTAAACTATATTTAACTTTAAAAAATGACCTTTTAAAGCGTACCGTTTAAAAATACGTCAAAAATTTAATATTGAGCGATTTTTTTAATTTTGTGGAGTTCGTCACATATTTGGATAAAATTGATGGAAATTTCACGCATATTTAGAGAAATAATTTGAAGATACAGTTTAAAATGAACATTAAAGTGATACTGAAATAGCTTTAAATTTTAATTTTCGGTTTTATGGATAATAGTTCGTCAGTTGAAGATTTAAACTAAAGAATGAATGAAACAAACCAGTCTGGTGTCGTCACAATGTAAAATTATACGAAAAATTAAGCTTTCGGGTAATGTCACCATATATATTTATGGATTTATACATGTTAATTATACTCTCTAAAAATGTGTCACTCATTTTTTTGTTGGTTTGTGAAGGCTATCTATCAAGTACAGCTTTTTAACATTAATTCTTTAATCAAAGAACCTGTTATTTTGACACAGTTATCTTTCTTGAGTCAAGATTTGGGTAGTGATTTTAAACACAGGGGTCAAAATAAATAGGGTAAAAAGACTCATACCATAATTATCCTATCCCTTATGACTTTTCCTATCCCTTACGACTTGTCCTATCCCTTATGACTTTTTCAGTTCAGGGTAAGTATTTGTTTAGCTCATTATTTATTTATATTATTGCTGTGTCAAAAGAGTAACACATATAATCTGGAGAGTTTTTAATTATAACATTTATATTAATTAGGGGTGTGCCGGATCGGTTTTTTCCAACCGGATCCAGATCCGGATTTTCTTGTGCGAAACCCGCCGGATCCGGTACCGGATCCGGATTATTATTCCGGATTTTGGTACTTTGCAGATACCGGTAAATCTGAGGGGTTGGATGCCTTCTGAACAGAAATGGCTAAAGGACATTGGCTGATTGGAAGTTGGAAGTGAAGAACTTTGAAATAAATTAGAAAATAGAAATTATTCAGAAATCACTGAAATCAGAATAAAACGCAGATTGATAATAAGTTATTATCCATATGTAACTAAACTCGCTGTTAAGTTCTAACTCGCTGCAAGGTCAAAGGAAAACAACTTTACTATTAGTCTATTACTTTCATTACTTTGGCACTTGCCACTTGGCAATGTAATTTTTAACTATTGTAGTGCACTAATTGTTTTGAATCTGAGGAGAAAGTCAGACTCATCATCTGAGTTCATCTCGTCTTGTCATTGGCTCATTGGATGATGGATGCTTATTGCTTATTGTTATTGTTCAAATGATCATAGTTTATGATGTGTATTGAAATGGATAATTAATTGGACAAAACAAATAACAAGATTGAATTGAATTGACATTTGAGAACAAAAATTCTGTATTTCTGTACTTTACAAGTTTGAAAATTGAAATACAAATTTTAGTGAATTCAATTGGCATTTGACAAAGCCATTATTCAAGCCTAAAGAAGTAAGAATAAGATGTTGATAACTAACTAATGACTATTAGTTTGTTAACAGTGTTAAGATACTCCAAGTCCACAGCCAAATAATGTACACATTCCAGTGATGCCACACAATCACAGCTGAGCGCCGCGGGCCGCGGCTACGTCACACCGTCGTTTAAACCAGTGCTTCTCAAAGTGATGGGCTGCGGCCCCCTAGGGGGCCGTGGACTGTTCGGAGGAGGGCCGTGGAATTTCGAAAAATGTGAAACATAAAATATAATTAACCTAATGTATTGTATGTAAATAGTATTAATATATGTTTAAAATAAAATCTAGTTTATCTTATTTTATATGTTGCATCCTTTCACTCTTTCATTGTTAACATTAGAAAAAGCATGTATTGACTACTAAAAGTTTGCATATAGAAGCTTAAAATTATAAATTTAAGCAATCTAAACCAAAAATAGGGGGGGCCGTGACATATTGATTGGCGTTCCAAGGGGGCCGTGACTTCAGAAAGTTTGAGAAGCACTGGTTTAAACCAAAGAGCACAGATCATAGCGCAAGCGAGAATCGCCGAAGATGGCTTGGTGACATAGAGATCACCAAAGACCTTTAAGTTTATACTAGACCGCTAACGTAATGTTAATTTTTATTCAAAAATGATACGCATTTTTAACAATTGAGTGAACGATAATATAAATCAAAATATGAATTAAAATTACAGTAAATTTTTTTAAAGCATATTTGACTTTTAATTCCTTGTTTAAATAGAATTATAATAACCTTTATTATAAAATAGAATTAAAAAATAAAAAAATTGGAAATGAATTGCTTTTAATGGAAGACGTTACGTTAGGGTTAGGGTTAGATTACCAACTCAGTGACTTGTTATATTAATTAGTGTTAGAGAATTAATGTTTCTTCACGGAAATTTCAGAATGGAAAAATATTCTATTTTTCATTTTACAATATTTAAGATTCATATTTGAACTATTTTTTCAACAGGAAATCTCATGGGTGATGCATTTTTATTTAATAACAAAGAAGACATCTTTTCCATCTCTCAGAGAAATCTAAATAACTTAAATGTTGAATTTATCAAAAACCATTCATTTCTGTTATTTATATTGTTATGAAGGTGGCGGGCTGGTGGCCAGGCGCTTGGGCAGTATAGTTGCCTATTATTTCTGTTACAACGTCATTTGTGATTGCGGTTAAGATGTCGTCACGAATAATAATTATTCATCCCCGCACTATTATGTATGGGATTGGGCCGATTGGCCACTATTAGCGGTGCTGACTCTAGCCTCTGGTATGTTCAAAACATTAAACAAGCTCAACGATCGAAACAATCGATTAATGTACCGTGATAGTGTGGAATTTGGAAAGAGAATTACTTTTATTTCAGATTATGATCCGGTGAGTCACAAAATCTGTCAAATTCCAAAACCGGTATATTCCGGATTCCGGAATCTGGTTATTCCGGATACATGTAAATCCTGCAGAACCGGATTTCACCGGATAGTGCAAAATCCGGCGGAACCGGATTCCGGACCGGATTCCGGCACACCCCTAATATTAATTGAGTTATAGTTATGTCATACGGTGGGTAGAGGTTAGTTGTATCAAATGTGTGTAGAGTAGAGTTAGTACTTTTTACATTTTTTTTCAGAATCTTATTTTACATGGCATTTTTAAATGAACAATTGTGAACAAAATATGAAAATAATATTAATTTATTTTTCACTCAAAAAAACCTTCCCCACCAACGCCATCTTGTGTTTACATATAAGAAGCGTTTTTCAATAAAATTACTTCTTTGATGGATTGCGCAATAACAAACATTTAATTACATTAAGTACATCCAGGAACTTTATAGGGTATTTTTTACCTCCATGTCTGAAACAAAATAAATAAAAAAAAAGTTTATTTTAAATTTAAAGTGCACTGTTTTAATGTATTATGCGTCTACTGCAACTTTACCGAAAATGGTCAAATCTTATGAACCTTTGTTTGGTAATTGTCACGAAAGGTCTGCTTGGAATTTGGAAAGTCTGCTTAGTTGATTTGGGAACATAGTATTCTGTTATTTCAATTTTATTCAACTGTAATCGTCTGCTTGAAATTAATTTTGTAGGAAAGCAAATTTGTCAACAAATAAAGCTTGTAAATTTTTAAAAATAATAAGCGAACACTCTACCAATATTGAAGCTCCTTCGCAGTCAGGAGTGTATAAGGCAACCTATAAAGAAGCAGATTTGTTGAAGTTGCAGTTTAAAAACAGCTTACAAAATTTTGAATGGTGCATACATTTTGACAGAAAAAGAATAGAAGGAGAAAAACAAGTTGTTTTACTGAAAAACGTTGAAAAAGAAATTCGATTAGCCATATTGTCTCTGACAAATGGAGAAGCCGAGACAATATTTACAGCGAATAGGGCTGTTCTGGCTGAATACGAACTATATTCATGTATTCGATTAATTATTTGCGATACAAGGAATACAAATTCTGGCAGCAAAAATGGTGTGGTACCAAGCTGCAAAATTACTGTCAACAGAACAGTGGACAAATCCCTCAGTACATAGGCTGCCAGCTTCATGTTTTAGGCCTAGTAGTCAAGCATGCTATGGATTCTGTTTTCGGCAGGGAAACGTCTAATCCAAACAGTTCTTATCCATTTGTTGCTGAAATTAGCGCAAATTACGAGTTACTTAAAGAGTCACTTGATTCTCAAGATAGTAGTTCAGAAATTGTGTGAGAAAACAAAGGATGGAAAGACCCCATGAAGTTCTTACATCATTTGACGCAAGTATTTCACTATTACGAATGAAATAAAACCTTTCCAGTAATTCACTTCCAGAGACTGACAGCTTTAAGTAATGCTCGTTGGAATTCAAGTGCAATACTAGCACTTCTGGCATTCCGGAAAATAGAAACGAGAAATTTTAACTTGTGTGTACTTTCATAGCGAGGACATGCATGGTCTGAAGTATGGTTTTCAGGTCAAAGGGACTGGAAAATAGGAAAAGAGATTTTAGCACCTGTTTTGCATAGATACACTGAAGCAGAAAGATGCTTCTTGAGGCACTGGGTCTGTGAAGATTAAGCAATACCTGGTATAGAACGAAGTGACTGCTATGCAGAAAGAGCTATACAAATAATGCAAGATATTGTTCCACGTTGTGAGACTTCAAAGACACTATTAACTGTTTTATTCTCACTAACGATGAAGCATAAAACTTAATTTATGTTTCCTATGCTGTCCTTTATTATCATTTCATATTTTGGACATCTCTATACTCATGCTTACATGCATTGCACTTGTTGTTCTTATGTAACTTTCCATTACAGTGTTGTGTTATATATATTAATATATAATATTCGTTTTATGGTTTTGTGGGGAAGGTTTTTTAAATATTTTCAGAAAAGGTTATTTGTGTCATAATACACTCATTAAAAGTCACCTTTTCTTGTCATGTAAATATGAGGTTACAAAAAAGTCATAATCCTAGTGTAGAGGTTAGTTGTATCAAAGGTGTGTATGTGATAGTTGTATCTAATGTGTGTAGAGGAAAGTTGTATCAAATGTATGTATAGCATGGTTGTATCAAAGGTGTGTAGAGGCTTGGTGTATCAAAGGTGTGTAGAGGTTAGTTGTATCAAAGGTGTGTAGAGGTTAGTTGTATCAAATGTGTGTAGAGGTTAGTTGTATCAAAGGTGTGTATGTGATAGTTGTATCTAATGTGTGTAGAGGAAAGTTGTATCAAATGTATGTATAGCATGGTTGTATCAAAGGTGTGTAGAGGCTTGGTGTATCAAAGGTGTGTAGAGGTTGGTTGTATCAAAGGTGTGTAGAGGTTGGTTGTATCAAATGTGTGTAGAGGTTAGTTGTATCAAAAGTGTGTAGAGGCTTGGTGTATCTAATGTGTGTAGAGGAAAGTTGTATCAAATGTATGTATAGCATGGTTGTATCAAAGGTGTGTAGAGGCTTGGTGTATCAAAGGTGTGTAGAGGTTGGTTGTATCAAAGGTGTGTAGAGGTTGGTTGTATCAAATGTGTGTAGAGGTTAGTTGTATCAAATGTGTGTAGATATCAGTTGTATTAAAGGTGTGTAGAGGGTAGTTGTATCAAATGTGTTTAGAGGGTGGTTGTATCAGAGGTGTGTAGATATTAGTTGTATCAAAGGCCTTTCGGCTAGCTACTATTTTATTGACTAACTCCTTCCCAAGAAAAAAAACAATGATAGTTGGAACTAAAGTGTTTCCATTGCTGATAAAAAGTAGTTGGAATTCTTATCCTATTGAATCTCGAAATGTATTATTACTATTATTTCTATTTTATTCCGATGGTGAGAACGTACAGAAGAGAAACATCACTTGGTGCAGCCCTTGAGCCTCGGAAAAAGCGATACATTAGAAAATATCACTTCAAACTGTTGATTTATCACATATTTCGCTATTGCAAAAAAAAAATATTTAAATATCACTGTTCCCAATCTAACACTGATCTGAATTTACTAACCGTGGCTCAGTTATGTTTAGTTATGTGACATCAAGACAATTATCTCTATACTTATAAGACGCATTTGTTGTCTGTCTGTCTGTCTGTCTGTTCCCTTAAAACTCAAGATCCAGACAAACAAATAACGTGAAATTTGTTACACATACACATAATTACATGGGGAAGGTTATAGGACAGGTTTCGTTTCATCTCGATGGGTAGTTTATTTGTAATTAATTTTTTTTTATTTTAGTATTTTACTATATTAAAGTAATCTCGACGGCGCCATAAATAAAATTCCTCTGTGACGTCATTTTCCGATGATTGAATAGAACTTGCGCGCTGGTGCTGTATAGTTCCTTTGTGCTGCGAAGAATTGTTGATGTTTTTTCATGCTTCCCTGATATGTACAGTTTGAGGAAGGTAAAGAAAGGAATGAAGAAGGAATTTAGAAGAAGTGTGAAGCCATAATAATAAGTATATATATATATATATATATATATATATATATATATATATTATATATATAGAGAGAGAGAGAGAGGGAGGGAGAGAGATAAAGAGAGAGAGGGAGGGGGCAGGGGGAGAGAGAGGAAAGGAGGGTAGGAGGGAGGGATGGGAGAGAGGGGAGGGAGAGAGAGGGAGGGAGGGGGTGGACAGGGAGGAGAGAAGGAGGGGGAGAGAGGGAGATGGGAGAGTGAGCAGGGGGAGAGGGATGGGAGAGGGAGCAGGGGGAGAGGGAGAGAGAAAAGAAGGGAGGGAGAGAGGTGGTAGGGAGGGAGATAGAGGGGAGGGGAGGGAAAGAGAGGGTGGGGGAGAGAGGGAGAGAGAGGAAGAGGGAGACGGGAGAGGGAGGGAGGGAGAGAAAGGAGGGAGGGAGACGGGAGAGGGAGGGAGGGAGAAAGGAGGGAGGGAGAGAGGGGTAGGGAGGGAGAGAGGATGGGAGAAATGGGAGGGAAAGAGAGATAAAGAGAGAGAGGGGGCAGGGGGGAGAGAGAGGGGAGATGGGAGAGGGGGGAGGGAGAGAGAAAGAGAGGGGAGGGGTGGACATGGGGAGAGAAGGAGGGGGAGAGAGGGAGATGGGAGAGGGAGGGAGAGAGAGGGGGAGATGGGAGAGGGGGGGAGGGAGAGAGAAAGGGAGGGAAGGAAAGAGAAAGGAAGGGAGGGAGAGAGAGTGGATGGATGGACAGAGAGAGGGTGGGAGAGAGAGGGAGAGAGGGTGGGAGAGAGAGGGAGGGAGAGAGATAAAGAGGAGGTGGGCAGGGAGGGAGGGAGAGAGGGAATGAGGGAGGGAGGAAGAGGGAGAGATGTGGAGGGAAGGAGGGAGAAAGAAGGGAGGGAGAGAGGGGTTAGGGAGGGAGAGAGAGGGGAGGGAAGGAGAGAGGGAGAGAGAGGATGGGAGAAATGGGAGGAAGAGATAAAGAGAAAGAGGGGGCAGAGAGGGAGAGAGAGGGAAGGAGGAGGGAGGGAGGATGGACGGTGGGAGAGAAGGAGGGGGAGAGGGGAGAGAGGGAGGGAGAGGGAGGGAGAGGGAGGGAGGGAAAGGGAGAGAGGGGGAGGGAGGGAGAGAGAGATGAAGGGAAAGAGGGGGTAGGGTGAAAACAGAAGGTAAATAGAAAACCTTATTTTAAACCCGGGCAAAGCCGGGTACTTGCAACTAGTATATATATAAAACAATCAAGTCGTCATAATGATTAAAAAAGTAGAACAGGGGTCTCCAACGTAGGTTCACTTAGTACCTCTATCAGCGGCACTGAAAATGTTTACAGATACTCCTTTTATCATCCACATTTACCAAAAGCTATATAATTTTATGGCACATTAAAGTACCCCAAGGGTCCAATCGCATATTATATAAAATCCCCCCCCCCCAAATATAAGGATAAAAAGCGAACTTCAAAATCTGCGCCCAAATTGTGATCATTGAAATTTAATGAGAGTATTATATATATATATTGCATTCTCTGAATGGCTACTTATAAATTTCCAACTACAAAATAGTTAAAAAACAACTGAACAGTACTTTTTTTTTTTATTTTACAGAGGTGCTGTACATTGTGTCAGAAACTCATAGTATTTTATGTACATGTCTAGCACCATGAATAACAGCTGATATCTGTGTCTGTACACCAGTTATAGGCCAGCTATTGTCCTCATCTTGTCCTCTACTGTTTCACACCTACAGATCAGCACTGACCAGTTTGTTTCACACCTACAGATCAGCACTGACCAGTTTGTTTCATCAACCTTCGCATTTCCCTGTACACATGAGATTAACGTCAAGTGTGGTTTTGATTTTGTAGAGCAGTGTGAAATATTTGAAGATAGATCGCAGATGTAGATAGATCGCAGATGTATATAGATCGCAGATATAGACAGATCGCAGATGTAGATAGATCGCAGATGTAGATAGATCTGCGATGTAGATAGATCGCAGATGTAGATTTATAACCATTGAAGGGCCACAACTGATGTTTCAGTTTGATTGAAAGTTAGGACCAATGGCAGATTAAAGGGAGTGTTTATATTACTTGATATGACCTGGCATACATTAATTGTAAAATGTTGTCGATGTAAATGAATGGGGGGGGGGATGAAACCACTCCACGGGTCACATACTTTACCCGCAGGCTCTAGACTCTCAAGTTTGGTGTAGATGCTGAAAAATGTTTTCAAGTTGACTATTTCGACGCCCCCATTAACATGGCGCATAACCCTCCCTACCTACTGACTATATGACATAGTAATGAATTATACGTAATGTAATGAAATATTATAGATAGATGGAATAGAATTACTGCAATATTTTAGAACTATTTGTAAGACAGTTTAATTATTATGTGAGGGGAGACAGAAAGTATGTGAGACACTTTGTTGTCGCTTATCTGAAACAGTTGAAATTAGAGCAGATCTGAATATTTAAATACCAACACATTTCCGGCATCCTTAGTCTACAAACGTTTTCAGCAGTGGTCATACATCACGTACAAGATGTTCTGCCCGAATGTGTGTATATTTTTTATTTATCACCAAGTAAAGCATTCAATAAATGCTTATTGAACATTTTTTGTCTCTTTTAATTAATAGTAAATATTTATTTATCTAGCCAGATTATGGACAGGTGTCAATACAGCCAAGTGGGCCTCATCAACCAACAAAGACGGGTGATCCTCCATCTACCAATACAGCCAAGTAGGCCTCATCAACCAATACAGCCAGGTGGGCCTCATCAACCTATACAGCCAGGTGGGTTCCATCAACCAATACAGTCAGTTGGGCCTCATCAACCTATGTAGCAAGGTGGGCTCCATCAATCTATGCAGCCAGGTGGGCCTCATCAACCTATGCAGCGAGGTGGGCTCCATCAACCATTACAGCCAAGTGGGCCTCATCAACCAATACAGTCAGTTGGGCCTCATCAATCTATGCAGCCAGGTGGGCTCTATCAACCTATACAGCCAGGTGGGCTCCATCAACCAATACAGCCAGGTGGGCTCCATCAACCAATACAGTCAGGTGGGCTCCATCAACCAATACAGTCAGGTGGGCTCCATCAACCAATACAGTCAGGTGGGCTCCATCAACCAATACAGTCAGGTGGGCTCCATCAACCAATACAGTCAGGTGGGCTCCATCAACCAATACAGTCAGGTGGGCTCCATCAACCAATACAGTCAGGTGGGCTCCATCAACCAATACAGTCAGGTGGGCTCCATCAAACAATACAGTCAGTTGGGCTCCATCAAACAATACAACCAGGTTGGCCTTAGTCAAATATACGCTCATGATATGAGGAACATGAGTGGCATAGCACTGCCTAATGCATTGACAACATAATGTAGCTAGAACCCCTCGCTCTGCTACAATTCCAACTTGTTTGATTCTTTTTGGAGCTGCATGTTTTTGTACTTTAGTCAGCCCAGTCTCATATACAGTCTAAATACAATATTGCTCAAAATGAAATATTGCATTTAAACTTTCTTAATTATCATAAATATATTTGTGTTGTCCCAGTTAAAAGTTTCTTTCGGCCAAAAAATGTTCCTTCTTGAATTATTATGTATTCTTATGTAGTTAATTCATTTTAATTCAGTTGTTTTAAAAATTCTTTCGCGTGGTTTTCTGCATATTCTAAAGTTTATAGTTTCTTTAGGAGAAACACCAAATAAAATTGCAGTAGTATTAATCAGATAACTTACGAGATGTCGGTCTTCTTTATTAGTAAACTAGTTGCAAGTACCCGGCTTTGCCCGGGTTTAAAATAAGTTTTCCGTTTACCTTCTGTTTTCTCCCTACCCCCTCTCTCCCTTGGTCTCTCTCCCTCCCTCCCTCTCCCTCCATTTCCCTCACTTTCCCTCCCTCCCTTTTTCTCTCCCTCCCTCTCCCTCCCTCTTCCATTTCTCTCCCTCCCTCCCTCTCTCCCCCTTCCTCCTTCCCTCTCTCCCTACCTGCCCCCTCTCTCTATCTCTTCCTCCCATTTCTCCCATCCTCTCTCTCCCTCTCTCCTTCCCTCCCCTCTCTCCCTCACTAACTCCTCTCTCCCTCCTTTCTCCCTCCCTCAACTCCCTCCCTCCCTCTCTCCCACCCCCTCTCTCCCTCCCTTCCTTTCTCTCTCCCTATCCCCCTGCTCCCTCTCCCATCTCCCTCTCCCCCTGCTCCCTCTCCCATCTCCCTCCTTTTCTCCCCCCAGTCCACCCCCCTCCCTCCTCTTTCCCCTCCCTCCCTCCCTCCTACCCACCTTTCCTCTCTCTCCTCCTGCCCCCTCTCTCTCTTTCTCTTTCTTTATCTCTCTCCCTCCCCCCCTCTCTCTCTATATATATATATATAAATACTTATTATTATGGCTTCACACTTATTCTAAAATCCTTCTTCATTCCTTTATCTTCCTCAAACTGTACAAATAAGAGAGCATGAAAAAACATCAACAATTCTTTGCATCACAAAGGCACAATACAGCACCAGCGCGCAAGTTCTATTCGAACATCGGGAAATGACGTCACAGAGGAATTTTATTTATGGCGCCGTCGAGATTACTTTAATATAGTAAAATACTAAAATAAAAAAAATTAATTACAATTAAACTACCCATCCAGATGAAACGAAACCTGTCCTATAACCTTCCCCATGTAATTATGTGTATGTGTAACAAATTTCACATTACTAGTTGCAAGTACCCGGCTTTGCCCGGGTTTAAAATAAGTTTTCTGTTTACCTTCTGTTTTCTCCCTACCCCCTCTCTCCCTTTCCGTCCCTCCCTTTCTCCCTCCCTCCCTCTCTCAAATCTCTCTCCGTCCCTCTCCCATCTCCCTCTCTCCCCTCTCCCTCTCTCCCCCAGTCCATCCTCCTCCCTCCTCATTCCCTCTCTCTCCCCTCCCTGCCCCCTCTTTCTCTTTATCTCTTCCTCCCATTTCTCCCATCCTCTCCTCTCTTCTTCCCTCCCTCTCTCTCCCTCCCTAACCCCTCTCCTCCTACTTTCTCCCTCCCTCCCCTTTCCACCTCTCTCCCTCCCCCTCTCTCCCCCTTCCTCCCTCCCTCATCCCTCTCTCTCCCTTCCTGCCCCCCTCACTTTTATCTCTCTCTCCCTCCATCTCTCCCTCTCCCCCTGCTCCCTCTCCCCCTGCTCCCTCTCCCATCTCCCTCTCTCCCCCTCCTTTTCTCCCCCCTGTCCACCCGCCTCCTTTCCTCTCTCTCCCCCCTGCCCCCTCTCTCTCTCTATTTATATCTCTCTCCCTCCCCCCCTCTATCTCTCTCTCTCTCTCTCTCTCTTTCTCTCTCTCTCTCTCTCTCTCTCTCTATATATATATATATATATATATTATGGTTTCACACTTCTTGTAAAATCCTTCTTCATTCCTTTACTTTCCTCAAACTGTACACATCAGAGAGCATGAAAAAACATCAAGAATTCTTTGCATCACAAAGGCACAATACAGCACCAGCGCGCAAGTTCTATTCGATCATAGGGAAATGACGTCACAGAGGAATTTTATTTATAGCACCGTCGAGATTACTTTAATATAGTAAAATACTAAAATAAAAAAAATTAATTACAATTAAACTACCCATCGATATGAAACGAAACCTGTCCTATAACCTTCCCCATGTAATTATGTGTATGTGTAACAAATTTCACGTTATTTGTTTGTCTGGATCTTGAGTTATAAGGGAACAGACAGACAGAGACAGACAGACAGACAAAAAATGCGTCTTATAAGTATAGAGATTTGGTTATCTGGATCTTGAGTTATAAGGGAACAGACAGACAGACAGAAAGACAGCAAATGCCTCTTATAAGTATAGATATACTAGTTGCAAGTACCCGGCTTTGCCCGGGTTTAAAATAAGGTTTTCTGTTTACCTTCTGTTTTCTCCCTACCCCTTCTCTCCCTTCCTCTCTCTCCCTCCCTCCATCTCTCTCCCTTTCCCTTCCTCCCTTTCTCCCTCCCTTCTTCTCCTTCCCTCTCCCTCGCTCTCTCTCCCATCTCTCTCCCTCCCACCCTCCCTCTCCCATCTCCCCTCTCCCCTTCGTTCTCTCCCGCCGTCCATCCCCCTCCCTCCCTCTTTCCCCTTCCTCCTTCCCTCTCTCCCTCCCTTCCCTCTCTCCCTCCCTCTCTCTCTCCCTCCCTCTATCTCTCTCCCTTTCCCTTCCTCCCTTTCTCCCTCCCTCCTTCTCCCTCCCTCTCCCTCGCTCTCTCTCCCATCTATCTCCCTCCCACCCTCCCTCTCCCATCTCCCCCTCTCCCCTTCGTTCTCTCCCCCTTCCTCCTTCCCTCTCTCCCTCCCTGCCCCCTCTCTCTTTTTATCTCTTCCTCCTATTTCTCTCATCCTCTCTCCCTCTTCACCTCTTTCCCTCTTCCTCCCTCCCTCATTCCCCGCTCTCCCTCCCTGCCCCCTCACTCTTTATCTCTCTCTCCCTCCCTCTCTCCCACCCTCTCTCTCCCTCCCTCCCCTCTCTCCCTCCCTACCCCCTCCCTCTCTCCCACCCTCTCTCCCTCCTTTCTCCCTCCCTCCCCACCTCTCTCCCCCTTCCTCCCTCCCTCATTCCCTCATTCCCTCTCTCTCCCTCCCTGCCCCCCGTTATTTATCGATTTGGTGAACTTTCAGCATTTTGGTCAAATTAACGCATTTAGGTATTGCGTTAAAAATTTTAATCGCAAATTTTTTTTTGACGCGTTAATTGCAAATTAACGCAGTTTAATCAGCAGCCCTAATATATATATATATATATATATATATATATATATATATATATATATATATATATATATATATACTTATTATTATGGCTTCACACTTCTTCTAAAATCCTTCTTCATTCCTTTACCTTCCTCAAACTGTACACATCAGAGAGCATGAAAAAACATCAACAATTCTTTGCATCAATAAGGCACAATACAGCACCAGCGCGCAAGTTCTATTCGAACATCGGGAAATGACGTCACAGAGGAATTTTATTTATGGCGCCGTCGAGATTACTTTAATATAGTAAAATACTAAAATAAAAAAAATTAATTACAATTAAACTACCCATCCAGATGAAACGAAACCTGTCCTATAACCTTCCCCATGTAATTGTGTGTATGTATAACAAATTTCACATTACTAGTTGCAAGTACCCGGCTTTGCCCGGGTTTAAAATAAGGTTTTCTGTTTACCTTCTGTTTTCTCCCTACCCCCTCTCTCCCTTTCCCTCCATCCCTTTCTCCCTCCATCCCTCTCTCAAATCTCTCTCCGTCCCTCTCCCATCTCCCTCTCTCCCATCTCCCTCTCTCCCCCAGTCCATCCTCCTCCCTCCTCATTCCCTCTCTCTCCCTCCCTGCCCCCTCTTTCTCTTTATCTCTTCCTCTCATTTCTCCCATCCTCTCCCTCTCTTCTTCCCTCCCCTCTCTCTCCCTCCCTAACCCCTCTCCCCCTACTTTCTCCCTCCCTCCCCTTTCCACCTCTCTCTCCCTCCCCCTCTCTCCCCCTTCCTCCCTCCCTCATCCCTCTCTCCCTCCCTGCCCCCCTCACTTTTTATCTCTCTCCCTCCATCTCTCCCTCTCCCCCTGCTCCCTCTCCCCCTACTCCCTCTCCCATCTCCCTCTCTCCCCCTCCTTTTCTCCCCCCTGTCCACCCCCCCTCCTTTCCTCTCTCTCCCCCCTGCCCCCTCTCTCTCTCTTTATCTCTCTCTCCCTCCCACCCTCTATCTCTCTCTCTCTCTCTATATATATATATATATATATATATATATATATATATATATATATATATTATGGTTTCACACTTCTTGTAAAATCCTTCTTCATTCCTTTACCTTCCTCAAACTGTACACATCAGAGAGCATGAAAAAACATCAAGAATTCTTTGCATCACAAAGGCACAATACAGCACCAGCGCGCAAGTTCTATTCGATCATAGGGAAATGACGTCACAGAGGAATTTTATTTATGGCGCCGTCGAGATTACTTTAATATAATAAAATACTAAAATAAAAAATAATTAATTACAATTAAACTACCCATCGATATGAAACGAAACCTGTCCTATAACCTTCCCCATGTAATTATGTGTATGTGTAACAAATTTCACGTTATTTGTTTGTCTGGATCTTGAGTTATAAGGGAACAGACAGACAGACAGACAGACAGACAGACAAAAATGCGTCTTATAAGTATAGAGATTTGGTTATCTGGATCTTGAGTTATAAGGGAACAGACAGACAGACAGACAGACAGCAAATGCCTCTTATAAGTATAGATATACTAGTTGCAAGTACCCGGCTTTGCCCGGGTTTAAAATAAGGTTTTCTGTTTACCTTCTGTTTTCTCCCTACCCCTTCTCTCCCTTCCTCTCTCTCCCTCCCTCCCTCTCTCTCCCTTTCCCTTCCTTTCTCCCTCCCTTCTTCTCCTTCCCTCTCCCTCGCTCTCTCTCCCATCTCTCTCCCTCCCACCCTCCCTCTCCCATCTCCCCTCTCCCCTTCGTTCTCTCCCCCCGTCCATCCCCCTCCCTCCCTCTCTCCCCTTCCTCCTTCCCTCTCTCCCTCCCTTCCCTCTCTCCCTCCCTATCTCTCTCCCTTTCCCTTCCCCCTTTCTCCCTCCCTCCTTCTCCCTCCCTCTCCCTCGCTCTCTCTCCCATCTCTCTCCCTCCCACCCTCCCTCTCCCATCTCCCCTCTCCCCTTCGTTCTCTCCCCCCTTCCTCCTTCCCTCTCTCCCTCCCTGCCCCCTCTCTCTTTTTATCTCTTCCTCCTATTTCTCTCATCCTCTCTCCCTCTTCACCTCTTTCCCTCTTCCTCCCTCCCTCATTCCCTCTCTCCCTCCCTGCCCCCTCACTCTTTATCTCTCTCTCCCTCCCTCTCTCCCACCCTCTCTCTCCTCCCTCCCTCCCCTCCCTCCCTACCCCCTCCCTCTCTCCCATCCTCTCTCCCTCCTTTCTCCCTCCCTCCCCACCTCTCTCCCCCTTCCTCCCTCCCTCATTCCCTCATTCCCTCTCTCTCCCTCCCTGCCCCCCGTTATTTATCGATTTGGTGAACTTTCAGCATTTTGGTCAAATTAACGCATTTAGGTATTGCGTTAAAAATTTTAATCGCAAATTTTTTTTTGACGCGTTAATTGCAAATTAACGCAGTTTAATCAGCAGCCCTAATATATATATATATATATATATATATATATATATATATATATATATATATATATATATATATATATATATACTTATTATTATGGCTTCACACTTCTAAAATCCTTCTTCATTCCTTTACCTTCCTCAAACTGTACACATCAGAGAGCATGAAAAAACATCAACAATTCTTTGCATCACAAAGGCACAATACAGCACCAGCGCGCAAGTTCTATTCGATCATAGGGAAATGACGTCACAGAGGAATTTTATTTATGGCGCCGTCGAGATTACTTTAATATAATAAAATACTAAAATAAAAAATAATTAATTACAATTAAACTACCCATCGATATGAAACGAAACCTGTCCTATAACCTTCCCCATGTAATTATGTGTATGTGTAACAAATTTCACGTTATTTGTTTGTCTGGATCTTGAATTATAAGGGAACAGACAGACAGACAGACAGACAACGAATGCGTCTTATAAGTATAGAGATATAAAAGAATTGGGGCAAAAATTATAAATAAGTGTATAAAAACAAACCATTAAACTATTGCACATATTATTCTTTTACAATTCAAAACTTATAATAATTATAACAACATTATGCAACTTTTCTTACATAGACACGATACCACACATTACTGAAATATAGCTATGATGTGTGGCAACCCTAATTGTGACGGCACAATAAACTATCCCCTGCAGTATCATTGAAGCTCCTCCATACATTTTGTTATGTGATGAATCATGATGATCATCTCAAGATAATGTTCAACACAACAGTTGCCAGTAGTACAAACATCATAATAAACCATCAAAAGCTTGAAGAAGTACAGAACTTCAAATACCTGGTAGCCATCTTACCCAAAGACGAACCTACGTAGCAGAAATTCGAACAAGGATTGGGTCAGCAATAGCGGCAATGGCTAAATTAAATAGAATTTGGACCAGCAAAAACATTTGCCTACCAACTTTACAGAGCCGTAGTTAGAACAATTTCCCTGTATGCAGGCATGGATCAACCATTAGGCAAACAAGGCACGTGCCTAGAGCACCAAGAGCTTGTGGGGCAGCACCAAGTCCTCAAGAAAAATGTTTAAATTGTCCCGGTAGCCGCGTGTAATCGACATGACAGTAAATCACAAAATGTAATATTGAATCGCACATTATTTAACCTTGTCCTACAACCTGGGGGTAAGATACCTCACCTTCAAATTTTTTTGCTATTTTTCTTCGTGGTTTTTTTTTTTTGTACTATTTTTTTGTACTTTTTTTTTAGGGTAAGCTACGTAACGCACTCGTGCGTAGCGACCAACGCACTTCCGTTTTAGTCTGTTAGTGAAAACAATTGTGAATACTGCTAATTTGTCGACGTGATATTGACTGACTGTACATTGACATAACGGCATACAGAAGCAGAAAATATTGCAAAGAAGATACAAGGATTAGAATTTGCTTTCATGCTTATATTTTGGGAATACGTGTTCCAACATTTTCATAAGGTCAGTAAAGCTCTACACTAGTCTAAACAACGAGCACATGAACTGGAATACGTGTGCCGATCACGAACTGTTCAACTGAGCGCTCTTTTTCTCATTTGAAACGTACAAAATATCAAAGTAGATCGACAATGAAACAAAAAATGTTTGATTCCTTATGACTGCTGATTATTGGGGCAGACTTGTTGGGCAAAATTAACTTTGATGATGTACTCAAAAACTTTGCCAGACATAAATCTAGAAAAAAGAACTTTAAAATGTAGATGTTTGCACTCTTTGACTCTCTTCTTATCTATTTAAAAAGTTACAGTGTTTTTGTTGTCTTATTATTACAACTAGTAGTTGCCCGTTGCATTCGCAACTAAAGGTTTTATCTCAATAAAATGTTTAATATGAGAATTAACAGGAACTATTAACACGGAATTCCAAGTGCATAGCAAAAAACTTAGTAAATAGCCGGTTTGAGCAACATCTCTTAGTGATCTACCAATTGCATCTAAAGCATGGCTTGATGCCATCGTAAGTGAAAAAAAAACTCAAGATATTCAGGTTGTCATGTGATAACTGTGATACGATCGTCAATGTGTCACAAGAACCTGACCGGGTAGTTGAACCGGCACCAAGCATTGCAGATCTGCATCCTGGACAGTTTGTGCTGTATTTTATAACACTGATTGGTTTATTGGGTGCATAACAGAACACTCTGTTGAACATCAAGATATCTTGGTCAAGTTCATGAACAGATCACCTACAAACAGATTAACTTGGCCAAGTCGTGAAGATATCTGCTGGATACCATTCACTAATGTACTGTGCAATCTTCCACCACCAATGTTTTCTGGCAGCTGATCAAGACAGTATTGCTATGGTGATGTGCATTTTGCCAATTACAAGAAACTGTTTGATAGTAGGACTGTGTGAACATAGATAAGATACCATCAGTTAACTGCATTGGCAGCATAATGAGCTAACGCTGATATCCGCCTTGCATGGTTGCTTGTATGGTTGATAAAAACAAACAATCTGTAATTTGATTTTATAACTTAAAACTAACTGTATTTTTTCATAAAATTTGATTGACATTTCATTGCTATGCTGATTTACCATAATACACGTTAATGAGGCCCGTAGCGAGGCGGTCAAATATTGATGAATACTGTCTGAAGTGCAATGTTTGGAATTTTTTAGGGCATTCTGTGTGCAAGCTGTACTTGAGATAAATACATCATTCAACTCAGGATAAAACAATGAGTAAATATTGAAAATTACAGCCTGATAACTCTTTTAGTTTTTGAAATATTCGCTACGCAATATTCAGTAATAGTGTATAAATCATGAAATTTCATGCAGATTTTCACCAAGAAGGCGTTAAGACACCAACATGAAATTTTCACCATAGCTAGTACTTGCCAAGGTTAACAAGTGTGCAAAATATGAAAAGTATGAATTACTGTCCACATGGTCATCTGGGGGTCGCAATGCGTGCAAAAATGGACCACCATGATGCTTAAAGGGACCCACCATGAATACACTATTATTGATTGACAGGAATTCTCTATCAAAATAATAAACACATATATGGTACTTACTATTTGTATAACAAACATCATTTCATGTCTTAAAGGTTCTTGGCTCTACCGGGTCAAATATTGATGAAAACTGTCTGAAGTGCAATGTTTGGAATTTTTTAGGGCATTCTGTGTGCAAGTTACACTTAAGATAAATATATTATTCAACTCAAGATAAAACAAGAAGTAAATATTGAAAATTTCAGCTTGATACCTCTTTTAGTTTTTGAAATATTCACGTTCAAATATCGCGAAAATGTAAATGTCACGCGAACTCGCGACTACCCTTAAAACTTTAAAAAATCATTTCTCGGAAAGTTTTTGACCAAATGGTCTGAAATTTTCAGGAATCACTCAACTTTGAATGTACCATAAGCAATGAAAATTTCAGGAAGATCTGAGAGGGTCGGGTGAACACTACTGGTTGAGTTGACATGGAATGACCCCAATATCTGAGAAAGAATATCCTCAATCACATTCCCTCAGGAAACGATTATGGCAATATTCAAATTACATAAGATGGCATAGTTCGGACATGTGTCACGGCAAAATCTATTCTCCAAGGAACTATAGAAGGGAGCCAGGCACAGGGGGCGCCAGTGGAAATGTTTAACAATATAAAAGAATGGATAGGGACGGATGGTCTTGCGGTAAAGCGCTCGACTGTCGACCTGAAGGTACCTGGTTCGATCTTCGGAGAGGAACAAGGAAATTTTTCATGTCTTGGTTCAAGTTCCCGATAAATCTCCCCTGGTGTCTCCATGGCCATTGCACTATCGGCTATGGTGGGGATGAAAGAAGGGCAACATAAAAACCGTCCCATTAGTGGTTTATAGGATCTAAGAGATTTCATCTCATCCTTACAGGGACTAGACACACACACACACCAATGAGTAAACTAAACACAGACACACAGGATTGGCAACTTTGGAGAAATATGTCTGTTGAGATGTCAATGCCTTCCCCCAATTACCACATCGGTTATAGGCACGATGTTGTTGATCATCATCTATGTAGATCAGTGTTTCCCAAACTGTGTATTGCACAGCTAAAGAGAAAACCATCAAACGAGGGGGCTTAAACAATAGCCAAGTTTTTTTTTGTTGTTGTTTTCTAGTGTTACATATTATTACTACACTAAGTACACAGTATTACGACACTGAGTACACAGTATTACGACACTGAGTACACAGAATTACGATACTGAGTACACAGCATTACGACACTGAGTATAGCTATTACGACGCTGAGTACAAGTATTACGACACTGAGTACAGGTATTACGACACTGAGTACACCGTGTTAGACACTGAGTACACAGGATTACGGCAATGAGTACAAGTATCACTACACTGAGTACACAGTATTACGACACTGAGTACAGGTATTACGCACTGAGTACACAGTATAACGACACTCAGTAAACAGTGTTACGACACCGAGTACCATTATTACGACACTGAGTACACAGTATTACGGCACTGAGTACACCGTATTAGACACTGAATACAAAGTATTACGACACTGAGTGCACAGTATAACGACACTGAGTACACAGTATTACGATACTGATTACACAGTTTTACGACACTGAGTACAGGTATTACGGCACTGAGTACACCGTATTAGACACTGAGTACACAGGATTACGGCACTGAGTACAAGTAATACGACACTGAGTACAGGTATTACGCCCTGAGTACATAGTATGACGACACTCAGTACACAGTATTACGGCACCGAGTACCAGTATTACGACACTGAGTACACAGTATTACGACACTGAGTACAAGTTTAACGGCACTGAGTACACAGTGTAACGACACTGAGTACACAGTATTACGACACTAAGCACACAGTATTACGACACTGAGTACAGGTATTACGACGCTGAGTACAAGTATTACGACACTGAGTACACAGTATTGCGACACTGAGTACAGGTATTACGCCACTGAGCGCTCAGTATTACGACACTTAGTACACAGTATTACGATACTGAGTACACAGTATTACGATACTCAGTACACAGTATTACGACACTCAGTACACAGTATTACGACACTTAGTACACAGTATTACGATACTGAGTACACAGTATTACGATACTCAGTACACAGTATTACGACACTCAGTACACAGTATTACGACACTGAGTACACAGTATTACGACACTGAGAACACAGTATTACAAAACGGAGTACAGGTATTACGACACTGATTACACAGTATACGATACTGAGTACACAGTTTTACGACACTGAGTACAGGTATTAAGACGCTGAGTACAAGTATTACGTCAATGAGTACAGGCATTACGACACTGAGTAAACCGTATTAGACACTGAGTACACAGGATTACGGCACTGAGTACAAGTATTACGACACTGAGCACACAGTATTACGACACTGAGTACACAGTATTACGACACTGAGTACAGGTATTACGCACTGAGTACACAGTTTAACGACACTCAGTACACAGTATTACGACACCGAGTACCAGTATTACGACACTGAGTACACAGTATTACGACACTGAATGCACAGTATTACGACACTGAGAACACAGTATTACAAAACTGATTACAGGTATTACGACACTGAATACACAGTGTAACGACACTGTGTACACCGTATTAGACACTGAGTACAGGTATTACGACACTCAGTACACAGTATTACGATACTGAGAACAGGTATTACGACACTGAGTACACAGTATTAGGACACTGAGTACAAGTATTACGACACTGAGTACAGGTATTACGACACTGAGTACATCGTATTAGACTGAGTACACAGGATTACGGCACTGAATACAAGAATCACGACACTGAGTACACAGTATTACGACAATGAGTACACAGTATTACGACACTGAGTACAGGTATTACGCACTGAGTACACAGTATTACGACAATGAGTACACAGTATTGCGACACTGAGTACAGGTATTACGCACTGAGTACACAGTATAACGACACTCAGTACACCGTATTAGACACTAAGTACACAATTTTATGACACTGAGTACATGTATTACGACACCGAGTGCAGGTATAACGACACTGAGTACACAGTATTACAACTCTGAGTACACAGTATTACGACACTGAGTACACAGTAATACGACACTGAGTGCACAGTATTACGTAACTGAGAACAAGTATTACGACACTGAGTACACAGTAATACGACACTGAGTACAGGCATTACGACACTGAGTACACCGTATTAGACACTGAGTACACAGGATTACGGCACTGAGTACAAGTATTACGACACTGAGCACACAGTATTACGACACTGAGTACACAGTATTACGACACTGAGTACAGGTATTACGCACTGAGTACACAGTTTAACGACACTCAGTACACAGTATTACGACACCGAGTACCAGTATTACGACACTGAGTACACAGTATTACGACACTGAATGCACAGTATTACGACACTGAGAACACAGTATTACAAAACTGATTACAGGTATTACGACACTGAATACACAGTGTAACGACACTGTGTACACCGTATTAGACACTGAGTACAGGTATTACGACACTCAGTACACAGTATTACGATACTGAGAACAGGTATTACGACACTGAGTACACAGTATTAGGACACTGAGTACAAGTATTACGACACTGAGTACAGGTATTACGACACTGAGTACATCGTATTAGACTGAGTACACAGGATTACGGCACTGAATACAAGAATCACGACACTGAGTACACAGTATTACGACAATGAGTACACAGTATTACGACACTGAGTACAGGTATTACGCACTGAGTACACAGTATTACGACAATGAGTACACAGTATTGCGACACTGAGTACAGGTATTACGCACTGAGTACACAGTATAACGACACTCAGTACACCGTATTAGACACTAAGTACACAATTTTATGACACTGAGTACATGTATTACGACACCGAGTGCAGGTATAACGACACTGAGTACACAGTATTACGACAATGAGTACACAGTATAACGACACTGAGTACACCGTATTACGACACCGAGTACACAGTATTACTTAGCTGAGAACAAGTATTACGATACTGTGAGCAGGTATTACGATACTGAGTACACAGTATAACGACACTGAGTACACCGTATTAGACACTGAGTACAAAGTATTACGACACTGAGTGCACGGTATAACGACACTGAGTACACCGTATTACGACACTGAGTACAAGTATTACGACACTGAGTACAAGTATTACGACACTGAGTACACAGTGTTACGACACTGAGTGCACGGTATAACGACACTGAGTACACCGTATTACGACACTGAGTACACAGTATTACGTAACTGAGAACAAGTATTACGACACTGATTACACAGCATTACGACTCTGAGTACACAGTATAACGACACTGAGTACACCGTATTACGACACCGAGTACACAGTATTACGTAACTGAGTGCAAGTATTACGACACTGAGTACACAGTATTACGTAACTGAGTACAAGTATTACGACACTGAGTACACAGTATTACGACACTGAGTGCACAGTTTGACGACACTGGGTACACCGTATTACGTAACTGAGTACAAGTATTACGACACTGAGTACACAGCATTAAGACACTGAGTGCACAGTATAACGACACTGAGTACACCGTATTACAACACCGAGTACAAAGTATTACGACACTGTGTACACAGTATTACGAAATTGAGTACACCGTATTAGACACTAAGTACACAATTTTATGACACTGAGTACATGTATTACGACACTGAGTACTCAGTTCTACGACACTGAGTACACAGTATTACGACACCGAGTGCAGGTATAACGACACTGAGTACACAGTATTACGAAGATAAAAAAGGTGCATAGAGGTCAAAGTTTGGAAAGCACCGACGTTTATTTGTGTTAATAGATAGGCATAAATTTATTATTCAGACCTTTTTTAAACTAACATAATGGAATAGATGATGTTGTTCATATCTTATTTTAAAAAATAAATATTAAATTATACAAATAGTATTATGAACTAGCTGTATCCTGCAAAAAGTTTAAATATAGTTATTTCCCCTTAGGCTTGATCGGTAGGCTAGGTTATTTTTGGTTTCGGGCAGATCCGATTTTTTATGATGGTATTTTAAACTGGAATACTGTCGTATTTATTCTTTACTTTCGATTTAACGTAGAACCCACACTGCTTTTATATATATATATATATATATATATATATATATATATATATATATATATATATATATATATATATATTCTTTAGTTTGTATTGATAAAATGAAACAGTTAAATGCTTAAAAAGGAAATAAAAAAACTAAATGTTCATGTGTTTTTTGAAACGGGTTTTAATTATTCTACAATGTTGTACACGTACAATAACCGAACCATGGGAGAACGAGACACATGGGGAAACGAGTCACATGGGTGAGGAGAGTGTGAAACCAACCAATCAGATCGTTGGTCGATTTCAAGAGACAAGTTTTTATCCAGTCTTTTATTTGTATTCGCTTAGTGTGAAATAATATTTCTAGTTAGTTATCTTCAGGATAATATTGACATCCCAAATACAGGTAAATAAAGTTTAGTCAACAAATATTGGCAATCGGAAATACTAGTTTAATTAAGCTTGAAATCATGTAAAAGAATTGTTTTTTTCCTTAAATTTTGAATACTTGTATTTATTAAAGCATTGTTAACTGAATGTAGTATTTATGCCATGTACCAAAATAAATTTAAAAAATCATTTGAATTTATAATCTAAAAATAGTTTGACAATATCTGCAGACAAATTTAAATACTACTTTTACCATTATTGTATAAAGACTTACACTATATCATTCAAATAAAATTGGTAAGCACCCATATAAAGTAATAATTTTATTTATTTCTCACGTTCACACGTTTATTAAGTCAGTGAAATTTCTATAAATATTTGTATGATCTACGCACAAGGAAATATATTTGTACATTTTATTTTAATATAATCATTTTTTGAAAATACTTTTTATTGTTAAAATTATCCATCTTTGTCACATTGAGGGGGGGGGGCGTGTGTGTATTGGAATGTTGTGCATTCTTGGTTGCTATAATAGTAGAGAGTTGCAGGGGCTGAAATTTTCATCCAACCCCCACCCGTCCCCGCATAGTTTGAACCACCCCCACCGGCTCACGTCAAAGTCTGTTCCATCCCCACCCATATAAACATGAACCAGATGAAATAACCAACATAACCACATGACAACATGTGTAAACTAGCTACAAACAATGACAACATGTGTAAAATAGCTACAAACACTGACAACATGTGTAAACTAGCTACAAACAATGACAACATGTGTAAACTAGCTACAAACACTGACAACATGTGTAAACTAGCTACAAACACTGACAACATGTGTAAACTAGCTACAAACACTGACAACATGTGTAAACTAGCTACAAACAATGACAACATGTGTAAACTAGCTACAAACACTGTCTATACATTTAAAAGAATAAAATCGATCAATCTATACTAAGACATATGAACAAAAAAATGTTATTTAGAACCAATGCAACATCAAATTATTATTGATGCAGCAAATTTATTTATAATAATACACTTCAAATTTTGTTCGCTTAGCACGTGTTTCGAGCACCTTTGTTGTTTCCACTAGTTAAGAAATGTCACGTGGGAATAAACAGTGGGATTCTTCTTCATTTAAACCGTGTTCCAAAACCAGATTAATATTATGACATGCAAACATTGCACAGCCGAAGCATGACCTCTTTAAATTCAGTCTTCTTGTTGCTCGCATTACCTGTTACAAATGTATTAGTGTAACGATATACATCAAAATGTATTAGAGTAACGATATACATCAAAATGTATTAGTGTAACGATATACATCAAAATGTGTTAGTGTAACGATATTCATCAAAATCTCGCAGAATTCTTTTAACTGTTTATTTTGTAATCTCAATGTTCGGTTTCTCGTCCATTACATTTGTGAAATGAAAATACGATTTGATTGTTCAGTGTTTAATTAAACGGTCACAGTGATGTAGATATGGTTACTTAGATCGGGACAACATTTTCAATGGGACGCGAAACAGTTGTTGCGTCTGGTAACATTTCTTTCACGACATTTCTATACTTCACTCCAATGTTAATCAGCTTTGATGGCAGATGATAAACCCCTGCACTCAACGAGAGTGAACTGTCGTAGATCTTTGACACACTGATACAATTGTGTCGTTAATTCAACTTTTACCTGTGCCGGTATCTGCTTACCGTCTTTAATCATTACAATTCCACTTATGGATGCAATTTTTGTGTCTGGTAATCGGACTGTACAATATTAAAAAAACAGTTGGTAACTTCCCGAGACTTCATGCTAAGAGTGTGGTGCACCGTGTACACATCACGACAGCAAAATTTACTCCAACTTATACACACCAGTTTGAAATATTTCCACCCATCACTTTTACCTTTATTTGCCAAAAAAAAAATGTCAACGTTCGCTCTTAATGTCAACAAGTTTCAGGATAAATGCTTTACTTTCCTTGTCTAACAACAAATTTAAATTCCAACTAAAAACGTCGAAAACAGTTAATACAAACAAGGCTCATCAAATAGAACTGCTCTGTAGACTCACAAAATAATAAGTTTAATACCTTTGTGACATCAACATGATACTAACACTGTACGTTTACACAAAAATCGGTATATAACACTGTATTTTTCTACAACTCAGAAATGAAAGACTCCAGAGGTACAATTTCACGTCTTCTAGGTTTATTCACACAAACACACACACACACACACACACACATATATATATATATATATATATATATATATATATATATATATATATATATCAGATACATACATAGTAGGGTGGAGTGAAACATTTTTTTTTTTATTTTTTATTCTAATAGCTCAAAATGGTTGCCAGATGGTCTAAGTAGTTATGGCCTAAAATATCTTTCATGTAGTGTAACGTTTACCGGTGCCCCAAAGGCCTTCAAATTTTAAAGGATACAAACTTTAAAACATTATAACAATTTTGAATGAAATCAACATCTCAGTAGTGATATTCGTAATGTTAATGTGCAAATATGAACTGCTGAACTAAATTATGTTTATGAATTAACAATTTAACAATTTACAGTGAGTCAGGATCGTCGATGTTTCTTAAGGCGGGAGACAAATAACGTGACAGGAAGATGGTCTTCCACAAACAAAACCGTCGTACAAAGATGGTGACAGGCACTTATGGAAGACAACATAGGTTGTTAATTCACAGCCAATAGAAATATATACTGTATTACTACAATCTGAGGGGACGGATGGTCGTGGGTTAAGTCCCCGACAAATCTCCCGTGGTGTCTCCATGGCCAATGCACTATCGCCTATGGTGTGTATGAAAGAAGAGCACCGCAAAAACCGTCCCATCAGTGCATCTAGGAGATTTCATCTTATTCTTGCAGGAACTTCATGCACACTAAAATCTGAAGTGTACGGTGGATGTCTAATGGGCTAATGTACAATACATTAACGTTGGGTTAACTAGTTCTAATTCTTATCTGTCAATGGTATCCTGACCAAACACAATGTAGTCACAATGAGTTTCATGTCTCCAGCACGTATCTAATTTATTGTGATAATGGTCACTGATTTAACTATTGATGTTTTGCTCCTTGCAGGATTCCCACTTAGTACAAACCTATCCCCACGGGATCCCCGCAAGTTTACAACTAACCCCACGGAATCCCCATGAATGTTGGTCCCTGTCAAGGTTCCCCTGCGAAATCCTTTGGCTCGTTGTCAGAGTCGCTGACTTAGTTGAACTTGTATTCGTATTTTCCTCTACCACGAGGCGTTCCACAGATGACGTAACAACACGTGAAAATGCGAGCAATCAAGACTTGTAAATAAATATGTACAACTTTATTACAAACACACCAGTCCTAAATGGTCTGGTGGCTTACAATGGTTTCATATATAAATCATATCCAACCATATCCAAGGTCAATCAATAGGTTTTTATCTCTCTCTCTCTCTCTCTCTCTTTCGTCAAGTGTTCTCCTCGAGAAACTCATGTCGAATGTCCTTTCTTCATCTATCCCCCACGCTTCCAGACTTGCACACGTGACCCCCTGATCATCCATTCACGCTCTCGACACCGCTGATCAGTTGCCAGTAGTTTCCCGCCCTAATAGAGGGGGGGAGTGAAGGGGTATGCCCAAATTACAAAGGCCATTACAAACTGACCATGGGATTAGGTATCCCCTCTTTGTCGGTGGTCAATTCAGTAGACGAGTGACCAGAAGGAAACCCCGAGTCGCATCCTCCTGCCAGATGACTTGCCAGCGTCCCACCATCAGATCGTACGTTGTTTGATCCGCGGCTCGCTGTCCACCTGCCGGTATGACGTAATTGCGGGGGTAGGGAGTAGAAATGGGTGGATGCAACATAATACTATTGATGGGGGAGAATCGAGGGTTGGAGGGCTAAAATGGGGATGATTTCGCCCAATCACAACCCATGACAGTCCCATCCCTGCGGGCAACCCACAAAATCCGTTCACGTGCAGCTCTCTGTATAATAGTAGGAAAGGTCGGGTAGAGAATTGGTGGTTGACTGGTGATAGAATGTGTCAAGGAACACGTGGGAGGTGTGCGCGTGTTTAGTGAACGAGTGGCCATATGTACTAGGAGCTGACGTCACCTTTATTGTCGGGAGAATTAAACGTCTGTGTGTTGGAGAATGCAGCAACCGATTTAATAATTGGAAACATACGAGGCTTGCAACAACCAGCTTTAGTGGACTACAGTTGTGTCAACAACAACCAACCTTAGTGGACTACAGCTGTGTCAACAACAATCAACCATTCATACATACAAACATACATACATACAAACATACTTACATACTTTCAAACAGACAAACAAACATTCATACATACAAACATACATACATACATACAAACATACTTACATACGTTCAAACAGACAAACAAACATTCATACATACAAACATATTTACGTTCATACATACAAACATACATACGTTTATACATAGACACATACATACGTTCATACATACAAACATACTTACGTTCATACATACAAACATACATACGTTCATACATACAAACATACTTACGTTCATACATACAATTATGCATACGTTCATACATACAAACATACTTACGTTCATACATACAAACATACATACATTCATACATACAAACATACTTACGTTCATAAATACAAACATACATACGTTCATACATACAAACATACTTACGTTCATACATACAAACATACATACGTTCATACATACAAACATACATAACTACATATATGTCACAATTTTCTTTAATCAGGACTTTTTTAAATACCAGTTTGTTCGTTGCAACATTCTAATACTTAAACTTTTATACCAGCACTATTTATGCTTGTATAATTAATGTATTGGTAATTTAACTTTTTCATAATGAACAATAAACATAAAAAAAACTTTACATCGTAATAGGGTTTAAAATAAGTTCTATATTTATACAAAGTTAACTATTTCTATGACAGACACAAACTATCAACAATAGTTAGCTAAAAGTACTCTCCCAGAGACAAGTCTATTCATCATGACACTCAGTGGACTGACGCTTTGTTTCGTCATAGTTACCAGTCAGGCTGCAGGTTTGTTATTGTTTCGTCATAGTAACCAATCTGGCTACAGGCTAGTCATAGTAACCAATCTGGCTACAAGCTAGTCATAGTAACCAATCTGGCTACAAGCTAGTCATAGTAACCACTCTGGCTACAGGCTAGTCATAGTAACCAATCTGGCTACAAGCTAGTCATAGTAACCACTCTGGCTACAGGCTAGTCATAGTAACCAATCTGGCTACAAGCTAGTCATAGTAACCAATCTGGCTACAAGCTAGTCATAATAACCCCCGGTTGAGCAAAATATTTAGACGCAGGCCACACTTGGTTTGTAAATGTGACTGGCTGGCGGTCCGGACCAAGAGCAGAAGGATAGTGTAATAGTGAACTAATAAAAATTAAAGGTCAATCATAAATGAACTCATAACATAAAAGGCTAGTGCTATGCATACACATTGAAGCATATCATTACTAAGAATCGTACACAAACATTGAAATGAATCATTACTAAGAATCGTACAAAACATTGAAATGAATCATTACTAAGAATCGTACAAAACATTGAAATGAATCATTTCTAAGAATCGTACACAAACATTGAAATGAATCATTATTAAGAATCGTACACAAACATCAGAATTTATATATTTTACCAATAAATTCTTTAAATATAAAATTAATACATATTTCGATCTGTCGGAATCAGCTGATCTAATTAGTATATGTTTCTTACAGTTGCGTTTTAATTCTTTAAATAGATTCCACTGTTTAATGTGTTGAAAGTATCACCTTTGTAGCTACAATTTATGAAGGAAATTGTTTAGTAATCGAATCAACGTCTCGTAGGACAGGCATTTTTTACCCATTAATTCGCATCTTTGAGATTCCATCTCCACACAAACACAGTCTATGGTACTCATCACCACACTAACATAGCCTACGGTACTCATCACCACACTAACACAGCCTATGGTACTCATCACCACACTAACACAGCCTACGGTACTCATCACCACACTACCCAGCCTATGGTACTCATCACCACACTAACATAGCCTACGGTACTCATCACCACACCAACATAGCCTATGGTACTCATCACCACACTGACACAGCCTATGGTACTCATCAACACACTAACATATCCTATGGAACTCATCACCACACTAACACAGCCTATGGTACTCATCACCACACTAACACAGCCTATGGTACTCATCACCACACTACCCAGCCTATGGTACTCATCACCACACTAACACAGCCTATGGTACTCATCACCACACTACCCAGCCTATGGTACTCATCACCACACTAACATAGCCTATGGTACTCATCACCACACTAACATAGCCTATGGTACTCATCACCATACTAACATAGCCTATGGTACTCATCACCACACTAACACAGCCTATGGTACTCATCACCACACTACCCAGCCTATGGTACTCATCACCACACTAACATAGCCTATGGTACTCATCACCACACTAACACAGCCTATGGTACTCATCACCACACTAACACAGCCTATGGTACTCATCACCATACTAACACAGCCTATGGTACTCATCACCACACTTACATAGCCTATGGTACTTATCACCACACTAACATAGCCTATGGTACTCATCAGCACAGTAACACAGCCTATGGTACTCATCACCACACTAACATAGCCTATGGTTCTCATCACCACACTAACACAGCCTATGGTACTCATCACCACACTAACACAGCCTATGGTACTCATCACCACACTAACATAGCCTATGGTACTCATCACCACACAAACACAGCGCATGGTACTTATTATTGCATATCTAGATGATTGTCTAGTAAAGTATACAGACTACTTAAGTATACAATCTACTTAGGTAAATATGTCTGTCCAGAAACTTCAAGCTTTGAACCTGAACATAATGACAGAAATGAAATATAATAACCACTGAAAATAAATGGCTTTATGTTTAAAATACGTATTTAATACACATAAAATGATCATAATAATGAATGCAATTTGTTTAATTATTACCAATATGAAGGTCTATGTTTATTGAATGTAATGTACACGTTGTCAATGTATCCTGCCATTTTGCTAAGGCTGTTATAGGTAACATATTATTAGCTGTGATAGGCAACAGATTATTGGCTGATAGGCAACATATTATTGGCTGTGATAGGCAACAGATTATTGACTGTGATAGGCAACAAATTATTGGCTGTGAACTTTGGGAGGACATTTTTAAATAACACATATGTATATGGGCATAATGCACAAAACATTAGTGCCCATTTTCTATCATTCGGTGTGTTGTGAGTGCATATCGACTGCTCTGAGCGAGGCTAATCCAAAACTAATTTGACTTGCAAATTAATCCTATAAAGTATCTAGGGAACACAAAAGAATGTGGTGAATACTGCTCGGAGCGAATTTCACCGACAGGTTAATACATGTACTAAGAAAGACCTGGGCTATAGGTCTTTGTATTTAAATTCAACCCATCTAATTTGTCATCGATAGTAAAACTTTAAGGTGAAATCATCTCTGTCTTTATCAATCTTTTATTTTATTTCAAAAGCTTTTATTTTAGCTTTATGTCTGTGAATGAATCTAAATTATTATATCATGTAACTCAATATCAGACAATCAGACGTGTTCTCGTTCAATTAGAATGTTAGTAATACCAGAGTATTATCGATGATAATATTTAAACAAATTATCGATTTAAAAAAATATTAAAATTCACTACAAAGTATAAATACATTTTTTATCATAAAATAGTTCATGAAATATGACTTCAGATATTACTAAAAATAAATTGTTTAGAATGCCTAGGAAAAGTATGCACAATTTAAAAATTTTATACTTTGCCAAAACGACACTAGTCATTCTATACATTGCCTAGGCATTCTATAGAATGCCGGCATTTCACACTTTGCCGGTAACATAGACATAAGACTGCCCTAGATAGTGACACACCATATGTATACGTAAGACTGCCCTAGACAGTGACACACCATGTGTATACGTAAGACTGCCCTAGATAGTGACACACCAGATGTATACATAATTCTGCCCTAGATAGTGACACACCAGGTGTATACGTAAGACTGCCCTAGATAGTGACACACCAAATGTATACGTAAGACTGCCCTAGACAGTGACATACCATGTGTATACGTAAGACTGCCCTAGATAGTGACACACCAAATGTATACGTAAGACTGCCCTAGATAGTGACACACCAAATGTATACGTAAGACTGCCCTAGACAGCGACACACCAGATGTATACGTAAGACTGCCCTAGATAGTGACACACCAAATGTATACGTAAGACTGCCCTAGATAGTGACACACCAAATGTATACGTAAGACTGCCCTAGATAGTGACACACCAAATGTATACGTAAGATTGCCCTAGACAGCGACACACCAGATGTATACGTAAGACTGCCCTAGATAGTGACACACCAGGTGTATACGTAAGACTGCCCTAGACAGTAACACACCAGGTGTATAGTAAGACTGCCCTAGACAGTGACACACCAGGTGTATACTGAACATACATACGACCATTTCAAAGTAATTTTTATCAGATCACAGTAGCCAATGAGTCCACTAGTAAACTAGCCCCCCCCCCGTGACATTTGTTCGGACAACATATCCTTCATTACAGTGCGTTTCGGTGTGCTGCATCAGAAATTCACAATTTTTTTGAATTAGACATGCACTAAGCATCAAATTAGATTTTGTCTGCTTTCTGACAAAATTTCAAATAAAATTGACCGTCAGTGTAAATGTTGTCTAAATATGCAACTTTTTAAAAATAAAGAAAATAGCCGATTTTGTACAACACATTTGATTTTAGGCAAAGTTATAGAACTTGAATATGTATTGCTTAATCTACTTCATGTCAGGTTTTCACATACAATTTTAAATTGTTAGGGTATTTAGTGATACAAAAAATATTCCGCTAGAATCCAATGAAACTTGGCGTAAAAAATTTGTAATATATATTGGGAATGGACTTTCTTGCTCATTTGCTCATTTTTTTTAAAATCTTAATTGGTGTTGATTTTATGCAAGTTTAATCTGACATAGACTTCATTTATTTCATCAGTGAATAGAATATATTGATAATAAAAAAATAAAGGATAAAATCTGTGAGAAATCTCCATTAAGATTAGAGAATGCACATTTTATTCTAAAACACAAACTTTCTCTAAATAAATCTTTTTTAAATAAAAATTGTTCTCTCCAGGATCTCTGCAAAATGTGTACAATTTTTCCAAGATGGCCGTCATATGGAGTTTATTTTGTTCTTTTTACTTTTCCCTGAATATATTTCTTGCATTATAAATTTTGTCAAATTATGAGCGTTTTTTTTTTTTGGACAGCCACTGATTAGGACTATTGTCCACATAGTCCCTTAAAATAGGTATACAGGAGGTAATCCTTCATTGTATTAAATTCATGTGCAAACTTAAAAGATAACTACAGGAATTAGCGAATATAATTTCTACAAATATGATCCATTTTTTTTTTAATTTTTGGTACTCAGTAGGTTTTTATTTTTTAAAATGTCTGGTTCATTATTGATATTAGAAATTTGAATCACTCAGTGAATTAGACAGCTGTTCAAACCTTTCAATCACTCAGTGAATTAGACAGCTGTTCAAACCTTTCAATCACTCTGTGAATTAGACAGCTGTTCAAACCTTTCAATCACTCTGTGAATTAGACAGCTGTTCAAACCTTTCACTCACTCAGTGAATTAGATAGCTGTTCAAACCTTTCAATCACTCAGTAAATAAATAGCTGTTCAAACCTTTTAATAACTCAGTGAATTAATAGCTGTTCAAACCTTTTAATAACTCAGTGAATTAATAGCTGTTCAAACCTTTTAATAACTCAGTGAATTAATAGCTGTTCAAACCTTTCAATCACTCAGTGAATAAATAGCTGTTCAATTCTTTCAACCACTCAGTGAATTAACAGCTGTTCAAACCTTTCAATCACCCAGTGAATTAATAGCTATTCAAACCTTTTAATAACTCAGTGAATTAGTTTGTTGTCATTGAATCCTTTAGTGAAATATTGCAATGTATTCAAAGAGGTAAAGAAAAGTTGCAGATAATATTTGTGTTTTTTTAGAGAGATTCTTTTTTACATGACATTTTTTTTTATTTTTGACCAAGCTTAGATATAACCATAGGCTTCAGATGTAACCATAGGCTTTAGATGTAAAGGCTTCAGATATAACCATAGGCTTCAGATGTAACCATAGGCTTCAGATGTAACCATAGGCTTCAGATGTAACCATAGGCTTCAGATGTAACCATAGGCTTTAGATGTAACCATAGGCTTCAGATGTAACCATAGGCTTTAGATGTAACCATAGGCTTTAGATGTAACCATAGGCTTTAGATGTAACCATAGGCTTTAGGTATAACCATTGGCTTTAGATGACTATTGGCTTTAGGTATAACCATTGGCTTTAGATACAACCATAGGTTTTAGATGTAACTATTGGTTTTGGATACAACCATAGGCTTTAGATGTAACTATTGGCTTTAGATGTAACCATAGGCTTTAGATGTAACCATAGGCTTTAGATGTAACCATAGGCTTTAGATGTAACTATTGGCTTTAGATATAACCATTGGCTTTAGATGTAACCATTGGCTTTAGATGTAACTATTGGCTTTAGATATAACCATTGGCTTTAGGTATAACCATTGGCTTTAGATACAACCATAGGCTTCAGATGTAACCATAGGCTTTAGATGTAACCATAGGCTTTAGATGTAACTATTGGCTTTAGATATAACCATTGGCTTTAGATGTAACCATTGGCTTTAGATGTAACTATTGGCTTTAGATATAACCATTGGCTTTAGATGTAACTATTGGCTTTAGATGTAACTATTGGCTTTAGATGTAACTATTGGCTTTAGATATAACCATTGGCTTTAGATGTAACTATTGGCTTTAGATGTAACCATAGGCTTTAGGTATAACCATTGGCTTTAGATGACTATTGGCTTTAGGTATAACCATTGGCTTTAGATACAACCATAGGCTTTAGATATAACTATTGGCTTTAGATACAACCATAGGCTTTAGATGTAACTATTGGCTTTAGATATAACCATTGGCTTTAGATGTAACTATTGGCTTTAGATGTAACTATTGGCTTTAGATATAACCATTGGCTTTAGATGTAACTATTGGCTTTAGATGTAACCATAGGCTTTAGGTATAACCATTGGCTTTAGATACAACCATAGGCTTTAGATGTAACTATTGGCTTTAGATACAACCATAGGCTTTAGATGTAACTATTGGCTTTAGATATAACCATTGGCTTTAGATGTAACTATTGGCTTTAGATGTAACCATAGGCTTTAGGTATAACCATTGGCTTTAGATGACTATTGGCTTTAGGTATAACCATTGGCTTTAGATGTAACTATAGGCTTTAGGTATAACCATTGGCTTTAGATGTAACTATTGGCTTTAGATGTAACCATAGGCTTTAGGTATAACCATTGGCTTTAGATGACTATTGGCTTTAGGTATAACCATTGGCTTTAGATGTAACCATAAGCTTTAGGTATAACCATTGGCTTTAGATGTAACTATAGGCTTTAGGTATAACCATTGGCTTTAGATGTAACTATTGGCTTTAGATATAACCATTGGCTTTTTTGTTTTCTTGTGACACTTGACTAGTTAGATCTTTTCTCTTCAAGTTCAAATAAAGTATAGGTATTAAATCCTTGACTTAGATCGAAGGAAATATCTAAGTCACGCTCTGTTTGCTTTTCTTTCTCAAACTATGAACCCCCTCCGCCCAAACCTCCAAGGTTTAAGGCCGTGAGAAAAAGCTCGAATTGCTTGGTGAAGGATTTGATTTTATTTTTTACCAGTGTATTCATCGATACGTCTACACTGCAGTATTGAAATGAATTGAAACCCATTTAGGCTATGAATTAAAATTCCTTGAATTATTTAACTTTATTTTTTTTCACACTCAACTAACCAGACGCTTATATAAATATCATTCATTCTGAGTACACCTGCACTAAGTTAAACAGCTTAAGATAATGCCCTGGGCACACATACTAACCTAACTAGACGCTTATATAAATAACTTAATACTGGGTACACTTGCACCAGTAAAACTATATAACATAATGCCCTGGGCACACACACTCCCCTAACTAGACGCTTATATAAATAACATTAATACTGGGTACACTTGCACCAGTAAAACTATATAACATAATGCCCTGGGCACACACACTCACCTAACCAGACACTCAAATAATAAAATTAATTCTTGGTCCACTTGCACCAGGGGACAGGGAAAGTTTTTAATATATTAGCCGAATTATTTTTTTTTTTTATTTTTTATTGTTGATCTTTGTCACCGATGAATTTCTTTTCATAAAGTTTGTGAATATCAATGGAGTTTGTGAATATCAATGGAGTTTGTGAATATCAATGGAGTTTGTGAATATCAATATAGTTTGTGAATATCAATAGAGTTTGTGAATATCAATAGAGTTTGTGAATATCAAAAGAGATCATTTTACTTTGAAATAATTTCACGCTCATCCCCTCTGTGGAAAACGATCAACCCCAGCAATATGTCCACACAAATTATTTCGTTGAACATGTCACAAGGGACTATCAATTTTCAGACTGAACTCTGTTCTATACGTGACCACATTCGTGAAGTAAGCACATACATAAAGTAATCACATACATGATGTAAGCACTTATACTTAGTTCTATGTTGAACACGTCATAAGTTTTATAAGCATGTACAATAATTTCAAAATCAGTTTCATGAGGTATTAATCAAGTACAATCCGTTCATTGTTGTATATGTCAACCTGTAATGTAATTAAATATAAACATGGCATACTATGACGTAAGCAAATTCTGTCAGTTTCAATTTAAAAACGTCATCCAGTAATTAAATGAGATCCAATATGCCCCAGGTAGAATACGTCATACAATGATATTGGCCAATAAATTATTCTTAGATCAATCGTGAGACGTAAGAGCCCATTTTCTGATAACCAAATAAAAATTGGACAAGTTATTTGATATTTCAAAATTATTGAATACCAGCTATTATTCTATTACTTTGGTTCTCAATAAGGATCGAACTCAGGACTTTTAGATCCTCATCTACACCACTCGGCCATCCGTCGTGCAATTTTCGTCATACAGTGCGGTTGCATCTAAAAATAGATCCATTAAGCTCTTTAAAAATTATTTATTACATAAAATATTTTTTCTCTTTCAAAACTCTCACCATAGAAGAAATTCCATGGTAAAAATAATTTTAATCGAAAAAAGTCGAAAAAGCTAGAAACATTGATAAATAGAGGGTTACTGATACCTGTTGAGAAGCCGACAGTGTCAGCTAAATAGCGCCTGTGGAGAAAGCATTTGGATATTCTAGGACTATGGAAGATCATATTACGAGCAAATAGATACAATTATAAATTTACATGGACAAATGGGTCTAGAATTGAAACGTCCGACTATTTGTCTCGAGTCCACACAAAAGGATGCACCACCAGACAAACAAAATATTTTTTTTCTACTGTGTCGGGTTTCAGGCATCCCTGATGTGCTGATTGATAAAGTTAGAGAAGGAAAACTGAAAGACGACGTGTCAGATTAACTAAAGAAGCTGAACTCAAAGGGGTGCCCATAAACATACACAAGTCAACAGGAGCTCTCACCATATTGTTTAACACAAACACGAGTCAACAGGAGCTCTCACCATATTGTTTAACACAAAAACAAGTCAACAGGAGCTCTCACCATATTGTTTAACACAAACACAAGTCAACAGGAGCTCTCACCATATTGTTTAACACAAACACAAGTCAACAGGAGCTCTCACCATATTGTTTAACACAAAGACATATCAACAGGAGTCGCACCATATTGTTTAACACAAAAACGTAATTTCTGTCGAAATGACTGTGTTAAAAGGAAATTAGATATTCATTCCAGTCAGTCTCAGAAAACATCAAATACAAACTACAAGCTGCGCATCTGTATTGTGACATCATGATTAGAAGAGCGAGACAATGTGACATCATGATTAGAAGAGCGAGACAATGTGACATCATGATTAGAAGAGCGAGACAGTGTGACATCAAGATTAGAAGAGCGAGACAATGTGACATCATGATTAGAAGAGCGAGACAGTGTGACATCAAGATTAGAAGAGCGAGACAATGTGACATCATGATTAGAAGAGCGAGACAATGTGACATCATGATTAGAAGAGCGAGACAATGTGACATCATGATTAGAAGAGCGAGACAATGTGACATCATGATTAGAAGAGCGAGACAATGTGACATCATGATTAGAAGAGCGAGACAGTGTGATCTGGGCTGGAGTGAAACGGGAAATCAAACAGATAATTGACTAGTGTGAGGGATGCCAGCGATTAAACTATCCGAAAGCAAAATAAAGGTGAGGCGTGGGAAAACGTGTGCCTTGGCTAATGGAGTTAACGGTACCTAATAACTGTTACTTATTACTCAAACGACATCAGGTAGACCATCTAAATATGGCATGTACAGGTAAAATCATCAGAAAACTGAAACAATTTAACCAGACATGGAAGACTTTAGTGTCTGACTCGGGAAAGGGGGAGGGGCGCAGTAAACCTCACGAGAATTTTAGAGGTTTGTGTCAGAATAGAACATCAATTACATCAGGTCTTACCCAGACCACCACATCAATTACATCATGTCTGACCCAGGCCACCACATCAATTACATCAAGTCTGACCCAGGCCACCACATCAATTACATCAGTCTTACCTAGACCAGCACATAAATTACATCATGTCTGACCCAGGCCACCACATCAATTACATCAGGTTTGACCCAGGCCACCACATCAATTACATCAGATCTATCCGGGCCACCACATATTACATCAAGTCTGACCCAGGCCACCACATCGATTAAATCAGGTCTGACACAGGCCGCCACATCAATTACATCAGGTCTGACCCAGGCCACCACATCCATTACATCAGGTTTGGCCCAGGCCACCACATCAATTAAATCATGTCTGACCCAGGCCACCACATCAATTACATTACGTTTGGCCCAGGCCACCACATTAACTACATCAAGTCTGACCCAGGCCACCACATCAATTACACCAGGTCTGACCAAGGCCACCGGATCAATTACATAACGTTTAACCCAGGCCACCACATCAATTACATCAAGTCTGACACAGGCCACAAAATCAATTACATCACGTTTGGCCCAGGCCACCACATCAATTACATCAAGTCTGACCCAGGCCACCACATCAATTACATCATGTCTGACCCAAACCACCACATCAATTACATCACATTTTGCCCAGGCCACCACATCAATTACATCAAATCTGACCCAGGCCACAACATTAATTACATCATATCTAACCCAGGCCACCACATCAATTACATCATGTCTGACCCAGGCCACCACATCAATTACATCAGATCTGACCCAGGCCACCACATCAATTACATCAGGTCTGAACCAAGCCACCACATCAATAACATAACGTTTAACCCAGGCCACCACATCAATTACATCAAGTCTGACCCAGGCCACTACATCAATTACACCAGGTCTGACCCGAGCCACCACATTAACTACATCAAGTCTGACCCAGGCCACCACATCAATTACATCAGGTCTGACCCATGCCACCGGATCAATTACAACAGGTCTGACCCAGGCCACCACATCAAATGATGCATCAAGTCTGACCCAGGCCACCACTTCCATTATCTCAAGTCTGGCCCGGGCCACGACATTAATTACATCAAGGCTGACCCAAGCCATCACATCAATTAAATCAGATATGACCCGGCACACTACATCACTTAAATCAGGTCTGACCCAGGCCACCACATCAATTACATCAAGTCTGACACAGGATACAACATCAATTACATCACGTTTGGACCATGCCACCACATCAATTACATCAAGTCTGACCCAGGCCACCACATCAATTACATCATGTCTGACCCAAACCACCACATCAATTACATCACGTTTTGCCCAGGCCACCACATCAATTACATCAAATCTGACCCAGCCACAACATTAATTACATCATGTCTAACCCAGGCCACCACATCAATTACATCATGTCTGACCCAGGCCACCACATCAATTACATCAGATCTGACCCAGACCACCACATCAATTACATCAGGTCTGAACCAAGCCACCACATCAATAACATAACGTTTAACCCAGGCCACCACATCAATTACATCAAGTCTGACCCAGGCCACTACATCAATTACATCAGGTCTGACCCGGGCCACCACATCAATTAAATCAGGTCTGACCCAGGCCACAACATCAATTCCATCATGTCTGACCCAGGTCACAACATCAATTACATCACGTTTGGACCAGGCCACCACATCAATTAAATCAGGTCTGACCCAGGCCACCACATCAATAAATCAGATCTGACCCAGGCCACCACATCAATTATATCAAATCTGAACCGGGCCACCACATCAATTACATCAAGTCTGGCCCAGGCCACCGGATCAATTACATCAGGTCTGACCCGAAACATCACATCAATTACATCAGGACTGACCCAAGCCACCACATCAATAACATAACGTTTGGCCCAGGCCACGACATAAATTACATCAAGTCTGACCAAGGCCACTACATCAATTACATCAGGTCTGACCCGGGCCACTACATCAATTACATCAGGTCTGACTCGGGCCACCACATTAATTACATCAAGTCTGACCCAGGCAACCACATCAATTAAATTATGTCTGACCCAGGCCACCACATCAATTAAATCAGGTCTGACACAGGCATCCACATCAATTACATCAAATCTGACCAGGGACACCACATAAATTATATCAAGTCTGGCCCAGGCCACCGGATCAATTACATCAGTTCTAACCCAGGCCCCCACATCAATTACAACAGGACTGACCCAGGCCACCACATCAATTGCATCAAGTTTAAACCAGGCCACCAATTCTATTATCTCAAGTCTGGCCCGGGCCACCACATCAAATACATCAAGTCTGACCCAGGCCACCACATCAATTAAATCAGGTCTGACCCGGCACACCACATAAATTGAATCAGGTCTGACCCAGGCTACCACATCAATTACATCAAGTCTGACCCAGGCCACTACATCAATTACATCACGTTTGGCCCACGCCACCACATCAATTACATCAAGTCTGACCCAGGCCACCACATCAATTACATCATGTCTGACCCAGGCCACCACATCAATTACATCACGTTTGGCCCAGACCACCACATCAATTACATCAGGTCTGACCCAGGCCACCACATTAATTACATCATATCTAACCCAGGCCACCACATCAATTACATCATGTCTGACCCAGGCCACCACATCAATTACATCAGATCTGACCCAGGCCCCCACATCAATTACAACAGGACTGACCCAGGCCACCACATCAATTGCATCAAGTTTAAACCAGGCCACCAATTCTATTATCTCAAGTCTGGCCCGGGCCACCACATCAAATACATCAAGTCTGACCCAGGCCACCACATCAATTAAATCAGGTCTGACCCGGCACACCACATAAATTGAATCAGGTCTGACCCAGGCTACCACATCAATTACATCAAGTCTGACCCAGGCCACTACATCAATTACATCACGTTTGGCCCACGCCACCACATCAATTACATCAAGTCTGACCCAGGCCACCACATCAATTACATCATGTCTGACCCAGGCCACCACATCAATTACATCACGTTTGGCCCAGACCACCACATCAATTACATCAGGTCTGACCCAGGCCACCACATTAATTACATCATATCTAACCCAGGCCACCACATCAATTACATCATGTCTGACCCAGGCCACCACATCAATTACATCAGATCTGACCCAGGCCACCACATCAATTACATCAGGTCTGACCCAAGCCACCACATCAATAACATAACGTTTGGCCCAGGCCACCACATCAATTACATCAGGTCTGACCAGAACCACCACATCAATTAAATAAGGTCTGACCCAGGACACCACATTAATTACATCAAGTCTGACCCAGTCTACCACATTAATTACATCATGTCTGACCCAGGCAACCACATCAATTACATCAAGTTTGGCCCAGGCCACCACATCAATTACATCACGTTTGGACCAGGTCACCACATCAATTACATCAAGTCTGACCCAGGCTAACACATCAATTACATCAGGTCTGACCCGGGCCACCACATCAATTAAATGAGGTCTGACCTAGGCCACCACCTTAATTACATCAAGTCTGACCCAGGCCACCACATCAATTACATCACGTTTGGCCCAGGCCACCACATCAATTACATCAAGTCTGACCCAGGCCACCACATCAATTAAATCAGGTCTGACCCAGGCCACCACATCAATAAATCAGATCTGACCCAGGCCACCACATCAATTATATCAAATCTGAACCGGGCCACCACATCAATTACATCAAGTCTGGCCCAGGCCACCGGATCAATTACATCAGGTCTGACCCGGGCCATCACATCAATTACATCAGGACTGACCCAAGCCACCACATCAATAACATAACGTTTGGCCCAGGCCACGACATAAATTACATCAAGTCTGACCAAGGCCACTACATCAATTACATCAGGTCTGACCCGGGCCACTACATCAATTACATCAGGTCTGACTCGGGCCACCACATTAATTACATCAAGTCTGACCCAGGCCACTACATCAATTACATCATGTCTGACTCAGGCCACCACATCAATTACATCACGTTTGGCCCAGGCCACCACATCAATTACATCAAGTCTGACCCAGACCACCACATAAATTAAATCAGGTCTGACCCAGGCCACCACATCAATTAAATCAGTACATACCCATGCCAGCACATCAATTACATCAAATCTGACCCGGGCCACCACATCAATTACATCACGTTTGGCCCAGGCCACCACATCAATTACATCAAGTCTGACCCAGGCCACATCAATTAAATCAGGTCTGACCCAGGCCACCACATCAATTAAATCAGATCTGACACAGGCCACCACATCAATTACATCAAATCTGAACCGGGCCACCACATAAATTACATCAAGTCTGGCCCAGGCCACCACATCAATTACATCAAGTCTGACCCAGACCACCACATAAATTAAATCAGGTCTGACCCAGGCCACCACATCAATTAAATCAGTACATACCCATGCCAGCACATCAATTACATCAAATCTGACCCGGGCCACCACATCAATTACATTACGTTTGGCCCAAGCCACCACATCAATTACATCAAGTCTGACCCAGGCCACATCAATTAAATCAGGTCTGACCCAGTCCACCACATCAATAAAATCAGATCTGACACAGGCCACCACATCAATTACATCAAATCTGTACCGGGCCACCACATAAATTACATCAAGTCTGGCCCAGGCCACCGGATCAAATACATCAAGTCTGACCCCGGCTAACACATCAATTACATCTGGTCTGACCCGGGCCACCACATCAATTAAATCAGGTCTGACCTAGGCCACCACCTTAATTACATCAAGTCTGAGCCAGGTCACCACATCTATTACATGATGTATGACCCAGGCCACCACATCAATTACATCACGTTTGGCCCAAGCCACCACATCAATTAAATCAGATCATACCCATGCCAGCACATCAATTACATCAAATCTGACCCGGGCCACCACATCAATTACATCACGTTTGACCCAGGCCACCACATCAATTACATCAAGTCTGACCCAGGCCACATCAATTAAATCAGGTCTGACCCAGGCCACCACATCAATTAAATCAGATCTGACACAGGCCACCACATCAATTACATCAAATCTGAACCGGGCCACCACATAAATTACATCAAGTCTGGCCCAGGCCACCGGATCAATTACATCAGGTCGGACCTGGGCCACCACATCAATTACATCACCTCTGACCCAGGCCACCACATTAATTACATCATGTCTAACCCAGGCCACCACATCAATTACATCATGTCTGACCCAGGCCACCACATCAATTACATCAGATCTGACCCAGGCCATCACATCAATTACATCAGGTCTGACACAAGCCACCACATCAATAACATAACGTTTGGCCCAGGCCACCACATCAATTACATCAAGTCTGACCCAGGCCACCATATCAATTACATCACGTTTGGCCCAGGCCACCACATCGATTACATCAGGTCTGACCCAAGCCACCACATCAATAACGTAACGTTTGGCCCAGGCCACCACATCAATTACATCAGGTCTGACCCAGGCCACCACATCAATTAAATAAGGTCTGACACTGGCCACCACATCAATTACATGCCGTTTGGCCCAGGCCACCACATCAATTACATTAAGTCTGACCCAGGCCACCACATCAATTAAATCAGGTCTGACCCAGGCCACAACATCAATTAAAGCAGGTCAGACCCATGCCACCACATTAATTACATCAGGTCTGACCCAGGCCGCCACATCAATTACATTATGTCTGATCCAAGCCACTAATCAATTACATCAGGTCTGACCCACGCCACCACATCCATTACATCATGTCTGACCAAGGCCACCACATCAATTACATCAGGTCTGACCCAGGCCACTACATCAATTACATTATGTCTGGACCAGGCCACCACATCAATTACATCAGGTGTGACGCAGACCACCACATCAATTTCATCACGTTTGGCCCAGGCCACCACATCAATTACATCAGGTCAGACCCAGGCCACCACAATAATTACATCAGGTCTGACGCAGGCCACCACATCAATTACATCATGTCTGACCCAGGCCACCACATCAATTACATCATATCTGAACCAGGCCACTATATCAATTACAACACGTCTGACCCAGGCCACCACATCAATTACATCATATCTGACCCAGGCCACAACATCAATTACATCAGGTCTGACCCAGGCCACCACATCAATTACATCAGGTCTGACACAGGCCACTACATTAGATGCATCAGGTCTGACCCAGGCCACGACATCAATTACATAATGTGTGACCCAGGCCACTACATCAATTACATCAGGTCTGACCCAGGCCACTACATTAATTACATCAGTTTCGACCCAGGCCACCGGATCAATTACATCAGGTCTGACCCAGGCCACTACATCAATTACATCAGGTCTGACCCAGGCCACTACATCAATTACACAAGGTCTGACCCAGGCCATCACATCAATTACATCAGGTCTGACCCAGGCCACTACATTAATTACATCAGGTTCGACCCAGGCCACCGGATCAATTACATCAGGTCTGACCCAGGCCACTACATCAATTACATCAGGTCTGACCCAGGCCACTACATCAATTACACAAGGTCTGACCCAGGCCAGCACATCAATTACATCAGGTCTGACCCAGGCCACTACATTAATTACATCAGGTTCGACCCCGGCCACCGGATCAATTACATCAGGTCTGACCCAGGCCACTACATCAATTACATCAGGTCTGACCCAGGCCACTACATCAATTACACAAGGTCTGACCCAGGCCACTACATCAATTACATCAGGTCTGACCCAGGCCACTACATCAATTACACCAGGTCTGACCCAGGCCACTACATCAATTACATCATATCTGACCCAGGCCACTACATCAATTACATTAAGTCTGACCCAGGCCACTACATCAATTACATGATGTCTGATCCAGGCCATCACAAAGTAATTGGGAAAGCGGAGACTGTAGTGAAAGTAGTCAAACAGATTATTATCAAAGCGGTACAAAGAAATGAAGATTTTCATGTCCCTTTGTTAGAGCTCTGAGGTACACCGAGACAGTTTTCTGTACGGCACAATTAGTATTTGAGTGGAAAAAAAGAACAATGACCGCAGTAAAACGTGGGTGTACTAACGGAGAGGCATTCATTGAAGAAAAGAAGTATACAAGGAAGTATACAAAGAAGTACACAAGGAAGTATACATGGAAGTATACATGGAAGTATACAAGGAAGTATACATGGAAGTATACAAGGAAGTATACAAGGAAGTATACATGGAAGTATGCAAGGAAGTATACATGTAAGTATACATGGAAGTATACATGGAAATATACAAGGAAGTATACATGGAAGTATACATGGAAGTTTACAAGGAAGTATACAAGGAAGTATACATGGAAGTATACAAGGAAGTATACATGGAAATATACAAGGAAGTATACATGGAAGTATACAAGGAAGTATACATGGAAGTATACAAGGAAGTATACAACGAAGTATACAAGGAAGTATACAAGGAAGTATACATGGAAGTATACATGGAAGTATACATGGAAGTATACAAGGAAGTATACATGGAAGTATACATGGAAGTATACAAGGAAGTATACATGGAAGTATACATGGAAGTATACATGGAAGTATACAAGGAAGTATACATGGAAGTATACAAGGAAGTATACATGGAAGTATACAAGGAAGTATACAAGGAAGTATACATGGAAGTATGCAAGGAAGTATACATGTAAGTATACATGGAAGTATACAAGGAAGTATACATGGAAGTATACATGGAAGTATATAAGGAAGTATACAAGGAAGTATACATGGAAGTATACATGGAAGTATACATGAAAGTATACAAGGAAGTATACAAAACGAGGTTTGCGATAAATTACACCCGACTGTCCGGAACTGGCCACCACTACATAACGGTCAAACCGTCTACTTCCAGAGTCCTAGGAGACCAGGCTGGAAAAGTTGGTGGCCGTTGGACAGAAAGACATTACCGGATGCAGGTTTAGGATGGTGGGATATATACATGCAATCGACTCCATATATGGCCTGAGACGAGCTTGACAAACGACAACTTACCAATATCACCAAGGTGGTCGACAACACACCTAGCCCCGTTACAGTCCAAGTAACGAACAGGTGTTAACATGATCTTCCGGAGCTATTTATAGACATAACGAACATGTAAGACCTCATTGAGAAAGAAAGAAGCCTGCATGGATGAACGACTGACATTTAAATAGCATAATTGTTTAGATGATTGCAGTTGCAATAAGTTGTTATGGTTCAATAATTATTGTATTTCGTTTAAAGAAAGGAGGATGTGTCATCTGTTAGTCTCGTTCTACATGTACAGTAAGACTTCGTTTAGCGCGGTAGATGAGTTCCTCAAATAGTAGCGATCAGCGTTATATGAGGTCATTTTAACACATAGTAGAAAGGGAACCGGGAATATGCGACCAAAAATAAACATATTTTACTTTAATCTTAAACTGTAATTCTAGTATTTTGCATTGTGTATAATGTTTTATCTAACACAAACATTTGCACAAATACAAAATAAAGTTTACATTTGTAATGAGGGTTCTGGTTCTTCTCATATTGTTGAATTTTTGGCGAAGGAATCTCTAGAATTTCTTTTTCTTTCAAATGTCGGAGCGGAAGATCGCATCCCTCTTCTTGATTTTGCACTCCTGTCAAAATTTGGGTCATTCGCTACAATTTGATGCACATTTCGGTTGTCGATTCCAACCTGTGTTTAAGAATATGTGTAGTAATTTCTTTTGGTTCATCGTCTTCAGAACCACTGTTTTCGTCTTCCTTGTTCTACCAATTCTTGAATGTCATCATTTTTAAGGTCTTCATCTTAAGCCTCCAGTAGATCCTCAATATCCTTCCTACTCATCTACATCTCCTAGTCCTAATGTTTACACTAAATTGATTATTTGAACAACAAGCTCTTCTCGTTGATAATCCTGAGAAAACAAAACAAATATTTGTCCCCACTAGGTCTGGCGATATATCATCCTTCGGCAGCAAATCAGTTAATGTTTTCAACACACCGCGTTATACCAAATCAGCGTTAAACGAGGTCTTACGGTATGTGTCAAGTGGGTGACGTCACAACATGACATGTGGGAGCGGGAACTGATTGTTAGCCATAATAAGGTCTTTTTAGACATAGTAAATTGTTGTAGCTTTTAAATTGACCTCAAGATACAGTAAAGGGAACGGGTGGTCGTGCGGTGTAGAGAGCTCGACTGTCGACCGGAGGGTCCCGGGTCCGAATCTCAGTGAGAACCTTGGGATTTTTTCAGATCCTGGTGAACGTCCCGCTAGTCCACCCAGCTTTAAAGGGGTATGTTACGTTATTATTTTCAAATATGTAACGTTATTATATCTTATACTTTACAAGACGTAGGATCGCCAAATATGTTACGTTCACAATTCTCTATTATATATATATATATATATATATATATATATATATATATATATATATATCAACACCAACACTGGTATATAAACTCAAAGATCCAACTTTAATTGCTTCTAAACTAATATAAACATAGGTGAATATATATGTATATACAATATAAGTCCTTTGTCTAATGGTGTCTACTTAAACAAATGTCACTACAAGTTTACAACTAACTCTTAGAATCTTAGAACTATCTACACTACTCTAACTCTAACGTATGACTGTCAGCACCTTACTAACTCAACTACTGCTATTCACGTATTTATAAGGTCGGGGCGAATACGTTGGTGCAACGTTTGGGGGGGGGGGGGGGAACGACGATGCCTGTCACCGAAACGTTTGGGGGGGGGGGAAGAACGTCAGTGAAACGATTGGGGGGAAGGCGACGTCGATGAAACGAATCTACACAAACATAGCGGCTGGAACCTTGACCCTGTGGTGAACTGGGGTTGGTGGGGGAGAAGGGCAATTCTACACGTCACAGGGTACCTGACTTTAAGTTGGGGGAGTAAACGCGGCTGAGCGTTGTGCTAACCACACTATCCCTTTATATGCCGAATTTATTTAAACAGATGAATTCTGCACTTCATCTGCCCCGATGGGCCCTTTGGGGCTTAAGGAAACTTTACTTTACTTTACAAGACACAGTAAATGGAAGTAGCATTAAAAATGACCTGTAAGATAAAATTATTAATTTTAAAAAATTTAAACGGGCCATAGATTAGAGCAAAATACTAATAATTATACAACATCTGACAATGCTATAAATGTGGCATACATTCTCTGAAATAAAATAACTGCTATTTTTAGTGCATTTTCGAGAAGTCGAATGCGCTATTGTTTCCGTTTTGTCCGTCTGTCCGTCATCAACCTAGATATCAGCAGCCATAAGTCCTAGACCAATGATGTATATACTTTTTGTAGGTCTTGGCCTGCCATTCCTGCATCAAAAGTCCAATTTGCGATCTGACCTCTGAGGGCTGGGTATCAGTGTTTCTTAGGGTACCGTTTTTTTACTATATAAGTTATATTAAAAATTATGTCATTTTCATGGCCCCATTCTACACCTTATATGCTGTGGTGGCGCACCAGACGAATGGGTTATTGAACGGAAGTGAAAAAAGAGGAGACACAGACGGTTGACGAGAAAAGAAAAAGAGCATTGTTTTTGATACCCCTGTTTTCTTAAAGTTTGGGAAAGGTATGGAAATCAGAAAGGAACGAAGGAGCTAAAAAGAAGTGTTTTATGGTGAAGCTATAACGTGATGTAACTATTGTTAACTATTTCCAGAATTAAAGTAATATAGATTATTTTAAACCAAATTGACTTTCCACGTTTGTTGGAGGTGTTTGTAAAACAGTGTCTTATGTGTGAGTTGAATAAATAAAAAAAAACCACCGTCGCCACAAACTTCAACATTCAACTTCTTTCACCAAGATTGGCAACAATTTATCAAACAACAATTGACGGAGTTTTCGGACGATTAAATTACTACAATTTAGAATGTTTCAATTATGAGTCCAATTTCAGTGACCATAAACCACTTGTAGTTATATTTAAGAGAAAATATTTTTTTTTCAAATATAAAGAAACGTCTTTTTAATATATTTTTATCAGATATATGCATTACACATTTTAATTTACAAACATTTCCAAAATTTACACATATTTACTGAAAGCTAACATACGTACTGATATATAACACGAAAATGCGCTAACACGTCCTATGTCCAGAATGGAACAGGCTTAAGATGCTGGTTTCTTTCCCTAACATATAAATATTTATTTTCATGACGATGTATCGTATTTAAAATTATGGTCAGACATATTAATAATGTTAATATACACAGCACACGTTGTTTAAAGACTTACTCTTACCTCGGTATATCCCTTATATTAATATCATGGACCCATAACATGGACTTATAACATGAACCTATAACATAGACTTATAACATGGGTCTATAACATGGACTTATAACATGGACCTATTGAATGGCAAAATATTTGTATCATTTTAGACACATTTTTGAAATCATACAAAAGGTTTCAAACAAGTTTCCTCGACTGGCTTTCATGGAATAATTTCATATTTTATACCTTTATGTCTCATATTTAAAACCACAGAAACAATTACAACTGGAGTGTTAATTTACTGGAATTGAGGGTAGGATACGGAGATATAGGGTAGGATACGGAAGTGGACGGTATGATATGGAATTGGAGGGTAGGATACGGAAGTGGAATGTAGGATATGGAAGTGGAGGGTAGGATACAAAAGTGGAGAGTAGGATAAGGAAGTAGAGGGTAGGAAACGGAAGTGGATGGTATGATACAGAAGTGGAGAATAGGATAAATAAGTGAAGGTTATGATACGGAAGTGGAGGGTAGAATACGGAATCGGACGGTATGATACGGAATTGGAGGGTAGGATACGGAAGTGGAGGGTAGGATATGGAAGTAGACGGTATGATACGAAAGTGGAATGTAGGATACGAAAGTGGAATATAGGATACGGAAGTGGAGGGTAGGATACGGAAGTGGAGGGTAGGATTCGGAAGTGGAGGGTAGGATACGGAAGTGGAGGGTGGAGTAAGCAAGACTAACGTGGAGGTTAAGTGTAGCAACATATGACAGGGATGGAGGGGTTGAGACGTGTCATGCGTTTGGAACCTACATTCCGGGAGGAATACATGTTTTGATTAAAATCCAAAAAAAAAAAATCTTGATTTTTTTTGTCAATAAACTGGTCTGAAAAATTCAATAGACATTTATGCTTCATAGATCTGTTTCAACTACTGATAATTCTTTTGTAAATTAAACTGACTTGTTTATTATGCCAATGTTATAATATAGTATAATGACAAACGTTTTTGAATGTATTATATTGTATCGATAAAAAAAATGTGAATTAATTTGTGATAAATATTTGTATTATGCCTTCATTACGACATTTTTTTAAACTAACAGCAGCTCTTTTTAAAACAATAATCGAATCGAGACTCAGTTAAGTAGTTTCTAATATTACAACAAGAAACAGTATTTTTACTTTACATCTGCAGCAGATAGATGTGAGAAGGAAAATATTTATATACATTTCTGTCCACTAATTTACCTGCTCACTTAGCGGATAGAAAAATTCTCACCCAATTTTATTGTTAATTTTCACCAATTACATATTATAAAACCTAATAAAATACTTTAAGCTTTTGGAAAAATTATCAACCATTTTCATTTTCCATTACAGACTGGAGTTATTCTGGAATCAATGGTAAGTTAATATAGATATTTTAATATCTATTTACATATAGATCTTAGTAAAAGTCTAGTTGTTCAATAATGTCTATTTACAAATAGAACTTAGTAAAAAATCTGTTTGTTCAATAATGTCTATCTGCATATAGATCTTAGTAAAAATCTGGTTGTTCAATAATGTCTATTAACATATAGATCTTAGTAAAAGTCTAGTTGTTCAATAATGTCTATTTACATATAGATCTTAGTAAAAGTCTAGTTGTTCAATAATGTCTATTTACATATAGGTCTTAGTTAAAGTCTAGTTGTTCAAGAATGTCTGTTAACATATAGTTCTTAGTAAAAGTCTGGTTGTTCAGTGATGTCTATTTACATATAGATCTTACTAAAAGTCTGGTTGTTCAATATTGTCTATTTACATATAGGTCTTAGTAAAAGTCTGGTTGTTCACAAAACAAAGATGTTTTCAGCGGTAGCCAATAGCTTATACAAATTGAAATTGTTGCGGAATAAACTGTTTTAGTTTTAAACAGCAGTTATTATAGAAAAAGAATACACCTAAGAAATGAAAACAAGTAATGAAAACAAAAGGAGAGATATAATGTGAATAAAGACACGTTTTATTTTGACGGTTATTTCGTACTCACTGTAGGACCAGATCATTGGAAAGAAAATTTTCAAAAGTGTGCAGCCAATCAACAGTCTCCAATAAATATTTATGAAGGCGATGTTAAAGTAAATTCTTACATCCCACCATTTCAAATGACCAATTATAACAAGGAAATTGAGACGACTCTGTCAAACAATAGATTTTCAGGTTGGTGAAATTTGTATCAATCATTTTTTAATCATTTTTTCCACCATAAGACATTAGCCATAACAGATCTCATATGGTGGTAAAACTAAGTATCAGAATATATTTTATTACCCACAAATAATCCGGAGTTTAAATTTATTGAAATTGAAAAATATGTTGATGAATATATAATTTTTTGAACAAATTCTTTCTTTAACGCTCTTAAATGAATTTGTTTATATACGTTATGAAAGGCTAACTATAAAAAATATAAAGTGGAAAAAAACATTGTTACTTTGTGCTTCAAAACAGACCTAAACGTAATTAAAGAAGACGCTAATACAACGGTATCATCTATTGGTTAAAAATGACCACGAGACATTGTAGTACTCTTCTTTCAACACCACCATAACAGATAGTGCAATGACCATGGAAACACCACGGGAAAGATGGAGGAAACTTTAACCTTGACCTGCTAAATCCCCTTGAATTTTCACCGAAGATCGAACCTGGGACCCTCAGGTCGGCAGTGAATCAATTGTGGATAATTTAGCATCACTGTACTCTCTAATAAATTATTAGCTGTTCTGAACAAAAAAAATCATAGTATGGTATCTCATTGTTGTCCACAATCAGAAATTGATAAAAATCATCCACAATCTTTTGTTGGAAATGATGTTTTTTCATTTAGTTTAAAGGTTTTATATTTTTTATCGAGTAACTATTTTTGTTATTTATGTGTTTAATGATGAATTCTTTCTTGTATTTATTTGTTTACAATTAATTAATTTTAGTGAATGCTTGTTCCTCCAGTAAGTATGTCTTGTCTTTATTGTACATATTTTTTATTAAACTGATTTTTTTTCAGATAATTCGATATGTATTAACACAATTTGTTTTACTCGATAGCCACGATATCACTCAGCAATGATTCTCAAGTTTTGATTTCTGGAGGTGGATTGTCAGGTTCTTACAGAGCCATACAGTTTCATTTTCACTGGGGGAACTTGTCTAACACTGGCTCAGAACATTTTATAAGTGGACAATCTTTTCCAATGGAGGTTAGAGGATTCATTTAATTTTTTATTTATTTTTTGTATGAAAGCTATGAAAGGTACCTGTTATATTTTAAAGAAGAAAACGTTTTATTTGGTCTTTCAATTTCACACAAAATACAGCAGTTTTACGTTGATTTGAACTATTCGAACGACAATGTAGAGATACGTTTCAAAGTATAAAGTTAAAAAATTGCAACAATAAAAACACCGACTTGTATTAAAACAGATTAAAAAGTTATAATTTATTTCCTTATCTCAGATCATACACTGATAGAAATAATATTGACTAAATAAATGTGTAAGCACCAGATGTAGTTGAATAATTAATCCATATTGCCAGTTACGCTTTTTTTAAATGTACGTCATCTTAATACTCATATGTGTTAATTTTTTTAGTAAAATAACAATATTAAAAAAAAGGAATTAATATTATGTTAATTTTCTTAATAGCAACGGACTAAATGTGTATAAAATAAATAACAATAAATATATCCAAAATATAAAGGTCTACATGGGCATTTTTTTATTACTAGTGAGAGAAAATATTGACTATTGTAATAATTTCTGAATAAACTGTAGGACTCTATGTGTGAAATAAAATATAAACTGTAGGACTTGATGTGTGAAATGAAATATAAACTGTTTCTACATTTTAGTTGAGGTGAACCAGCAATTTTTTTTTCCACACCCCATTAAGTCCCATCATTTAATTGTGTCGGGTGTAGAGCAATCAACCGTTCCCTCTCACCCCATTCATTCTATTATATCAGGTATAAGCATAAGAAATGTTATAAAGAAATACCAACACATTTTTTCTGCCTGTAGCCCAAGGCTAACCAAATCCACATCTGTTTTTATAAATGGTTAAAATTTGTATCATTAATTTTAGTTTTGATCTTTTTTTTTTGTTACTATGTTGTGTTTGTTTGTTGGCTGTTCAACTTGTAACAAGATAAACAGCATGAACTAGTTTATTCTTTGTGTAATATTTTTTCTCAACAGCTTCACATTGTACATTACAATACAAAGTATAGGGGCATATCAGAAGCTATTGCTCAGAAGGATGGTCTCGCTGTCTTGGGTTTTATCTATCTTGTAAGTTCATTGCAATATAATATTTTGAGTTTTAATTATTGTATCAGTTAATTATTGATGTTTTGTATTAAATACCTCACCTTGATAATTCTCAAGTTGGAACAAAATTCACTTAAGCAACATTTATGTGAATATTAAACACGTGACCATAGTGTCATCCAGTATTGTGATTTGTTTCTGACTTGAAATATTTTAAAATGAAAGTTATATATAGCCACAAATTGAGATGTAATTATTGTAAATATAGCCACAAATTGAGGTGTAATTATTGTAAATATAGCCACAAATTGAGATGTAATTATTGTAAATATAGACACAAATTGAGATGTAATTATTGTAAATATAGCCACAATTTGAGATGTAATTGTTGTAAATATAGCCACAAATTATTCTGAATAATTTTGTGGATATTCAACCTTTTTATCTAATTTATAAAGAATAAAAAAAATCTTTTATGAAGGCCTTGGTAAAACTAAAATAAATTTGTATTAATATTTGTTTCTGTTAATTATAGATATCAGAAGTGAACAATGCTAACTACACAAATGTAGTAGAGAACTTAAAGCATGTCCAGGTTAAAGGTAATACTTGCTATAATAATAGAAATACTGTGCATGAATACTGGAAGAATATTTCAAAAAATATTTCATTTCTCGGTAGAGGTTGATTACCTCTAAGAGATACATCATTTACAGCTCATTACACGAAGGACCAGCTAAGACTAGATAAGGCTCTAAGCTATTTGAGATATGGGGCTCTTTATAAGTCCAAATATTAATATGTCAGTGCAAAATATTTCAGTAGCAACCACTCACCAGGCCACTAAGCGATAGTTTGTGTAGCTACCTACGTAAATTCTGGACTGAATACTCGAACACTATGAAGTCAGCTTCTATAGCTAACTATAATAAACAGAAATATAAAATACAAAAATAATAAGTTTTTATTAAAAGGCACCAAAATTAAAATCTAAAAATAGTTTCTTAGGTCACTCACATTTGTTTAAAATGATCAATACTAAAGAAATTTTGTTAGCCCGTTTAGTATCTAAAACATTTGTGTTTAATTTACTGGTAGCTAGAAGCCATGATTAATATTTCTAAAAAGGAAACAGTATTCTTGATTCTTACTTTCGATCCTACTCAGCCGAAAATACTTGAGACTGCTATTATTATATTAAACTAGCAATCCCGCGGCGTAACATAAGCCGCAATATCAATCAATATAATTACTGTAATTATATTTTTAAATATGCAATCAAACAATATAACAGGCTGACATCTTCGGAAAAAATACATGGTATGCAAAGTAGAACTTTGACCTATCATGTGCAGACTTTATGGTCACTATCTGGTACCTTCCAGCAACTTGTTTTTTTTTTCATTCAGTTTCTAACAAACATATTTCGGGGGGGGGGGAGGGGGGGTTAATTTGCTTTGCTTATTTTTCTTGTTTGCAACAATTCGCTTTGTGTCTGCCTCAGTCCATCCTTTCCCCCATCACACTATAGTGTTTTTTTTTAGACTTGCTAAACCTAGCTTAAAATTCTTTTAGTATAACCTTCATCCTACAGTACCTACACTATTCTTTAAAGATAGATGTTGTGTAATGCGTACATATTCTGAAACAGTTATCATTTGTTTGTAATCTTTATTAATACACCAAGCAATGCAAATTAACACCCCCCCTCGAAATGTGTTTGTTAGAAACTGAATGAAAACAATAATCAATACAATACAAAAGCAAGTTGCTGGAAGGTACCATATAATATTACTTTTTTCTTCACACATAATTATATTATTAAATGTGTTTTTCTATTGGCAATAGAAGGTCATGTGTGTTTGAGGCCATGTTTAGGAACCGAAGGGCAATACGAAGGGGGCGAAATCGAAACTAACCTTCAGCACTATAAATAGCCTTGCAGGCTGATAGAATAATTACTGTTACCATTTGTTTGTAATCTATATTAATACACCATTTTTTTTTATTCTCAAATTGGAAATAGTTCAATATTACTTTTATCTTCACACATAATTGTATTATTAAATGTGTTTTTAGAGCATTTTCGAAAAAAATGTTCTATTGTCCCCGTTTTGTCTGTCTGTCTGTCTGTCCGTCATCACCCTAGATCTCAACAACCATAAGTCCTAGACCCATGATGTATATATCATTTTGTAGGTCTTGGCCTGCCATGTGTGCAGCAAAAGTTCATTTCGCGATCTGACCTCTGAGGGCCGTAAAAGGGGGCTTAGAAAGTACCGTTTTTTACTATATAAGCTATATTAACAAAGGAGCGCCATATATCTAAGCAACCATAAGTCCTAGACCCTTGATGTATATATCATTTTGTAGGTCTTGGCCTGCCATGTGTACATCAAAAGTTCATTTCGCGATCTGACCTCTGAGGGCCGAAAAAGGGGGCGTTTTAAGTACCGTTTTATTAAGAAACTCATCAAATGAAATAGTAAGTTTGTGTTCTGAGTTTAATCGAAAGTATCAGAGCTATACAACAATTGACGGAGTTTTCGGACGATTAAATGACTACAATTTCGAATGTTTTCAATTATGAGTCCTATTTCAGTAACCACAAACCACTTGTAGTTAGATTTGAGAGAAAATATTTTTTTTTCAAATATAAAGAAACGTCTTTATAATATTTTTTTACTGATATATGCATTACACAAGTGAATTTATAAACATTTCCAAAATTTACAAATATTTACTGGAAGCTAACAAACGTACTGATACATAACATAAAAATGCGCTAACACGTCCTGTGTCCAGAATGGAACAGGCTTAATTGCTTGTTTTATTTACAATAATCAGTTGACATAATGATATTTTATGTACAGCATTTCCGTGATTAAACGGATACAATACTGTTTAAAAAATTACTGGAGCTGTCTAGAGATGAAATATTATTATACAACCACCATCGTGTTCATATTGCTTAATATATTTTACCAAATAAAAGGACAAAACGTCATATAAGGAATTAAAATAATCCGGTTTTATAAAAGAATAAAAAAAAACAACGCGCTTGCTGTGGGAATTCCACAAATCTATAAATAGTATTTCATGCTGGTAAACAATGCGAGTTGTCGAACGTGGTTGACTTATAGTCTTGCTTGCTGTGACGTATTTCCGTCGTCTTCTTGAAGAGGAGAAATATATAGATAGATAAACATACTTTTGTAAATGCTGGATTGTTTTTCATTAAGAAGATTATTGTGATAAAGATTGCCTCAAACGATAATGCCAAACTGTCACAGCAAACAATATTTATAATTAGTAGCCATTACACAATTAGGGAAATAAACAATAAATATTCTTAAACACGTTGAAAAGATTTATAATTGCATCGGTGGAAATATATTTCTCTTTATATATAGAACAATATTAATACTAAAAAGTAAATGCAAATAAATATTTGGTTTCTCTTTTCATGAAGGCGATAGCAAAATATTGCACATGAGCAGCAAAAAGCCTAGACACTGATCAGCTAATGAGACATGTTTATTCTATTACTATAATCGAGTGAGTTCTGTTTAATAGCTTATAGCAAATTCACTTCTTACACAATATGATTCGAGCGAGGTAAATTAAAAATCGAATATCATGGTGATTTTTTATACTTATTTTTTCAATTACTAAATTAAAGTACACCAATAGATATTAAAAAGCTTATATCAGATGACCAATAAAACATATCAACTCCGTCACTGTATTCATTCGAATAATGTACTGCATGTTAAAAGCTAATACCAAGTTAAATTTTAAATTATAAAACTCATAGATTGTATCACTATTGTGGAGTTTGGAATATTCAAATGCTGATAGCATATTAACTTATAGCACTTATTGATTCTGCCACTCAATTTGATCTACATATCTGATACAAATTTTAAGAAAAAAGTTAACCGATCATAAGAAAATATGATTACGATCCCCTCAAGTCACCTAAACTTCCTAAGCGATTTATGTTTAGGCTGTTCGCCTTGATCATAAAATCACTTGAATAGGATGGGGAGAGGATTCTGACAATTTTAAAATACAGTAAACCTAACATGTGGTCTAAGCCTAGCAGCCTCGTAGCGTGAAAATTCTACAGCAGGGGCCAGGCATTCTACAGCAGGGGCCAGACAATAGCAGGGGGGCAGGTAATACATTTTACTAAGTAGAACAAATAAGCAGAGGGGGCCAGACAAAACGCAGGGGGGCCCGGACCATTCCCCCCCGCACGCTACTGGCCTGAAGCCTAGTAATGTCGTACAGTTTGCCCCCGTCTATACTATAACCTGGTCAGCCACGTGGCGACACGATTTATTTATTTTTTCAAGGGCAACAAAAAAAAAAACAACAACAGTTTATTGCTACAAACATTGCACAATATTAATACTACTAAGTAGTTGTTGTGTGTCTGTGAGTAACCCGCACCCGATGATTTTTACGTAAAATTAGAGAATGTTTGTCTTATTGAAACACATAAAAAGTTTTTTTTTTTTGGTAGTAGGAGGAATGCGAATCCAACATACAGCTCTAAAGTTTATTACACAAAAATTAACAGTTGTTTAGACGTTTTTTTTAAACAGAAATGTACAAGTTCTCGTGAAACTATTGGTCAGAAAGATTTAAGTAGTTGTAATATTATTCTTTAAATCCCTATTATTACTCGATCTTTTTTTATATTATTTATGAGTTGATACTAAAAAATCTTTGTTTAGATAATCCCTTTTTTTATCTAACGAAAAGCCAATCATTGGTCACTGATTTGATGTTAAAAAACAGTCTAGGGGTGGGTGGGAGATAGATAATGAGCCAGATCAAAAATAGAAGCTAGCGCAGAGTTCAGTGGGTACTGGTGGGGGGGGGGGGAGGAAAGGAATGTACACTGATGTGTCAAAAGCCAAGTCGTTGTAGGGTGTAATTAAACACGATGGTCAAGGTAGCAAGTGAGTGTGTGTAGCCGGGGGGGTGGGGGTAGAAAATGGCGAACGCACAAACCTACCCGTGTTGGTCATTAGCATTTTATTGCCTCTGGCTATTTGGGGAAATAAGGGTCGGGGGGGGGGGTCAGCCGCAAACGAGGATTTCAGTCTTTGCTATCTGTTAAGTGAGTGTAGGACAAAACCCCCAGCGGACAAAACCCCCACGGACTAAACCCCCACGGACAAAACCCCCAGCGGACAAAACCCCCAGCGGACAAAACCCCCAGCGGACAAAACCCCCACAATATTGTTTTAAGCCATTTATTGCAGCTACAATTTATTTTTTATTATTATTAGCTTTTAATTAGTTTAACTTTCTGTGACCTGCTTAGCGGGTGGTTTGTAAATCACATAAATCATGTAAATGAATTTGAATTTAAAACCTGTTTTTGTTGATCATAAATGCTCAATATGAAACATAGCCATGGTTATTATTTTATTTAGCACCTTTTAAAATTATTATTATGTCTTAATTAATTAAATTAAAAAAGTTCACAAAAAAAAGCTCTTGGGCGCCCCAGAACCATACGATCCACGGACCGATGCCGATTTGCGGCCCGGGGACCACTGCCTTCCAGTGTTGCCAAATATTAATCTATTTTAAATGTCGGATTTTTAGAGTAAAAAAAAGTTAGAATTGAACAAGCTACACTTTTTACATCTTTCAGGGCAATACAGCAGCCGACTATATCAAACGGCTAATAATGTATAACAAGAATGTGATGTAAAATTTGTAAGCCTTGTTTCAAATTGTGTCTAAAAGCTAAATTTACGAGGAAAAAAGAACTCTTAATGAGATATAGAAATTAAACACTTCAAATCGAGTACGCTCAACAATTCCTCCCGAACTAAACTTACATTCTCTTATATATGCTAGCTGGAAAAAGTATCCTATCATTCTCAAGTCACGTGTTTGTTGATTCCACCCCAATTCAATACATAATTAAGAGTTTGGTGAACACAGGTGTGAATAAAGGTGACTTTGCACTTCTCATGTTACTTGAATTCCTCCACACTGACACTATGTTTCTAAACCTTATTCAATTGTAGTACACCCCTAACCCTGAACTCATGAACTACCAACGTCTACGCATCTTCCGGAATTCTACTGTGACACTTTTGTCTTATTGTCTAAAATTCCCCTACCTGTTAAAGTTAATGGGTTCTGTCTCCTCTCTTTCACCCATCTCATATCGAATTACGTTAAACTGTCCCAACGCTTGCACTTAACTTTACCTATGCCCTGACCTACTTTCACTTTCTACATTTTATAATAAAGATTGGAGGGGGGCATATTACATTTTATAATAAAAGTAATGATAAATTAATAAATAATAATTTTTTTTAAGTGGGTGTTTTGTCCACTGGGTGTTTTGTCCGCTGGGTGTTTTGTCCGCTGGGTGTTATGTCCGCTGGGGGTTTTGTCCGTG
>JAGDYQ010000016.1:8916309-8960728 GCA_021962125.1 Bulinus truncatus | reverse complement strand
AACTTTTTCTAATTATAATAAAATTTAGTCCAGTTAAAAAAATGAAAAATATTTTTGTAATTATTTCATTGTTTAATAAATGAGACAATATGAGTAAGAGAGCGGTAATAGGCACTTTGCACAGGTTTCTTATAAATTAAGAGAGGTAAGTCTGAATAACTGTTACAAACTAAATGAGTTACGCCCCTTAGTTCAATGACCATTAGCAGTAAGTAACAAAAGCCAAAAGCTAAATTTGTAGCTTGACTAATAAAAAATAAGCAGAGAAAATTTAACATATTTTTAGCTAAATATCTTTGGAAAAAGTAGTAAAATGACATAATATATTTGCATTGATACCTAAATGAACCATAAATGTCGTCCAAACCCCTACCCCATTTTCAGTGTAACAAAATTTCAGTTTTACGAACAAATTTCAGGACCCCATCAATTTCGTTATTGCGACATTTCACTGTATTTAGGTTAACTTATACAAAAAAGCTAATATGTGTATCATCATATCATTCTGTACTTTATTTTTTTTGCTTGTGCCAGTAAACTACATAAAACACATCAATTTCAATAATACATTTTTAAAATTTTCTTGGAATAGATTAAATTTGAGATATGTTTTCAGGTTATATACCTTTCCTATAGACACTTTTTTCCTAAAGTTTGATTTTGCCTTTTCACATTTTGCAATTTTAGCACAGCCTTGACAATCAACTGATTGTACTATTTCTGGACTTACAAATTGATGAAGAAGACTTTCTAAACTTAATGCTCCCTGGTTAAAAAAAACAAAACATCAAACAATGTAAACTAAGTGACATATATATATATATCTAAGTGACAAATGATAATGTTGTATTTTTCAGAGAAATCCTGTAATGAATAATAAAAAAAATTGTATGTATAAATATAAAAACAATGTAATGGCCTTACTAAGCATATGCAAAGAAAACAAACTGGTTAAAAACTACATGAGAATATAAGAACTATACTACCCAGTAATTTCTTGGAAAACTAAGTGTCAGACTATCAAACACATCATACTTCACGGGAGAACGTGAACCACAGGACAAACATTGAAGCTGGCTAGCAAGAAGTCCTCGTGCTGGTTGTTCTACAGCTTTCAGGGGTAGAACAGGAAGCAGACTCTTACTTCTCGTTCTTGCATGTTGTTCAGACTGGTAAACATTTTTGGGATCCTTAAAAAAAAATTGGTGAAAATGGCTTTATGTTGTCATGGGAAAAAGGATTTAGTTATCTACAATGAAAATATTATTTTCACTGATGTGTTCAAAATCAAATACCTATTAATGGTTTATTTTATTCTAATTTTTTTTATTTTTAAGAGAAAGACTGAATTAGATAAAACTGATATGTATTTTCCAATATATAGAAGTTTCGTTTATTTAGTACCAGCTGTGGCAGTGTGGAAGAGTGCTCAAATACTAACCGAAAGGTTTCAGGACCTTAAGTCCACCCAGCTTATAAATTAGTACCTGACATTTGTTGTGGAAAGTTTAAGTGGCGGGGCATTGTACAAACCGAAAAATCCCATCGAATAGCTTAGACAACAGAAACAGATGAGCTCTACTTCGTCTGAAACCAATGGTTTGTATAGCCATTATAAGGGGGAAACTTTTAGAGGAAGATTAAGGGAAATAAATCTGACATTTATTTCCCAATATGTAGAAATTTCATTTAATTAGCACCAGATGTATACCCAGCACTGCTTGGCAAGTAGAAGTGCCAAGTGACACACCTTCATTATATATATATATAATCTTTAACTTCTGCTTAAAAAAAATTTTTTGTTTAATTGCTGTAAAAAATTTGTTTAATTCACGTCCACTTTTGGTAATGTCTTAACCATTTAGTTACCAACCCGTGAACCCTTCCCAATATCCGGGTTAGGGGAGATAGCTCTATCAATAAATTGGATTTTAAATTTGTAACCATTATTTCTAAAAAGTCTTCCATAACTTTCAAAATAATGTGTAATATACCTAAGGCAATGAAATAAAGTGCAATTGCTAAAAAGTAAAAAAAAATCTTTGTATGCAGCCTTCTAAAAATAATTAAAAGTATTAATTAGAACATTATAAGAATTAATTATATAACCTGTAAATGGTATGTGTCAAACAAAGACAATACTCTTGGATAACTGGAAGTTTCTTCCTCTAAAGTTTCTGTCAGTACATGGAAAAGTTCATGGGCATCCTGAAAACATACATTTAAAGAAACAAATATTATTATAAAAAATACAGAAACCCAAGTCTAAAAAATGAAATAAGCTGAAAATAATGAAGTAAACATTAGTGATACCTCAAAATCTCAAAAACTGGAAATCAAAACCAAAATTCAAACTTAAATTTTGAATGTATTATTAAAAATCAAATGACTGGCACATTTGAATTTGTGTTTGGCCCTAAAAGACTAGTAAAAACATTGTCTAAGACATTCATTGTCAATTTTATGTTTAAGTTATTGATTTAAAATTTCCTTTTTTTTTAATCCAAATTTTACTTTTAATTATAATATTCACTTTTTAAATCTAGAGTTTGTATTTTTTAAATCAATGTAAAAAAGTAAATTTTAATGGTAACCAGATGCTGATGTTACAAATGAATTATTTTTAAAAAATATGATTTATCTACCTGCTCGTCAGATGAAATGACCCACTGTTTCGCTCTCAGTATACGAAAAACATTACTTGGGTTATAAGGATCTGACGCATCATTTACATCATTATTAAGAACTGTTTAAAAAAAAGGGTGTTAAAAATATGCTAAATCAGCAATGAACTGTATTTTACTATTAATGCTGTCAGGAAAGTAAACATACCTTGCAGAATGCTGAATATTGTACTAGATAACAGTTTTTCATGATTAGCTTTTGAACTTGTTGCTGAACTATACAGCCAATTGTAAAAGGAAGGGCAAGCTGCCCATGACTGAAGTAATGAATTGAGAAAACAGGAATTCCCAATGTTGATCAATCCTCTGCATTTATCTAATTGAAATTGTGAAAAAATAATGTTTGATTATAGTGACTTTTGAAAAGTATTCAATCAATACAATAAACACTTTAAAGAAGATTAAAGTAGAAAATTATTATGTTAATTGAAAAAATAAGTATGCATAAATCATGTTTCCAAAAAAAATATTATTAATACTTGAAAATCTCACCGTTTTCAGTGCAGAGGTTACAAATAAAAGTGTGCATTAAAGTGCAACATTTATGCCATCACTAACATACAACATTCTGTAATATTATATATCTAATGTATACTATTTCATGCAATATGAGTGAGAGAAAGTGAAAAAGAGAGATAAAAAATATTTTCCCGTCTTATTTGTGCATTACATTTATTATAGGTATGATATAAGATATTTAGGCAATGTTTTTCCAATGTTTAAATTAAACTGTAAATGTATTTTGCTAAACTTTTTGTTTTTTTAGAAATATTGTACTTGGAAATCAGCAACTGAAGAAGCCAGTCTTATAAAAACGGGGCAATATGACAGTAAAATATAAAGGCATGAAAACTAGCTTTTTGGAATAAGCTGGTAAAATTATTGCCATGTTCAGGTCATTCTCTTAACTTAGTAGTAGAGGCTGGTGTAACTTGTTGCATCGAGGGAATCAATTTTTGTAGTATTGCTCAAGAACTCTACACTTTTGAATTTGACTTACAAACTATAATGTGGGATCAAATTTTACAACGAATGAATGCAGTTTCCAAATCATTGCAAAGTGCAACTATTATTCTATATACATGTTCTGAACTTTATTCATCTCTTGGTGATTATCTTCTTGGCTTAAGACACTGGTTATTTAGAAAAGAGATGCCACAGAAGGAAAGTACTTTCAGGTGAAAATCGCTCAGAGGAATTTAAGTTGAGTCTACATGAAGTGGGATGGATGGCCGAGTGGTGTAGATACTCAGTTGTTGACCTGAGAATCCTGGGTTCGATCCTCTGTGAGAACCATGGGAATTTTTCCAGATGAAATTTGTTTCTAAGGCTAAGGAAACTTTACAACATGAAGTAAAAAAAAAAGTCCCTTAAGCCCCTAAGGGCTCATTGGGGCAGATGAAGTGTAGAATTTATCTGTTTCAGTAACCTCTGCATATAAATGGATTGCGTGGTTAGCACAATACCCAACCGCCTTTACTCTCCCAACTTAAAATCAGGTACCCATTTAAAGCTTTGTGGACTTGGGGACTTACACCAGGTTACACCTGAAAAAATCCCAAAGTACTCCCTGAGGTTAGGTTTAGAACCCAGGACTTGTCGGTCGACAGTTGAGCCCTCTAAAACGCACGACCACTCATCCCCTAAGTGAAGAGCTTAAGACAAATGTTTTCTTAAAAAGAAAAAGATGAATGCTACCCGGAATTAAATGACAAATTTGGATTTTTAACAGACACGAAAATAAATAAAGATAGACTTAAGATTTGTGTTGATCGTCTGGTGGAAGACTACACAGAAGACATCGACAAAAATGTGTATGCATAGACTTGCCATACGTCCCGGTTTCGCCGGGACAGTCCCGGATATACTGGGTTGTCCCGGTGTCCCGCCTGGTTGTTGAAATTGTCCCGGTTTAGATTCAGGGCACTGATTCTTGTAAATAATTGAGCAAAATTATTAGATCAGCGAATGATTAATCTGCTCTTGTGTGATCAGTAACATTTTGGTAAGTAACACAGTTACTTTGGTGTGCAAAGTTAACTTCGGACTTAGCTACAATGAATTTTATGAAAAAATTAAAGAGAAGAAGGACTTATTGAGAAAGGTTCACTCAAGTGAAAAATACGAGTGGTACAACAAGTAGAAAACTGTTTTGTTTTGTAAAAATATCATGTTTGTGTAACATTATGAATAAAATAACAAAGATTATCTATTCTATATTTTTTAAGTGTTTTTTACATTACTGTTTTCATACCCCCCCACCCTTGAAACTGACATCCCTAAACCTAAAGTAAAAAAGACAGAACTGTCCCGGTTGGTCCGTGAAAAAATATGGCAACCCTATGTATGCAGAACATCTAAATCTTTATTTGAAAGATCATTTCAATACTCAATTTCCAGAATTGTCTAATTTGGATTTGTACAAAATTATTAAGGAAAAACAAAAGGAAAGCTGCATTTCTAATACCGAGATAATTTTTAGAATTTTCATATGCGTCATGATATCTAACTGCTCTGAAGAGAGGTAATTTTCAAAATTAAAATTTAAAAAAATGATTTGTGATCAATTTTGTCACAAAAACGTTATATAATTTTACATTATTATCAACTAACACTGGCAAAATGAAATCAATTGATATTGATTCATTGATTAACAATTTTGTTGATGGAAAATACAGAAAAGAGATTATGTAGATTGTAAACAATATTATAAAAATAAAATGAGTATTATATTTTTGGAATTAAAAAGCTTAGAAATATTTTTTATTTTTCAAAATGGGGCCTCAAATTTTTTTGCCTATGGCCTTTAAAATTGTAAATTCGACTCTGATTATGGGGTTTGCAATTTTCCGGCCATCACATGATCTGGCATAGTAAACAATATTTATCCGCAATAAAATGAATGATTATAGATAATTTGAGCTCATTTGAGGCAGCACGTTCCATGATCTGCCTCTTTGGACAATCGAAGTGGTTCTCGGGCTGGGCTCATGGGGTGAACGGAGTTAACGTCCGAAAGTTTCTGGAGCGGCCGTCCAAAACTGACCCGTGGTGGAAGCTCAGGCGTGTCGAGCAGGCACTAATTGCCCAGTTCCGGACTGGGCACTGTCCTATTGGCGCGTACTTTGGGAGGTTGAGGCCCAATGTCGACACCCTTTGCAGACACTGCAGGGAAGTGGAGGAAACCGTGATCATTTGCTTTTCGAGTGTCCCGGACTGGCGGACCACAGGGTGGACCAGTCCGGAGGCTTGCTGGCCATCGGGCTCCATGGCAGTCTCCAGATGTTGAGAGACACAGCAAGTCTGATCTCACGGGCTCTAAGAGACTAAGTCTCAGCCCGCAGATTACTGAGAGAGTTCAAAGAGAGAGATAATTTTAGGACTAATGAAAAAAAAATTTTTTTTTAAATTGCATAGAATTTAAGTAAAAATATGGTTTATTTTATTAGTATATTTAAGGCAGGTATCTAGCATTGGCAGTCTGCCTTTTGGGAATGTCTGAATGTCATTGCACAACTAAAGTCTAACACTACTGTATCTTCCAATAAAATATTTCATTATTAGATTTAGAGATGTATTATAGCTAAAAAGGTAATAATTAAATTAAATTATAAAATGTTTGTCCAGAGTATAAAAAATGAATTTTTTTGCTAGACTCTATATCAGTCTTGTTAAGTCCACTATAGACGATTTCACATCTTAAAACATACTGTACCAGTTTTAGATTGCTGAATGAGCGATCAGATTACAGAAAATCTGACATATTACTCAGACAAATATGCAGATTAGGAAATTTCAAAATTTAATTGGTTCTTGTTTTAAAATTGTAATCCATAGTAATCATTTAGTAATGGCTAAAACTGCCAAAAAATAGCTTGCATTTTTAATATTTAAATATTTTAGACACCACAAACTAATTTCATTTATTGAAAATTACATTTCTATTAAGTCAGTTACTTGTGATAGACATTTATTGTTGTTTTGAAACAAATCATTGATCCTTTAGTTCATTTTCCAAAAGATTGACCAAGATTGTCCATGTAAAAAAAAATCTTCAGACTTTTCACTTCACACACCCCCTTTCCTTCCCCCTCCATGCCAACAGCTGTCAAACTTCCTTTAGATGAGCAAAAGTGACAAAGGCTGATGTTTTAATAAGGCAAAGAAAATTGAAAAAATATTTATAAAATATTTAACTACATAAATTCATAATATTGAAGTCTTATAAACTAAGGTTATGAAATCAAAATATTTATGTCTCGCTAGAGTGGGTAGTCTTTGTCTAAATTAATGCTAATATTCTTTATCATTGTCTCCGTGTAGCCTAAATAATACAATCAAATTAAAAAATTAATTGATACTTATGACGTATGTAACTGTGTATGTTATTAGTTTTTACTATCAATATCAACTACTACTATCGAGTATCGTACTGACCTTTCGGACGCTTTTTAGATGGACCCCAAAAAATATAAGCACCAGTCAAGGCAGCCAGAATAGTCCCACCAAGCCCGAATAATACGTTGAATCGAGGAATCATGATTCCTTTTTTTTTTTTTTAATTTAAAGAAATTAATTATAAAGCGTTGACTCTTTTATTGCCATCATCCACCATTTTATAGAAAGCTCAAATGTAATAATGCCAACTATCAATGTGCAGAAAGCCTAAATTAACGTTAAATAGTAAAACATTTTTTTTTAAATTAATGATTAAAATATAAAAAAAAAAATCATGTGCATCTGTTAAACAATTTTTAGCTCTGCGTAATATAATTAAGTCTGTTTTTTCAAGAGTCATTGTAATGATAATGTGTTGTTTCCCAGACCCAAAGAAGTGAAAATTAGCACAGTTGATAGACTATTTTTTTCGAAGTGTGGACTGATGAAATCATGGAAGAAGAGACAATAAAAAAAAAAAAGCTTCTCAAAATAGAATATACTAGTGAAAATATATGAAATAGAATATGTTCTTTTATGAATGCAGTGACTTGTCAAGACGTAACAAACAAAAATATGATGTGTAATTATTTTTTTTTTAAAATTATTATTTATCCTAGCCTTGTTAATCTACCGCTGTATTTTTCTGAATATTCTCTCTTGCTGCTAAGCTGCTCAGCTCAACCTTTACCCCGTGAAAAAAAAAATTAAGAATTCAAAAAAAATGTAATTATTTAAAAAGTTATAAATACAGAGAAACGATCATACTTTAAAAATGTTTAATTGTTTGTGAGTCAATGTTTTATGTATATAATATTACAATTTTACATTATTATATGTCAATGTAAAATGATTTGGTCTGAGTATGAAAGTTTAACCGGCAACATTAGTTAAAACTAGTGGAACAGGTTTTAAACAAAGTCAATGGAAAATAAAACTATGAATAAACAAACGATATTACTATTTTTACCTGTACGTAGGGTTAAAATCTTGTTTAGGTATGCTGGGTTGGGTTAAGAACACCGGGCCCTTAGTATTTATCAAGGGGTGTTGCTAAACTGAAGTTATTAATATAACCCTTTAGCTTAATTTTATTTTACGATCTTGACGAGGAAAAAAAAAGAACATACAGAATAATAAATGTGTTACAGCAAAATTCATTAAATTCGATACGTGCACAAAGTGATATATTTGTAAGTAAATATTTACTGTGCGTAGTATACATACTATGCCGTAATAATGATAAAGATTATTGTCTTGTGCCTACAGCATTTGTTTTAATTTACCATTTAAAAACTGATTTTAATATATATATACATTTGCAATTGAAGTTAATTTTGGCATAGTTTCGTTTGCCATTATATTGTTTTATAAATTGTTAATGATATTGATAGTATCTCTAATCTTATTTAGGTGTATTGAAAAATAATTTTGCATACAATCAGACATTAATGAATATAATGTAATTATTTTGATTTGCTTTCATTTACTGATTTTACAGAGGATAGATTAGTTATGAACTTATGTAAATTAGAAAGTTTCAGTTTAGAGTTCTTATTAATCTTAACCCTTAAAGGAATCAAGCATTCTATAATGTTTGTCTTCTCATTTAAATTATAACCCACCTAGGCTAAAAAACACAATTATTATAAAATGTAACTAAACTTAGGGCATACGCAATACATAAATATTGTCCTTGATATTTATACTGCAATTGTATATTTTATTCCTATCTAGATAACTAATGATTGAGCTGTGGCTTTTTGTTGGTGCAGCATTGATTGCTGTCAGCCAGTCACAGAATGTTGCTCAACAAATCTGTACATTTAATGAGGCAACATCTGAAACGAGCATTCCTACTGCTAATATAATATTAGGGGGGTTGTTCGAAATGAGAACTAAAGGTAGTAATGGACTTGGATGTGGATCTTTAGATTCAGGTAAAAATGATATTTTTAATAAATAAATGTTTTAGGTTTGAAACCTGCTTTTTAATTTTAGACTACAGAATCCAGTGTTATATCTGAATGAGAGTTTAAGGTAATAATTTAGAGCATCTGGACAGATATGTTAGAGTTTTTTTAATACAGCACAATGCCTAGCCACATTTAATTCTCCTGCTAATTTCAAGACAAGTGTTCATGGTCAATGGTTTGGCACTCTACTACACAAACGTATGTCGCCTTGTAACTTGTTATTGAGTTCCTCATAATGTAAGGTTTAATGAAAATTTTGTTTGGGGTGCTGCTGAAAATTCTGGAAATAATGTTTTTAACAAACATAAAATATTGATTATTATTCACAAAGTGTTTTATCACATACTTTTACAAGGGTAGTTTTTTATTTTTCCAGGCAATATGCAAGTGTTTGAAGCAACAAGATATGCTTTGAGTTTACTGAACAATTATACAAATCCATATTTAAATGGCATCTCATTTGGTAAGTCACATTTCTTTTTTATTTACAGCATATTTCATTTAGCTGTCCATTTTTAAAACAAAAAAAAAACATGGATTTATTTTTGTGTGAAACAAAATATATTCATGAAGTATTAAAGCAGGTATTAAGGTTTGTTTTTCTTCCAAAAGAAAAAAAATCATAATTAGATATATATAGAAAAGTTGCATTTTATTTTTAAATAAATAAATTTTCTTTTAATTAGTATTATAGGTTACATACCCTTTCATATGTCTCATATTTGAACTTTTTTTTTTCTGGAAACAAATACACATTAATCATGCAATCAACATATAAAAATATTTCTTCTTTACCATAGGACTATGTTAAAAAAATAAAGTACAAAATGTTATTTAGTCTTATGAATATAATTTCAAACATTATTGTTGTAATATTGTAAAGTTGTAATTTTACAAGTATTTCTCAATCCTCAGGTTTAAAAGCATACGATACTTGTTTCTCATCAACTCGAGCTGTTGGTGCTTTAGAAAGTTTGTTTCCCCAGCTGGCATCCAGTAGTTCTTTTTGTTATGCTAACTCTCCTCTCTTACTTGGCAAGTATTCTAATTAAAGCAAACTGCATTTTATTTTGTTTTGACAGCTTTGAATTGATTCCTTTTCTTATTCTTTAGTCATTTGTATTTAAAAAATATATTTTATTGTAAATATTTTTGTTTAAAAGATTTCTAGACATTGTTATTATTTACACAGTTTAGTGGATTGATTTTTGTTATCTTGGAAAATTTAGGAGCGGTAGGACCACTTTCAAGTAATACAGCCACCTCAGTTGCAGACTTAGCTGGTCGTTTTGGCATCAGTATAGTATCACCTAGGGCAAGAGATCCAGTGCTAAGTAATAAAAGCAAATATCCAACTTTTACTAGAACTGTACCATCAAACACAGTTTTCGCAAAGGTTTTTAAAAATTTGATTTCACTTTACATAATTTAAATCTCAAAGTAATGTAATAATAATTATTCTTTCATTAAAAGAAAATTTAACAGATCGGCCAAATAGAAATGTTTCATAGATTTGTATTTGTACATTTTTCAGGCTGTTGCAGAGCTTCTTGTACAGCTACAGTGGCAGAATGTGGCAGTTATCTATGTCAATGATGCTGATGGCAAAAGTGGATATCAACAGCTTCTACAGGCTACGTACACCAGAGGGCTCTGCATATCCAATGCACTAGCTCTGGATGACTCAATGAGTAAAACAACATACAAAACTGCTATCAGTAATTTTGGATTGAACAACTTCAAAGTAGCTATAGTGGTAGCATCAGGTGGACAAACCCAAGTTATTCTGGAAGCGGCTAATGAAGTACACATACAATTCAGGATATTTTAGTATTTTTAGACTTAACACTTTTAAATAAATTGTGTTCCTTTATTTGTTATTTTTCTCACAGGTTATTCTAACTTCAAGCAACATCCAGTGGATTCTAAGTGATTTGGATATTACTGTTGATCAGAGTCAACTTGCACAGTCCCATGGTGCACTAGTAGTAGTTCCAAAATTTCCTAAAATATCAGGTTTTTTAGAATATATGATTCCACGTCTTACCAGTCCACAGAATGTCATGGACAATCCTTGGTTTAAAGAGTGGTATGTTAAAAGACTTTCTTAGATTTTTTATCTTTAAAGACAACTTATACCATCAATACTGCTTTGAAGCAGTTTTCCTTGTTTAGCTCCATTTTCTACATGTACATCCTTAATTTCAAGTTAAAAGCTTAATCTTATAAGACACAAACCACTAAATCATTAAATGTTAACTTTATTGTTTATCACGCTAAATCTGTCTAATACCTTCACGAATAAACTCTATTAGTTAATTCAACACTTCAACACCTTCACATCAGACAGACATCGTCAGAAAATAGAACGTATCAAAAACTATTAAAGAAAGTAAAAGTTAAATTGAAATAATTAATAATGCAATCTTCCAATAAAACAGAAAAGTGTAAAACACAAGAATAAACTAGTTATGTGACAAATCATTAGAAACTCAATAATTGGTACTTTTTGCTATAATCAGAATTGAATAGAAGGATTTTCAACCTAATTTAAGCTTCCTGACGTCATTAGTATACATAGTAAGTAAAGTAAAGTTCCCTTAGCCCTACTGGGCCATCAGGGCAGATGAAGTGTAGAATTCATCTGTTTCTATAACCTGGGCATATGAAGGGATTGTGTGGTTAGCACAACGCCCAGCTGCCCTTACTTTCCCAACTTAAGTCAGGTACCCATTTAAAGCTGGGTGGACTTGTGGGACGTCTTTGCATCAAATAACACCTGGACAAATTCCATGGGTCTCACAGAGGATCGAACCCAAGACTCTCAGGTCGACAGTCGAGTATCTACACCACTCGGCCATCCGTCCCACAGTATACATAATGGTAGACGAATAACAATACTATGGTATTGGTGAAATTTGTGATGTCATCTGGGGGCATTGTGTTGTATTAGCATCATTACGTCTTAAGTTTAGTGAGATATCTATTCATATATTGATAAACAACATGAAATTACATTAGTGCACAGCCTGACACCTAACAATACTAGTAATATAAGATCGCTTTATTATGTGACATTTGAGATGTGTTTTGTTTTAAGATACCCACATCACACCATGTCTTTGGATCAGCATTACCATTCTTGTGCATTAAAGGGACTGCACATTGTATATGTGATATATTGTCACTTGACATGTTTGTATAAATGGTGGTAATTGTATGACAATATTTGTTATTGTATGAGTGAAATGTGTGTGTATCAGTGAGTCTGCTTGTATCCCCTGTTAATAGATTAATTATTTCAATATTTGGGGACCATATATTAGGCATTTTATGGTAATGATACACCTATAACTCGCTAAATTGCAGCTCTTTATATAGAATTTCGCCATTAAAAATTATGGCACTGTTTTAAGTTAAGGCCCAAGTTTGGAAAAAAAAATTGACTAAATTGCATTAAAACCAATGAACCCGAAGTTAATTTTCTCACAGAAATCTGACAAAATATATTAAACTTAGCGCAAGTCATCTTGATTTTGAGATTTTTAAAAATCTCACCCGTGTAAATTATTTGTTAAAAATCTCACCAGTGTAAATTATTTGTTAAAAATCTCACCAGTGTAAATTATTTGTTAAAAATCTCACCAGTGTAAATTATTTGTTAAAAATTTCACCAGTGTAAATTATTTGTTAAAAATCTCACCAGTGTAAATTATTTGTTAAAAATCTCACCAGTGTAAATTATTTGTTAAAAATTTAGTACAAGGCTTGCATGTCATTGACAACACTTTCCTTACCTTGGACACTGATTGTAGCTCAAACTACCTTCACCTTATGGTCAAAAGCTTCATTTTGTGTCTCACGCACACCTATGGCATTTAAAAATAAATATCAAATCTAACATTTATTCTTTTAAAGAAAATTTCTGGTTTTTCTATTAGGGATATTCAGATCATTCGTTATAGTCCTATAAATAGCTTTAGATTTAAACTAAAATTTTGTTAGTGTCAAATTGACTTAGTGCCAATGCTCACTCTGCTTATACTTGTTTTTAGTAAAAACCTTTTTGTTTCTGATTTCATAATTTAAATTCTAGATGCCTTTGTTATTGTATTGTATTTTTTAGCTTGTACCATTGATTTGTTAATTATAAATGACAAAAGTCAGATTTTTTCATTGCTTACATCTTGATTTCAATTTCAGTCATAATAGTTGAACCTAATAGTTTTTTTTTAAAATACTTTTTCTCCAGTAGTAATAGTTTCATTGTAAATATAATTCATATTTAAGACCTTCCTGTTAGCAGTCTACCGCAGAGTGTCATCAATCTAGATGTAGTTGCAGAAGGGGGTGGTTGCCTTAGTAAAAATAAACTAAGAAATTTTAGGGTCCCTGGAGTGAGGAAAACATTGCATTAAGGAAAGAGCTAATATTTGTTTTAAAATAGAAGAGATGATAATTTATTTATATTATGAAATTATGAATAGTTGGTCTTAACAGAACTTTCAACATATATGTAAATATTTTCACTACTTTATATCAGTCCTGTGGTTGGTTACGTTATATATTAAATATTCCACTAGGTACTCAACTGTCTACAAATGTTCAATTACTGCATCAAGCAATACATGTCCTCCAAAATCATCAGATGCTGTTCGAAGCAGTTTTATTCAGAGCCCATGGGTAGTCCCAGCCATTAAATCAGTGTTTGCATATGCTGAGGCTATACGCTCAGTATGTGCCAATAGTGGAACAGTTTGTGCCAGTCTAAAAAGTATGACTCCTGCTAATTTCGGCACAGTACTACGTAACATTGATTTTACATTTCCTGGTGATTTCCCAGCAGCCGAGATGAGGGGCCAAAGAATCAAATTTGATGCTAATGGTGATTCAGAAATGTCTGACTACTCTGTTCTTAATTACCACAACAGAACAGGTCCTGCCTACACATTTGAAGAGGTATTTTAAGCTTTAGTTTTTGTCATCAGGTAATTAGTTAAAATCCCATTTAGATGGACGTGAAAGAGATTTTTATTTATCATTCCCAGATTGGTAGCTTTACATCAGATTCATTGACCTTGACCAAACAACCTACCTTATATGACTCCTCAAAAAACAATATTCTCACTAATAACTATACTGCAACTTGTCTCAACTTGGGTTGCCAGAATTGCCTTCTGCCTCAAAGAGATGTTCTGTTTCGTTACAAACAAGGAGACTTAGAAATCGCCACTCTTGCTCAAGCTCACAGCTCAGGACGTTCTCCTTTCACCTGTGGTGTTGGTGTTGTGCCACGTCTGGCTTCACTTGTAGCTGCTGAATGGGCAGTTTCTAGTTACAAAACAAACAACCCTGGAAAGCTGAGTGGTGTTTCTCTTGGTTTTCTCGTAGCTGATATTTGTCCTGACAGCTATGTGGCCAAAGGATTCTTAACTGATCTGTTGAGTGGCAACAATCGTTTAGTGGATTCATCAGGAACAGTCATTACATCTAATAGCATACAGGCATTTGTCGATCTCACAGGTTAGATAGGCAAAATGCCTCATCAAAAGTTAAATTCATAAATTGTTCATTAAGTTTTATTATCAAGCATTAGACTATGTTAATGTTATTTTAGTTGAACCCAAATGAAAACATGAATACGTCTGGACAGTATAAATTTCTATTTCAGAGAGTGATGTCACCAAAACCGTTAGCCCTATTTTGTCTAGTTACAAGATTCCTGAGATAGAAATTATTGGCACTACTCCCTCTGTTTCTAATGGAGCTTCAACATCCTATTTCTCACGAGCTGTTCCAAATGATGAAATTTATTACAAAGCTGTTTCTAGTCTTCTGCAGAGAATAGGATGGAAATATGTTCAGGTTTTTTTTTTCAATAATTGGTTTATTTATTTAATACCTATGATGTGTACCTATTTATCTAATACCTATGATGTGTACCGATTTATTTAATACCTATGATGTGTACCTATTTATTTAATACCTATGATGTGTACCTATTTATTTAATACCTATGATGTGTACCTAATCAAAATTTAATGTTCAAGTCTTTATTTATGCTTTGTTTTAATATTATTATAAAATATTGCACACTACAAGTTAAAAATGTTTATCACAGGTAGCCACACATTCATCAGGTATATATAATGAAATGACTCAACTGTTCATCAAGACAGCTGCAAGGTAAATAACATGTGTCATACAATTTCATCACAATTCAAAATATGACTCCACCATATTCTTTTTGTGAAAAAAGAAACTGTTCATACTTCATAATTTTTTTTTTACTAAGGAATAAAAAATTGTGACTTGTGCTTAATGTATTTTATTTACTTTGTCAACAGCTACGGTATTTGTGTAGTTAATGTGGCTAGTGATTTTGACAGCAGTAATTATAACAGCCTGCTCACAGAATTACTCAGTGTCTCTGAAGCTCAAGTTGTTGTAATCATTGGTAGTGTAAATGATATCAGGGGATTGCTTGGAGCCATAAGTGCCAGTGGTAAGCAACAAACCAATCAGAATGCATCTTCACGCATTCTCTACCACACTCTAGTCCTCACTGTGACAGCAATTTTTCTGAGCTTATCTTTTACACTGCACCCTCTTTGATTAAATCTATTGTTATAACTTGGATGGTCCAACTAAATAAAGATAATCTTATACCAACTTAAACAGGAATGAATTAGCTTTACAACGATTTGATAATTAGTGATGATAAATTTATTATAACAAAGTTAGCTCAGATATAGTAGGGTTGTCTCTGAAAACACATCATCAATATTTTAAAAAACCAGTAGAGCAAATCTAAAATATATCTTAATTATAATCTACAATCAATTCATTAGCATCAAGTAAAATTTCAATCAAATGGAATCAGAAATAAAAAAGAAATAAACAAAACAGTATGGCAGAGCTAAATGGTGTTTTCTTATGTGGAAATCGATGAAGAAACTTGACTTGTAAACAGTCAAAAATCATAGGAAACTCATTTTTTGTATCTTTATTTTTAGTTTCATTGAAAGCACCGGATGTACTAAATATAGATATGGGAAACAAACAACATTCTTACTAAAAGTAAAATCACATTTTAGCTTTATCATCAGTTAGTCTGAAAAGCATGATGAAAATTATATTGGTTGTGTCTTACATCTTATCAGGTAAAGTTGATATGCTTCAACTTGTTGCTGGCACGGATGAGTGGGCAAGGAATCCAGAGTTAATACAAAATCTAGAGGCTGCATCAGTGAATGCTATTGTTGCAGAACTGCAAATGGATCCCAATACAAGCTTCAACAACTATCTAGCTGGTCTAACTCCAGCAGATATACTGTCTAATTCATTTCTACGAGAGCTTTTTGAAATTAACAACAAATGTTCGCTTGATGTGTCAACCAGAGCCTTGTACACTAGAATGTGTACTTTAGCTGATAACAATCTAAATTTTTATCAGGTGGGGTCTTTTTATATTTTACTTTTAAATATCAGAAAAATGTATTTTTAATAATTAGACCCGCAGTTGATCAGTTACTTATAATTTCGTTTTAGATTATTCTGTGGCTTGCATTAATCAGTAAACTTGTCAACAGTATAAACTTGTCAACAGTATAAACTTGTCAACAGTATAAACTTATCAACAGTATCAGCTGTTTAGAGACAAAGAAATTTTTTTTCTTTTTCAATGCACACTAGATTTATTTTTTGGTGTAAGAAACGTAAATTGTCAGAAATTTTTTTTAGTTATATTAATTGGATTAAATTGAATAACCTTATTGCCTTGTTAAAAAAACTATATAGATTATCAGGATAATTTTTATATGCAATACACGGTGTCACTAGTTTATAGATAAATTATTGTCCTCTAGGGAAGAACTCCATTTGTGATTCAAAGTGTTAATACTGTGGCAGACAAATTGCATGAAGTTATCCAGGAAGTTTGTAACACATCAAGCTATAATGGTTTGTGTGCAACCTTCCGCACTGCTCCTGACATTGGTTTACGCCTAGATGCTAAACTTCAGAATGTAGCCACTTTAAGCAGTGGTTATGGCATTAGAAATGGGGAAGGTGTCTCTGACTACATCTTCTATGTCTATAAACAGGGCTCATACTCACAGGTAAACCTTTATTTTTATTGACTAAAGCCTGTGATCTTTATCACGTTATCTGTATCATCATGGACAATATAGGATACTAGAAGCAAATTTGCAAGGTCTGAGAATTATGTGCATATTTCAATAATTGCTCATTAATATAAAAAAAAAACAAGTAGAGCTTTTTTGAAAACGAGAGTATTTTCAGAAATGTCCATTATAATACTTGAAACAATTATTTAGAAAATGAAGTAATAAATAAAAGAAAAAAACATTAACATCATTTCAAGTCTTCTAAATATAAATAGGTGTTTATTTATTAAACAAAGAAATAAACATTATTTTTTTTTATTTTAGATTTTTGAGGTATACAACTAAAATATCTGTAAGCCGTGAGCTACATTTATTGCCTTAGATGTTGGTTAAAATTGTGACTTAGATGGTTTCACATATTAAATACCACTTAAGACTGTAAAAAGCAAAGCAGTTAGCCCTTTTGTTCTATCTGCACATTTTCCTTTCATGAACTTTACCAGGCATACATTCTAGATGTTACATAGCTGTCCTGTTGTTACATTCTAGATGCTACATAGCTGTCCTGTTGTTACATTCTAGATGTTACATAGCTGTCCTGTTGTTACATTCTAGATGTTACATAGCTGTCCTGTTGTTACATTCTAGATGTTACATAGCTGTCCTGTTGTTACATTCTAGATGTTACATAGCTGTCCTGTTGTCAGAGGCTTGCTAAGAGGAAAAATTATCTTAATTCTATTCAAAGCAAAAAACAACAATAACAGTAAATGAAATAAAAAATTATTTTTGACAAGAATAAATTTTTCCAGGTCTTCTTTCCTCCAATTATTTCTGCACCCTTTAGTATATTTCACGCAGCTTGTAAATAAAGCAAACTTCTTATGGTCTTTTGTGATAAGTAATTTAAATTATCAGATTTACCCTTTTAAGTTTTTTAAAATACATGTAGTAGTTTTTATTATTAAAAATTTCTTTCAGCTTGGTCGGTTTACTACAGAATCCAGACAACTTACTTCCTTCAATTTGAATGTCCTATCCAATTACCAAAATAAAACATCACACTGCAGTGGAGTGTGCATTGAATGTGAATATATGTTTAAATTACAGGGAAGGCTATTCATTCCTGGAGATTGGCTTATAGCTGGAGCTTTTAGGTAAAAAAAAAAGACTTCATTTTCTGCCTATTAAAGAAACAATATAATGTTTTATTGCACAAAAAAATACTTGCAAATATTTAACTTGTGGGGCTAGGTAGGGCATGTTTTCTGATACTTTATTTCATACAGTATGTTGCATACATGTTTTTAACTTTATTTCATACATTATTTTTGATCCATGAGTGTTACTTTATTCTATAAAGTATTAGTGATCCATGTTAGTTACTTTATTTCTTACAGTATTAGTGATCCTGGCCCTGTAGTCTTGCAACCCTACATCTGTGGGGCCACAAGACTTGCTAATGGACCCCAGTATACAATGGCCATGTTGTTTGCCCTCAGACAAGTCAACAGTGGTCTTGCTCCTGTGTCGGTACCTGGAGTTACATTTGGTATTTTATATTTTTGTTCTTTTTATAAAGTAATAACTTCAGTCTTGTGTTAAAAATATGGACAAAAATATAAAAAAACATGCCAAATGACACTTGTCCTCTTGGTGATATTTTTCACCTGTATATTTTAAGGGAACTTTACTTTTTATAGTCGATCAAAAAAGTAAGGATCATCAGTGCTTTTAATTTTAGCTTGCTTATGTGTGATATACTACATTCAGATGAAAAATTAGAATATACGATAGATGTGTCATTTATAAACAAAAAATCATCATTAACAAAATGCTCAAAATAATTGTGTTGTTTATTAGGTGGCTTTGCCCTTGACCATTGTAACAATCCTGGTCGTGCTAAACTTATTGCCTCTTCAATTTATTCTGGATTCATGCCTGATGATGATGTTGACCAGAGTAAAATTCTTGCTTGGGTCACAGACAATACAGCCAGTACTAATGAAACGGCACCCATTTTGAACTCTCTGGGTAATTACATTTTTTTACATCTAGATATTTTCTCAGCATATTTTTATTTCAGGCATAAACTTGTTGAAAAATAAATACAATATTATATTCTCTTTATCAGGTGTATCAATTGTAAGTCCGTCAGCAACATCAGCCAAACTCCTAGAGTATCCCAACTTTTACAGAACTATTCAGGGTGACAGAACAACAGCGCTAGCACTTGTGAAAATAATTAAAGCTTTTGGTTTTCCATATATACAGGTAAGTGACTTGATTAAATAGGTCTCACCTAGAGGCTTATTCATATTTGTTGATTTCTTGCTTCTCCTCCCCTAGTTTTTTTAAAATAAATTTATCCCTTCATATTGTATTTTGAAGGTTGTTTATGGACAAAATGATTATGGCCTTGGAGGGTTAGAGGTAATGAAAGCAGTGTCTCAGTCAGAAGGAATATGCATCACTTATTCACATGAACTCTCTGCCAGCAATTCGGCTAGCAACATTGTCAAGACAGTCTTGACTAAAGGCACTGATGTGGTGGTTCTGTTTCTGGGCACTACTGACACAGATACATTTTTGACAGCAGTGTCTTCTGATGCTGTAGCCAATAAAAAAATGTTAATTTTAATGCCAGAACTCTACTCAAAGGTCAGGTTAAACAATTTATTTTAAACTTTTAAGAAATGTTTTTCCTTTTAGAATATTTTCAGTTATCTTTTTATGTGGTTAAAAAAGCAATTTATTTTGTTATCTTTAGATTGTGAAAAGAGTGGGTCCTCTTATTACAAGACCAATTATTAGCCTGCAGCTTCATAGGTCGACTATCATCAAGTACAACAACTACATCAACAGTTTTCCTGTGGACAACCCTTATTTTGAAAAGTTTTACATGGCACTCAAGAACTGTAACTTGCCTGGCTACTCTACATACTCTTTGCCTTGTTCATCCCAGACTTCAGTGACAAATGATACCAACTACACTGAGGACAACTACATCCTGTCCACTATCAACAGCGTGTACGCAATCGTTAATGCCCTGCATCTGACTGTTGTTGACTACTGTGGACAAGGTTACAAGGCTCCTTGCAATCATTTCTATGCTGCTCAGGATAAGTTTACAAAATTCAACCTCCACTTACAAGATGTTAGTTTTATTGATGAAGGACAGAACAGTTTTCATTTTATAGAAAGAGAAGGCAATTCAGTCTTTGATGTGATGTTAAGCTCATCAACTGGAGATTATTTAAAGGTGACCCAGAACTGAATTACTACAATTTATTGTTGCTTTTTTATGTCAAATCAGTACTACATGTATTTATTTTACCTAGTCACAGATAGGTGTGCAAAAGTAGGTAGATCTACAATTATACAGCTGTGCTCTATTATTATATGCTATACTATACAATAATCATTCCTTTCACTGTATTTTAAAAAAATCATAATCTTAAATAAGTGACAATAAGGATGGCATAATGAAGAACTTTTGTGCCCATCTGTTATTTTTTAGGTTACTTTTTTAATTCTTTAGCGATCACTTTATCTAAAGGCCTAATGATTGAACATTGCGGAAGACCATTCATTGTTTTTGTTTTTTATTCAAGATCGGCAGCTATGCTGGAATAAATCTGGACATTGAAGATGCTCGAATGAATACATATAAGAATGTGACTTCCACCTGCATTGATGATTCATGTTTGGTTTGTGCAACTGTTGGGTTTAATTTCTCTCACATACCTGGTGATGTTTATTTAGCAGGTAAATCATACATATATATTATCAAATAGAGGTGCTAACATCTACACATGTGAAGTTATGCCATTTGTATTGTATTGCAAAACATTACTTTTGTCATATTTTCTTTGCTCCAGGTATATTTGATGTGCACCAGCGGTCATTGAGTCCTTTTACTTGCGGTTCCATCAATTCTCTCAATGGCTTCCTTCTACTGGAAGCTTTTCATTACGCTGTGAACAAGGTCAATGAAAAACAAGGACAGTTTGCCAATATATTACGTGGTGTCAAATTAGGTGGTGTCGGTCTAGATGCCTGCAACTCTCAAGTCTTGGGTGGATTTTTAGTCAGTAATATAAACAGTGGTTACACAACGCTGGTGAAAAATGGAATGGTGATAAATCCTTCCAAAATTGATGCATATATCGGATCTTACTCCAGCAAGGCATCTATATATTTGGCCAGGATTCTGACTGATCTTAAAATACCACAAGTTTGTTATTATTTTAGTCATTAATTTATACTGAAGTTTTCATCCCGGTCAGTGCTTAGTTTAATAGTTTTTGTACAGTCAGATATTCAAGTAAAAGGATCAAATTTAATAACCCTATTAATGGCAGATATGTTATTAAACTCTATTTATTACAGATAAGTTTTGCTTCCGGCAGCCAAGATTTAAATGACCAGAGAGTATATCCATTCTTCTATCGCACAGTCCCATCAGATGGTGACCAGGTTGAAGCAATGCTGAAATTTCTGGACAAAATGGATATTCGCTATATACAGGTTATCTTTTTTAGCCATGCATTTAACTAACCTGTCAGCTTGAATGTTTTAGCCAATTTATACTTCATTTAATATTACTCAAAAAATATAAGAATAGACCGGATTTATTTTTTGTACTTCATCTAATAGTACAGTTAATAAAACAAAATAACACTGAATAAGTGTGTAGCTGGAAAGGTTGTCGACATCAGCATCAAACTTACTACACATAATTGTTTTAGAAAACAATATTCTATTAATATTCCATTAGATATAAATGTTAAGGCCTTGAAATGTTATAAAATCTGTCCAAAATTACTTTACTAAAGATTTCATTATTGATTTTTTAAAATTAAGTTATCTTTAATTTACAGTGAAAAGAAGGGCTATTAAATACTACAGCATAAACATTTAAATTTGGAAATGTAGGAACACCATGGCTATTCCCCTTGTTGTATTGGAAACTGCAAATGTATGAACAGGGACTGCCATAATTACATGTATACAAGTTTCAAGAAGAATACTTATACATGTATTATAAAACATGAATTTGAATTATATTTTGGAGAAAAATTGTCCTGAATTCCAGCAAAGAACTGAGTATTCAGATTATGTTACAACGATAAGTAATAAACTTTTAAAGAGAAAAGCACCTACAGAAAAGTTATTCATGCAGAAATCTAATAGCAACTTGTTTTGGTATATTGTAATATTTCTATGCTAGATGGCTGAAACCATTTTGCATTTTAATTTTGTTTTGTTACTTGATAAAAGACTAAAAGACAGTGAAAACGTTCAATAATTATTACTTTGATGTATTATTTTGCTTTGTCTTGATTCTTTTCAAGAGAAAAAATTTTCATTTTAAAAATACAAAGATCTTTTAACTTATTATATTTTAATATATTTCTTTTTGTTTTCAGATTTTATATGAAGATAATAGTAATGGTGACTCTGCAATGACTTATTTGACCTCTAGAGCTTCTGCCTATAGAATATGTGTAGCTCAAACCGTTCCATTCCCAGACTTAGGTGTAATCAGTTCGTAAGTTTTATTAAAAAAATTTACCATTTTCTCAGATAAATCTCTAATAATATCAGCATTTTAAACAAGGTCAATAATTTTGTTTAAAATACCATTTAAAAAAAAAAGGTTAAATTATTTTAAAACATTGTAACTTCAATAAATCAAGTATTTAAAAAAAAAATTTTTTTTACAGTTATAATAAAAACTTATCAGGACGAGCAAAGTGCATGAAAATCTGGCAGATGTTTTTTTATCATACAAATTGATTGATTTAATATGTGAATAAAGCTATAATTCAATACATTCTACTCTTTCTATTTCATTTTCTAATTTATAGAAAGATCAAGTAATTTTTGTTTTCAAATATTTTCTACATACTTGTTATATTAAAAAAAAAAATTTGTGTTGATTTTTTTTTTAATGTGATATGAACCATTTTATCTTAAAGAATGTATTACTTTACAGATTGAAAATATTGGTGCCATTATGAATGCACATAAACTACAATGGATTATGAGTTCCTAGAATAAATAAAATGCAGAAAAAATATTGACAAAGTGAACAGTTAAAATGTTTTTTACCATTATAAATATATTCTTAAATTCTTACTTTGTGCTTGGTCATATGCAGCCGGTATGTATTTTGCTGCTTTGAACAAACAACAGAAGAATAGATATGAAGTATAACTATAATATACTTTACTGAACTCTTGAGAATTCTAAACTTAATGCAAAAAGCACTATCAGACTTAGCAGTGAAAGGGTAGAAGAAGGTCTGACCCTAAGATAGAACTGTCAATCTGTGGTGAGAGTGAGAACAATGTCTGTTTTGATGGTCCTAAAATAAAGCTAATAGAATCCTACAAAGTCCTATAGAAGTAATGGTTGAAAATTAATCCTTAATGTTGTTAAGAAAATTATTCACATTTGATCAAACAACCACAGAGTTATGGTTCTTATCCTCACAATATTTACAATCTATTCTTTGTCAGGGAAACTTCCAATGCAATTGTAGCCAAGTTGATTCAGAAACCTGCTGCTAATACAGTAGTGACCTTCCTGAATGTAGAATTTGTTAACTCATTACTACAAGCTGTGGGAAGATCAAGCAGGGCTCAGAATAAATTGAGGTTTGCTTATTATTATATGTATTGTTATCTTGAGCATCTCAGTTGCTAACTTGTTGTAGTTAATGAGTTTATCATTGTGGCCTGCAGTATTTTTTAATGAATACTTTAAGATACCCTGTATTGTTTATATAATTAAGTAGTGGAACATTTTAAACACTTGAGACACAAAAATATGTAACTTTTCTTTGCATTTATTGATTTAACTTAAATGAACCTTGTAAAGCCTGCCATCATCTTTGATTGAAAACATTCTGAGCTGTTTGGTTTCTTTGTCCCTGAGCTAATGTTTGCATTGAGATAGGGTTTTGTTTTTCTGTATTGATCAAAATACTTTTCTTACTTTATCTTTTTTAACACTGTATACAATAATATTAATTCATATTTATTTTTTACAGTGCTTATTTTATGTCTATTTGAATTGTTTATTAGAGCATTTTCAAAAAAAAATGCTCTATTGTCCCCGTTTTGTCTGTCCGTCCGTCCGTCATCACCCTAGATCTCAACAACCATAAGTCCTAGACCCATGATGTATATATCATTTTGTAGGTCTTGGCCTGCCAAGAAATGACTTTTTTCCATTTCGCGATCTGACCTATCAGGGCCGTAAAAGGGGCCTTAGTACCGTTTTTTACTATATAAGCTATATTAATAAAGGAGCGCTATATCTCAGCAACTATAAGTCCTAGACCCATGATGTATATATCATTTTGTAGGTCTTGGCCTGCCATGTGTACATCAAAAGTTCATTTTGCGATAGGACCTCTGAGGGCCGGGCTTCAGGGCTCCTAAGGGGCTTATATATTATATATACACCTTGTACGTTCAATAACCCGTTCATTTGGTGCGAAATACTGCAGCACGTAGTTTCACCAAGATTTATTAAGAAACTCATCAAATGAAATAGTAAGCTTGTGTTCTGAGTTTAATTGAAAGTATCAGAGCTATGCAACAATTGACGGAGTTTTCGGACGATTAAATGACTATAATTTAGAATGTTTTCAATTATGGGTCCTATTTCAGTAACCACAAACCACTTGTAGTTAGATTTAAGAGACAATAATTTTTTTTTCAAATATAAAGAAACGTCTGTATAATTTTTTTTTACAAATATATGCATTACACAATTGAATTATAAACATTTCCAAAATTTACAAATATTTACTGAAAGCTAACAAACGTACTGATACATAACACGAAAATGCGCTAACACGTCCTGTGTCCAGAATGGAACAGGCTTAATTGCTTGTTTTTTTCAATATAGATTCTGTTCATTGACATCTGTACACTTTACATCACCAGATTTTCAGTGAAATTATTTCATATATTTAGTAGTCTATCTTATCAAATATTTTGACCTGTTATTTTTTTTTTTTTTACAATACAGATTTGTTGGTTCTTCTGCATGGGCTGACAGTCAAGATGCTATTCTGAATGCTGAAATTTATGCTGTGGATTCCGTCACACTCAAGTTGGATTCTAGTGATGTCTTTGTATGTACCAACATAGTTATTCAATAGGACATGTTTGTTTCACTATTTTCAGTATAAATTTTAATAATGTAACAGTTTTAAATTATAGTTTTCAGGCGCACATTATTGATTGTAAGTTCTATTAACTGAATCAATTCATATTACACTCCACCTGTTTGAATCAATTCTTATTACATTCCACCTGTTTGAATCAATTCATATTACAATCCACCTGTTTGAAATGTATCCAGGACATGAATTTGATTAAATGTTATTATGTATCAGTAAAGCCTGCAGGGGCAGGTGAAGTATAGAATTCACCTGTTTCTATAACCTCTGCATATTAAGATTGTGTGGTTCGCACAATGCCCAGCCGCCTTTACTTCCCCAACTTAAGTCGGGTACCCAATTAAAGCTAGGTGGACTTGTGGGATGACTTTGAACCAAATTACACCTGGAAAAAATTTCTGTGATTCTTATCTAGGATTGAACCAAGGACTCTCAGGTTGACACTCGAGAATCTACACCATTCGGCCATCCGTCCCACTATATGTGTCTGTGTTTATAATTCTTTTGTTTATTTTGTAGCCTATTAAAATTACTCTTTTTTTAGAGCATTTTCGAAAAAAAATGCTCTATTGTCCCCGTTTTGTCTGTCTGTCTGTCCGTCATCACCCTAGATCTCAACAACCATAAGTCCTAGACCCATGATGTATATATCATTTTGTAGGTCTTGGCCTGCCAAAAAAACACTTTGGTCCATTTCGCGATCTGACCTCTGAGGGCCAAAAAAGGGGGCGTATTAAGTGCCGTTTTTTACTATATAAGCTATATTAACAAAGGAGCGCCCTATATCTAAGCAACCATAAGTCCTAGACCCATGATTTATATATCATTTTGTAGGTCTTGGCCTGCCAAGTGTACATCAAAAGTCCATTTCGCGATCTGACCTCTGAGGGTCGAAAAAGAGGGCGTTTTAAGTACCGTTTTTGCTTATATTTTAAATAATAAAAGCTAATCAAAGGGGCGTAATCATTATTTATTTTTGTAACAGTTACTCAACATGATTACTTCCCTCTCTATTTATCATAACCGTAGCCACTGCTTACATGAAAATCCTCTAAAATGTCCTTTGTCCGAAACGGAAAAGACTTAAATTGCTTGTTTTTCTTTGCAAACAGGAATTTGAAACTTACATGAATTCAAAGACTCTGGCCAATTCTATTGACAATCCTTGGTTTGAAGAATACTACCAATACATTCTCAACTGCTATACATCCAACGCTCACACCATGGGTTACCCCAAGCACTGTTCAACAGCACCAACCAGCGTCATCACCGCTCCCAGATACCAACGAGACCCAAGAGTTTTTCATGTCATTAATGCTGTTTATGCTGCAGCTTTTGCACTAGACAAAACTCTAGAAGATAAATGTGGTCTGTTTTTTTTTACCTTTTATTAAACTAATTTGTATTTTGTGTTTAGATAAAAATAATTTTTTGTTTTTAACCTACTTAAGGTTTGAAAAATGAAAAATAAAGTTGTCTATGTTAATTTATGTTCATAATATGATCTTTCACATAAAATAGGAAAAGGCTACACTGCTGTTTGTCAGACTTACCGTAACAGTTTGGACCGCAGAGTTTTGCTTCGTGACTCTCTAGATACTGTGACCTTTGATGATTCAATTGGTCAGAAATTTATGTTTGTCAATCGGTCAGGTGTGGCTGGCTACAAGTTGAACTATGTAAATGTGGGTCAACTAGGATATGTTCGCTATAGTGAGGTCAGTTAAAAAGGGTCCTTTAAACTATTGAATTGCATTTTTAAAAAATTCTGTTAATACTTCATGTGGCTGTATTTCAGACTTTTTATCTTGATGTCTATGATATCCTGTTGGTTGAAACCATAATAACCTATTTGTCATTCCAACTCTAATTCCTATCATAACTGTAGCTCTAGTATGTCTGTTTAGACAGTATTGAAGTATTTAGACAGATGGTACTTCTCTTTCTTGGCAACTAGACCAGTCTTTAAGAGACATTAAGGACTGTTTCTGTTTTTTGATATGTATTTTATTCATTGTAGTATGTTTTATCTGATTAACTAGGTTATCTAGTAAAAAAATTTATTTCAGTGTTTAATTGCAGTAATATTTTTCCAAAATCAATTTCACAGATTGGCAGTTACAATGTTGCTACAGGTGCAACCAATATCAGTTCCACCTACACATCCACTTGGAACAGCAACTGTGCCCGGCGAGAAGCTTGTGCTGAATGTCCTGAAATCAGGGACCCAGATCTTCGTTACGCATTCAACAAGTTAGTACCAGTTGGATAATGTTAAATCTTACATTGTATAAACTGTCAGTGATTAGACAGCACAATAATAAAGTTCACAGAATTTTTGATGACATTTCATTGTCTGCTTATGTGCAGCATAGATTTCTGTACAAAAAATATTTTTCAAACTTAAACCTACAAACTGAAACTACATAATTTTATTATATGTCGTGGGGATATTTTTCAAAATGTTATAAATTAAATCTTGTATGATAAATTATACTTTTATCTGTACTATGAATGTTTCAGTTATAATTGAAAGAAATAGAAATCATTTGTATAAAGTGTTAAAGAAATAAATAGAAATTATTTGTATAAAGTAGGGCTGCTGATTAAACTGTATTAACATGCGATTAATGCATACAAAAAAATTTGCTATTAAAATTTTTAATCGAACAGCAGCTCTAGTATAAAGTGTTAAAGAAAGAAATAGAAATCATTTGTATAAAGTGTTAATTAAATTTCTCCTTAAATTTTAGGGATCCAGCTGTATATACTGACTCCACCACAATTGTTGGATTTTTTGACATCCACAAACAAGGTGTTGATCCATTTAGATGTGGAGAACTGAATATGCCAGGATTTGAACAATTTTTAGCTTTCTTTTATGGTGCTCAGCAAGTCATCTCTTCTAAACTTCAGGTAAAATATTTTAAGCTTTTGACTGATCCATTTCAGAATGTTTGAATGATGCTATTAAAGATTTGCTGACTTTCAGGAATACATCTGGTAACAGAATCTGTGTATGTTACACTAACTGATGTTCAGTTTTATTCATTAAATAGAATAATTCTTTATCAGGATATTGATAACTAAACATGATTTGTTTTAATAATATTTTTAAAAAGTTTATATGTAAAAAAAAATTTAATTAATAAGCAAATAATGGAGTCATTTTCATATGTATTTTAAATCCCAGTTTCTTCTTTCTATTCTTCTCTTTGAGTATTTCTGACTAAATATTTAAATATATGGAGCAACTTTATGAAATTACAATACATTTATTAAGTTTCTTTAATGTAAACCAAAAAAAAAAGATCTGTTAATTACCATTTATGCAAAAAAACTGTTCAGTTTCCTTCAAGTCAATCAATACCCAAACCATACGATCACATTTGACCAAATGGCAGGCTGTAAGTTTGTGTTTCAATGTAACAATGGAAAGTTTTGTTTGCTGACCACTGCCAGCTGCGAATACCATGGTCTCGCAAAAAGGTTGTTTTTTATCCTGACCGGTAGACATCAATAATCTTTCCCCAAACCAAAAATGTAAATATCAACCAGGCCTGATAATAAGCTCCCAACTACACCTAAAACAATAACATTTGGTCATATTAGAAGATATCAGTGCAATGTTCCTAGCATACACACACACACACACACATTCCTACTGGTATTGTTAAACAAACTAATTTAGCCCTGAAGCATCATGATTGTCTGAAAGAATTTAAAAAATTGTATCTATAAAGCAATATTTGAAGATTTATAATGTCAAGTATTTAAGTATTTAAAACTTTGTTTAATAAAAGTTCAAATTTAAAAACTGTTTCTCACATGATGAGCTCAAGCCAACTTTAAAAAAAAATTAATTTGGGGAAAATTCTTTAAAGCGAAAGGTTTTAACATATTATATAAGTAAAGGGAAAGGGTCAGAATTTTTTTGCAATATATATATATATAATTCTCAACTGCAAGATGCAGGACTATTTATAGATTGTGGAATTCCCGAATACGTCGACAACTCGCGACAGCAGAAAAAAAAACACTATAGTGTACTGGGAGAAGGGAGGAGACGGGAGGGCTGGATCACCTGTGTTGTTTAAAGTGGGTCAAGATGGATCACAGCAAGCTTGCTGTTAAGTACTGAATAGTGTAGGTACTGTAGGATAGGTCAAAGTTTAACTTTCCATACCATGTATTTTCTCTGAAGATGTCAGCCTGTTATTTTGTTTGATTGTTTATTTAAAAATATAATTACAGCAATTATATTGATTGATAAGGCGGCGTATGTTACGCCGCGGGATGACTAGTACTGAATATTTCATTACATTTAAGTTTGTAATAAAAACATTTCACCGTACCTTTATATCTAAAGGAACATTGATTGCTAAGTCTAATATTAAGTGCTGTTTAATTTCATGTTTATCTTAGGGGAAAGTTCGTGTTCTCGCCATTGACACTTGCTCCAACAGCTTGAGAGTTGATCAGGATTTGTTTGGTTTACTTGAAGGAACAGGACTGTGCAACACTTTGTAAGTTAAATGATACATCTTGATAGGTAATAGGTATAACACAGTGTAAGTTAATTAAATGTGTGTGTAATTTTTCCATTTGGTTTATAATCAGGTTTAACAGTGATAAACCAGTCAACATAAATAACTTAGGCAGTGTTATCACTCTTGGAGAATTAAACACCATGGCAGCTGCTCGAGTTCTGGAACAGACTAAAATTACTTATCTGAGCCCTAATGCTGTCAGTTCCTACCTGGATAGCAATAGTTATCTTTTACGTACTATTGCACCTAACAAAGCCATAGTTCGTGCTTTGGCAGATCTCTTTTCTAAACTAGGCTGGAACTATTTTGATGTATTGTATGAACTCAACTCACCATATGGTATCTATTACTTGAAGGATTTTAATCGCTTTGCACAGAAAAATGGGTAAGAAAAATCAAATCAATTTATACTTTGTGAAATAAAGTGCTTAACGTTAAATAACACTATCTTTAATATTTTGATTTGTGAGAATCTTATTGTTGGGTTAGGACTTAAATTTCTATGAAGGAAGAAAAATACATGTTTGCCGAAATATATCTTGTAAAAAAAATGCCCTACACCTAATTGTATTAGTTTCAGAAAGTTATATTAACTTCAAGCTTTCAGTTATTGTAATCACATGTAGATAGATGCAGAAACTTGTATTTACTTTAAACGTTCTGTTATTTTAATTAGATAGTTTTAGATAATTGTATTTACTTTAAATGTTCCATTATTGTAATTAGTTTCAGATAATTGTATTTACTTCAAACGTTCAGTTATTGTAATTAGATGAAACATGTTAAAATACCTACAAATTGTCCGAAAATGAGAAATAAGATCATTCAAATTTTTTTCTGTCTTTATTGCAATGGCATAAAATTGAAATATATTAAGTTAAAAAATATCATTTTTTCAAAAAAATCAAGGGATATAAAAAAAAATTGTTAAATTAAAAGAAACAAGTAATGTGTATCAACAAATATCAAATGATCCATTAAAGGAAATTTTAACATCACAAAATTGAAATAGCTAACCAAACAAAACACATAAAGTCTAACTGAATTTTTTATTTTATATTACTGAAATAACTAAAACTCATAAATTTTAGCTGCCAGTATTTTAAATAGTTTGGACACCTCTAGGTCTATTTTTATAAGCATGAAAATAACAAAAACGCTAAAAAAAATATGGATTGAGTCTTTGTAATATTATAAATATTATTAGAAAATCATACTAACAACAAAAACAAACTCATATAATTAGATGTTCTATTCACTATTTGTCAAACAATATCATTCAGTGAAATAATTTAAAATCTAGACTTCAATAAACAATAATTTTGTATGAAAACAATATTTTCACATTTACTTTTTTATACAAAAATCCTGTGTAAACTAATGTAATCTGTGTACTCCTGTACTAGATTGTGTGAAGGATCAATTCAGGGACTAGATGCCAGCCTCACATCTGTTAACATTAATCTCAATGGTGACAGAGGTAACATCATTCTTTATTTGATAGTGCAACTGTAAATAGGTTCATCTTTACATTAAACTGTTTTGACAAATTATTTAGTTTTTCTTTTGTAATTATTAATGAAATGTTTGCATATATCAAAACGTATCCCATTTGTTTTTTGTAGGTTCTAAAGTTGTTGTGCTGTTTGGTAGTCTTGATTTTGTGCGCAGCGTCTTTTCTTTAAGCTCCAGCTTCATTGATCGGTATATTTGGGTGCTGGGTGGCGATTGGACACTGACTAGTGAAAATATCAGGACTCTAATACCACCAGGTAAAACAACCACATTGGTTACTGTACGTCGACTGACCTATGATGTCCAGAGTTTCTTAACCTACATGAGAAATGCTCTGAACTACAGCGAGGCTCATGGTACCAACACAGCCAGCATACCTGCCCCATGGTTTGATGAGTACTACCAGACAGTGTTCAACTGCAGTCTCAGTTCTTCACTGAAACCTATCAATGTTGGCAGACCAGAATGTTTGAGGAATAATGTAAGTTTTAAAATTCCCATTTTGTTGGTAAGTGAAGATTAAATGATTTTTTTGTCAAATCTTTTACAAGAATAATCAAAACAAAATTTCATTCAGAAATTCAAAGAAAAAATATTTACAAGCTTCATTAAAGTGAGGTTTTTGTGATACAAAGCACTCCTATTTCTGAAAAGAATTTTGGGAAACTTGAATAATTTATCCCAAAATGCTAAAAATACTCTTATGCATATTAATTTTTTTATTCTTTTAATTAAAAATAAAGTGATATAACTTAATCATTGCTTAGGACATCTTTAGCTGTTATCAACAGAATTGAAGCTATCGGTTTGCTCACTGTAACATAAAATTTAAGTGACAATTGGCTTTTGCTTTCTTTAAAGAACTTTGCAAAATTTGACTTATCATTGTGTTAAGTAGATACATTGCTGCTCTGCTACACTTTACTCATATGGTTTTTCCAACATAAATATAGGCTCCCACATGTGTTTACTATACAAATGAAGCATCTGTTTGCAATTGAGCAAGATGCAGTAATAACATAAAGTTTGCTGGAAAATTGTTATGTACTACTATTACTGCAAAACCTCACTTGTTTATTCAGTTAGAAATTATTTTACATAATTTTCCTCACCTTGTGAACCAAGTTTAATGTAAACCAAGGTTTGACTGTAAACCAAAGTTTGACTATAAATATAGTCTATACATTAACATTTAGTAATGAGAAATTTGCTTGAATGTTTACATTTTAATTTCTCATCTAAAGGAACTAATTAATTAGCATTTTTTTATCATTGGGACTTAAAAACTATTGTTTAACAAAGTCTGTTTCAACAAGTCACAAGCAACAGATTCTTGTACAGCTTTCAAATTTTTGCTGTCTTGCATTTCCAGACACGTGCATATGGTTACCATGATAGATTTGTTTTAAATACAATTACTGCTGTTTTAGCCGCAGCAACTGGACTTCAAGATGTTCTAACAAGTTACAATACAGTTGAACGTCGTAATAATATATTGTAAGTACATACTCTAAACCAATTTTTTTTTAATGATATTATGTTTTTTTTCTGTTATATTGCTAAGAACTGATCAATTCAAGAATTTTGATATTTTGGGGGTATGAGTTTCTCTACAAATATGGGGGTATGAGTCTCTCTACACATATGGGGGTATGTCTTAAAACATATGGGGGTATGAGTCTCTCTACACTTATGGGGGTATGAGTCCCTCTACACAAATGGGGTATGTCTTAAAACATATGGGGGTATGAGTCTCTCTACACATATGGGGGTATGAGTCTCTCTACACATATGGGGGTATGTCTTAAAACATATGGGGGTATGAGTCTCTCTACACTTATGGGGGTATGAGTCTCTCTACACATATGGGGGTATGTCTTAAAACATAAGGAGGTATGAGTCTCTTTAAACACATGGTAGTAAAAGTCTTGTGATTGACTCAAAATGGAAAAACAGCATTGTTATGAAATAAAATTAAAATATTGGAATATAATTTTTAAAAAGGAGTAAAAAAATATAAGGAAAAACTGTTTTAAAAGAGTTTTACTAACAATTTTGCGAAAATAATAAAGTCTAATTTTTTGAAATAGCACATTTGGTCATGTTGATCAGCCATGCAGTCATTTTAAATAGGCAATATGTACTTGTTGATAGGGCTTCTTTTGAAGCATTTCAGTTTATCTGAGAATATGAAGAAATTTTAAAATTTAAATTAATTTTCTAATAAAATGATAGGCATGGCATGGTAGGTTATTCATTTTTGCATTCAGTAAGATATTCTTATATCAATAACTTGAATGGAAAAAGCAGTTGACATTTTATATGTTTATTGTATACATTTTTCTTTTAGACTGACAAAATTACTTATGTGTTTTAATCAATAGAACAAAAGCTTTATATGTAAATAATGACAATTAAAAAGTATTAATTTAACGTAAAAATTGTAAAGGATCAATTTTTATATTTAAATGTAATACAAAGTTTATACTAAAATAGTGTATTTAATAGTTTTTTGTGCAAAAAAAATATAATTATGCAAAAAAAAAATTAATTACCTCAGGTTTAGAGGACCTGTTATAAGCAGTTTGAATGGTATAGTTTTATTTAGCATCCCTCGACAAAATTTTCATTAATAGATATATATATATATATATCAGTTGTGCTGTTTGTAGAAATGCTTTCATTAATTTGTTTAAAGTTAAAAGAAAATAAAATAGTAAATTTCTGTTCCTTCATTAGTTTCCAATCTAGAGCCAACCACAAGACCATGCCTTATTCCATTGGAGATCAGCCATTTGATATATCATTAACACATGTTTATTTCATGAAATTTAGATTGCATTTATTTGCTAAATGAATTGCTACACTATGTATGTAATCATGATTTTGTAAACCTTGTGTTCATCACCACTTTTATCTGTTATACCATGTGTGTATCATTATCTGTCTTTTATACTGTGTGTGTATCACCATTGGTCTGATATACTACTGTGTGTATCACCATTGGTCTGATATACTACTGTGTGTGTATCACCATTGGTCTGATATACTACTGTGTGTGTATCACCATTGGTCTGATATACTATTGTGTGTGTATAATCATGATTTTGCCTTACTATGTTGCAGTCAAAAAGCTCTAAATACCAATGAAAATCTAGCAGTGCCAAGTGCCAATCTTGGAAATCTAAATTTACTCAACAAAACAACAGAGCTAAAGTTTGAATTTGATAAGGAGATGCACTGGTGGAATTCAGGACTTGAGATAAGTATTCAAAAAGTCTCTGTTACAACTGATGGAAAAGTAAACATTCTGGCTACTAAGGTAAATTTTAGATTACTCTGACATTTTCAAGCTACATAGTTTATTCCTAGTTTATCTAGTCTTTAAAAATAATGTACATTAAAAATGTAAATAAAGAAGACTTAAAATTGATTGTTACTAGATATAGTCATTAAGTGAAAAAAAAATGTTTTAAGAATGCTGTATAAAATATTTGTTTGATTTTGGTGGTGTACCACTGGCAGATCATGTCCACCATTTTTATTTTGTTCATCAGACTATCAGTGCAAGCTCTAATGTAAGTGACAGTCAGTTGAAGGACATCCTGGCTGTTTTCAATGTGACATCTGTGTGTACTGACAGTAAAGGATGCAGCTGCTCGTATGACAGCACAGGTAAAACAGCTTCTCAAACAAGTGATGGCTTTTCAGCAGCTGACCACCGCAATTATTATTTCTACAACAGCAATGATGTTCTGTTGTATGACTGGCCAATCTGGGCCATCGTGGTGGCCATCCTGACCAGCTTGGGACTGCTCATTACTGTCATTCTCTTCTTGATCCTGCTTATTGCATACCCTGTGAGACAAGGGACAAGTGTCTTAGGCTACATGATCATTGTTGGTATTCTTGGCATATATGTCATCAACTTTGCCTTCTTTGTCAATGCCAATGAAGCCACTTGTGGAAGTCGCAGATTCCTGATGGGTGTTGTGTACATGATTGCCTTTGCTCCCATGCTTCTGAAAGTCCTTGATAACTGGCGTTTCAGTCAAGTGGATGAAAAACAACAAGTTAAAGACAGATACAGGTAAAAACTGATTCAACTGGCTTATAAAACACTATAGACACATATATTTGCTTATGATTTTAAAGAAAAACATTTGTCCACTTTTTAAAAAAACTGAAACTACTTTATGTCTGTACTTTGTGTCACAGCAGTACATTGAGTTAAGACTGTGTGTGTATATTGTCTGCATATTTAGTTATTTAAATGCAGTGAAACCTTGGTTCAAGAACATAATAGACCTCAAGTATTCAGTAAACAATCAACAAATTTGAACATTTTACATCATTATTTTTTTCAATTTCTTCCACTGCTATTAATCAGCTTTCCATTTGATTCACCCAGAAATTATCTTTAACCAAACTTTGTTTAGTTTACCTATAGGTGTAAACTGTGAAGATATTCTTTAAATCAATGGTGGTGATACTCCCCTGTGTTAATGTTCTCACCACAATGACTAAGATAAAACAACAATCATCACTTTATCACACAACTCCCCTCCCCTGTGTTAATGTACAAGTTCTCACCACAATGACTAAGATAAAACAACAATCATCACTTTATCACACAACTCCCCTCCCCTGCCAGAGTAAGATAAATGAGTTGTATTAGTATTTAGATTGGTTGTGTCCAGCGTACCCGTCCAGTCAACTACTTTGCTGTCTGTTGTGCCTTTGTACACTGAGATATGTAAAAATTGCGTTAAAAAAACTATCCCGTTTATGGTTCATAGGATCATGAAAGAAAATATCTAATTCTGACTTGATCTTTAATGGTCTCAATACAACCTACATTAGTGTCTCAATACAACCTACATCAGTGTCTCAATACAACCTACATCAGTGTCTCAATACAACCTACATCAGTGTCTCAATACAACCTACATCAGTGTCTCAATACAACCTACATCAGTGTCTCAATACAACCTACATCAGTGTCTCAATACAACCTACATCAGTGTTTGACATGAAAATAATCAATTAGTGTCCGCCTGCACACTGTCAAAGATTCATGAAAAAGTTTTCTATTTCAGTGGAATATCTTCCCCATGGTCCATGTTCTGTGTCTCTGTTGGCATTGTGTTGGTTCAGTGCATTATCCCCATCATTTGGCTAATACTAGTACACCCTACTGCTAGCTACTGGCCAACAGCAAAAAATCTACATGACAACTGGTGGTGTGACCCTCCTGAGGAGTATGACAAGGGCATTGTTTTGTCCATGGTTTTTGTCATGTTCATTGTGCTGATGACTGCCATCTTTTCAGCAATCACGTTTGATTCCGAAAGAAACAATTTTGAGTCAAGGTAAATTCTATACATGAATCTCACCATTTAAATTAACATGAATGTTATGTCTTTTGAACCATTCTTCCTCATTCTAAATGTCTTTATATATGCCATGGCAGGTGGATATTATTTGGCAGTATAGCTACAGCTGGATGTTTCCTTGTCTGGATGATTGTGTCAACAATGGCTGGACCACCATTTAGGTAAGTTCTTTGTGACACATTTTTTTCTACAACCACAGTTATACTTGTTATATCGTTTACATCTGCCCAAGCTATTTGTTTGTTTGTTTTTTAAATACGACTTGTTAAATGTTTTTGTTAAATTATTTAATGTTAAAAAAACTTCTTTTTTTATGGTAATTGATCACTAGTGATCTCACTTTATCACAATTAATATAAACATTGGCTTAATTATTGTCCAATGAAAAAGCTTTACTGATTTCTTTTTTTATCAGGGATGCTGCTGTTACCATTGGCAACCTTGTAAATGCTACATTGTTAATGCTAGTGATGCCATTTCGCAAGTCAGTTTTGCTGTGTTTGTCAAAAAGAAATAAAAAAGAAGATGAGTACAGCTCTGATGGTGGAGGTTGGTTCTGTTCACTGGGTTTATTTTACTTAAATGTGATTTATTTTACTTAAACATGTGTAGAGATTGGTCTAATTGCTGGGATTTTACTTAAACATGTGTAGAGATTGGTCTAATTGATGGGATTTATTTTACTTAAACATGTGTAGAGATTGGTCTAATTGATGGGATTTATTTTACTTAAACATGTGTAGAGATTGGTCTAATTGATGGGATTTTACTTAAATATGTGTAGAGATTGGTCTAATTGATTATTTATTTTACTTAAACATGTGTAGAGATTGGTCTGATTGATGGGATTTTTACTTAAACATGTGTAGAGATTGGTCTATTGATGGGATTTTACCTAAACATGTGTAGAGATTGGTCTGATTGATGGGATTTTACTTAAATATGTGTAGAGATTGGTCTAATTGATGGGATTTTACTTAAATATGTGTAGAGATTGGTCTAATTGATGGGATTTACTTAAACATGTGTAGAGATTGGTCTGATTGATGGGATTTATTTTACTTAAACATGTGTAGAGATTGGTCTAATTGATGGGATTTATTTTACTTAAACATGTGTAGAGATTGGTCTAATTGATGGGATTTTACTTAAACATGTGTAGAGATTGGTCTAATTGATGGGATTTTACTTAAACATGTGTAGAGATTGGTCTAATTGATGGGATTATTTTACTTAAACATGTGTAGAGATTGGTCTGATTGATGGGATTTATTTTACTTAAACATGTGTAGAGATTGGTCTGATTGATGGGATTTATTTTACTTAAACATGTGTAGAGATTGGTCTAATTGATGGGATTTATTTTACTTAAACATGTGTAGAGATTTGTCTAATTGATGGGATTTATTTTACTTAAACATGTGTAGAGATTGGTCTAATTGATGGGATTTATTTTACTTAAACATGTGTAGAGATTGGTCTAATTGATGGGATTTTACTTAAATATGTGTAGAGATTGGTCTAATTGATATTTATTTTACTTAAACATGTGTAGAGATTGGTCTGATTGATGGGATTTATTTTACTTAAACATGTGTAGAGATTGGTCTGATTGATGGGATTTTTTAAACATGTGTAGAGATTGGTCTGATTGATGGGATTTTACTTAAATATGTGTAGAGATTGGTCTAATTGATGGGATTTTACTTAAATATGTGTAGAGATTGGTCTAATTGATGGGATTTTACTTAAATATGTGTAGAGATTGGTCTGATTGATGGGATTTATTTTACTTAAACATGTGTAGAGATTGGTCTAATTGATGGGATTTATTTTACTTAAACATGTGTAGAGATTGGTCTAATTGATGGGATTTTACTTAAATATGTGTAGAGATTGGTCTAATTGATGGGATTTATTTTACTTAAACATGTATAGAGATTGGTCTAATTGATGGGATTTATTTTACTTAAACATGTGTAGAGATTGGTCTGATTGATGGGATTTTTTTTACCTAAACATGTGTAGAGATTGGTCTGATTGATGGGATTTATTTTACTTAAACATGTGTAGAGATTTGTCTAATTGATGGGATTTATTTTACTTAAACATGTGTAGAGATTTGTCTAATTGATGGGATTTATTTTACTTAAACATGTGTAGAGATTGGTCTAATTGATGGGATTTATTTTACTTAAACATGTGTAGAGATTGGTCTAATTGATGGGATTTTACTTAAATATGTGTAGAGATTGGTCTAATTGATATTTATTTTACTTAAACATGTGTAGAGATTGGTCTGATTGATGGGATTTATTTTACTTAAACATGTGTAGAGATTGGTCTGATTGATGGGATTTTTTTTACCTAAACATGTGTAGAGATTGGTCTGATTGATGGGATTTTACTTAAATATGTGTAGAGATTGGTCTAATTGATGGGATTTTACTTAAATATGTGTAGAGATTGGTCTAATTGATGGGATTTTACTTAAATATGTGTAGAGATTGGTCTGATTGATGGGATTTATTTTACTTAAACATGTGTAGAGATTGGTCTAATTGATGGGATTTATTTTACTTAAACATGTGTAGAGATTGGTCTAATTGATGGGATTTTACTTAAATATGTGTAGAGATTGGTCTAATTGATGGGATTTATTTTACTTAAACATGTATAGAGATTGGTCTAATTGATGGGATTTATTTTACTTAAACATGTGTAGAGATTGGTCTGATTGATGGGATTTTTTTTACCTAAACATGTGTAGAGATTGGTCTGATTGATGGGATTTATTTTACTTAAACATGTGTAGAGATTGGTCTAATTGATGGGATTTATTTTACTTAAACATGTGTAGAGATTGGTCTAATTGATGGGATTTTACTTAAACATGTGTAGAGATTGGTCTAAATGATGGGATTTATTTTACTTAAACATGTGTAGAGATTGGTCTAATTGATGGGATTTATTTTACTTAAACATGTGTAGAGATTGGTCTAATTGATGGGATTTATTTTACTTAAACATGTGTAGAGATTGGTCTAATTGATGGGATTTTAATTAAATATGTGTAGAGATTGGTCTGATTGATGGGATTTATTTAACTTAAACATGTGTAGAGATTGGTCTAATTGATGGGATTTTACTTAAATATGTGTAGAGATTGGTCTAATTGATGGGATTTATTTAACTTAAACATGTGTAGAGATTGGTCTAATTGATGGGATTTTACTTAAATATGTGTAGAGATTGGTCTAATTGATGGGATTTATTTTACTTAAACATGTGTAGAGATTGGTTAGGTTCACTGGATTTATTTTACTTAAATATGAGTAGAGATTGGTCTAATTGATGGGATTTATTTTACTTTAACTATTTATTTATTCAAACTACTATCACTTGGTAGCCCAAAGCCACATTTTGCAGCATGACACGCTTCTAATTACAACATTTTTATTAACTTCACAACGTTTTTAGTAACTTCACTTCTTGTTTGTCTGTCTGGGAATTTGGCAATCCAATTTTAGACCACTTTCCTATAAGCTATAGCTCTGATACTTTCAATATAGCTCAGAACCTGATGACAATGCAATATTCTTACTATTTTATTATGATTTGATGAGTTTCTTAAGTATTTTTTGAAAATAAAATTATTGTGGTTGTAGAAAGAATATATTTATTAACTTCACTTCTTGTTTGTCTTTCCGGGTTCACTTATTGTTTGTCTTACCGGGGTTACTTCTTGTTTGTCTTTCCGGGGTCAATAAAAATGAAGGAAAGAAGAATCATCATGGTTAAGGACATTGTACACAACTTTATATCTAATTTGTCTTTAAATTGCGCATTTAAAGTAGGAATAATTGCATTGCACATCCAAGATTCTGGAATAAAATTATACGATTTCAAATTTTGACCAATCAAAAACTAAAAAGTAGAAAATAAAATTATAAAAAAATATTTTATAAAAAACAACGGTTTTCTTGCGTACTAAAAAGCAGAAAATAATTTATGATTAAATTGGTTACATGGTAATAGACTTTATAAGAGCTTCTAATTTTTATAAAACGAAAAACATTGGGCGCATGAACACAAACATCCAAACCTTTTTAACATACTCTAATTTCTATAAATGAAAACCTCGTATTAATATAATTTCACTATATTAATATATTGATTCAATTGACTTTATAAGTATTACATTATATATCATAAGTTTAGGTTATACAACACTAGAATTAATTTTACATACTCAAATGCATTTTATTATAGAAGTTCTAATAAATGATCTGCAATATCGTGATATTTCGAAAACCTTCTGTAATAATTCTTTTGGGATTTAATTGTGCAATAAATGAATTGAAATATACATTCTCCTAACCAAAATTTCAGCATTGTATAACAAACATTCACATTATATAAAATGCAACTTCATTTATAAAAATTAGCTCTTATAAAGTCTATTACCATGAAACCAATTTATTCATAAATTATTTTCTGCTTTTTAGTACGCAAGAAAAACGTTTTTTATAATTTTATTTTTTAGAAATTTATCTACCATTAAATCTTTTAAAGAGAATTTGCAGTTTTATTAACTCATTGTGTTATATAAATATCATTGTGCTACATAAATATTATGTGTATTCTATTTTCTAGAGCCCAACTCTTATACTAATGGCCACTACAATCCTGGCTATGAACTGACTGGTTATGACATGTATAATACTAAACCTTCAGAATTCTAATTTGGTAAGTTGAAAATTTATTTTCCTCAATGGTCAGCTTATCTCATGGGTCACTCAACCTTTAACCTTTCGGGGGGTGTTTGTTGAATTTATTTGATTTTTTTTATAAGTTTTGCTCTTGATTTCAAACTCTTAAAACATTGTCAGATATATATTTCCTAAAAAAACTTGTATAATGTAATATTTATGTGTTTCTGTTAATTTAACAAATTAAGTTTTATTGTTTCACTTGTTTTTTTCATCAGATGTAAACTGATGGATACAAAGATATATCTAACTGCAATCTGATGAATGTTGTGTAAAGATTTACTCTCTGGAACCTGGGAATCAAACGAATAGCTTGTGCGCTCTTTGTTTTAATAATTTATAGCTAATTATTTAATTAAAATTTTCAATTTTTAACATGAATTTTGTGTCTAATTTTTGTAATATACTATCATAATTGATACTTGTCTTCCACTTAACTTTTCTGTGTTAGTCTGTGATTATTGAATAACAAGGATTTATTCCACTTAACTTTACTGTGTTAGTCTGTGATTATTGAATAACAAGGATGTATCTTTCTTTTTTTTTCAACACTAAAAACTATGAATAAGTTTACATTGAATATGTATCTATAAAAATGTCAATATAGATGCCTAGTATGTTTGATTAATATTCTTTTTATAATTTACATTAGATAAACTTTGAATTCAAAATAGATGATCTAATAATAACTTTTTTAAAGTTCCAATTAAGATGTATGACTGTACCAGGTTAATTTTTAAGCATGCTGACATTCATTTGTTTTGATACTCCATCTAGTTTTTCCCAGAATAAGTGATCAATGTTTTAAAATCGAAAAAAAAAAACTTCCTGGCAGCATGGACTGTAAAAAATCAATCAGTGATTACCTAATGTATGATTGTGGCATGAGCACCTGTCTGTGAGAGACTCATTTTTATTTACGGGCTAATGCGCTAGAAACTCTAAATGTTTGTTTTACATTTATATTCATATTTGTGACATCATATATTTATTGCAACTAATTTTATGATGCAAATATGTAAAAAAAAAATTACTTCATTTATGTCATATTTTATGGGTAAAAATTATATTTTTGATTTGCTTTTTTCATATTATTCATTCATTTTTACATTTATTTAGCTAATCAATTTTAACCTGAATGTACATTTTTTTTTTATTTCATGTTAGCAGTTTTGCTGTAGAATTTGTTATTATATATTTAATGTTAATTCCTTCACCATACCCAACACTATCTCAAGATTTAATTAGTTTTTACTTTTTCGTTCTGTACCAAAAAAACTTGTGAATATTTACAGAGAAAAATAAATAAATCTTAAACATACTTCTGTTTAAATGTTATTTACATCCCCTATTGGAAAGAAATAAGTTTTAAGAAAACCTCAATAACTAAAACAAAGGTATGCCAAACTTAGAAGGAAAACCTTATATATTATTTCATTGTTTACTATACAAATCTGTTCATTTCATTTATTAAATAAACAAACATGCAGAAAATCTAGTGAATAGTTTGTTTTTAATATTTTTATAAATAGTCATTATTTCTTTGGGTTTACCAAGCTAGCTTGTATTTGGGTATCACTGAAGTACATGCCATGCATTGTACTTGATCAGGATAACAAATGTCTTTGTGATAGTGACCAAGCTTAATTTTTATAAAGCGAAATTTTAAAAGAATTAGAGTTCATTGAATATTACAGTATCAGATATTTTGTAAAAGGCTACCTATAAAGTCTCTAAATGATGGTATATATATGTATAATTTACCTACAATTTATTTTTTCCGGCCACTTGAGAACAAATATAATTTTATTTAAAAGTTCAAAGTCCTATCTTTGATTTTGGTTTGAAACAACTGTTTTTCAGCTTTTAGAAAGATGGTCCTTTCAAGGAAAAAATGATTTTTAATAATCAACATTTAATGACTGATGTTTTTTATACACGGTCTGATTGTTGTTTTGTTTTGTTGCAAATTGCTATAGTGATAATGATCTTTTTAAAGAATGTATTTTTTTTTCTAAATAATCTCTGTAAAATAATTTTAAATTATCCAGTTGTTTTCCCCTGTACATACAATAAAAATATTTGTATTTGGCCTCAAATTCGTCTATAATAAAATTAACTGGCCACAGTAGAAAGTCAGTTGGCAGCCTTTAAAACCAGACGTACATTAACATTGATAAGGAGGAAAGGAGGACGCATTTTCTTTAAAACTACATATTTTGTGAATCTTAATACAAATTATCACCTGACCTGTTGTATATCAGTATACATTGTATAATATATTTCTTAAAAGAAAGTAAGAACAACACTCAATTTTAATAAACATATATAATTATTAAGCCAAACATCTTTCTCAATACTTTTACATATAATGATATACTAATAATAATAAATAGTTGCAGCCTTCTTAAAAGTATCCATGACATCCATTATACCACCTACAGTTTTACCCTTCTAACATAATTTTAGCGAATTTGTTAACTAATGTCGCCTTTATATACCGAGGTTACCGAAACAGGGAACTTTACTTTTACTTACTTTTGATTGTAATGAGAGATTGTTACGTTTCGTTAGGCTCAACGAACTCGATTCCCACTAGCTACAGAGACAGGAAGTGTAAAAAAAATTCTCAACTGTATGTGGCTACTAAGAAATAAATATTTTTTTCTTCACACTGATAGGTTAAAACTTTCTAAAAGTTTCATAATATATAGTGGCATTTGGGATATATCACATGAGCTTCTTGAAAATCATTTA
>JAGDYQ010000016.1:8406010-8915809 GCA_021962125.1 Bulinus truncatus | reverse complement strand
GATGGAGCCCACCTGGCTGTATTGGTTGATGGAGCCGACACTGAGTACACAGTATTACGACACTGAGTACACAGTATTACGACACTGAGTACATGTATTACGACTCTGAGTACACAGTATTACGACACTGAGTACACAGTATTACGACACTGAGTACACAGTATTACGATACTGAGTACACAGTATTACGATACTGAGTACACAGTATTACGATACTGAGTACACAGTATTACGATACTGAGTACACAGTATTACGACACTGAGTACACAGTATTACGACACTGAGTACAGGTATTACGACACTGAGTACACAGTATTACAACACTGAGTACACAGTATTTTGACACTGAGTACACAGTATTACGACACTGAGAACACAGTATTACGACGCTGAGTACAGGTATTACGACACTGAGTATACAGTATTACGACACTGAGAACAGGTATTACGATACTGAGTACACAGTATATCGACACTGAGTACACCGTATTAGACACTGAGTATACAGTATTACGACACTGAGTACACAGTATTACATAACTGAGTACAAGTTTTACGACACTGAGTACACAGTCTTACGACACTGAGTGCATAATGTAATGACACTGAGTACAAGAATTACGACACTGAGTACACAGTATTACGACACTGAGTACACCGTATTAGACACTGAGTACACAGTATTACGACACTCAGTACACAGTATTACGACACTGAATACACAGTATTACGACATTGAGTACACAGTATTACGTAATTGAGTACAAGTATTACGACACTGAGTACACAGTATTACGACACTGAGTACACAGTATTACGACACTAAGTACACAGTATTACGACACTGAGTACACAGTATTGCGACACTGAGTACAGGTATTTCGACACTGAGTACAAGTATTACGACACTGAGAACAAGTATTACGACACTGAGTACAGGTATTACGACACTGAGTACACAGTATTATGACACTGAGTACACAGTATTACGACACTGAGTACACAGTATTACGAAGATAAAAAAAGGTACATAGAGGTCAAAGTTTGGAAAGCACCGAAGTTTATTTGTGTTAATAGATAGGCATAATTTTATTATGCAGACCTTTTTTAAACTAATATAATGGAATAGATGATATTGTTCATATCTTTTTTTGAAAAATAAATATTAAATTATACAAATAGTATTATGAACTAGCTGTATCCTGCAAAAAGTTTAAATATAGTTATATCCCCTTAGGCTTGATCGGTAGGCTAGGTTATTTTGGTTTCGGGCATATCCGATTTTTTATGATTGTATTTTAAACTGGAATACTGTTGTATTAATTCTTTACTTTCGATTTAACCCAGAACCCACACTGCTTTTATTTATATATATTCTTTATATATATATATATATATATATATATATATATATATATATTCTTTAGTTTGTATTGATAAAATGAAACAGTTAAATGCTTAAAAAGGAAATAAAAAACTAAATGTTCATGTGTTTATTGAAACAGGTTCTAATTATTCTACAATGTTGTACACGTACAATAACCGAACCATGGGAGAACGAGACACATGGGGAAACGAGTCACATGGGTGAGGAGAGTGTGAAACTAACCAATCAGATCGTTGGTCGATTTCAAGAGACAAGTTTTTATCCAGTCTTTTATTTGTATTCGCTCAGTGTGAAGTAATATTTCTAGTTAGTTATCTTCAGGATAATCTCGACATCCCAAATACAGGTAAATAAAGTTTAGTCAACAAATATTGGTAATCGGAAATACTAGTTTAATTAAGCTTGAAATCATGTAAAAGACTTGTTTTTTTTTCCTTAAATTTTAAATACCTTGTATTTATTAAAGCATTGTTAACTGAATGTTTTATTTATGCCAGCTACCAAAATAAATAAAAAAAAATCATTTGAATTTATAATCTAAAAATAGTTTGACAATATCTGCAGACAAATTTAAATACTACTTTTACCATTATTGTATAAAGACTTACACTATATCATTCAAATAAAATTGGTAAGCACCCATATAAAGTAATAATTTTATTTATTTCTTATGTTCACACTTTTATTTAGTCAGTGCAATTTCTATAAATGTTTGTATGATCTACGCACAAGGAAATATATTTGTAGATTTTATTTTAATTTAATCAATTTTTGAAAATACTTTTTATTGTTAAAATTATCCACCTTTGTCATATTGTGTGTGTGTGGGGGGGGGGGGCGTGTGTGTATTGGAATGGTGTTCAATCTTGGTTGCTTAATAGTAGAGAGTTGCACGGGATGAAATTTTCATCCAATCCCCTCCCGTCCCCACATAGTTTGAACCACCCTCACCGGCTCCCGTCAAAGTCTACTCCATCCCCACCCAAACAAACAAGAACCAGCTGAAATAAACAACATAACCTCATGACAACATGTGTAAACTAGCTACAAACAATGACAACAAGTGTAAACTAGCTAAAAACAATGACAACACGTGTAAACTAGCTACAAACAATGACAACATGTGTAAACTAGCTACAAACACTGACAACGTGTGTAAACTAGCTACAAACACTGTCTATACATTTAAAATAATAAAATCTATCAATCTATATTAAGACAAATGAACAAGAAAATGTTATTTAGAACCAATGAAACATCAAATTATAATTGATGCAGCAAATTTATTTATAATAATACACTTCAAATTTGTTCACTTAACAAGTGTTACGAGCACCTTTGTTGTTTCCACTAGTTAAGAAATGTCACGTGGGAATAAACAGTGGGATTCTTCTTCATTTAAACCGTGTGCCAAAACCAGATTAATATTATGACATGCAAACATTGCACAGCCGAAACATGACCTCTTTAAATTTAGTCTTCGTGTTGCTCGCATTACCTGTTACAAAAGTAATAGTGTAACGATATACATCAAAATGTATTAGCGTAACGATATACATCAAAATGTATTAGTGTAACGATATACATCAAAATGTATTAGTGTAACGATATACATCAAAATGTATTAGTGTAACGATATACATCAAAATGTATTAGTGTAACGATATACATCAAAATGTATTAGTGTAACGATATACATCAAATCTCGCAGAATTCTTTGAACTGTTTATTTTGTAAAATCAATGTTCGGTTTCTAGTCCATTACATTTGTGAAATGAAAATACGATTTGATTGTCTCAGTGTTGAATTAATTAAACGGTCACAGTGATGTAGATGTGGTTACTTTGATCGGGACAACATTTTCAATGGGACGCGAAACAGTTGTTGCGTCTGGTAACATTTCTTTCACGACGACATTTCTATACTTCACTCCAATGTTAATCAGCTTTGATGGCAGATGCTAAACCACTGCATTCAACGAGAGTGAACTGTCGTAGATCTTTGACACACTGATACGATTGTGTTGTTAATTCTACTTTCACCTGTGCCGGTATCTGCTTACCGTCTTTATTCATTACAATTCCACTTATGGATGTAATTTTTGTGTCTGGTAATCGGACTGTACAATATTAAAAAAACAGTTGGTAACTTCACGAGACTTCCATGCTAAGAGTGTGGTGCACCGTGTACACATCACGACAGCAAAATTTACTCCAACTAAACACACCAGTTTGAAATATTTCCACCCATCACTTTTACCTTTATTTGCCAAAAAAAAATGTCAACGTTCGCTCTTAATGTCAACAAGTTTCAGGATAAATGCTTTACTTTCCTTGTCTAACAACAAATTTAAATTCCAACTAAAAACGTCGAAAACAGTTAATACAAGCAAGGCTCATCAAATAGAACTGCTCTGTAGACTCACAAAATAATAAGTTTAATACCTTTGTGACATCAACATGATACTAACACTGTACGTTTACACAAAAATCGGTATATAACGGTATAATATATATATATATATATATATATATATATATATACATATATCAGATACATACATAGTAGGGTGGAGTGAAACATTTTTAGAGCATTTTCTAAAAAAAATGCTATATTGTCCCCGTTTTGTCTGTCTGTCTGTCTGTCCATCATCACCCTAGATCTCAACAACCATAAGTCCTAGACCCATGATGTATATATCATTTTGTAGGTCTTGGCCTGGCAAGAAATGACTTTTTTTTATTTCGCGATCTGACCTCTGAGGGCCGTAAAAGGGGCCTTATAAAGTCCATTTTTTACTATATAAGCTATATTAATAAAGGAGCGTCCTATATCTCAGCAACCATAAGTCCTAGACCCATGATGTTTATATCATTTTGTAGGTCTTGGCCTGCCATGTGTACACCAAAAGTTCATTTCGCGATAGGACCTCTGAGGGCCGGGATTCAGGGCTCCTAAGGGGCTTATATATTATATATATGGCCCCATTCTACACCTTGAACGTTCAATAACCCATTCATTTGGTGCGAAATACTGCAGCACGTATTTTCACCAAGATTTAATAAGAAACTCATCAAATGAAATAGTAAGCTTGTGTTCTGAGATTAATTGAAAGTATCAGAGCTATGCAACAATTGACGGAGTTTTCGAACGATTAAATGACAACAATTTCGAATGTTTTCAATTATGAGTCCTATTTCAGTAACCACAAACCACTTGTAGTTAGATTTAAGAGAAAATATTTTTTTTTTCAAATATAAAGAAACGTCTTGATAATATTTTTTACAGATATATGCATTACACAAATGAATTTATAAACATTTCCAAAATTTACAAATATTTACTGAAAGCTAACATACGTACTGATACATAAAACGAAAATGCGCTAATACGTCCTGTGTCCAGAATGGAACAGGCTTAATTGCTTGTTTTTTTATTTTTTTTATTCTAATAGCTCAAAATGGTTGCCAGATGGTCTAAGTAGTTATGGCCTAAAATATCTTTTATGTAGTGTAACGTTTACCGGTGCCCCAAAGGCCTTCAAATTTTAAAGGATACAAACTTTAAAGCATTATAACAATTTTGCATGAAATCAACATCTCAATAGTGATATTCGTAATGTTAATGTGCAAATATAAACTGCTTAACTAAATTACGTATATGAACTAGCAATTTAACAATTTACAATAAATCAGGATCGTCGATTTTTCTTAAGGCAGGAAGATGGTCTTCAGGGTTGTTAACAATACTCTTAAATTGTATCGTCAATACCGATACCAATACTTAATGAAAATAGTATCGCCAATACCAATACAAATACTCAAGTAAAAATGTATTGCCAAAATCGATACCGATACAATACCGATACTTTTGAGAACAACAAACTATTTTTATTTAAAATATAATGAGTTTTTCAAGTTTAAAAAAAAAGTGAAAACAATAAAATACAATGTCAAAGCACAAATTTAATGCTAATCACTTTAGTACTTGACGGATGGCCAAGAGGTGTAGATAATCGACTGTCGACTTCAGAGTCATGGGTTCTATCCTCGGTGAGTTATTAGAATAAAAGATAAAAAATAGGGCTGCTGATTAAACTGCGTTAATTTGCGATTAACGCGTCAAATAAAATTTGCGATTAAAATTTTTAACGCAACACCTAAATGCGTTAATTTGACCAAAGTATTGCAAGTTCAAGAAATCGATAAATAACAGTATTTCACTCAACAAATTTGAAGTTAAGGTTTGTTCACTTATTAAGTAGATCTATCACCCCACCCTGTCGCAATCCGCATACACCCTCTACCTCAGAAATGTCGACAAAATCCCCACTTGTAATATAAATGAAGATGTTTTTGTTATATAGCCCTTCGACAAGTAACCTCCTGCTCCATTCCCGGTCGATGTAAAAAGAGAAAAGTTTCATTCACTAGTTTACATTATATACTGTAGTGTATTATTGAAGTCAACTTGAAGGTAAAAAAAAATAAGTGTATAATGAGCCAGGTTAAAACTAGATCAAAATAACGAGATGCTGGACATTTTGTATCATCAATTTTTGCGCAAATTTTTTATAGCATTTTGATAATACAGCATTAGGCCGGTCACGTTTGCAACAGCTGCACTAATAGTTTCATATACATGACACCTGTCAATCAAGGTCTAGAGTCTAGACTGTACACGAGACAGTGGTTGTATTTTTCAGAATTATTGTGACACTGAGCTAAATTTAATATTTTATATCGGGCTGTTTTTTAACTGCAATTAAAGCGTAATTAATGCGTTAAACATATGCGGTTACATTTTAACGCAAACACCTAAATGCGTTAAATTTTAGCCAAATGTTGTCATTTCAGTAATCTAATTCTATAACCATAACTAGAACAGACAAGATTTAAAAAAAAAGAAAAAAAAATCCACCGAATACAGAAACTGTCACGCTTACATAAAATCATAGCAGCTACATGACCTTGAAACAATAGGATTGTCTTTTCTTAATAATAATTATGACACTCAATGATACCATTAGTGAACATCTGGTTGATTGACAGGTGCCATGATTTGGAAAAATGGGACAGAGGGGGGTACGGTACGGTTGGTAGTAACGTCATCTTTGTGGGGAGAGAAGCTGCTAAGAGTGTCAAAAATCTAACAGGGTGGGAAAGGGGGGGGGTTAAAAAAAACGCGTTAATAATAAGTGAGCAAGTAAATACTTTCTGGCTATACTATTATTTTATGAAGGAAAAGGCACATATGAGATATAAATGACGTGTGTATTTTGTTTTGGAATGGGAAGTGAAGGGGGTAAGTACGGTAGTGGAGGGTTGGGTAAACAAGACATGCGTGGGGGCAAAGTGTAGCAAAATATGACAGGGATAGAGGGGAGAGGGGTTGAAATACGTCATTAGCTCGGAACCTATGGTACGAGAAAAACACTTGTTTGGCAATGTTGTTGATTAAAAAAAAATAACTCGCATCACTTGACGTGATTGATACATGTCAATAAACTGGCCTCAATAACTAATTCAACAGACATTAGTGCTGATGCTTAATAAATCTGTTACAATTAATTATACCTCTTTCGTAAATTAATCTGAATTGCTTATTATACCAATTTTATGCTATGATATTCTAACTTACATGTTTGAATAGAAACAAAATGTGTTATATTGTGTCGATTAAAAAGTGCGTTAATTTGCGATTAAAAATTTTAATCATGCGTTAATTGCGATCAATTTTTTTAATCGAACAGCAGCTCTAATAAAAAATAAAAATTTTCACTCCACCTTAATACATAGGTTGTTAATTCACAGCCAATAGAAATATATACTGTATTACAATACTAAAATCTAAGAGGACGGATGGTCGTGGGTTAAGCCCCCGACAGATCTCCCGTGGTGTCTCCATGGCCAATGCACTATCGCCTATGGTGGGTATGAAAGAAGAGCACCGCATCAGTGCATCTAGGAGATTTCATCTTATTCTTGCAGGAATTTCATGCACACTAAAATCTGAAGTGTAAGGTGGATGTCTAATGGACTAATGTACAATACATTAACGTTGGGTTAAATAGTTCTAATTCTTATCTGTCAATGGTATCCTGACCAAACATAATGTAGTCACAATGAATTTCATGTCTCAAGCACGTATCTAATTTATTGTGATAATGGTCACTTATTTAATCTATTAAAGTATTTAACTATTGATGTTTTGCTCCTTGCAGGATTCCCGTTTAGTACAAACCCATCCCCACGGGATCCCCGCAAGTTTACAACCAACCCCACGGAATACCCGTGAATGTTGGTCCCTGTCAAGGTTCCCCAGCGAAATCCTTTGGCTTGTTACCTTAGAGTCAGAGTCGCTGACTTAGTTGAACTTGTATTTGTATTTTCCTCTACCACGAGGCGTTCCACAGATGACGTAACAACACGTGAAAATGCGAGCAATCAAGACTTGTATATAAATATGTACAACTTTATTACAAACACACCAGTCCTAAACATGGTCTGGTGGCTTACGATGGTTCATATATAAATCATATCCAACCATATCCAAAGTAAATAAATAGGTTCTTATCTCTCTCTCTCTCTCTCTCTCTCTCTCTCTCTCTTTTTCGTCAAGTGTTCTCCTCGAGAAACTCATGTCGAATGTCCTTTCTTCATCTATCCCCCACGCTTCCAGACTTGCACACGTAACCCCCTGATCATCCATTCACGCTCTCCACACCGCTAATCAGTTGCCAGTAGTTTCCCGCCCTAAGAGGGGGGGAGGGTGAAGGGGTATGCCCAAATTACAAAGGCAATAGTAACTGACCATGTCGGTGGTCGATTCAGTAGACGAGTGACCAGAGGGAACCCCGAGTCGCCTCCTCCTGCCAGTTGACTTGCCAGCGTCCCACCATCAGATCGTCACATCCTCCTGCCAGTTGACTTGCCAGCGTCCCACCATCAGATCGTCACATCCTCCTGCCAGTTGACTTGCCAGCGTCCCACCATCAGATCGTCACATCCTCCTGCCAGATGACTTGCCAGCGTCCCATCATCAGATCGTCACATCCTCCTGCCAGATGACTTGCCAGCGTCCCACCATCAGATCGTCACATCCTCCTGCCAGATGACTTGCCAGCATCCCACCATCAGATCGTCACATCCTCCTGCCAGATGACTTGCCAGCGTCCCACCATCAGATTGTCCGTTGTTTGATCCGCGGCTCGCTGTCCACCTGCCGGTATGACGTAATTACAGTAGGGAGTAGAAATGGGTGGATGCAACATAATACTATTGATGGGGTAGAAGTGAGAATCAAGGGTTGGAGGGCTAAAATGGGGATGTTTTCGCCCAATCACAACCCATGACAGTCCCATCCCTGCGGGCAACCCACAAAATCCGTTCACGTGCAGCTCTCTGTATAATAGTATGAAAGATCGGGGAGAGAATTGGTGGTTGACTGGTGATAGAATGAGTCAAGGAACACGTGGGAGGTGTGTGCGTGTTTAGTGAACGAGTGACCATGTGTACTAAGAGCTGACGTCACCTTTATTGTCGGGAAAATTAGACGTCTGTGTGTCGGAGAATGCAGCCGCCGACTTAATAATTGGAAACATACGAGGCTTGCAACAACCAGATTTAGTGGACTACAGTTGTGTCAACAACAACCAACCTTTAGTGGACTACAGCTGTGTCAACAACAACCAACCTTTAGTGGACTACAGCTGTGTCAACAACAACCAGCTTTAGTGGACTACAGTTGTGTCAACAACAATCAACCTTTAGTGGACTACAGCTGTGTCAACAACAACCAACCTTAGTGGACTACAGCTGTGTTAACAACAACCAACCTTAGTGGACAACAGCTGTGTCAACAACAACCAACCTTAGTGGACTACAGCTGTGTCAACAACAACCAACCTTAGTGGACTACAGCTGTGCCAACAACAACCAACCTTAGTGGACTACAGCTGTGTCAACAACAAACGATTCGTGGTTGGCTGGTTGGTGTAGCGGTGACCAGAGCTTAGAGGAATCGAGCAATTGGTGAGACAGAAAGTAGCAGCTTGGAGACTAAACCACAGGAGTTTTAAGTCCAGGAATAAGTATGCGAAGAAGCTAAAGACTAGTAGCACAGAGGAGGCTTGTAGCACAGAGGAGACTAGTAGCGCAGAGGAGGCTAGTAGCACAGATGAGACTAGTAGCACTCAGGAGACCAGTAGCACACATGAGACTAGTAGCATTGATTGGTGGAAGAAAAAGACAGTTGAAGATTGATCAGCTGAAGAGCATAATGCCTGCAAAAAAATGTGCAACATATGATGAAAGAAAGGCTGCAGATTATTGTCATATTAAACATTTTATTGAGATAAAACCTTTAGTTGCGAATGCAACGGACAACTACTACATACATACTAACATACTTACATATTACATACGTACATACATACAAACATACTTACATAGTACATACGTACATACATACAAACATACTTACATATGTACATACGTACATACATACAGATAAACAAACATTCATACATACAAACATACATACGTTCATACAAACAAACAAACATTCATACATACAAACATACATACGTTCATACAGACAAACAAACATTCATACATACAAACATACATACGTTCATACATACAAACAAACATTAATACATACAAACAAACATACGTTGATACTGACAAACAAACATTCATACATACAAACATACATACATACAAACATACTTACATACGTTAATACAGACAAACAAACATTCATACATACAAACATACATACAAACATACTTACATACGTTCAAACAGACAAACAAACGTTCATACATGCAAACATACTTACGTTCATACATACAAACATACTTACGTTCATACATACAAACATACTTACGTTCATACATACAAACATTCTTACGTTCATACATACAAACATACTTACGTTCATACATACAAACATACTTACGTTTATACATAATACATACAAACATACTTACATTCATACATACAAACATACTTACGTTCATACATGCAAACATACTTACATTCATACATACAAACATACATAACTAAATATATGTCACAATTTTCTTTAATCAGGACTTTTTTAAATACCAGTTTGTCCGTTGCAACATTCTAATACTTAAACTTTTATACCAGCACTATTTATGCTTGTATAATTAATGTCTTGGTAATTTAACTTTTTCATAGTGAACAATAAACATAAAAAAACTTTACATCGTAATAAGGTTTAAAATAAGTTCTTTATTAATACAAAGTTAACTATTTCTATGACAGGGGAGACAAACTATCAACAATAGTTAGCTGAAAGTACTCTCCCAGAGACAAGTCATCATGACACTCAGTGGACTGACGCTATGTTTCGTCATAGTTACCAGTCAGGCTGCAGGTTTGTTATTGTCTCGTCATAGTTACCAGTCAGGCTGCAGGTTTATTATTGTTTCGTCATAGTAACCAATGTGACTAAAAGCTAGTCATAGTAACCAATCTAGCTACAAGCTAGTCATAATAACCCCGGGTGAGGCAAAATATTTAGACGCGGGCCACAATTGGTTTGTAAATGTGACTGGCTGGCGGTCCGGACCAAGATCAGATGGATAGTGTAATAGTGAACTAATAAAAATTAAAGGTAAATCATAAATTAACTCATAACATAAAAAGCTATGCATACACATTGAAGCATATCATTACTAAGTATCATACATAAACATTGAAATGAATCATTACTAAGAATCGTACACAAACATTGAAATGAATCATTACTAAGTATTATACACAAACATTGAAATGAATCATTGCTAAGAATCGTACACAAACACTGAAATAATTCATTACTAAGAATCGTACACAAACATTGAAATGATTCATTACTAAGAATCGTACACAAACATTGAAATGAATCATTACTAAGTATCATACACAAACATTGAAATGAATCATTACTAAGTATCGTACACAAACATTGAAATGAATCATTACTAAGTATCATACACAAACATTGAAATGAATCATTACTAAGTATCGTACACAAACATTGAAATAAATCATTACTAAGTATCGTACACAAACATTAAAATGAATCATTACTAAGTATCATAATAAACATTGAAATGAATCATTACTAAGTATCGTACACAAACATTGAAATGAATCATTACTAAGAATCATTTAGAAACATTGAAATGAACTTACTAAGTCTCGTACAAAAACATTAAAATGAATCATTACTAAGTATCGTACACAAACATTGAAATGAATCATTACTAAGAATCGTACACAAACATTGAAATGAATCATTACTAAGTATTAAACACAAAGATTGAAATGAATCATTACTAAGTATCATATACAAACATTGAAATGAATCATTACTAAGAACCGTACACAAACATTGAAATAATTCATTACTAAGAATCGTACACAAACATTGAAATGAATCATTACTAAGAATCGTACACAAACATTGAAATGATTCATTACTAGGAATCTTACACAAACATTGAAATGAATCATTATTAAGAATCGTACATAAACAATGAAATAAATCATTACTAAGAATCGTACACCAACATTAAAATGAATCATTACTAAGAATCGTACACAAACAATGAAATGAATCATTACTAAGAATCGTACACAAACATTGAAATGAATCATTACTAAGTATTATTCACAAAAATTGAAATGAATCATTACTAAGAATCGTACACAAACATTGAAATGAATCATTACTAAGAATCGTACACCAACATTGAAATGAATCATTACTAAGTATCGTACACAAACATTGAAATAAATCATTACTAAGTATCGTACACAAACATTGAAATGAATCATTACTAAGTATCATAATAAACATTGAAATGAATCATTACTAAGTATCGTACAAAAACATTAAAATGAATCATTACTAAGTATCGTACACAAACATTGAAATGAATCATTACTAAGAATCGTACATAAACAATGAAATGAATCATTACTAAGAATCGTACACCAATCTTGAAATGAATCATTACTAAGAATCGTACACAAACATTGACATGATTCATTACTAAGAATCGTACACAAACATTGAAATGAATCATTACTAAGAATCGTACACAAACATTGAAATGAATCATTACTAAGAATCGTACATAAACAATGAAATGAATCATTACTAAGAATCGTACACCAATCTTGAAATGAATCATTACTAAGAATCGTACACAAACAATGAAATGAATCATTACTAAGTATCATATACAAACATTGAGATGAATCATTACTAAGAATCGTACACAAACATTGAAATGAATCATTACTAAGAATCGTACACAAACATTGAAATGAATCATTACTAAGAATCGTACATAAACAATGAAATGAATCATTACTAAGAATCGTACACCAATCTTGAAATGAATCATTACTAAGAATCGTACACAAACAATGAAATGAATCATTACTAAGTATCATATACAAACATTGAGATGAATCATTACTAAGAATCGTACACAAACAATGAAATGAATCATTACTAAGTATCATATACGAACATTGAGATGAATCATTACTAAGAATCGTACACAAACATTGAAATGAATCATTACTAAGTATTATACACAAACATTGAAATGAATCATTACTAACCATAGTACACAAACATTGAAATGAATCATTACTAAGAATCATTTAGAAACATTGAAATGAACTTACTAAGAATCGTACACAAACAGTGAAATGAATCATTACTAAGAATCGTACACAAACATCAGAATTTATAGAAATATTTTACCAGTAAATTCTTTAAATATAAAATTAATACATATTTCGATCTGTCAGAATCAGCTGATCAAATTAGTTTATGTTTCTTACAGTTAAGTTTTAATTTCTTTATATAGATTCCACTGTTGAATGTGTTGAAAGTATCACCTTTGTAGCTACAATTTATGAAGGAACTTGTTTTATAAATCGAATCAACGTCTCGTAGGACAGGCATTTTTTACCCATTAATTCGCATCTTTGAGAATCCATCCCCACACAAACACAGTCTACGATACTCATCACCACACTAACACAGCATTTTCTGATTATATCTGTTGTTTTTTTGAGTATTTTATGTAATGTGTAATATATTCTGTTCAATATTTTAGTATGGGCTTGATCTCAACTATTATATTATTTTCTCATTGACATTTGATCCTAGATATCTGAATTTCTCTACCCTTTCAAATCTTCTATTTCTGACTATGATTTTTTTTCTTTTCCTTCCTTTCAAAGTAGTAGCATGTATTGTGTCCTTGATATTGATTTTTGTGATGCTGTTTCTAGATCTAATGAATGCTTTAGTTATATTCTTGATGTAATCTCCTACCAGTGTGAAATCATCTTTGAGAGATACTGGAGGGGTTATGTGAATATGTTTCCTGATTCTCACAACCCTGCTTTTTTCTGAGCTAGTAATAGCTTGATTTCCTCTTGAGCTTTCCACTTGTATTTTCACCTTGCCTATTGAGTTATTTAATATTAATGTCATGCTTAGCTTTTAGAAATTTTCTACTATTGCTATCATATGCCATCTTGAGCTGTAGAATTGGTGTAGATATGTATTGTGCATTTTTCAAAATATTTCTTAGGGAAAGATGTGGTCGGTGGTTGATCTGAATCCACATTGGTAGTCATCTAAGATTGTTTAACTAAATTTCCCCATTCTTCTGGCAATTGTTTTTGTCAGCATTTTGGATACTGTATTTAGCTGTAGTTGTCAGCATTCTTTCCAGAACCAGGTCCAGTGATTTGCTTAGACACACTTGTCACCTTCCCTGGAAGCTGTTGCTTTCCTCAGTAATGACCATAATCATTTTTCTGATTTCTTTGAGAATTCCTCTAGATTTTCTAGTTTTCCTTATTCCCATTTTTTCATTCTACATGTTTTGGTAGCCCTTTTAACCCTTCTGTGTAAGCTTGTGTTGGCTTTCTTTTAGTAACATTATCATTCTCCATATGTTTCTTTCTTCTAATTCTTTTTATGCATGCTTCATCATTCCAATCTGTTCTTTTCTTATTTTGTTTATGCACTAAGACACTCTGCTGACATTTTTTGTTGTTTGTTTGAGTTTTTCCCACTGATCATTTAGGTTTTCTAAATTATCTGTTCCAACTGCCTCCAGATTGCTTTTAATTTCTTTCATACTATTGTTTGTGGTTTAGTTCAATAGTCAAATCAATTTTTTCTTAGCTTTTGTGTTGTGGATATGTATATTTTTTTACTTACATTTTACGTTAAATAGTATGTGTTCTATGTCAGCATCTGCCCCACTTAAATATCTGTCCATTAAGATATGGTCTATTTCATTCCTTGTCTACCCATCTGATGATCTACATGTTTCTTTGTGTATCGTATTCAAAATATTCCATTTTCATTGCTTTCTACTTGTAGGCTGTAGCTTCCAATTATTGGTCTGTATACTGTATCTTTACAATTATGTCTCCTACAACTATCATGTCAGGGCACTTCCTCAAATATTCTCTTTAAGTATTATAAAATTCTTTTTTTGGTATCTTCTGTAAATAGTAATCATTTAAAAAAAAAAAAAAAAAAAAAAAATTTTAGCCAGCAAAATTTTTGAACCATGTATGACTAATACAGCAACAAGAGATGACTTTATATCCAGTGAGCTTTGAGGTAATATACTGCAAGGGGACTTTAAATAATTTAGTATACAATAGCTGTTATATCAGACTCCTCTGGAGAGGACTCAACAGGAGCTACTATTTGTACAGTTACAATGCTTTTATTATATTATGAACAATCTCTATAGTACAGCATTTTAGGTAGATGAGAATAAACCAGTCTAACTTACTTTTGGTACATATTCACTGCCAGTTAGTCTGATGTCACGGAGGTATAACAGGTAATCATCAAAAAATATTCCTCTTGTCCAAGCTCGTGCTTGACTCTGAAAAAAAAAAAAAAAAAAAGCCAGAAAAGACAATCGAAATTAGAAAGTAGTCGCAAATTTTAAGATCCAACCTGTCATTTTAAAATGTAAAACTAATTAGCAGTAATAGCCTAATAAAGAAATATTACAAAGATTAAATTGTGATAATAAATAACCTTAGGTTATGCCACATTAAGGTCAAGAGTACTGACTGTAAATAGATTTGTCCAAGACCTGCCAGATGACCTATAATCTTTTAAACATGAATATATTCTGTACAGCAGCGTTTTCCAAACTGGGAGCCGCCTCACAAAGGGGAGGCGTGGACTAGTCTAAGGGAGCGCAAATATTAGCCAGGATTGACAAAAAGAATTGCCTGTGCAGCTAATACAATACGTAACATATAGGTACATATTAACTACTATGCTGCTGATGCTACCTTTACCCCGTAGGTCGTAGCAAACATTACGGTTCATAAATATATCTGGAATTTTTTTTAAATATCAGGTTGTTTAGAGATTAATAAGCTTCACTGGTTCACTTCCACATGAATGAATGGTGCAGTCAAATTTATCAAGATTGTATTGTCTACGCATATGCGGAAAGATTTGGCGGCTGCGTAAATAGTAAATATTCAAGCGCGTTGTCGGACTTCTCACTTTCACCTACGATATCCACTCATTGCAAGAATAAACCACCAGAGGTATGATACGTAACTTGGCCAACAGTAACTCTCCGAAAATCCAGACAATATCGACTTCAGTTTAGCTGAACAGTGTTAGATTGTGTTTCTTATTTTATTTTGACATACCTAATTACTCACTGATCACAATAGTAAGTAATTTAATTAAGTTTAATTTTTTTTAAGAACAATAAATGAATTATATTAGGGATAAGTTCTTGACTGGTTATAAGAGAAAATCCTCTAATAATAAAGAATCTGATGTTGGCACTAATAGTAGGAATGAAGAAGGAAGAAATCCCAAGACAAGAAAATATTTATAAAAAAATGTAGATATGGAAGACAAATTTGGAAAAAAATAGGTTTGACATTTTTCCACTTTTAAATTTATGTGCCCAAGTTAATATAGAAGCAAACAAAATCTATTAGTTGAACACCAGGATGGTTTGTTAATTCATTTTTGAATTATTTTGATGATCTTGATTTTACAAAATATCGACAAAGAAGATGACGAATTTGAATTAACTTGAAGAAAACTTGATTGAATTATCTTGTGATACTTTTTAAAACAAAAATTTCAGAATGTATCAATTTTGGCTAGATATTGAGTGAATATAATATTTTGTCAAATAAAGCTTTAAAAAGTATTACTGCCGTTCACAACATCTTATTTATGCGAAACAGGATTTTCTGCATTAGCTGCAATAAAATCGAAAATATCGTGCTCGTTTGGTTGTAGAAAAGGAGCTTTGTGTAGCTATCTCATCAATGACACCACGATTTGATAAACTTTGCACTAATAGGCAAGCACATCCATCTCATTAAGGGACAATAATAAAATATAGTTCGTTTTTTTCTTATGTATAAGTGTTTATCTTAATAAATTTTTTAGAACTAAATATGTTTGTGTTTGTAGTATTTTATAAAATGGAAGAGAGCACCATATGATCAAATATTTTTAAGGAGCCGTGGTAAAATAAAGTTTGGAAACCACTGCTGATCAGGAAAAAGTTGTACTAAAGCTGCCTTAGCCTAAACTTTGATAGAGAATGTCTAATTGCAACATCCCTCAACTGTGATAAATTTATTTTACAAGTAAAGTTTTACTTTTTTAACTTAGTATACTCAGAATAAGCATATCGCCATCTTCCCTATATTTATAATTATATTAAATTATAACGTACAATAGTATTATAAAGTTTAAGATTATCAAGACAAAATAGAAACATTAAAAAAACGCAGTGACTGCTGTTCCCACTAGTTGGAATGCGTATTATTTTTTTCGGGTTCCAACTATAGATAAACTAGGTCAAAAGAAGTGAAAAAATAACCCAGCAATTTTTTCTAATAGTACATTAAAATTGGTTTGTGTGGTGGTGGCCAGAGTGGTTATGAAGCACGGACATGACTGCTTTTATGCTGACTATATGCAGGTTCATTCCTCTCAGAGACCTTCTTTTTTATTGTTTTTTTTTCAGAATGTATCCTTTTAGTTGTTTTAATGAAAAGTAACTAATAAGATCTCTTTGAAATTTTTAAATCGAAATAATGTAATTTTTAGGGGAAGCATTTATATCCAAGAATTGAAACAAATACTGATGGAGGCCAATTAACGAGAGTGTTAGGAAGGCGATTTACATTAATGAAGTGGCTACGGTTACGCATCTAGACGGACTATTTTTTGTTTAGGGCTAGGAATAGGATTAGGGATAGGGTTGGGAATAGAAACAATATCTATAGCTGGACCGAACTAAAAATTCTGCAAAAAAATAGTCCCGTAGATGATATATACCGAATAGACCGAATATAAAAATATACGGTTCCGTTAATTTTAAGTGTTTCTAGGGGTATAAATACTGATTTAGTGCACATTTTTTATATTTATAATTTCGCACTAACTCTGACACCAGCAAGTCAGAACTCGTATTATTTTTGTCCAAGTACCAGCCATAGATATTGCTCCACACCCTAACCCTATCCCTAATCCTAATCCTAACCCTATATTTAAATATTTTAAAAATAATTTTTAAAATTGCAACTTTTGATGATTATAGGTCAGTGACTTTCATACGCTAACTTGCTGGTGCCAGTAGCCACTGCGTAATAACTTTTGTTATTTTCATGTTATTACTTTTTATTATTAATTGTTTTAATGAAATTATTAAACTTGGGCGGACCCATCGATATCTATGGTAGACTTGGACTGACCTATATATATTAAACAAAATCTATAGTTGGAACCCGAAAAAAACTTTACGCATTCCAACTGCAATAATCAGGAACAATTATCAATAATCAAGTGCCTTAAAAAATGAATACCTTTCCGTTGTGAAATACTTTATTCAAGCCATAGAACGCCATGTGAGGAACCAGAAGAGCAAAAACACAATGCCGGCCGATGGCAATATTTCCCTACATACTAGAAGTTTACAACGAAAAAGACAAAGTAAACGCAAACCTTGAAGTGGAGGAATAGTGTTGAATTTGTTGCTCTTCAACACCTTGACCTTCTTTTCCTAATAATTTCCGGTTCAGCTATTTCACTGAACTATATAAGAGTATGAAGTGTGACAACAAAACAACTTGGTTTGACAAAACATAGTGGCGTCACTGAGGGTGTGGGGGTGCATGCCACTCAGTGGCGTAGCTAAAGGGGGCGAGGGCGGACCGCCCAGGTGACGGCATATGGAGGGTGACACTATATCCAACAAAATTTTTCAGCCAGGCTAAGGTGCGAAAATTGTCTGAAAAAGAAATTGTGATAAAAACCCAACTCTTACCAGGTGATGAGTTATGACGTCACATATTTCGAATTTGTCAAAAATATTGTCTGGCGAAATCAGCTCTTTTGTTGATAAATTTTATTATATTTTTTATTATTTATTTTCGAACAATGTTCGAAATAAGTTGACGACTGTGTCTTTGTCAAATTATATTGAAAAAACGTATTTACAGCATCCTAAGATGACGCTTCCATTGATATTATGCTGACCATGTACATCTTGTCAGACACCAGCAAAGAACAGACAGTCAGGTAGAATGTTCCTACATGGCACCTGAAACACAAAACGAGTTCATTTCTCTTTTGGCAAAACACAATGCAAAGTACTTTAGCATACTTTTTGACAGTACACTGGACGTTTTGCATACAGATCAAATGTCAACTGTAATTAGATATGTACACATCAGTGGTCGTACATTTAAAGTGCGAGTCATTCCTTGGATTTTTCATCTGAAGGTAAAACAGCTACTATCCTCGAGAAACTAGAAAACGAAGGACTGGATATTCAGTTATGTCGCGGTCAAGGGTACGATGGCTGGAATCCACAGCGGTGTGCAACAAAAGTTCAGACATTAATCCGAAGGCAATTTTTGTACCTTGTTCCAATCATTCTTTGAGCTTTCGTTTGCTAACGTGTAACGTTTTTTGAAAGTCTTAAGGCGCTGTACACTTTTTTTTTGCTATGTCGACCCATCGCTGGAATGTACTAGTGAAATACACAGGGGTAACAGTGAAGAGACTGTCCACAACTCGCTGGAGTGCACATGCTGATGCAGTGGAGCCAGTGATACAGAAGTTTAACCTGTTTGTGGAAGCCATTGAAGCTCTGTGTGATGTCGAAGAAAGTGTCGAGACAAGAGGAGCTGCGCACATTCTGTTGCCAGCTATATGCGACTTTTCTTTTATATTCCTTCTTGTATTTCTGGGGTGACGTTTTACAAGAAGTCGACTTAGCACAGAAGTACATGCAAACACCAGGTATTACTGTGAACATGGCTGCAACCAAACTAAGGACTCTCAAGGTCTTTTGGAAGGTTGTTGACAATGCTGTACAACAGGCACTTGCGAAATGTGAAGAACTTGATAACCCTACAGAAAAGAATCATAAGAAAGAGATTACCAGGAGAGGAGGCAGAGATGCTGAATTGTCATTGCAGCAGGAGACCAAGATAGCAATGTTAGAGTGTCTGGACCGTTTTCATGGAGTTAGATACGAGAGGAAAGGCAGTAAATGACATTTTGCTGACTTTTCTTCCGTTCAGCCAGATCATATTATTTGTGCCAACGACGAGAAATACAGTTGTCTGTTACCAAGCTCACAGCCGTGTATGATGAACTGTCTGAAGAAGACCTTTGTCTAAACTCCACGTTTAAGGCGACATCAATCAGCCGAATAAACTTGGAGGAAGCAAAGCACTAGACTGTACTGCAATTCCTACGGTTTATTATCAAGTGGGACTTTATTAAATCATTGCCATATCTTACACTGATTCTGACAATATGTGTTTCTGTGCCATTGTGTGAAAGAAGTTTCTCCAAACGCAGTTGTTACTAAACCAGCAAACTGGAATAATATTTTTTTCCGCCGACCAGCAATAGATGTGCGCATGCGCGATAGACGGACTCTGTATTATTTTTTAGAGGTCCATCTATAGATATTGCGCATGAATATTGTGAATAAAGTCATCTTGACGTTTTGTCTCAGGGCTAATACATGGGGCGGTACTAAAATAAACATTGATAAAAAAATTAGTGAATTTTTTTTTAGAAAAATGTTAAATAGAAAGCTGAATTAGTATCTGCAGTTTCTTTTTAAGCAAGATTGCGTTATTAGCTCTAAAAAGCGATATTTTCATTCATATTTTATTTAAATTTCTGCGAGTTCCAGCTTAGTATTGACACAATGTTTAACACATCAAGGTCGCTATCATCAGTAATTCATGTAAATATTTTATTGAAAGAAGTGACTCTTCTTTCTGAAATACTCGAAAAGTCACTCAAGCATTTATTTAAAAAATCGCAAAAATTAACAGATCGACGCTGTCATGGACAAAAGACAGAGCCCTAGGCAGATAGAGATATTTAAAGGCTCTAGGAAAAATCACTGATATTGGGGTCCCTAGGACGTGGACTAGTTTGACTATCCGTAAGAACAGCCTGAAGCAATAATTATTACCGATAAAGAGTCATACAATACAAATACAGACATCAGGTGACAGACTAGAGGTCTATAACTGACCTTACTATAATGAGTTCTAAACATTCTTATCGTGCACTAGCAGTGGGATCTTGTACTGATCGTGCACTAGCAGTGGGATGGTGTACTGATCGTGCACTAGCAGTGGGATGCTGTACTGATCGTGCACTAGCGGTGGGATACTGTACTGATCGTGCATTAGCGGTGGGATACTGTACTGATCGTGCACTAGCAGTGGGATGCTGTACTGATCGTGCAATAGCACTGGGATAGTGTACTGATCGTGCACTAGCAATGGGATGCTGTACTGATCGCGCACTAGCAGTGGGATGCTGTACTGATTGTGCACTAGCAGTGGGATAGTGTACTGATCGTGCACTAGCAGTGGGATGCTGTACTGATCGTGCACTAGCAGTGGGATGCTGTACTGATCGTGCACTAGCAGTGGGATGCTGTACTGATCGTGCACTACCAGTGGGGATGCTGTACTGATCGTGCACTAGCAGTGGGATGCTGTACTGATCGTGCAATAGCAGTGGGATGCTGTACTGATCGTGCACTACCAGTCGGATGCTGTACTGATCGTGCACTAGCAGTGGGATGCTGTACTGATCATTACTAGCAGTGGGATGCTGTACTGATCGCGCACTAGCAGTGGGATGCTGTACTGATCGTGCACTAGCAGTGGGATAGTGTACTGATCGCGCACTAGCAGTGGGATCTTGTACTGATCGCGCACTAGCAGTGGGATGCTGTACTGATCGCGCACTAGCAGTGGGTTGCTGTACTGATCGCGCACTAGCAGTGGGTTGCTGTACTGATTATGCACTAGCAGTGGGTTGCTGTACTGATCGTGCACTAGCAGTGGGATGCTCTACCAGAAAGTTTATTTTCATCTGTGACTCATTTCTTTGAGCACTGTAGCCAGAGTCGTATTTGGGGACTTATAGAGAAATTATTTGTGGGCAACATAAAAAAATACTAATCTGTGGCAGTTCTTATAATAGTTTCATATTTGATATCAATTTATACGGTAGTGGACACTTCGAAAGTACTAGACAGTCACTACGTGTTTAATGGTCGGTTTATTATATAACACACGTTCTGTGGTCTGTTTACTGCATTACACACATATAATATGGCCCATGTACTGTATTACAGTTTTTATGTTTTGTGTATATTGTATGACATACATGTTCTAAGGTCTATGTACTTAATAACACACACTTTCTGTGGTATGTTTACATTTATAACACACATATCATACTGTGTCTGTGTACTGTATAACTTTAGGTATAACAAAACTGTCAACTAATCTTAACCGATCAGTGAAGGTCCTTCGTCTGGAGTATGATTATTCACTGAGATTTGGGCATAAATATTTATCTACCCAGCAACAGGACTCCATTGGACGCACACTACACAACAATAAACCAAACTAGACACTTACGTAAAATAAGTTTATTTACATAGAATAAAAACATTGAGCCCTCCTAAAGGGCCAATACAATTAAAGGGCTAACTTCAATAATAAAATCTCTAACACACTCTAGCCACAAGACCGAATGTTTCGGTCTCTTTCCGTGTGTTAGTTCTCAAAAAGCTTTGTACTGTATAATTTACACAGAGATGAGTTAAAACAAATTTCCATTACCTTCATTAGATATTTTTCTGTCATCTTTATGATGTGTATATCATTGCTGTCACTTCCGCGCCCAAACCATTGTTTTCATTGTTATCAATTTTTCAGTTTGTAAAAAACGACTTAGTTGCAAAGGAAAGAGAGTAGGTGATGCAGAAAGTATTTAGATAGACCATGAGTTTGCCATGTCTTTATGTCTATGATAATATCATCTTAATTGAAATTAATATTTCCCTCAAGAATTAATTTTTTTTTATAAATATTTTTATATCTAATTTCATTATGTTTTACTTATCAATTAATTATTGAAGACCCTGACTCAGTCAAGATAATAAACAGGAATTCATTAAAAAATACTAAATTATTTAAATTAATGTGTTAAAATTATGCAGCTTTACACAATATATTCATCACTTACGAAATTGAGAAACTGAGTTAAATGGCTAAAATAAATTATTGTAATTAATTACTTACTCAGTTGTTTTAGTTTATGTAAGCTTTTTTATAATAAGATTAATTCATATTCATTTTATGACTAGTATATTTTTACACAAAAAATTTCATATACCAAAGAATAATACTTGTGGAGTGAATAAAATAGTTACGTGATTAGGTCGGCACACCCACCCCTAAGCAGTAGCATAACGACACATTTGGTCCTAGTAAATGTAGATGTTTGGTGTTCATATCACCTTCGGCTTAAGTCTGTAGGTAGCTTTAGGAGAATGATGTGCTACCAAAATACCAACAGAATAGGATCTTATTAAAAACAGTTGAGTTCTCGATTCAGTAGGAAGTGGACACATAGATTGTATCAGGCAGTTAAGTGATGGGCTCCGTAGGAAGTGGATGCATCAGGCAGTTGAGTTGAGTTCTGAGCTACGTAGGAAGTGGACACATAGATTGTATCAGCCAGTTGAGTTCTGGGCTCCGTAGGAATTGGACACAACAGGTAGTTGAGTTCTCTGCACCGTAGGACATAGATTGTATCAGGCAGTTGGGCTGTAGACTTGACTGAGGGCAGATATTCCATGTACTCCAGTCTTGTCACGTTCATTGCTATGTGAACTTTATAAGTATGTACTTATTAAACTTATTTGATGGGCTATGGAACTTCGTGTTGAATTATCATTTGTCACTATTCAGCATGCTAAGTAATTGTGATAATAAATGTTTAAATAGCACCAGTTAAACAAATTCTCCACATTAATCACGCAAAGAATTTGTTATTAACTACGAATTTGATTTGAAAGTTTGTTTAATAAGCAGAAAAATAATGACATTTAAAATATAAAACAATGTTTTCTTATTGGTTAAGTTGTTTCATCTTGAATTTTTGTAATGTCTGAATTCTGGTTTTAATTCACATATTTTGTGAGGTGCTGTCATGTTGTAATTGCAGATCTCTTTCAATATTTCCTTTAAGTACGGCTAGAAAGAAAAAAAAAACCAATAATAGCAAATGATTAACATAATAATAAAAAATTAAAACCTACAAAAAAAAATCTGCACTGCAACATTTAATGTATTATAAAATTACACAATAGTTTAGAGTGAACATAGATTAAACCGACAGTTGGGAGCACATGCTTTGTTTTATAATCAGTCAAGCTCTGGGCATCATAGGATGCGGATGCATGTTCTAATAGTCTAGCTTTGGGCATTGATATAGATGGATGCATGGTTACAGTTCAGTTTATGTTCAAGTATAAATGATTATTGATGTTACTTCACTGGAGTTAACTTCATAATTTGAGTTGTCTGAATTATTACCTTTTTCAACGTGGGAGGTGCCAAATATATGTTACGGGTCCTTATAATGATAATATTTGTAGAAGGTGTAATAATTCAGACAACTCAAATTATGAAGTTAATTCCAGTGAACCATGCATCCATCTACATCGATGCCCAAAGCTAGACTAACTATAAAACACAGCATGTGCTCCCAACTGTCGGTTTAATATACGTCATTTGGTACAAATGACGTATACTAAAATCTACAATAAACAACAACATAAGATGGCGGAATGACGCCATAGCTACTACGGTGGGCGGAGGCCCGCAGATTGCATCATCAAGCTTAGGCTATACTATTTGTCCACAATCTAAAACATGTTTTCCAGAAATAATAACTTACCACAGGCTGTTTAGTGATTCCAACCAGATCTTTAACATTGTAAAACTGATGTTTCTAAATGCATTGAATAATACATCCATGACCTTTTCTTTTTACAGCCCTAGATCTTTTATCAGGTTTTTTGGTCTTTTTATCATTTCTGTGACGTGTAGATTTTTTTAACTGTGTAGAATTAACCCCCACCCCATGTTTTAGGATGAAAGTACTAAAATGTTTTAAATTATTATTTAATTGTGTTAAAACCTTTATTCAGTTTAACTAAAAGTTAATACATTAATCTACAATTTTCGTAAGAAAAATGAAAATACAAGGTATGTGACGTGTAGATTTTGTGTAGAATTAACCCCCACCCCTCCCGTGCTAACGTCCTTATCCTAACGGTCATCCTACACATTCCATGTTCACCGCTGGGTCGAGGTCCCAGCAGTTAAAATATTTTGTAGTAACGTTTGCCACGCCCCCCGACCGTTGCTTGACCTGATGTTTTGACAGGATGCTAGTGACCTTAGACTTTTTATTTAGTACGGTGCTGACAGTCATATGAGTTGGACGTAGTTGAAGTTCGGTGTAGTAGTTGTAGATTGTAGTGTAGTAGTTGTAGATTGTAGTGTAGTAGTAGACGTAAAGACATAACAAGACAAGGACTTATGTTATATATTGTATATCTATTCATCTATGTTAGTAACCATTAAAGTATATGTTTTGTGTTGGTAGACCAAGCGTTGGCGTTGATATATTAGTATACATATATATGTTGTGGCTGTGTAAAGTATAAAGAAATATTCACAACGTCACATATTTGATTCACAACGTTACATATCAGATACACTACGTAACATATTTGGCGAGCCTGCCCAAAGATATAGGAGCTTCTGAAAAGTTGTCGGAGCAGTTGGATATATCTACTACATAGATAGAGGAGCCACACTGACTCATAGTGAATCTACCAGAGTCCCACCGACTCAACAGCAGCTAAGAGAGCAGATAGAGGAGTCACACTGACTCATAGTGAATCTACCAGAGTCCCACCGACTAAACAGCAGCTAAGAGAGAGTCCCACCGACTCATAGTGAATCTACCAGAGGTCCCACCGACTCAACAGCTCGCCAGAGTCACACCGACTCACAGAATCTAAGAGAGCAGATATAGCAACGAGAGGAGTCAGTCAGTCTGTGCTAACACCTCCTAAAACCAGATAAGTTTTACTATTTTATCTTAGTGCACTATCAAATGTCTCGTTTATTTTGAATCTTTCTAAATAGTTTGTTAGTATTCTCTCAAGGAGGACATCTTTGTTACTGGTGTAACAGAGTAGTAAATCGGTTCTCTGAGAGATTACATTACATTTATTTGTTAGATTATTACTGTATAGTTTTTGTATATGTGACAGTATTGTTTTATTTGTTGTTACTATCAGTTTCTCTGCCTTTTGTCTTGTTAATTTGTTTGTATTTGTACCTGGAAATTTATTTAACTAAATAGTGTGTGTAGAAATAAGTATTTCATTACTCTTATTTAATTAAAGTTATATATTAAGGTAAGTCAAAGTAACATATTTAGTTGTAGATCATAATTCATAACTGAGAATGTCATCATTCGAACATTTCGTCACACTAGGACAATCATTAGGGATAGAGCCAAAAAATTAGAGAAATGGGCGCAGGATAGAGTAGATAAAGAACAGGATAGATTAGACAGGAACAGTAGATTAGAAAAGAAGCGAAGTCGAAATGGCTCAAACCCAATTAAAAATCAAACAGTTAGAACTAGAAAAAAGAATTACGAGATAGCCAGCTAAATAATCTCACCTGAACCTACCCCACTGTCAAACATAGACCACAGTCTTGCCAGTAGGATAGCCCATTATAAGTTTCAGTTATGACGAACAGAAGACGACAATAGACAATTTCCTCACCAAATTCGAACGAGACATAAAGGAACTCGACTTCCCCGAACCCAAATGGACATACCTACTAGGTAAATCATTTACCAGCGACATTGCCTTAAAGATATGCTTAAATCAAGACAATTATCAGGTAGCTAAAGAACAGCTTCTCAGGACATACGGACAGACAGAAGCTAGTTTTAGGAAGGCCTTTCACCAAACAGCACTACACAAGGACGACGACCCCCAGACATACTTCGACAAATTAGGTACTGCCTTAGACAAATGGCTACAGTATGCCAAAGTAAATTGACTTTTGAATCATTTAGGACGTTCTTTTTATTAGACAAGGCCATCAATTCATGCCATTCCGAGCTGAAGGCATTCATTTTAGAAAGGGGACCAAAGACAGTCGAGACAGCAGTAGACCTGATTAGAAAGTACAAAACAGCCCACCCAGACAAACCAACAGCTCGTGCAGATAAGGACATCCCAGACATAGTTTGCTACAGTAACGACAATACGCGACAGACGCTAGAAGAACACGTAGCAATAGTTCTCACAGATCAGATAATACAGGTGGCAGGACAGACAGCAGACTATGTTATGTATGTAATAAGAGTGGTCACTGGGCTCGAAACTGTCTTGAAAAGAATAAGGTTGTGTACTGTTCATCGTGTCACATGCACGGCCACTCAACACAACATGTTCCAAGAATCAAAGAGTTAGTGGGTCCTATAAGGATAAAAAGGGCATAGTTATACTGGGACAGGTCTGGCTCCAGACACTCTTATAACAACGGCAACAGGGGTAGACCTGGTTCAGAAAACCAAATACACAGGGCTATGCCCATAGTATCATGCAATGGTGGGCTAAATTACTTCCCTGGTTTCGTAGGTAGCACACCAGTTAAAGTTTTAAGAGATACAGGTTGTACAACAGTCCTTGTTAAACGAGATTTTGTAGAGAATATCAATTTACGGGAACGTACAATGAAGTAATGGCATTCGATGGCAGAGTCACCGTACACCCACAGGCGAAGATCCACATACGAACCCTCATTATAGTGGCGAGATTTTGGCTCTGGTTTCTGATAACGCCCCAATAGATCTAATTCTCGGAAATGTACCTGAAGTGGTGGACCGCACAGAGGCAGAGATAAAGGAATGGACACAGCAACATAAAACAAAGAGCAAAGCTATGTGGCAACCACTAGAGCAAAATCAATGAAAGGAGAAAGGACTGCACGCCTATGGAAAGCCAACTACTGATGCGATAGTGAATCAAGAAGAATCAATCGATCAAAATAAAGTAGCATCAACGATAATGTCTCTCCTACAACACCTGCTAATGTATCTGACAGGGCAGATAAAACAGCGAACACTGTGACGACGAATCAGTAGAGATAGACGGTAATACATTCCGTTCTGAGCAAGACGCAGACCTTTCCCTGCAGCGGTTGTTCCAAATATTACAAAACAACAGTGTGAAAAACGTGTCAGAGATAAACTATGGATCGACAAGAAGACTAGCAGTACTGATGAGGACAACTACTTATAAAGGTGATCAAGCACACAGCTCGTCATCCCACAGAAATACAGGACTATGTGTCTACTGAAGGCCCACGACATACCCTGGCAGGACATACTGGCATAAATAGAACCAAACGTAGACTACTCACAGATTGTTACTGGCCTACTATTGGGAAGGACATCAAAAATTACGTACAATCATGTGAAATATGTCAGATGAAGGGCCCCAAGGAAATTTCACCCAGGCTCGATCCAATCCGTGGACATCATTGAAAGGCCGTTCTCAAAAGTCGCAGTGGATATCATAGGACCCATGCCTGTCATGTCAAACAGAGGCACCGCTACATACTTACAATGGTGGACATATGCTCACGATGGCCGGAGGCTATCCCATTGAAAGAATAGAAGCACAGGATGTTGCACAATCATTATATCTGATTTTCTCCAGGTTTGGATTCCCACGTGAAATACTGTCAGATAGAGGCACACAATTCACATCTAATCTATCTAAGGAATTTTTTAAGATGTTAGGAATAAGACAAAAGTTTACAACCCCTACCACCCACAGAGCAACGGCATATGTAGAGGTTCAATAAAACACTCAAGGAGCGTATATCTAAAGTCGCAGACCATAACCTAAAGATTGGGACCTAGTTATTCCAGCCATACTGTTCTCTTGCCGCGACAGCCCCAATGAGAGCACTGGCTTCTCTCCATTTCAAATAATGTTCGGAGGTAACCCCAGAGGCCCCATCACAGCAATTAAGGAATCTGTTGTCCTAGATGATGATGAGGATGTACTTGACAGTTATGAATTGGTTACTAGAACTAGAGAAAACATCGTGCGTGCCGAGGCAGCCAACGAAACCTTGTAGATAAAGGTATAACCACTAAGGATAGGGTTAATCAGAATAGAAAACTCAGACTGCTAGACGCAGGGGATTTGGTCATAGTGTTACTCGGACAGAACTAATAAATTCTTTATTCATTGGCTAGGACCCCACAGGGTAGTTAGAAGAATCAGTGATGTGGATTATGAAATTCAAATACAAAATAAAACAAAGGTATTTCATATCAACATGCTAAAAGATATTACGAAAGACCAATTGAAATCAAAGCCCAGGACGTTCAGACAGGACCCATTTGTTGTACAGTTTTGAGGGAAGATGATATAACTGAAGATGAGGAATTGACCATACCTACACTCCCGACATGTAACACCCAGACATGGAAAGACATTGAATTAGTTGCTCTACCCCCACAACATAGAGTAGATATACACCAGTTATTGCAGGAATACCAAGAAATCTTTACTGATCTCCCAGGCAGAACATCTGCTATAGAACATGACATCCTCCTGACTGATACTACTCCGGTCAAACTTAGACATTACACCATCCCACTACACCATAGGGACCACCTACAATCAGAGATTAACGATCTAATTAAATTAGGCTGTAGAACCATCTAACTCCCCCTATGCAGCACCGGTTGTATTAGTCAAGAAAAAGGAGGGAGGTCTCCGTCTATGTGTTGACTATAGACAGTTGAATAAGGTGACATTGTTTGACCCGTTCCCATGCCCAATCCTGAAGACATTATAAGAAGCCTGACAGGAGCTAAGATCTTCACAAAACTTGACCTATCAAGAGGTTCCTTTGTCAGACAATGCCAAACCAGTGACGGCATTCACAACTCTTTCGGAGTCTTTCAGTGGAACGTCATGAGTTTCGGTCTTGTAAACGCCCCGCTACATTCAATAGAATGATGGCCAGACTCTTTAGCAGTAGAAAAGACACTATCTTCTACCTTGATGACATATGTATATTTAGTGAAACATGGGAGGAACACATAAAAGCTTACATGATATATTTCACATCTTGAAAATTAACAATCTTACAGTTAAGCCTTCAAAAATACAAATAGGATTGGCTGAAATTTCTTTCCTAGGACATAAAATATCAAACAACTCTATTGAACCCATCGAAGAAACGGTTTCAAAAAATTTTACAATTGACCCAACCTAAGACAAAGAAACAAGTTCGTAGCTTACTGGGCCTGTGTAACTTTTATAGAAAATTCATTCCCACTTCTCAGAAAAAACTGAACCTTTGTCAGAATTAACCAAAAAGGGCAACCAATTAATGTTCAATGGTCAGCAAAATGTCAGGAATCGCTCGATCAAATAAAAACAGCATTCTCAAAGGAACCCATCTTGAAACTACCCAATATTAACAAGGAATTCATGCTCGTCACGGATGCGTCCTCGTCTTCAATCGGCGGGTCCCTTACCCAAGTCTATGATAACAAATACCACCCGGTCATGTATGTGAGCAGAAAACTGCTCCCTGCTGAAATGAAATATGCCACAATCGAAAGGGAGGGCCTAGCCATCATATGGTGCATCACCAAACTGTCCAGGTACTTGCTGACGCCGAATTTACATTGCTAACCGATCATGCTTTAAGCATTCATTAATAAAGAAATGAAACAAAAGAATAGCCAGATGGGCTCTCCTATTGCAAGACTATAGCTTCAGTGTGAGCACAATAGCAGGTAAATATAATGTCCTGGCAGACACCTTATCACGGTGTACTTAGAGCTCCCTTTAACAAAAGAAAAAAAGAAAACAGATATAACATATACCAAGATACTAAGGTTTAGAAAGAGTTTTATAATTAAATGCGTGACGAAACAAGGTAAGTGATATAGGGAACTATAGATAGTAACTGAATTAAGTAAGATCATTAGGGCAGAAGGATGCACGGTAAGTCTAGTTGTGTTGTTTGTTTGACTAAGTGCACTAATAGTAATAAGCCCAACATTTTTCCTCCCTCTTAAAAGTAAGCAAAATTGTCCCATTCTATAAATAGAGTAGTTTTTCACAGACTGACTGACAAAGCCATCAAAAGTTACTACGTCCTCCCACCACGCCAGAGACGATTACGTCATACACAGATGTCTACCATACAGCAGAACAGTGATGAGAGTCAAGAGTTATTCTGTTTGCCGTTGAAAACAGTGGCCAGCCAGTCCACGCCTCTTACTTGACCTCTCACCTGTTGACCACCTGCAGTCAATCGGACATTGCATAACCATCACAGATGACTACACAGTCAAGGACAGCAAGAAGAAACTATGAACTAAATTTATAATTATTTTGTCAATTTTTCATTTTGTTATTGATTTGACATGCATACCATTAGCAATATGATGTTATACTTTCCCTGCTATTGCTGTTTAAAATATAATTGTTTATAATATAATTTTTCATGATATAGTTTGTTTTACGATGTAAAACTTAGAAAGAAGGGAGGTATATGTGACGTGTAGATTTTGTTAGAATTAACCCCCACCCCTCCCGTGTGACGTGTAGATTTAGAATTAACCCCACCCCCTCCATGTACTAACGCCCATCTAACGGTCATCCTACACATTCCAGGTTCACCGCTGGGTCGAGGCCCCAGCAGTTAAAATATTTTGTAGTAACGTTTGCCACGCCCCCCGACCGTAGCTTGACCTGATGTTTTGACAGGATGCTAGTGACCTTAGACTTTTTATTTAGTACGGTGCTGACAGTCATATGAGTTGGACGTAGTTGTAGTGTAGTAGTTGTAGATTGTAGTGTAGTAGTAGATGTAAAGACATAACAAGACAAGGACTTATGTTATATATTGTATATCTATTCATCTATGTTAGTAACCATTAAAGTATATGTTTTGTGTTGGTAGACCAAGCGTTGGCGTTGATATATTAGTATACATATATATGTTGTGGCTGTGTAAAGTATAAGAAACATTCACAACGTCACATATTTGATTCACAATGTTACATATCAGATACACTTGTATAAGGTCATTTTTTTTATTTCATCTTATTAAAATAAAAAAAATAAAATTACTACAGCGTAATGTCGCTATAACAAAAATGATGGGAACACAAAATGTATATATGTTATACTGAAAATTTTAAGATATTTAGGTAATTTCACTAAAATAGTTTTAAGAAATTTTTCTGGCATTTGATCTAGTAAGTCAGAGGTGGACTCTTGTTGCTGCAAAGATTGGCTGCCCCCTACACCTGCTTTTGCAGTGGTCATGTCCTTCCACGACAACATACTTCATGAGTTTGCTACAATGGCGCAATCTCCGAGGCCTTCCCAGTCAGCAGCGGAGTAAAACAGGGCTGCGTCTTTTCCACTCTTCGACATTTTCTTTTCCATGCTCTCAATACGTCTTCAAGGATTGCAGCGGGGTGTATACATCCATACAAGGTCCGATGGCAAGCTCTATAACATAGCCCGCCTCTGCAAGACTTTACTTAAATATGAGTAGAGATTGGTCTAATTGATGGGATTTATTTTACTTTAACTATTTATTTATTAAACTACTATCACTTGGTAGCTAGCCACATTTTGCAGCATGACAAACTTCTAAATTACAATATTTTTATTAACTTCACAGCGTTTTTAGTAACTTCACTTCTTGTTTGTCCCTAATCGAGATTCTGGCAAATCCAATTTTTGACCACTTTCCATATAAGCTACTGTGGCTCATGATACTTTCAATACAAAGCTCTTGTGAACCTGATGACAAATGCAATATTCTTACTGCCATTTTAGTATAGATTTTTGATGAGGTTTCATAGTATTTTTTGAAAATAAAATTATTGTGGTTGTAGAAAGAATATATTTATTAACTTCACTTCTTGTTTGTCTTTCCGGGTTCACTTATTGTTTGTCTTACCGGGGTTACTTCTTGTTTGTCTTTCCGGAGTCACTTCTTGTTTGTCTTTCCGGGGTCAATAAAAATGAAGGAAAGAAGAATCATCATGGTTAAGGACATTGTACACAACTTTATATCTAATTTGTCTTTAAATTGCGCATATAAAGTAGGAATAAGTGCGTTGCACATCCAAGATTCTGGAATAAAATTATGCGATTTCAAATTTTGACCAATCAAAAACTAAAAAGTAGAAAATAAAATTATAAAAAAATATTTTATAAAAAACAACGGTTTTCTTGCGTACTAAAAAGCAGAAAATAATTTATGATTAAATTGGTTACATGGTAATAGAACTTTATAAGAGCTCTAATTTTTATAAAACGAAAAAATTAGCATTAGGCGGTGAACAAACATCCAAACCTTTTTAACATACTCTAATTTCTATAAATGAAAACCTCGTATTAATATAATTTCACTATATTAATATATTGATTCAATTGACTTTATAAGTATTACATTATATATCATAAGTTTAGGTTATACAACACTAGAATTCAATTTTACATACTCAAATGCATTTTATTATAGAAGTTCTAATAAATGATCTGCAATACTCATTGATATTTCCAGAAAACCTTCTGTAATAATTCTTTTAGGATTTAATTGTAATAAATGAATTGAAATATACATTCTCCTAACCAAAATTTCAGCATTGTATAACACATATTCACATTATATAAAATGCAACTTCATTTATAAAAATTAGCTCTTATAAAGTCTATTACCATGAAACCAATTTATTCAGAAATTATTTTCTGCTAACAGTACGCAGAAAAGCGTTTTTATAATTTTATTTTTTAGAAATTTATCTACCATTAAATCTTTTAAAGAGAATTTGCAGTTTTATTAACTCATTGTGTTATATAAATATCATTGTGCTACATAAATATTGTGTGATATTCTATTTTCTAGAGCCCAACTCTTATACTAATGGACCTACTACCTAACTTACAGAACTGACTGGTTATGACTGCTAATACTTTAAACCTTCAGAATTCTAATTTGGTAAGTTGAAAATTTATTTTCCTCAATGGTCAAACATCTCCCTTCGGTCACCACAACCTTTAACCTTTCGGGGTGTTTGTTGAATTTATGATTTTTTTATAAGTTTTGCTCTTGATTTCAAACTCTTAAAACATTGTCAGATATACTATTTCCTAAAAAACTTGTATAATGTAATATTTATGTGTTTCTGTTAATTTAACAAATTAAGTTTTATTGTTTCACTTGTTTTTTTCATCAGATGTAAACTGATGGATACAAAGATATATCTAACTGCAATCTGATGAATGTTGTGTAAAGATTTACTCTCTGGAACCTGGAATCAAACTGAATAGCTTACAGCTTTTGTTTTAATAATTTATAGTAATTATTTAATTAAAATTTTCAATTTTTAACATGAATTTTGTGTCTAATTTTTGTAATATACTATCATAATTGATACTTGTCTTCCACTTAACTTTTCTGTGTTAGTCTGTGATTATTGAATAACAAGGATTTATTCCACTTAACTTTACTGTGTTAGTCTGTGATTATTGAATAACAAGGATGTATCTTTCTTTTTTTTTCAACACTAAAAACTATGAATAAGTTTACATTGAATATGTATCTATAAAAATGTCAATATAGATGCCTAGTATGTTTGATTAATATTCTTTTTATAATTTACATTAGATAAACTTTGAATTCAAAATAGATGATCCATAACTTTTTTAAAGTTCCAATTAAGTATGACTGTACCAGGTTAATTTTTTTAAGCATGCTGACATTCATTTGTTTTGATACTCCATCTAGTTTTTCCCAGAATAAGTGATCAATGTTTTAAAATCGAAAAAAAAAAACTTCCTGGCAGCATGGACTGTAAAAAATCAATCAGTGATTACCTAATGTATGATTGTGTGAGCACCTGTCTGTGAGAGACTCATTTTTATTTACGGGCTAATGCGCTAGAAACTCTAAATGTTTGTTTTACATTTATATTCATATTTGTGACATCATATATTTATTGCAACTAATTTTATGATGCAAATATGTAAAAAAAAAATTACTTCATTTATGTCATATTTTATGGGTAAAAATTATATTTTTGATTTGCTTTTTTCATATTATTCATTCATTTTTACATTTATTTAGCTAATCAATTTTAACCTGAATGTACATTTTTTTTTTATTTCATGTTAGCAGTTTTGCTGTAGAATTTGTTATTATATATTTAATGTTAATTCCTTCACCATACCCAACACTATCTCAAGATTTAATTAGTTTTTACTTTTTCGTTCTGTACCAAAAAAACTTGTGAATATTTACAGAGAAAAATAAATAAATCTTAAACATACTTCTGTTTAAATGTTATTTACATCCCCTATTGGAAAGAAATAAGTTTGAAAACCTCAATAACAAAACAAAGGTATGCCAAACTTAGAAGTTATATATTATTTCATTGTTTACTATACAAATCTGTTCATTTCATTTATTAAATAAACAAACATGCAGAAAATCTAGTGAATAGTTTGTTTTTAATATTTTTATAAATAGTCATTATTTCTTTAGATTTACCAAGTATTTGTATTTGGGTATCACTGAAGTACATGCCATGCATTGTACTTGATCAGGATAACAAATGTCTTTGTGATAGTGACCAAGCTTAATTTTATAAAGCGAAATTTTAAAAAATTAGAGTTCATTGAATATTACAGTATCAGATATTTTGTAAAAGGCTACCTATAAAGTCTCCTAAATGATGGTATATATATGTATAATTTACCTACAATTTATTTTCCGGCCACTTGAGAACAAATATAATTTTATTTAAAAGTTCAAAGTCCTATCTTTGATTTTGGTGAAACAACTGTTTTTCAGCTTTTAGAAAGATGGTCCTTTCAAGGAAAAAATGATTTTTAATAATCAACATTTAATGACTGATGTTTTTTTATACACGGTCTGATTGTTGTTTGTTTTGTTGCAAATTGCTATAGTGATAATGATCTTTTAAAGAATGTATTTTTTTCTAAATAATCTCTGTAAAATAATTTTAAATTATCCAGTTGTTCCCTGTACATACAATAAAAATATTTGTATTTGGCCTCAAATTCGTCTATAATAAAATTAACTGGCCACAGTAGAAAGTCGATTTAGCGGCCGCTACAAAAACCAGACGTACATTAACATTGATAAGGAAAGGAGGACGCATTTTCTTTAAAACTACATATTTTGTGAATCTTAATACAAATTATCACCTGACCTGTTGTATATCAGTATACATTGTATAATATATTTCTTAAAAGAAAGTAAGAACAACACTCAATTTTAATAAACATATATAATTATTAAGCCAAACATCTTTCTCAATACTTTTACATATAATGATATACTAATAATAAATAGTTGCAGCCTTCTTAAAAGTATCCATGACATCCATTTATACCCACCTACAGTTTTACCCTTCTAACATAATTTTAGCGAATTTGTTAACTAATCGCCTTTATATGCCGAGGTTACCGAAACAGGGAACTTTACTTTTTACTTACTTTTGATTGTAATGAGAGATTGTTACGTTTCGTTAGGCTCAATGAACTTCGATTCCCCCACTAGCTACAGAGACAGGAAGTGTAAAAAAAATTCTCAACTGTATGTGGCTACTAAGAAATAAATATTTTTTTCTTCACACTGATAGGTTAAAACTTTCTAAAGTTTCATAATATATAGTGGCATTTGGGATATATCACATGAGCTTCTTGAAAATCATTTATATCCAATTCATTTTCCACCCAGAGCATTGGCCTGAGACTGGTAAATAATTTTATACCATTTTATCATCTAATTCTTGAGTTTTAAAATGTCATCAGTGACATAGCGAGCTTAACTCACGCCCGAGGCACAATACCTTTTTAGCGACCCCCCCTCCCATTCGAAAACCATATAATATTATATGTCAGATATACCATTTGGCGCCCCTTTGTGAGTAGAGCCCGGGGCATGATGCCCCCTCGCTACGCCTCTGAATGTCATATAGGTATTTTAACTGATAATTTTTGCTAAGTGTTGTTGTCACAAGTTGGATGTGAGTCGTTTTGCTAAGTGTTGTTGTCACAAGTTGGATGTGAGTCGTTTTGCTAAGTGTTGTTGTCACAAGTTGGATGTGAGTCGTTTTGCTAAGTGTTGTCACAAGTTGGGTGTGAGTCGTTTTGCTAAGTGTTGTTGTCACAAGTTGGATGTGAGTCGTTTTGCCAAGTGTTGTTGTCACAAGTTGGATGTGAGTCGTTTTGCTAAGTGTTGTCACAAGTTGGATGTGAGTCGTTTTGCTAAGTGTTGTTGTCACAAGTTGGATGTGAGTCGTTTTGCTAAGTGTTGTCACAAGTTGGGTGTGAGTCGGCCGGCAATTGTGTGTGTGTATTTCCAACTGTGTGTTTGTGGGCGAAATATCTCCTAGGGTTGCATCTGGACGAGAGAACGAGAAGACGTGTGTGGAGAGAGACGAGATCGAGACCAGCGTCACACATGTGGACTGGATTCTATTTTTGTCGATAACTGGAGACTTGTTGTTATGATTGTTTCTATTTTTCGCTGAACGACAGCCAATGATTAATTCTAATTAAACTTTATTTTGTTTAATCGGAAATATGTTCGATGATAATTGTTTATTTCCTGATTGTTGAGTTACACTCATAGACATACATGCATAGACATGTATATATATATATATATATATATATATATATATATATATATATAGTATGACTATGGTTCCCGTCTCTTTGAGACCACCTGTAATGGGTGCCCAAGGACTGCCACCTTGCCGCGGTGGGGGGCTTGCGTGCCTTGATAACCCTGAGAGCTAAGCTGGCTGGAGCCTCGTGCTCCTGGTAGGGCCTCCCATGCCAGACAGGTCGACGGGTAGAGGCCAGACGAAGAGCAGTCCATTGGTCCTCCAGGTTGGAGGTTGGGCTGGGGGCTAACAACCCACTCCCGTAAAAAACTGAGGAAGATATCTCTCAAATAGAGCTTATGACGCGAGCTGGTGAAAGCCTTCGGGAAGCCAGTGCACCGACCAATCTTCTGACAACCAAGACCAAAACCAAGATCGGAACTTGGAACATCCGAACCCTGTATGAAAGTGGCAAAGCAGCACAAGTAGCAAAAGAGATGAAGCGATATGGGCTCCAAATTTTAGGACTGTGCAAAACCAGATGGAATGGAAATGGACAAACCAAACTGGCAAGTGGAGAAACCATCATCTACTCTGGGCCAGAGGAAGAACATGTACAGGGAGTTGGACTGCTCATGACACCAGATGCAGCCAAGGCACTGATAGAGTGGGAGCCTGTCTCTGCAAGGATACCGACAGCACGATTCAAGTCAAAGGGAAGAAACGTCACCATCATACAGTGTTACGCCCCCACCAACACGGCAGATGAAGAAGAGAAAAACGACTTCTTCAGTGCTTTACAAACTACCAATGACAAAGTGCACAGAAGAGACCTCAAGATACTGATAGGGGACCTGAACGCCAAAGTAGGCAACAAGAACACCAATAAAGAGTTCATCATGGGCAAACATGGCATCGGAGATATGAATAACAACGGAGAATTGTTCACTGATTTCTGCGCTTTCAATGACCCGGTCATTGGAGGCACCATCTTCCCTCACAAAAACATCCACAAGAAGACCTGGATATCCCCTGATGGAAAAACTAAGAACCAGATAGACCACATCTCCGTCGGCCGCAAGTGGAGGAGAAACTTTCTGGTTGTGAGGGTGAAACGAGGAGCAGACGCTGCATCGGATCACCACCTAGTGCAGGCTACCGTAAAGCTGAAACTGAGAGCCCACAAGGACAAAGCGCATAGTACAACGTCCAGATCCTGAAAGACACCAGATAAAAACCACAGAGTACCAATTCAGCCTGAAAAACCGCTTTGAGGCACTAGCTGACTTGGCTGAGAAAACGATAGAGGAACACTGGCAGGAGATTAAAAAGACCTGGACAGATACCTGCAAAGAAGTCATGGGAAAGAAGACAAAAAAGCGCAAGGACTGGCTGACCGCAAGCACCTGGGACCTCGTGGAGGAGAGGAAAACATTGAAAGAGAGGACCAACCACATTCATGACCAACAGGAGAAAAGAGACCTTCAGGCAAAGTACTCGGAAATAAACAAGAAAGTGAAGAAGAGCGCCAGAGTAGACAAGAGGAAATTCATCCACGACCTAACGGAGGAGGCAGAGGCAGCAGCAGGCAAGAGAGATATGAAGAGAGAGAACGTTGGGCCCAGCATTTCACAGAAATTCTGAACAGACCCCCACCAAAACAGCCCCCTACTATACCGCCAGCAGACAGTCTTCTAGACGTAAACACCAACCCCCCCCCCAACTAAAGTGGAGATCACTAAGGCAGTGACGGCATACCACCAGAAGCCCTGAAAGCCGATGTCCCCACAACAACCAACATGCTTCTCCCTCTGCTACAGAAACAGGTACCTGCTGAACGGAGACAAGGGCACCTCGTCAAGCTCCCCAAGAAAGGTGACCTATCCAGCTGCAATAACTGGCGAGGCATCATGCTCCTGTCTGTTCCCAGCAAGATCTTGACGCGCATCATGCTAGAGAGATTGAAAGAGGCTTTAGACAAGAGACTAAGAAACGAATAGGCAGGCTTTCGACAGGACAAGTCGTGCACCGACCACATCGCCACCCTGCGCATCATTATAGAGCAGTCCCTTGAATGGCAGTCTCCACTCTACTCAATCTTCGTGGACTTCGAGAAGGCCTTCGACAGCATGGACCGGGAGGTTGTCTGGAACCTCATGGCACACTACGGGATCCCACCCAAGTTCATCGCCATCATCCAACAAATGTACGCCAGTTCCACATGCCAGGTTATTCACAAAGGCAAGCTGACGGAGCCTTTTGAGGTCAGGACCGGAGTGAGGCAGGGCTGCTTGTTGTCGCCGACAGTCTTCCTTCTGGTAGTGGACTGGATCATGAAGAAGTCCACCGAGAATGCAAACACAGGAATTTGATGGACCTTCACCAAGCAGCTTGAAGACCTTGACTTCGCGGATGACGTCAGCCTACTGTCACACCGGCAACAAGATGCACAACAGAAACTGAATAGACTCGCAGATGAAGCAGACAAAGTTGGGCTCAACATCAACACCAAAAAGACAGGAACCATACGGATAAACAACAAGCAACAAGATCCAATCCAACTACAAGGATCCAACATCGGTGATGTGGACAAGTTTGTCTACCTTTGCAGTGTGGTGAGCAAGGAAGGAGGAGCAGACGAAGACATCAGAAGCCGCATCAACAAAGCCAGGCACACCTTCAATACCCTGCGTCCCATCTGGAACTCTACCGCACTTTCCAATACCAACGTGAAAGCAGTCCTACTATATGGTTCAGAAGCATGGAGAGTGATCAAGACAACCACCACCAAACTGCAGGTGTTCATCAACAGATGCCCCCGAAATATCTTACGCATCAGATGGTCAGAAAAAATCTCCAATGCCACCCTGTGGGAAAGAACAAAGCAGACCCCCATTGACCAAGAGATCCGAAAGAGAAAATGGGGCTAAATAGGCCACACTCTGCACAAGAGCCCAGACAATGTCACAAGGCAGGCGCGCTAGAGTGGAACCCGCAGGGAAAGAGAAGAGCAGGCAGGCCAAAGGAGACACGGAGACGCTGCATTGAGCGAGAGATGAAGGCAGCTGGATGGTCGTGGGCTCAGCTGACGAGAGACACCCAGAATCGAGTCCGCTGGAGGAGCGTTGTTGAAGCCCTATGCTCCCAAGTCAGAGGACTAAGTCAAGTCATGTCTATGGTTACACTGTTCGGTAGGGAACTTACGCAACGACAGCCTGTGTTGCACAGCCATACCCCTAGGCTACGACAGGTCCAAATAATTATCAACTAATTCTCGACAGTTGTAATATTGTACAATTTCAAAATTAATCTGTACGTTTAACAGCACACCTGACATATAACACACTGACCAGATGTTTGATCGCTCTCATTTTTCTATGATGAGTTATCCGAAATTGGGCTTTTAAAAGAGATACGAAAGCTGAGACAAAACCAAAGAGTGGTCAGTATTTGATGTTTTGAAATGTATTGCTGAATGGGGCTTCTTAGAATCTCTGCCAACATTCTCACTGAGCCTGGACTTATTTATCATGTGTGTCTGTAGCTTCATATGAAAATTACATGTCCTCCACTATGGGACAGTCATGGCTTTCTGCAGGCCCGTAGCCAGGAATATTGGATTGGGGGGGCCGAAGACATTTTCGGGGGGGCGAAGAAATTTTTTTCGGGGGGGGGGGGTGCCGAAGAAATGATCGGGGCGGATCTAGACAACTTTGACGGGGGGGGGGGGGCAAAACATTGACCCCCGGGGGGGCAAAACTGTTTTCATTGTTGAAAATTGGTCTTGGAACAAAAAATATTGCGATAATTTATTGATGTATTACCTAAACTTGCGATAACGGGGGGGGGGGGCAATGCCTCCCAGCCCCTCCCTTTAAATCTGCCCCTGGTGGGGTAGAAGAAATGTTCGAAAGCTTGCGAACGGAGAGGAGGGGTTTGGGGAGGGGATCTCAGTGAGTCCCCTCCCCAAGAAATTTTTTGCAGTTCCATATCTGGAATGGTGCATTTTAGTACCGATTGTTTAGCTATTAATTAGAAATATATAATTTTAACTACGTTTTAATAATGCATGGCATGTTGCAGTTTTGTTAAAAATAATTTAAATAGTAAAGAGTTTTAATGATAAAAATTTATTGAGGCTGAGCAATTTCTGATTCCTGTTATAAATATATTTTTTGTTCTGCTACACAATTATTACATAATAGATATCTGATTTATATTATTATACTATTTGTTTAACGTACAACCCGGGAAGAACGACAAAGATGCATGAATAAAGCTAAGCTATTTGTGTGATATTTCTTATAAAATATTGAAAACAAAGAACAGATCTATCAACAACAACAGTCGCAATTATTCAATTTAAAATAAAATTAATTCTGCTAAAAAGTAAATTTGCAAATTAAATAACATCACTCAGAAATCACGGAGTTTGTACTTTATTATTTTATTATACATATGTATAAAAATGAAGTCAAAAGCCAATGTTATTTTATTAACTTATTTAAGTTGCTAGTTGTCCTCAGAAGATATCAATGTATAAAACTATTACAAGGTTGCAAACAGGCCCATCGATCGAAATTTCGGGCCCCCGTGCTGATATTAATATTTTAAAAAGTTGATTGGCCAGTTCAGTCCGGGTCCCTAAAACTCGCCGGGCCTCTGGGCATTGGCCCCCCCTGCCCCTCCCCCACTCGTCGGCACTTGTTGCGAACTTATATTATTATACGTTTCAAATTTGCAAACTTCGTGGTTTAGCACTGAATTTACCTAAAAATGCTTCAGCATTCAGATTGTCTGTTAAATCTTTTTCAAATGTAAGCAGGAAAAGATTGCTTAGACGCTTTTGTAACCTTGATCTGCGATATGGGGTGAGCGTTCGTGTGAGGGTTGAGAAACTGTTCTCAATCACGGCTGTTGAAGCCCCAAATGCCAATGCTGCCCAAAATACCCAGAAGTGAACTTCAATAAGATTCAATCTTTTATGCCCAAAAATTAGATAAGCTATATATGTAAGTAAAATAGCCTGAATGATTGCCAAAATATAAACTTTTAAGTTTTATTATTATTGATTTATTGAACAAAATAATTGATGTTTTATAGCCGTTATTATTAAAATTTTGTCAAAAAAATCAAATCATGCACGGGGGGGGGGCTCAGGTCATGCAGGGGGGGCTCAGCCCCCCTAGCCCCCATCTGGCTACGGGCCTGAAGGCATATTAACAATAAAAATGTAGCTTTCATACCAGTTTGTTTCAAAATGTTTTCTTTTTATTATTATATTAGGACAGTTGAAGAGAACTATAGGATTTGTTTAATATATTGTTAAAATATTCCAAATATTTTGTTAATTTTTGGTAATTTAGCAAATGATTTGTGAAAGGTGTGTTAACTATAAATAAATACTAATGAAAACTGGCTACGGGCCTGGCTTTCTGATCTGGCTCTGTTTTATATTGAAAGTGATATGATGAAAGATATTTGTATTGATAGAGTGATTGACAGATTTGCAGCTTTGAAGACCAGGAAAGGAAATTTAAAATAAAGTTTATTGTCAAAATAACAATAATTTGACTAAGCTTTGCTGGTTTTTGCGGTTCTTAAATGTTTTCATGTTAAATGATATTGTGTAATTTGTTTTTTTGTTTTACTTAAATTTAAACTCATCAACTTATGAACAAATTGAACGTACTTCACAAACATTACACATATAGGCGACTATGGTCTAGTGCAGGACAATTCGAAATATGTTTATGGTGGAAGTCATAGGGGTTTGGTGTTGAGACCCTGAATTTTCCGCACCGGGTGACACCAACCATAGTGACGCCACTGACCTAATACACTGTATATTAAAATGTGTTTGTAGTACTAGTAATTCACATTGATATTTTGGACACCACGGATTTATTTCATTGACACTTACATTAAATACTTTTGTTTCAAAGATAATGCTATTCAGGTACATAAAAAATTCTTCCTATTTAAAAAAGATTAATTTCAATAGTTATACAAATAATTTTTTTTTTTTAGAATTACGAAGATGACGTCAAAAATCCTTTACCCCCTGTTGCGAGGTTCTTTTATTAACTTGTATGTTCTATCTACTAAATTGCTACTTTCTCAGCAGAGGTGACAACAGCTGTAAATAACGTTAATATGAGATCTTAGTCGACTCCAACTGAAAGGAACAATAATAACATTTAATTCTTCAATATAATTACATGAACATGATCTGACACTTAATGATGAACTCAGGAGGAGTACAATAGGCCTATCTACTATCTAGAATACTAGCTACTAACACATCTACTAACATGCATCCGCTTTCTGCAATGCCCAAAGCTAGACTGATGGCATGCTGCCAAAATAAAACACGTGGTACCTACTGTCGGTTGTAGTATATATCATTTCTACCAAAATGACGCATACACTGATACACATAGAACTCAGAATAAAACAACAGCGCGATGGAGGAATGTCATGGGAGCTGTGGTGGGCGAGCCCTTCCCAATTGCGTCAGCAAACTCTGGCTACAGGCCCGTAGCCAGAGGGGGGCTAGGGGGGCTGAGCCCCCCCCCCCGTTCATGGCCTGAGCCCCCCCCCCCCCGTGCATGATTTGAGCTTTTTGACAAAATTTTAATAATAACGGCTATAAAACATCAATTATTTTGTTCAGTAAATCAATAATAATAAAACTTTAAAGTTTATATTTTGGCAATCATTCAGGCTATTTTACTTACATATATAGCTTATCTAATTTTTGGGCATAAAAGATTGAATCTTATTGAAGTTCACTTCTGGGTATTTTGGGCAGCATTGGCATTTGGGGCTTCAACAGCCGTGATTGAGAACAGTTTCTCAACCCTCACACGAACGCTCACCCCATATCGCAGATCAAGGTTACAAAAGCGTCTAAGCAATCTTTTCCTGCTTGCATTTGAAAAAGATTTAACAGACAATCTGAATGCTGAAGCATTTTTAGGTAAATTCAGTGCTAAACCACGAAGTTTGCAAATTTGAAACGTATAATAATATAAGTTCGCAACAAGTGCCGACGAGTGGGGGAGGGGCAGGGGGGCCAATGCCCAGAGGCCCGGCGAGTTTTAGGGACCCGGACTGAGCTGGCCAATCAACTTTTTAAAATATTAATATCAGCACGGGGGCCCGTGTCACCCCTGCCCAGGGGCCCGAAATTTCTGTCGATGGGTCTGTTCGCAACCTTGTAATAGTTTTATATTTTGATATCTTCTGAGGACAACTAGCAACTTAAATAAGTTAATAAAATAACATTGGCTTTTGACTTCATTTTTATACATATGTATAATAAAATAATAAAATACAAACTCCGTGATTTCTGAGTGATGTTATTTAATTTGCAAATTTACTTTTTAGCAGAATTAATTTTATTTTAAATTGAATAATTGCGACTGTTGTTGTTGATAGATATGTTCTTTGTTTTCAATATTTTATAATAAATATCACACAAATAGCTAAGCTATATTCGTGCATCTTTGTCGTTCTTCCGGGGTTGTACGTTAAACAAACAGTATAATAATATAAAACAGGTATCTATTATGTAACTATTGTGTAGCAGAACAAATGGTCAATATATTTATAACAGGAATCAGAAATTGCTCAGCCTCAATAAATTTTTATCATTAAAACTCTTTACTATTTGAATTATTTTTAACAAAACTTCAACATGCCATGCATTATTGAAACTTAATGAAACGTAGTTAAAATTATATATTTCTAATTAATAGCTAAAGAATCGGTACTAAATGCACCATTCCAGATATGGAACTGCAAAAAATTTCTTGGGGAGGGGACTCACTGAGATCCCCTCCCCAAACCCCTCCTCTCCGTTCGCAAGCTTTCGCCCCCCCCCCGAACTTTTCTTCTACCCCACCAGGGGCGGATTTAGGGAGAGGGGCCGGGGGGCCATGCCCCCCCACACGTTATCGCAAGTTTAGGTAATACATCATTAAATTATCGAAATATTTTTTGTTCTAAGACCAATTTTCAACAATGAAAACAGTTTTGCCCCCCCCCCCCGGGGTCTATGTTTTGCCCCCCTTCGTCAAAGTTGTCTAGATCCGCCCCTGTGCCCCAGGATCATTTTTTCGGCACCCCCCCCTCCCCGAAAAATTTCTTCGCGCCCCCCCCCCGAATCCAATATTTCTGGCTACGGGCCTGTCTGGCTATACCGTTTTTCAACCCCTTCTCCCCAACTCTGTGTAAAGAACTTTTTTTTTTAACAGAGCTTAAAATATAACACCCACTTTCAGAATTGGTCCATGTAGGTTTCATAATCTACTGCTGATAGGCAGTGCTCGATTTACCGTCAGGGATATCCCCGGCACTGAGGACTGTCATCCCCGGCTCTGCTTTAGCCAATGTCATCCCTGCCGGGGATGACATTTATCCCCGGCTCTGCGGACATTTTTTTTCATCCCCAGCACTGATTTTTTGTTAAATCGAGCGAGTACTGGTAAATTTTGATGTTTAACGGAAAAAATTGGTACTGCGCTTCTATCTACCGAATCAATAGAAATAAACGTACAGTAAGAGTTCGAAGTATTTTTTTGTAATCTTTGGTTCTAATTGTATGTTCACTTTTATTCGTCGCTCGTAAGTCGTAAGGCGCATGTTATCAATCGAAAATTTGTATATATATATACAAATCCAGGCAAAGATTTAAAGTAATATTTTTATTTTATAATTTTAAATTAAGTTGCTAAAGAGCCGTCTTGCAAAAACGTTAACCCAAACAAAGTTGTCTTTTACAAACAAACAACTGCATTTCAAGGAGTCAAATCTCGAAAACATCATCTGCATACTACGTCTACTGCGTGCAGTGCCGCCGAGAGGGGGGCAGGAGGGGCAAATGCCCAGGGGCCCGGCGAGTTTTAGGGCCCGGACTGAGCTGGCCAATCAACTTTTGAAATACTATTATCAGCACAGGGGGCCGTGATAGCCCTGCCCAGGGGCCCGAAATTTCTGTCGGTGGGTCTGACTGCGTGTAAATCATGTGTTACAGTATATCCGTAGAAATAATTTGTTATTATAGGTTCAGATTATCCGACTTTAATAAGTTTAATTTGAAGTTGAAATCAAAATACCTAAGAAGCTGAATGTATTGATAAAATAATGTTTTATTCAGCACGCACTAGATTTATGTTTAATGGTAACACTGGAGTAAAACCATTTGCTCGTAAGCAGTGTAATATAAGTTTTCAAGACTGATTCACAGCTATAAAATACGTCAAATACTGCCAGCGATGTACCCTCAGGCAAACCAAAAAAAGAATTAGTTATGGAACAACGTCATAATTTGTTTAAATAATTGAAATAATTATGAGTAATGGAATAATTGATTTCAACAGAGAATACATGAAAAATTTGCATTTTTTTATCCTATTAATGTGCAGCTTCAACATGAACTATGTTAATTGAGGCAAATGTTTTTTTATATTATTGTTGGTTTTGTCTATGAAAATAAATTAGTTACTTGTTGGCCCATGGATTGTAAATTGAAGATCCTCAAAAAAATTGTTGGCATCTCGCCGCCGCTGTGAATGCCAGGGATCCCCGGCACTGAGAATTGACATCCCCAGCTCTGGTTAAGCTTTTTTTCATCCCCGCCGGAGATGACATTTATCCCCGGCTCTGCAGAAAATTTTGTTCATCTCCGGCACTGGTTTTTTTCTTAAATCGAGCACTGCTGATAGGGTATCTTTAAATACACATAATCGTCTAACCTATGCGTGTATTCCCTCGGGTAGTTTTCATATCGTGCGGTATGCGTTGTAATAATAGAAAATAACATTTGGCTTTTATTGCCATGAACATCCTTAAATACAACGCATACACCGCACGATATGAAAACTACCCTCGCTCGGGGAATCCCAAAACTTTTCGCATCAATTACAGTATAAGGCAGGGGTCGGCAACCTACGGCTCGCGAGCCGCATACGGCTCTTTCGATGTCAAATTGCAGCCTTCATTTCCATTCGCAAATAATGATAATTATATTATTTATTTTTAAACTCAAAGACATATTGCAAACAAGACAAAAACCACGAATGTAGGAAGGAGAGAGGATAAAGAGCCCTAAAAGAAATACATTGCTGGTAGTCAAATTAAATCACTGTCAAAATGTACCTGCACAGCTGGTAGCAACGCACCGTTATTCTTTTGCCAAATGAATGCGTCATATCCTGTTATCCTCTCTCCTTCCTACATCCATGTCGTCAGTCTTCCTCATAGCGTGCTTGCGAGTATGTTAATTTAATTGCTTGAGAGAAACTACAATTTCTCGTGGTGTCAAGAAGAAGAAGATTTAGAAGCGAATTATTTTCTCAAAGATATGTACGCTTTACCGTTTCACGATAATGATTTTGTTTTAAGTAACAGATTAGCAATTAACGAAATTAACTATTAGCTATTTAAGAAACTGTGGGTTTTAAGTGACATATAAGCAATTTTAGATAGCTAAATAACATTTTTAAAAATTTCAGCACTGTTCAAGAATAGCATCTGATAAAAAAAAAGAGAGACGAATTGAAGACGAAAATCGAGAATTTAATCAGGATTGGACGGAATCGTTTGCGATCATATGCAACACAGATGGCTTTCCAACCTGTCTCATCTGCAAAGAATAACTTGCACACAACAAGAAATCAAATTTGGAGAGGCACTTTACAACAAAACATACCGAATTCGCTGCTAAATATCCAACCGGTGGCGCACGGGAAAAAGCTGTTAAAGAGCTTCAAAAACAACAGTCGAGTTCTATGCTAAGTAACTGGATCCAATCTTCAAATATTGTAAATCTGGCAAGCTTTGCAATATCACTACAAATTGCAAAAAGAGGAAAACCATGTTCACAGATGGTTTACGTCAAAGATTGTTTCATAAGTGGAGCTGAAAAACTGTTTTGCGATTTCAAAAATAAAACAGAAATAGTCAAGAAAATCAAAGATTTGCCATTATCTGCTAAAACATTACAAGATAGAACTGCTAAAATGTCTTCAAATGTAATACATATGCAAGTGGAAGACACAGTGGCGTACCTAGGGGGGGGGGCAGTGGGTGCGGTCCGCACCGGGCGGCACTTTTTATTACTTTTTAGGGGGGGGGGCGGCAAAAATGTATAGATTAAATTAAAATACCTAAATGAGAGGGCGGGAAAATCGTCTTCCGCCCTGGGCGGCCGATACCCACGCTACGCCGCTGGGAAGACATCAAATTTGCTTCTGTTTTATCACTTGTAATAGAAGAGTCTTGCGACATAAAAGACATGGCACAAGTTGCCCTTTTCATCATATGTCGTCACAAGGTCCAAAAGAAGAAATGTTTGGATTGCAGCCACTCTCAGGGCAAAGTCGTGGAGAAGATATAGAAAATGATGTGCAAAAATGCTTGGAAGACTGTGAAATCGATATTAATAAAATCGTTTCCATAGTAACTGATGGAGCCAGAAGTACGACAGGAATAGTATGACAGGCTAAGTGACTGAATAGTTAGGGTGTTATTTAGAGGTTCTAAGATTAAAATATGTAGCCTTTATAGCGTTTTGGTTAGGGCCTACAAAAAGGTAAGCCGCTCTGCTTGTGTGACTTACAGATCTTATAAAATCTACATGTACTCTTGCATAAGTCAATAACTATTGTTGTTGTTGTTTGTTTACAATAAAGCCAGCTACATCAAATATGAACATTATACATAACATGAGGTCGATTAAACAAAAATTTTAAACAAATTAAACACACATTTTAAATAAACATACACATATATTAAACAATTAAACACATGTTGAACAAAGTTTAATAAACATATTTAAAACAAAGAAATAATAACTCAAATATCAGGGCTTGGAATGTCTACCGTTTAGCAGAATTTAAGACATATTCTGGCCCAACCTGAGGTACGAAAGGTTGAGGCCAGGGCGCCTTGGGCTATGGGGGTCCACCATCAGGGCTTGGAATGTCTGTGGGGTCCGCAGCATAAAAAAGGTTGAAAACCTCTGCTCTAGGGCTAGGCCTATCAGTATCATACATAGTATTATATAGGCTATATATATTTCTATATATTACTATAGTTTTAAAATTATAATGATTATTATTATTAATATACTAGATTATTAAATATTACTCAAATATTATTTTAATCATTTGACTGGGTCGAATAGTCCAGGTGTCGAACTGTCCCGGGGTCGAACTGTCCCGAGGTCGAACTGTCCCGGGGTCGAACTGTCCCGGGGTCGAAAAGTCCGGCCACCCTATTATTAACGATGTTGTATCAAAGTTAGCGTTTTAATTCAGTTTATTTCATGATAGGTATTAGTTAAGTTTTTATATAGTTTTTCTTTGCCTAATGCCTACTTTTGTATGGCACATATCTTTTGCAGCGTAATATTACGAGAATGATGTCCCGATATTTTGCTCCAATACTAAATTAATTAGCCGGTCTGGACACAAACAAACAAATAGAAAACAAAGATGAGATATTTCTCTAAAAACGGATACAAGTAGAAAGTAATTTAGGCCTCTGCAACCCATGTGGCCGCAGTGGGCCACGCACTTTCATTGGCCCCGCGCTAATTCTAGGTGTAAATTATTAAATTAAAACATTATAACTTATAATTATGTATAGGTCAGCGTGTTTATTCTGTTTTTACAATGTTTTTTTTTAATATATTAAGTCGTTGTTTCGGGTAATGGGGGAACATCTTCGACGTGTTACCAATACAGAAATTTATGATCATTACCTGGGAAAGAAGATTCAAAACGAACTCATTACTGCAGTAGCTGATGCTATCCTTCGAGACATCAAGAGTGCAAAGTATTTTTCAGTGATATTGGATTGTACTCCAGACATAAGTCACAAAGAGCAGCTGTCATTAACTATCCGGTATGTATCAGATGGGTTGTGGTTGTACATGAACGTTTTATTAAGTTTCTTCCTGTGGAAAGCACTTCTGGAAAAGACTAGTGAATGAGCTGGAAAAACTTTAATTATTTGTTGAAAATATTCGTGGACAAGGTTATGATAATGGTGCGAACATGAAAGGCGTCCATTCTGGAGTTCAAAAACGGCTTTTAAATATTAACAGCAGAGCATTTTTTACTACATGTGCATGTCATAATTACATTCTGTTGGTAGCAGACATGGTCAAAACATAATCTGATGGTTAACCTTTTTTGGAAATATACAACGCGTGTACTTGTGTTAGGGTACGACGTGCTCCTCCAAGTCAATTTTGTGAGTAAAGAACTGCACAGTAAAACAGTAGATTTGAGCATTGCAATGGATTCGTACTACAACTTGACCAGTTGGCTAAGGTTTGTTCAGATTCTTGTTACAGCAAAGGAATCGGCTAAAACAGGGGTTGGCAAATTGCGGGCCGCATGCGGCCCGTCAGAGTATATTATGTTTAGATTTTTCACTATATTTTTTTTGAAATTTGATTCTAATCTAGGGATATTAAATCAGTTTTATGGCTCCAGAATATTAAAGATTAGCCCCGTAGCGTGAAAATTCTACAGCAGGGGCCAGGCTTTCTACAGCAGGGGCCAGGCAATAGCGGGGGGGGGGGGGCAGGTAATACATTTAACTAAGTAGAGCAAATAAGCAGAGGGGGCCAGACAAAAGGCATGCTACGGGCCTATTAAAGATGCTCGACCAATAAGCATTATGACCTGAAGGGTAAGTTCAAGACACTTCTGGAGTTTTCAGGATGTTTGCCAGCAGCGGCATTCCCACACCTAAAAAACTTTGCTGCCAAGCTTTTGTCACTATTTGGGTCCAGATACATTTGTGAGCAATAGTTTTCTTGAATGAAAATAAACAAGTCTAAGAACATATCGAGTTTGACTGACTGCAATTTAAATTCTGTCATGCGAATCACAACCAGTAAACTAGCTCCACAGTTCAAGAACATTATCCAAAATAGTGAACAATTACATACTTCTCATTAATCATAATTGTACTCTGTGGTCAGCTTGTATGTAAATTAAGTTCCTTCGTCCTCATAATTATTATGACAGGTAATAATAAACTATTGTTGAAATAATTATGAATAGTAAAGGTCTTATTACCAAATTACCAACTGATTTAGCTCGATTTTAATGTGCATGTGTAATAGAGTGTGAATGTGAAATAAAATGACAAATACATGGTTATTATTTTTAATTCATATTTTTATACGTTGTAAATTGTAATTGAAGTAGACAAATTATATACGCAGCCCACCGATAACAATCAAGTTTTCAATGTTTGCCACCCCCTGGGCTAAAAACATGGAAGTTGTTAAAATCTTTCCAGCCAAACTATAAGGAAAAGGCAGTATGATAAATCTGTGGAAAACTTCACACCTGGAAATGCTGAAGATGACTACAGGATAAATTACTTCAACAGAATTGTGGACACTGCAATTCAATCCTTGCAGCCGAGATTTGAACGATTGAAATCAAACCACAATCTATTTGGGTTTCTTGTAGCTTCAAGAGCCTTCAGCGTGATGATATACGAAAGTTTACAGCGAGCCTCGAGCAAGCATTGACGTCATCAACAGACCAGTCAACAGATACATGTGGGCGAGAATTAGCAGATGAAATGAAATCTTTAAGGCATATTCTACCAAATACCACCAAAACCCCGGTAGAAATTTTGGCTTATCTGTACACTAATGAAAGATACACTGCTTTCCCCAACTACTTCTCGCGCCTCAAACTAATCAAGAATTACTTGAGGTCAACAATTCACGAAGACAGATTGAACAATTTGACAATTCTTTCTCTTGAGCGTGATCTGTGTAGGAAACAGAATTTTGATGATACACTGTATGACAGTGCTCGATTTAAGAAAAAACCAGTGCCGGGGATAAAAAAAAAATTCTGCAGAGCCGGGGATAAATGCCTATAGTTTCATCCCAGACGTGGATGAAATTAGCTAAAGCAGAGCCGGGGATGACAGTTCTCAGTGCCGGGAACATCCCCGGTGGTAAATCGAGCCCTGCTGTACGACTTCGCTACACACAAGGCTAGTAAAGTAAAGCTAATTTGATCGTGATTTTGTACTTAGTAAAGAATGAACAAAATACAAAGACGAATTTATTTTCTTATACAAAATCTTAATTTTCACTTATTATCCTTATCTCTACACAGACTGGGCCCCGCGCAATCCGTTTCGCATAGGGCCCGCAATTGTTAGGGCCGGCCCTGGGTCTTATATTTTTAAAATGCGATGTTGCGGAGTAAATTTTACAGTTGTCTATTGCATCTGAGGTTACTGGGGCCATGGACACATTTAAGGTGGATTTTTTTTTCTAATTATTGTCACGACCAAAAAGTTTATGATATTGTAACCATAGATATGAAGAACTTTATATCTATGCTTGTAACGTAATATCACGTAATCCACACCCCTTCCGTGCCACAACGTGTCACACTTCAATGACACCACCTCCCCCGGCGTTACAGTTACATAATAGGCCTAAGTGAAGGAGGCCCCTTTAAATTTTGATGCCTATGGCACCATCGTGACCATGTGGGATTTTGATCCGGCACTGTACATTACATGATTACATATATTTAAACTTATATTTATTTTTTAAATTTTAATTGTTTCCAAAATGATTCATGTAGAAAAGGGGATTTTGGAAGAATCCCTTTATTTTACTTTCCATTTTATGATTCTAGAAAGAGCCCGTATGTTAAAATAAACATCGAAATGCCCCATTGCCTAGTTACGTATTATCACTACGCTAACAAAAGTACCCGTGTATTATATATACAATATTAATTATCAGTAAGCATTATCATGTTTTATTTATTGTATAGATTTTTAATTATAATTATAAAATCATAATTACATTTTTTACGATAATTTATACTTATTTTGAAAGCGTAATAAAAGCGTTGGAGAGTATGTTGTTGGGTCATACTAAAATGTCTAAAAGTGGCTATTGTTCAGATTACTAATACTAAATATGTACTATTAGTAAACAGTAAATCATTTGTATATTACTGGGGTAATAGAAATCGGGCATTATGATATTGGATTAGGTAACTAGTATAATCATATGTGTAAGTCATGCTAATTAGACTAGATTTGTAATATTGTCAATATTGTGTAGTGACGATAGTGATGCTTTAATGAAATTAATCTAATATAATATAAAATAATATAAAATATTTAATAATCTAGTATATTAATAATAATAATCATTATAATGTAAAAACTATAGTAATATATTATATATTGAAATATATATAGCCTATATAATACTATGTATGATACTGATAGGCCTAGAGCTAGTGTAGATTTCCCTAGTAGTACTAGCCTCTGATATTTTTTTTTTTATAAGTGTGAATTAGTCTAATTTATTTTCACTTTCTGTTTAATGCGGATTGTTCACTTTTTCTTTTGCTTTTGGGTGAATTGTCTCTGTCTAGTCACATATTTTAATGCTAAAATTTTTTAACAAATAAAACCCTAAATTCTGTTTAAAATAATAAATATTTGATTAGACATTTATTTCTTAATTTGATTGGTATGCTTAGGCTGCATAATGCGGATTGTGGTCCAAAAGTGAAGGAAGCTTGAGTCATAAAATGCCACTAATGATTGGAAAAGAGTTAAATGGGTTACTGATTTTAAGTAAAAGCTAATAATATGCCTCGGCTACAGTAACAGATGAATTCTACACTACATCTGCACTAATGGTCCTTTACGTTATATAAACAAACAATCAAAACATACTAAAAAAAAACTAGACAAATTCTTTTAACACTAAAATTATAAAACGAAAATGTACAAAAAAATTAATTAACTAGATCAAGGTTAGGCAAATGTAACCATAATGGCTGTATGCAGCTTTTAACAAATTTTTGGGACCTTTTAAAGAGAAGCAAAAAATAGTGTTGTGCACCTTTAAACCTCAATCATTCATGTTTGTACATGAAAATGAACCGCTTTGCAAAGTTTTCTAATAGCTAACTTGGATTTTTTATATACATAGTTAGGTGTGTGACCAGTGCATGCTAATCAAAGCAAACTGCTTTCCAACCACTATCTTCATTTGCTTCATTTGATTACTAAACATCATAATGCAGAAGACCTCTATAAATACTTTGATCATTTTACTCATAAAACACTATTCTCTGACTTTCATCCGCAAGAAGATCACCAGTTCTTTATAACTGTGCAACATTCACTAGAATCCAAGACTGTTTTAATCCCTCCCATATGTATACACAGCAACCAGTACTCCCCATATGTTTACGCAGCAATCAGTCAATATTTGTTGCCCTGCTAGTTGATTACTAACTTGCTTTGGCAGCACATACATCTTTACAATAGATTTTTTTTAACTTGAAATTTTTGAAGTGTGATCATCACAGTGCTCACTAACACCAATTAACAAGAACACTTGGATTTAAAATCCACAAACTCTAAAAAATAGCAGGCTAAGAACAGCTATTGGTAATAAAAGCTAAAAATTAGATTGAACTAGATTGAAATTGATGTGTCTTTAAATTTGTTGCAAATTAAATAATTGAAGCTAATAATATTTAAATTATAGATTAAGTGACAGACATTGGGGCCCATGCTTTTTTAAGTCATCATAATTTCTAAGAATATTTCTGTGGTCTAAGAAATTATTTTTTACTTTTTAGTACATTTTAATATAAAAAATAAATAATTTTGTTACTTCTGTTAAATAACTTTTGAGCTTTATTTTTTTACAAGGTATCAGTGTCTAAGGACTACGATTGTACATAACTTTGAAAATGGACAATAAAATATTTAAAGAATAATTAGGGATTCAAATCTTGGAATGATGGACAATAAAATTAAAAGGTCAAAGAAAAAGAAGAAAGCAAGAAAAAGTTTAGAAAAACAAGATAGAGCTGCCTTAAAAGTTTGTAGCAATGAAGAAAAAGAACCATTACAAGTTGAGGGCATTGGTACTATTGAAACGCAAAGTGAGTAGCTTTACTGCAAAAAAATATTTTACAGATATTTATCCTAATTTAAATAATATAATGTTTTTATTGATAAATTCGATAGAATTTTGTAATCCATCTAATCTGATGTCCAGACCTTTTAAATTTCATTGGAATTATAAATGCTTCCCTTTTTTACACACAAACATTAAATGTGTATTTTCATTTCATGACTATGGGTTTCAAATTTAGAACATTATTGTTTAACATATTTGTATATAAGTAATACTCTGAATTTTATTAATATTTTGAATCATTACTGGTAAAAAAAAATTATATTTCTAAATGTCAATATTGGTAATAATTTGTCCTAAAAATTCCTGAATGGATGAGATTGTAATCTCCCTTTGTAGTCTCTTTGTACTTTGTACCCGCCATAGCCAAGGCTCCGATTGAGATATAGGACCTTGTGATCTTCAATTAAGATTTGAACCATGCCACTTTGACTCTTAAACTCATTTTGAGTCAGAATAAATTATAAAAAAAAAGTGAATCTGCAATTTGAAGTTTATCTTCAGCATAGTTTTTTTTTTTTTAAATAAATCCAATTTTAAAATGTGGCACAATTTGGCTGATATGTTCATTTCCATAAGTCAGTAATCAGAAATCACAATCAAAGTCGCAAATATTTCTTCATTCTTAAGTAACTTATGATCTGCAGGGTTGTTAGTATCGAAGTATTGGTATCGGCCGATACAGTATCGGCGATACTTTTTTAGTATTGGTTGCTGTATTGCCGATCCTTTTTGTATCAAGTATTGATTTGTGAATCGCCGATACATTTTAAGCAAAAAAATTTCGATACTCGATACCGATACTTTTCGATTTCCACTATTTACAGAAAAACAATAGCGATTTTAATACATTGTCATTGTTGCATAAATTCAATCCCTACTAGTAGCCATCAACCCTACCAATATTAATGACACTAACGACAGCCATCTCCCCACCAATACAACCACGGTCGGCGAGTTGAAGGGAAAATTTAGTTTTAATCTTCTTTTGAAGTTTTTGCTTTGCGCGCCGATGTCTATAAATGTTATTCTTATATTTTTTCACTCATTTACTTTCTTTCTGTCAACTATTTGTTCAATGTTTTAATGAACGACAGAAAACTTTATTTTTTTATCGATCTGTCAGTTATATATACACAGACACACACATATATAGGGGTATGACTAAAATATTTGCCTACATCACCATATCATATTTGGTGGAGCTTTGCATCACAAATAAAGAAAATATGGGTTATTTTTTGTTTTGCCTAAAAAAGTTCACCATCCAATCGACACGAATATTTTAGAACATAAAACTTTTCAAATATTTTGATTAAGGTTTCACCATTACAAATACTTCAGCAGAACTGTTACTATTAAGCAATTCGTCCTGATTCTGCCGCCGTGCAGTAAAACAAGCAAAAAAATCTGAAGATTCAGATATCTGTACTGTTGACTGTACTAAATCTGCACCACCCTGCAGAGTAAGTTGAATGGGAAGTGCACTGCAGGCATGCTTTAAGGTTTTTCAACTTCTGCCTTTTTGTGATCCAAGTTGTCTGTCCAGTTGGTCTTAAATTTTGGATTGACCACTGCTGCCAGTTTTGCCTCTGGATCAAAAATTATAAAATCGAATCGCGCATTAATGAAATTAATAACAGCTCTGGCAAGGGGTTCACACGTAAGAGGGTGTTTATGTCGCAAAATCATTACCTGTAATTTACCTTTTATAATGGTTAGTGTGGCCAGTAAATAGCCAAATCCAATATCATTTTTTCCTTACCAAATGCCCAGTCCACAACACAATGGATCAAATACTTCAATGTATTCTGCTCTGAATATTTTCTGCTGCGGAGTCAGTCTCTTGATGTCAATGTTATCAAACACCATATCAAGTTTAACTTCAAATTCTGGATTGGATAGTAAATAATGAAATTTTGAAACAGAATCGTAAGTGGAATTCCACCGAGTGTCTCCGGGAGTAACGAGATACGTGCCGATTGCCGCAGTCAAAGATGAGCGATTTTGTTTGTTCCAAATAGCTGTTAACTTTAACAAGGACGAATTGCTTAATAGTAACAGTTTTGCTGAAGTAGACAGCCATCTTGAAGATAACTCATCAGAAATGCTTCATTAGCAGTCTACCCAAGCATTAAGAAACTATACCTGCAACTGAACACTGGACTTACGGCTAGTGCTGCAGTTGAATGACTGGTTTCATTGGGTGGGCGTGTTTTATGCCATTACGTTCTAGGCTAAGAAATCATCATTTTGAAGTGATGGTTTTCTTACTGTCATGGATGTGTTTTGTGTGTTGTGTGTGTGACTGAGCTGTGCATGAACTCAGTGTGTTTGTGAAATAAATAGTGAGATTGAAGTGAGTGAATGTCCAGGTGGAGAAAGGAGAATAAGGAGAAATTGAACCAGTGTACACAGGTCTCTCGAGGTGAGAGGACCTACCTTTACTTCTAAGGTGGAGTGTGATATTTTCATATGGGGATAATATGTTGTGAATTCAGAGTCTGGATATTTGAACTTAAAGTTTAGTGTGTTGGCTTAATTTATATTACTTCACTGGATTATATATAAATTCATTTGTATTCCTTTCATTCTATTATGTTCATCAATAAAAACAATTTTGACCGTCGACCACCTCTACCTTTATTTTATAATGTCTAGAGTGAACCCATCTGTGACACTTACGTGCTGCCAAATGGTGAAGTGATTAGCATTAAAATTGTGCTTTGACGTATTTAATTGTTTTTAATTTTTTTTAAAGACCTGAGAAAGTTGCACTCATTATATTTTAAATAAAAACATTTTGTTGTTCTCAAAAGTATCGGTATTTTATCGGTATCGATTTTGGCGATACATTTTTACTTGAGTATTTGTATTGGTATTGGCGATACTATTTTCATGAAGTATTGGTATCGATATTGACGATACAATTTAAGAGTATCGTTAACAACCCTGATGATCAGTAATTTGATTTTTTTTTTTTTCCAAAGCAGGTGAAGAAAGGATGTTTCATAAGAAGTTAACAAAGCTGCCAAATATTCCAAATTTTTCTGTACATCACAATGAAACAACTCCGATTGGCTATCATGCAACACATTATGAGGAAAAAAATATTTTATCTGACAGTAAATCAACTGCAGTAAATCAAGTTCCAGTATTACAGAAATCAAAGAAAAAATCCAAACACAGTTGCAACAAGCTGATTGTCAAATTACCACAGAATAACAAAGAAAAAGTACCAGCTAAATTACCAATTGAGAAGGCAGAATTATGTGATATTTTACCCAATCGTAGTTTAAGTAACACAAATTTGAGCTCAAAATCTTTAGAAAGCCTCAGATGGGAAAACATTTTAGAAGATGTTGATGAAGAAAAGGAAAGAATAAGACTTTATAAATTAAATAGAAGAAAACGATACCTTGCAGCTGCACAAGCAAAAGGCTTAGCTTGGGCAACCAATTACTCCATCAATTCTTCATTTCAGCTTTCAGAAGATTCACTCATAGAAAAGATATGGCCAACTCAAAACTTCATAACAGATTTTAGTCCATTGAAAAATTTTCAACCATCTCAAAGACATGGTTTGTTGTCAGGTTTGCTTGAATGTTGATACATTTTAGCTGCAACTCTTGAAAATATTTGTGAACACTGTATTAAAATAATTTAAAAAACTGCTCAATACATAAGAAATATAAACCATTTGTACATTAGCTTCTACCTACCAAAGAATAGCATCCTATATCAAATCATTGAATACTTGTTCTATATATAAATATTTGTTTTTAATCTGTTATATTTTATTTGAATTCCACTATAGTTGTATATATGTTTATTCATATATTAATTTTTTTTTCTTAAATTAGATTTTCCCCCCCCCATCGATTTATTGTAATAATTTATTTGGGGGGGGGGGGGTAAACTCTGTATAAATTTTAGAGGTTTATATGTAGCCAGCTAAAGCAGTCTTTTCAAATATTTGAAAGATAGTTTATAGGGTTTACCATCATTGCTATTAGCTCAGTTTATAAGTTTGATATTTTTGTTTTCTTTATCATTAAAGAAATGATCTTTAAAATCACTGTCTCATCATCATTATCAGCTCTTATGGGCTGAATAATTGTACATACTTGAAATATAATTTTGTATATTTTTTTTTATAATTCTGATCCAGTTATTTATATCATCTGAAGTGCCTCAAAAGCCCTTGCAACTGTTTTTATGGTGAACAGTAAAGAAATCATTGGAAGATGTCAGTACCAGTTTAAAAATAAATATAAAAATTTTCTTGCAAACAATGACTATTTCTAGCCATTCAGAACAAAATTATATTATATTACAAATTTTACAATACTGTTCTCCAATTTTCTCCCTTGAAATGTTGAATAAGAAAAAATTGTGTCAAAAGTCAAAGGTATTTTTAGTTTCTGAATATTTCTTTGTTTTAACAGCCAACAAAAGTAAGTTGGTGTTGTCTTTTTGTGAAAAAAATTGTATGTTGTGATTTGTTTATTTATTATAAGTTTAAATCTATGTATTCATTTTTGATAGTTTATAAGCTCTGAGATATTATACTTAGTTATAAATTATTTTGGTATTGTATTATTTTGTCATAATAAATGTGTGGAATTCCTTGTCATAAGTGAGTCAGGATGTTTTGTTGATTCATGACAGAAAAAATTAAATATATAAAATATATCATCTCTTTCTTTATAAACATGAACATCTTTTTTTTATAACAAATCATTGTAGCCGGTTTGGAAAACGGACCACATCCATGAATGAGAATATTGTTGGTATAGACTGGATTATTGATAAAATGACTCTTTCTTGAATAAAATTGTATGTAAGTACATTAAAGCCTTTGTAAATCAACCACAGTTACTGTTAAATATTTGATTAGTACATCTCAATGATTACAAGTAAACAAAGAAGAGAAAAAAATCAAACTAAATATCTTGTCCCAATGACATAAACATTTTTTATAAGTTTATCTTTATTTAACAATGAGAAAAACAATTGCTGCTACAACAATTTATCCAGAATAAGTTATAGCCTAAGTTACACTTACAGTGGCCAGAGTTTTCTGAGGACAAATTGGGACATGGGTAGGTAAAAAAAATGGGGTGGGGGTGGGAACATTGACTACAAGAGAAAAGTTGAATTCCTTAGTATACTGTGGGGGTATTACATATATGTGGGTCAGTGTTTTGAAAGTAATATTGTCTGCAATTTATCATGATACATTTTAAATGTTATATGGTAAATCACTAAGAATTTATTTTTTTTTTGTTAAAAAAATTGGCACAACAAACATTGGCCTAACATAGAAATATGAAGTATCAACTAATTATAATTATAATAAATAGTTTATAATACATTAATAGAATAGTAGGATTTTTATTAAAAGTTACATTTACTAAGCTAAGAATAGCACAATAAAAATTTGATTAAATATCAGATGTCATTAAGTAAAAAGCATGACTTAGAATCAGTATGGGTGTAGGAAAATGTATGCAGTTTGTCAGAAAACAGAACTGGCTAGGTCATTACCTTACGTTTCCAAGACAAAAAATGCAATTCTGGGACAGGTCTTGGGTAAATTGGAAAGTCTAGTCACTGTAGCCTATGCATTGACAGGGAGATGTAATTTATGATGGATGAAATACAAATGTCTACTTCTGTATGTATGTGTGTCAAAGGCAGATTTAAGAAAGGGCACACTGGGTGTGTGCCTGGGGCCCCAACTTTCAAGAGACCCCACATTTTAGCAATTTAATGACTGTTTCTATAGTGGCCCAATATTTTATACCATACCTCATCTGATGTATGTCCGCCTCTGATAAGAATGTATTTATCTGACTGTGTATGTAACAATATTTATATTTCTTTAATTAATTATTAATAACATTAAAAATTGTGAGTAAAGAAATTGCACTTCAGCATTCTTTAGACAATTATTGTTCAAATGACATTTTTCTATGGATATTATGACTTATTCTTTGAATGTTTTTAAACAAGTTATATAGTTAAAGTATGCTCTGCTCTATAGGGGTAATATCACAATTTACCATCCAAAATTAAGGCTCATCAGCGTATCCACATGATACCCCAGAATTCAGTGTGTGCGCACATTAAACAATATACACTTTTTTTTTCCTTATAAAGCATTGTTTTGATTTTAACAATGAGAAAAACAATGTCTCACTAATAAATAACCAAATAAACATTGACGGATAAAATGTAATTAGGCTTCATGTGTAGGCATTATAAATGTTTAACTTCCCATGCAAAAAGTTTGATGTCAACTATTTGTGATATTCTTAAGAGGGGTTGCCCAACAAGCTAACTCCCTCACTGGAAACACAGCACACATTTACAAAGTACTGTAACGAACCCCCCCCCCTACCACCTCCACAAAGGTAATTTTTAATTTTCTGTGTGTCCATGTACTTCATTTTTGTTAATGTAGCTGATTTTTTGACTAATAGTATACAATTTTTATGTAACAGTCAATTTAGTTAAGATATAAAATTTACAATACCAAAACTGTACAAAGTTAACAAAAAATTTCAAGTAATTATTACATTTATTAAAAAAAATCAATTTAAATTGTGCACCATTGAAACAATTATTTAGCATCTTGAGCGAGCAAATCCCTGGCTATTTGGAAGGCTGCAATTAGTGAACTGAGCTGAATTTTTTCACTTGATCCTGATGCAAGTCGATACCTTAAGCAAACATTTTAAAACTGTATTGTTAAAATATTATTTATAACTAGAGAAATGTTACATACGGCTAAAATTAAACCAACAAAACAAATTAAAGAGATGGAATTTTACTTACTCAACATCAGCCATTTTTTCAAGTAAATGCATTCTGATGTGAAGTGGCAAATCAACTGAAAAAAATAGGAAATAAGCGTTTAAGTACAGTCAAATCTGACTAATTGAAACTTGCTATTCTATCAACTTCAATGTATATGTGAGCATATACAGTTTGCTTTAAATGTAGAAACTACTGTAGTGACAGTGTAGTAGTAGTAGTAGCTATGCAGTGACAATAAACCACATTAAAAAATGAGAAATCTTTGACTTCAAATGAGTTTAGGGAGATAAGTAAAACTTGCAAATTTTTTATGTTTAAAAAATCTCAAAAGTCAGATTTCAGCAATGCGATCAATGAATCAGTTTATAAAGATGGTAAAGCAACTTTCACTATGCAGGTTCTATGTAAGTACAAAAAAGATTATGGTGAGCTAACAGATAGCAGTGATTCAATTAGTAGCATCACATTCCTCCTATGCAATTATTAAAAAATTTAAGCGCCCCATCAGTAACAAATTATGATCCAATGTTTGTATCCAAGGTGTTTTATACTTAAATTTTTATTGAAAACTTACTTCTGTGAACATAATTGTGAACTTCTGTTAAAATATCATTCAGTGCTAATCCTTTTAGCATTTTTAATGACATAGTATCTTTGTAATGTTAAGGCATTTGACATTTAAATAATATATAGATAAAAATTGTGATAAAAATTCCCACACACGTATACAATAAGGGTTACTGCCAAGCACCTTAATCTATATAGAGATGAGTTGGTATAATACTATTTTACTCTATACAGTGAAGTATTGGTATAATACTATTTTACTCTATACAGTGAAGTATTGGTATAATACTATTTTACTCTATATAGTAAAGTATTGGTATACAATAATACTTTGTTTGTTTTTATCTTTTAAAGCACATTTTTTTCCAATCTTGATATTAATGCCTGGTTACATATTTATGGTTTTATTATATGGTGTGGGGATATTAAGATTTTATTTTCGTTAGTTTACAACATTTCCCTAACTTTTTTTCCTTATCTAAAAATTGGTTTTATATTTTTTAATTTTTTATTCTATTTCTTTAAAATTTTACTTCACCCAGAATGAATTAAAGATTACATATTTGAGATGTAATTTTAAATTCATATCATTGGTGTTTTAGTTATTGATGACATAATCAAGAGGATTCATTATTTGATCTAATTTTCTAATAATAACTTTATTTTCAATAAATTATCATATTCTATCAAAGATAATTATTTCTGTTTAAGTTGACATATTAATTGATGACACTAATTATAAACAACATGGCATGCTGTATAAGTTTGGAAATCATGGTCACAATGAGGAGAATGATGCAATGAGCCAATTTTAGTTCTGATCTGAGTTGCAAAGATGACAGAAAAAAAAAATGTTATAACAAAATATGATTTAATAAAATATATTCAACCATCCCTCCATTTTTTTAAATGTTATGATTAACATATATAGCACTACTGCATTTAGCAGGATCTTAATGTATTATCTTCTGTAAAATGTACTCAAAAAATAAAATAAGCAACAGGTAAAATGATTTTTTTTTTTAAATGAAACAATAAAGTTAATAAGCCCCAAGCAAAGAAAAAATTACTAAGGATACTGTTGTAGGCTGTCATAAAATTTTCATTTAAGACCCAGCTAACAATGTCCTCAATGTCTTTTCGGAGAGGATGTCCAACACAAATATAAACATTGTCCTCTGTTACTTCATCAAAAGCCATTGAAGTACTCTGAAGAATGTTAAGAGCTCTACGCATATCACCATTCGCTAATGTGATTAATGCTTTCATTCCAGTTTGTGACACTTTTACACTGTTAAAGAAAAAAACATAATGATTCATTTTAATATGGCAAATGTGGAATAAGCTAAATCTTAGTTTATTATTCTTTTATTTAAAAGATCTTATAATTAAATAAATTGTGTTTTGAATACCAATATATTTTGTGCTTCTGATGCCCAAAAAAAGAAGTTTAAATATTTCTTATTCTCACGTATGTTTCATCACTAATTAAAAAGGGAAATTTAACTCTAGACCATTACTTAACACTAAAAAGAAATAAAATATTAGACATAACTTCTATTTCATAATTTTAAGTTTATTTAGATGATCTATCAGGATAGCTTCCAAGCTCTCCAGTCTCAAGAATGTACCAATGTAAATATATAGATATATATTTTATGCAAAATTTAATGTTCAATACCTTTCCTGTGCTATAACATGCTCAAGTCTGGGCACCATTTGTTCTTGTTTCAAAGGTCCAAATCGAAATCTAGTACACCGAGATTGCAATGCAGGGATTATTTTTGACAAATAGTTGCAAATAATACAGAATCTTGTATTTTCCGTAAATTTTTCAATAACTGTTGAAAGAGCATTTAGTGTACAGTATTTTTTTGTGTTAAAATTTATTATTTTCTCACAATTAAAACATGTCTGATATAAAAATTGAAAATAATACACATGTAGAGAGGTCATTCATTTATTAAGTCAACAAATTTCAACTCATTTTAGACCCCCTTAACCCATTTTAAATATCTGTCTAAATTTTAGTGATTCCCTAAGACCCCAAACCCCCAAATAAAAGTATGTCTCAATAATATAAAATAAATAATTTTTCTTCTCTGTAAAATGTTACACAACAAACTTCAGGAAAATTCCAATGGTCCTCACAGAGGGTCGAACCCAGGACTCTCAGGTCGACAGATGAGTATCTACACCACTCTGCCACCTGTCCCATATATAACAGAGAAAAAATACCTCCCCCATGAAAATTTTTGGATGGCCATTAAAAGTAGTAAGATAAACTAAATAAATATTGTATTCATTGCAACAATAACACAGAATACACTGTAATATGATAAATGCACATTAAAAGCATTCTATTGTGTTATGCTCAAATGCAGTTATGTCATCATAGGTGGCCCAGCCTGAGCGTTGCGGGCATCAGCCGCAGGGAATAAAATCAAGCTTGTATCCTATCACCTTATAGAACTTGAAGTATACAGTAAGCAGCAAGTATTCTTTAATTGAAATTAAAATTGTGTAATATAACATAAGCAATGACCCTGATTTGTATATAATATAACATAAGCAATGACCCTGATTTGTATATAATATAACATAAGCAATGACCCTGATTTGTATATAATATAACATAAGCAATGACCCTGATTTGTATATAATATAACATAAGCAATGATCCTGATTTGTATATAATATAACATAAGCAATGACCCTGATTTGTATATAATATAACATAAGCAATGACCCTGATTTGTATATAACATAAGCAATGACCCTGATTTGTATATAATATAACATAAGCAATGACCCTGATTTGTATATAATATAACATAAGCAATGATCCTGATTTGTATATAATATAACATAAGCAATGACCCTGATTTGTATATAATATAACATAAGCAATGATCCTGATTTGTATATAATATAACATAAGCAATGACCCTGATTTGTATATAATGGGTTTCTACAAAAACGAGAACCCTTTTTCCTAAACTCAAAAATTATATGTAGGCCAAATGTGGTTCATCAATGAGTTTTATGTATTTCCCAATGAGCCAGTTTTTTTACTATTCAATTTCTTTTATTCACTAAAGTTTGGTAAATTGATTTTGGTGCGGCTCTTTAAATTATGTCATGCTTGGGAACCCCTGATTATAATATACATATATTATAAAACTGTTTTTAATGTAAAAAAAAAACAACAGAATTCTTGAAAAATACAAGAGTACCATTAAATTTTTAAAGATATTTTTCTCATTTAAAATATTTCAAATTTACTATAGCTCTAAAAAATGAGTTAATGAACAAATCAAGACTTCATATTCAAAAGGCTGCTTTTGTTGAAGCCAGTTTATATTAAAATATCATCCCCCCCCCTCCAACAATCATCTAACATTTATTAAACAGATAACCCTATAAATATTAAGTTTAAAATTTAGGACCATCTTTTGGTTGACAACACTAAAAAAGCTAAAAAAATATTTCCTACATCTGAATATTCAAAACTGCATTATTTAGCGGGCTGTTTAATAACTCAGGTGTTAAAAGATCATTCAGGACTCACCCCTGCGTAATGCATTTTGTGCATCTTTTGTCATAGCATCAGCTTCATCAAGTATAACTAGTTTGAATCCTTTTCTAAAATGTGAAAAAAGCTAAATTAAACTTATTAATCATTACGATGACATAACAAAAGCAAAAAAAAGCCAGAATAAAATAAAAATAAAAAATAAAATTATTTGAAAAGTTAACACATGGAAATTCAAATTTTCAAATTTCTCTTAGTGAAATGAAAAACAAATGGTATATTTGGGCTATTCTGAAGAATGTATTAACCAGATATTAAGATCTATTGTAATTGGTTTTTCAAGAGGTAAATATCAGAATGTTGAATGAGATTAAATCCTGAACTTTAGTCTGAAAAAGATGATAGCAGTTGAATCAGTGCTCCTCATCTCATCCTGACAAATACATGTACTTAATAGCTTATTGAATGGAATACATGCAACTAGGGAGCAACCGATAATCGGATCAGTATCGGACCGATATTGGCACTATCTAGTTGGATCAGTATCGGACCGATATTGGCACTATCGGTTAATATCGGATCGGCCGATTGTTGTAGGGAGCGACCGATAGTCGAACCGATATTGGCACTATGGGTTAACTGTCGGACCGGCCGTTTTTTGGCTGCCGATACATTGTTTTTTTTTTTCACAGCAGAGTTGCAGAAAAAAAATCAGTAAATAACCCAATTATATAACCAGATCAGACAAGATTTAAAAAAAAAGGAAAAAAAAAATCCGTACACAGAAATTGTCACGACTACATCAGAGATATGACCTTGAAACAATAGGATTGGCATTTCTTAATTCTAATGTATGACCTTGAATGATACAATTAGTGAACATCTGTGTGCATTTTTTTTTTGGGATGGGAAGTTGGGGGGTGGGGGGGGGGGAACAAGACACGCGTGGGCGAAGTGTCACGAAATATGACAGGGAAGGGGTAAGCATGGGTTGACATACGTCATTAGCTGTAGCATGAGGAAAACACGTGTTTCGCATTGTTGTTGACTAAAAAAAAATATCGGTGTCTGGGGGGGGGGGGTGAACAAGACACGCGTGGGCGAAGTGTTACAAAATACGTCATACAACACGAGAATAACACGTGTTTGGCATTGTTGTTGCTTAAGGGGCTGTCCATTAATTACGTCAACAAAATAGGGGGGAGGGGGGAGTCAGAAAATTTTTGACAAGGGGGAGGGGAGGGAGGTCAAGAAAAGTTGACGTCAACAATGTTACTTTTTTAAATTTAATATAATTACTTAATAAATAGGAAAATTAAGCAGCGTTTGTAGTTCTGTGTTACACACTCGCTTAACATTCAGTATTTTAATTAAACTAACTATATTCCTACTAATTTTGCCACATAAACATTTTGGAAGCCACCTTTTTTGGGGGGGGTAATCAAATGTTGATGTAATTTTATAGGGGGGGTCTCTGGAAGTTTGAAAAATGGTTGACAAGGGGGATGGAGGGGGGGGGGGGTAAAAATCGCTAAAAATTTGTTGACATAAATAATGGACAGCCCCTAAAAAGATAATATCGGTATCGGTAAAAATGCTGGGGGAAAATATCGGTATCGGACTATCGGTAAAAAGGCATATCGGTCGCTCCCTACATGCAACCTCGATACAAATATTTTAGTTACTAAAAAAATGCCAATAACTTCGCCAAAATTATAAATTTTATATAATAATAATATTAAAAAACAAAAAAAAAAAACAAATGTTAGATGATAATTAAAGAGTTTTTTTTATTTTACTCAATTACCCAGATAAAAATCAACAGTAAATTTGAAATATACGTGAATGGAAGGTTTTGTACTTGACAAAAATTTTGATGCACAAAAAAAGTCATTTTTCTTACTTGAAAATAGTTCTGGTACTAGCAAAGCTAAGAATCTGACTTCTGACTATTCCAATGCCTCGATCATCTGAGGCATTAAGCTATGAAGAAATAAATACATGTACATGTTATATATTATTATACAAAAAAAACCATCTATTAAATAGCATTTTATATATTTAAAAAATATGTCATAGATTTAAAAGTAACTCTATTTATTGATTACATTATTACTATTATCTAAATTTAAAAAATGAAGTGAAAAAGATGTTGAGACTTTTAAAATCAATAAACATAATAAATAATTACAATGAATTAAATGACACCCTCATAGTAAATAAATTTGCCATTTTTTAACACTATTTTAAAAATAAAGAGTATCACATTAAGTTATAGACATTAATGTTTCTGATAAAGGTGAGGTATGAAATGTATTACTTTCACAAGTATAATATAAATGTAAGTAATACTTGATTATTCCATTTAATTTGATTGGAGAATACATATTTTTTTTTAGATAACTACATTTTTTTTTAAATGTGTGTGGAAAGCAATAATTGAATAATTAAAACTAACAATGATTACCATTTTCAAAGAGTATTTGAATTACTTGTCAATAAGTATAAGTTATAAACTAGAACATTTCAAAGAAATGTATCAAGATTTGAAAAAAGAATTTTATTAAAACAAACTTTAAATCTCACTCAGAATACAGTTTAATTAAGTAGTCAAAACTGAAATTTCATGTTTCACTTTAGATAAGTAATCACACAGTCAACATCTAACTAGTGATCTAAAGTATGCTCATAGCATCCTGCAATCTGACTCCCAAAATAAAATCATCTTGAACATGCACTTTCCATGTCATGAAAATTCTATATACCGACTAGTTTTTAGAAATAGATGTCACAAGTTTAAAACTCTTTAATAAATTCTAGAAGTTCCATATTGATGCTTGAAAACTTGTTTTCACTGGCTCATATTGACTGCATCAGGTGTAAACAACACTTTTTTTCTCACACCACTTCTTTGAATTCACCCCTCTACCCTTCCCCAAATTTCATGTACCATAACGGTAAAATTCACCAAGCCAGCATAAAAAAATTAGGGGTTGCTGATATTTCCCCTTTCCCACCATGAAGTCTGTATAAATCTTCATTATTCTCGTTTCTTTCTTTGTATACATGTACTAGTTTATAAATGTATTAATACAATTAATTTTTTCCCCTAACAAATTGTAAAACACACTTGGTAACTAGGTTTGCATTGGAAAAAAAAGTTGGAATATATGAACAAAAATGTAATATTTTTTCTAAACTAATCCCATTCCCACAGCATTTCCACAAGACCAAACATATCCCATGGACTTACTGTGACTATTGATTCCAACCCTATGGATTACCCGTTGAGTTGATGAGAATCCTGCATACCCTATCCCCTACAGTTCTCTATCCTCTACCAAATTGATTCTCAAACTTTTACGCTTCACGACCAACTTACACAATAGTTTTAGTTTCGCGACCCACCATAAAAATTGTTTTGTTTTTGCAACCAACCTGCAAAGAAAAATTACAATAAAAGAAAGAATAAAAACATAACTAATTTAGTATATTTTATTTTTTGCTTTACTTTGCAGATTTACAACATTTTAGTTTTGTAACATATGGATAAATAGTATTGTAATAATAATAATATAGATTATCAATATTTTAATTAGAAAAGTTAATTTTTGTCGCGCCCCACCTGAAATTCATCTACCCACACTTTGAGAATCACCACTCTACCACATTGCAATCAGGTCTCTATCTATGTATGTTGAATCACCACTCTATCACATTGCAATCAGGTCTCTATCTATGTATGTTGAATCACCACTCTACCACATCGCAATCAGGTCTCTATCTATGTATGTTGAATCACCACTCTACCACATTGCAATCAGGTCTCTATCTATGTATGTTGAATCACCACTCTACCACATTGCAATCAGGTCTCTATCTATGTATGTTTAATCACCACTCTACCACATTGCAATCAGGTCTCTATCTATGTATGTTTAATCACCACTCTACCACATTGCAATCAGGTCTCTATCTATGTTTAATCACCACTCTACCACATTGCAATCAGGTCTCTATCTATGTATGTTGAATCACCACTCCACCACATTGCAATCAGGTCTCTATCTATGTATGTTGAATCACCACTCTACCACATTGCAATCAGGTCTCTATCTATGTATGTTGAATCACCACTCTACCACATTGCAATCAGGTCTCTATCTATGTATGTTTAATCACCACTCTATCACACTGCAATCAGGTCTCTATCTATGTATGTTTAATCACCACTCTATCACATTGCAATCAGGTCTCTATCTATGTATGTTGAATCACCACTCTACCACATTGCAATCCTGTCTTTGTATGTATGCTGTATAGAAAATTAGTCAACTAACCTCTAAAACCATTGAGTTGAACTCCTTGGGTGAGTAAATCTGTTTGGCTACAGCTAAAATAGTACTTGTTTTACCAGTTCCTGGAGGACCATAGAATAATAAGTGGGGTAGTCTTTCCTCAGCTACAAATTTGCTAACTGTACAAGATAAATAAAACATTTCACTTAAAAAATAATCTTAAAAAATACATGCAATAATAAAAGTAAACTACTGATAAATTTAAGTGGATATCACTTACTGGTTGTTATAATGTCTTTATGAGATATTAGGTCATCTAGTTGCTTAGGTCGGTATTTTTCCACCCTAAGGTAAAAAATTTTTTTTAAATTACTTTTTTAAATATATGATAAACAATGTTTAACTCAGAATCTTAACATTCCAGAGCTCAGAGATAAGTAATCATTTGATTCCAAGCTCTGCTTTAAATCAAAACAACTAGTATGTTGTTTATGTTTATGATCACAAGCAATCAGGCCAACTGTAAGCTTTGCTGTCAGAAGCTCTCTAATGTAAGCTTCTAATATCATTTTTTCTATCTTTAAGGCTTCTAATAGTATGCTTCGGAGTCAATTTGTGTTATATTTTACATATTAGCAATTAGTTTATGTATCTTAGGTCTAAAACTCTACTGAAGAAAAATCACAAGAGATGCTTTCCAACAACAAACTACATAAGAGACTCTTGTTTTCAGGATGACCCCCCCCCTTCACAAATTGATAGCCTCATTACTAGCACTAGTGTTTGGGATATGTATTCTTATAGTATGAATGCAAATGAAAGGTGGCAATAATTTGCAATAAAACCTGGCTTTACAATCAGGGTCAAGTGAAAAATTTGCCTAGTAAAAAAACTCAACTAATATCCTACAGATCATGGTAATAATTTTTGTATGGCCTTTTGAAATTTGCAATCTATATTCGAACACAGGGCCACCAAAATTCTGAGCCCCAGAGCAAAGAAGGCAAATGGACCCTTATGCGAAATTCTACTTATTCATGTGTGCATATTATACATGTAAACTTTCGACTATTTGGTTTCCAAGTGTTCTGCCACCACAATACCCAGCATAGTTAAGAATATTTATCTGAAATAAATTAATACCTCAGAATAAGAACTTAATATGTATGACATTGTTTGAACTCCAAATTACCAATCATTTTTTTCCCTTTAAAAAATGATATAAAATTAATGAATTCTCACAAAAAAACATGCTTTTTTTAAAAAAATAATAATTTTATGCTGGCAAGGCTAATATTGCCCCTAGTTAGATGAAGCCGGACATTCTGACAGCAGAATTAGCAGCATCTACTATACTTAACTACCTCAGAAGATGAGATAAATCCTTCAAATCAGTTTTGTATATTTTTTTCCATTATAATCATTTATAATGGATATTTACATTGCTGGATCCTTACAAAAAATATGATTATGAACATTTTTTTGCTGTTCTCAATGATAATTCAGTCGACAAATTTAATTTGAATTTTGATCGTTTCAATTTCAAAACTTTCAGTCTGAGCTGAACAAGTTCCACAAAAATCAAATCAGAAATTAAGTAGTAGTTTGGCATCTCCATTGGGAGTATTGGGTAGACATAACCGTTACATGGTGAAGGACTTAAATTGTGTATATAGAGGTAGTATGACGAGTTCATTTGCAGGTGTACGGTGATGGTCATATGTGGAGCATGAAGCAAATACTCAGAGAAATGGTGTAAAGATAGCATGAGAGCTAGGGTATATTATATACAAATTACAGAAATTTGAGAAATAACGTCCAACAAAGCATGTTTGTACCTTAAAAGTTAATCCAAGGCATTTTAATACATTTAGTTTGGCTTCCAAAAAGTTAAAGCCACGGATTACGAAAAGATGGGGGGAGGCATTTTTTAAAGGCCACTATACTAGTGGATACTATAGCAATTTACACCCCCCCCTTCCCCCAACTCACTATACTATCTGTCGTATCCCACTTGTGCTCTAATTAAATCAGACGACACAACTCCTTGTATTGTAAAAGAATTAACTGAACTTTTAATGAGTGATATTTACAGATGAGAATATGATAATCCAATATAAACACTTGAGAAGATGAATCAATAAAACACATGTATAATTCTATACTTTATCACACACGATAAATACTAAGATCAATATTCTATGAGAGATGTGGCAATAAATCACAAGTAGCTGCTATAACTTATAAACCAGTACACGAATCTATAACAATTATAACTCTCGACTGCACTGTCCACTTAGTCTTAGTATCCCTTTCCTGGGTCTCTAGTCTCTCTCTTGTGTGTGTGTCTCCGTCTCCCTAACAACTGTGGTAACTTCCCTATTTATAGAATATATCACCCCCTCATATTGCATCATTGGTGTGATTGCATCACTGGGGTGATTGCATCATTGATTGCATCATTGGGGTGATTGCATCATTGGTGTGATTGCATCATTGGGATGGAACAATACCAAATAAGGCAATAACATGAAACGTAATTAAAGCTTAATCACAAGGGATAGGACACTATCTATGCTATTTATGTCAAAAGTGACAAAAGAAAAACCTGTCTGTTGTTCTCCCCCCCCCCTGCCTGCACCCTAATTAATTTTTTTAGTTAATTAGGGTTTATTTATTGATGTAATTGTAATTTATAATTTATAGACGACCCATATGTTTATTATTATTTAATAATGTATATATAATACTTCAGTAAACATATCATTTATATATTATATATATGTAATATCGCACTTGTTAGAAGACCAAACGTGACCATTATATTAGGGTATAAGGAACATGACATATATAAATTTTATAGGGTATAAGGAACATGACATATATAAATTTTTTTTTTTTTCAGAATTTTTTTTTTCAGGATTAGGGTTAGGGATAGATATCAATTTGCGCGAAAAACAGAAAAAAAAAAGACATTTGGTCGACCGTACATATGCTAGGAGTCGACCAAACGTTTGGTCGAGTAACAAGTGCCATATAATATATATGTTACCGGCAAAGTGTGAAATGCCGGCATTCTATAAAATGCCTAGGCAATGTATAGAATGCCTGGTGGTTTTAGGCAAAGTATAAAATTTTTAAATTGTGCATACTTTTCCTAGGCATTCTATACAATGCCTAGGCATTGTATAGAATGACTAGCGTCATTTAGGAAAAGTATCAGAAAAGAACAACAAAAGCGTTTATTGATAAATACATATTTAAATATGGAATGAATGCAAAATAAAGCATATGATGTTCATACTGGAAAAAACCAACGATATCAGAGCTGAGATTGAAGTATTTGCTTCAGCAGGTAAAACAGGATTCACACTTAGCATTGTACTGTACTTAATTTTCTTCTTTCACACAAAACATTTCGTATTTTGGTATTTTGATCTGTCATGTTCATATTTCACGAATAAGTGAAGAATTGATAAATAATAAAAAGATGTTGTTTCTGGTGAGAACAAGCAGAACACAACTGGAATGAAGTACTTGTTGCAGCAGGGAAGACTAGAATGGCATTTTGAATTGCATTTAATTTTTTTTTTCACACAAAGACACCTCAGTTTGGCTTTTCGTCTTGCATATACATCTGACGAATCCTTGGCCGCTTCCTGTAGACTGAGAAGTAGCAGCAGATCGGAGAGCTATATCAAGGTCAGGAACGTCTTCCGCTTTTATGAAATCTTTTGGACATACGGTGAGTTTTGATCTGGCATAAAGTAGCTTCAAGATTCCATGTGCAGTTCCAAGGCGGTAAAAGCCATCTTCTGTCATGCTCATAACAACTGCCAACAGATTTCCAACATGGTTACACAGTAATTGGCACTAGAACTATTCTTGTAACTCCCGTCGCTAACTAATGTCCGAATCCAGTCGTATTTATACTCCTAACGTCCCCACCTTAATTTCCTTAATTACGTCACAGTATCTTTCAGAATAGTTCTCACCTAAGGAGCGCCCCTGGTCGTCATTGTTGTCTGTCCTAAATTGTCCGTCGTCGCCTCCCGGTCTACTTCTAGCGTCTTCACACCTTTGGTGTTTACTACTCTATTGTTTTCTGACCACCTTGTCCCAAGTCGTCTGTCACCTTGTCAACCATTTTTTGCATTACTCCTACTTCTGATATATCTTCTTATCTTTCAATGTTGAAGGGGATTGTCTGTCTCTAAATCTACTCTAGTTCCTAACAAGGCCAGTTACATACTTTGCCGAGCGGGAACTCGGAATTCTATAGAATGCCTAGGCAATGTATGAAATAGCAATTTATTTCATACTTTGCCTGAAAAATTTAGGCATTCTATACAATGCCTAGGCATTCTATACAATGCCTAGGCATTCTATAGAATGTAGGCATTCTATACAATGCCGGATTTCACACTTTGCCGGTAACATATATATTAAAATCATTAACCAAAAAAAAAAAGAGAAAGAGTAATTATAGTAGATTATACTGTAAGTTGTATCAGTTAAATCTTACCATGGCAGATTAGGAGATTGTGTGGTATCTTTGCTCATTATAGTTTTAAAAAATTATTAACAAAACATCAAAATATGACGATGTTGACAAAATTTCCCGGGAATATTTTTAAAATTTATTCCGATTCCGAATATGCGTATAGTTTAAGAGAAAAACATTAGCAACTAATATCTAGAAATTGTTTTTTTCCCCCAAATTGTATAAATTAGTTATTTTATATCGCAATATAATTAAAGAGGGAATATTTAGTTTCTTAAGCAGTATTTTCTTTTGTAACCAATCCAGATGTAAATCACGCGTGAAGGAGACTTCCAGTACGTTATCAACATGGCGGAAATCGGGAAACAACGATTACCAAATAACATAAACAGACATTATTTGGGCTTCCTTCTTCGTTAATATTCTTTAGTTGTATATAGAAAGTAAAGGCGATCACGAATGCTTGTAATTGTAGGCATTAAATGCTCCGAAAATGTCTTCAGATCCCAATCTAGAGAAGGCTATTCGCGATGCAACAAATTCTTGCACAACCAACCAATCTATGATCGACTTTACGTCTCAACATTTGCAAGAATTGAGAACTCAGTGTGCATCTACCGACAAAATTACACAGAAAGAAATCAAAGATGCTGAGGTAACCTTATTGGTTCTGGTGGGGGTGGGGACTGGACCTTTTTTTTTACTTGTATCTATGATTTTTGAGAAAGAACATTGAAGTGCACCCCTACTGCCCTAGTAACCAGCTATTATAAAAACGCAGTGGCTACGGTTCGGTCCGACCGAACCCGTATTTTTTTTCGGGTACCAGCCATACTTATTATTGCATTTTTTTTGTTATTAGGGTTAGGGTCCAGCTATAGATATATAAATATAGCGTCGGAGTCGCTGCACTGAGCTATATAACAACATATAAGTCACTGCACTAACCCTATTCCTAACACTAGCCCCGAAAACAAAAAATGTGCCAGAAAAAAAAAATATGCAATAATAAGTATGGCTGGCACCCGAAAAAAAAATAAAAGGGTTCGGTCGGACCGAACCTTAGCCACTGCGTTACAAAAAATACCCCATAGTGGCCATAGGCATAGACCTATAATTGGCCTTATTAAAGGTAGGTATGTGACATGAACATTTCTTGCGATATACATGCAGGGTAACTGTTATGGATCCTTTTAATGATGATGCTTGTAGAGGGTGTAATAAATCAGACAACACAAATCACGAAGTTAACTCCAGTGAAGTAACATCAAACAATCATTTAATACTTGAACATGAACTGACATAAAGGTGGAATCAGGAGGAGTACAAAAGCAAACTGTAAATATGCATCCATCTACATAGATGCCCACAGCTAGACTAACTATAAAACAAAGCATGTGCTCCCAACTGTCGGTTAATATACGTCATTTGTACCAAATGACGTATACACTAAAGCTCCCAATATTTACACTCAAGATGGCGGAATGACGCCATAGATACTGCGGTGGGCGGAGCCTAGCGAATTGCGTCATCAAACTTAGACTATATTATTTCTCCACATTTCTCCCCTCTACCTAAGCATGATGTAATCATGTAAAACCCAATACTAATACCGACAAAAGGAAGCCACATGAAACAAAGTTCAATCATAGAACATATCCCAAATCATCATAACAACAAAATAAATTATACAATGATTCATCAAATCAATATTGCATGGAATTATAAATCAATACATGCAAACAATATAATAAATATCATCAATCATATATGTATAAACATATTGAATTCAATTAAAATTTCTCATCATTTTAATAATTTTTTTTTTTTTCGTCACTGATATTCATTATTTTATTAGATATTTTTTTTCTATGTGACTTGTTAATTTTTTTTTTCTTTCATGTCACTTGTATATCTTTTCTATTATCTTTTTTTCAGGTGACTTTTTTTTTTCATGTCACTAGTTATTCTTCTTTTTTTTTTTTTCTCAAGTGACTTCTCTTTTTTTTTTTTTTATCATAATCATCAACTATTATTAAATATCATTATGTCATCATATAAACATATAATACATGTAACCTAAACATTACGGTACACAAGATTTCTTACTGCCAGGACATAGGTTTGTTGAGAACTTAAGCTCATTTCAAATGCAACGTGATAACGTGTCAGCAATTATGTTCTCTTTACCAGGTATAGCTTGGACGATAAAATTAAAATCCTGCAGTAGGAGTGACCATCTGGCTACTTTATTATTCCCTAGCTTTTTGGAATTTATAAATGCCAGCGGCGCATGGTCAGTCCGAAGAATAAATTGGGCACCTAACAGATACCTTGCCAATTTTGTAATGCACCATGTGATGGCTAATCTCTCCCTCTCTATTGTAGAGTATCTTGTCTCTGGTGAGGTCAATTTACGACTGACATATAGCACTGGGTGTAACACACCATTGTGGCTCTCTGTAACAGGGCCCCCCCCTATGGCAACGGCCGAGGCATCTGTGGCCAGAACGAATTGTTTACCTATGTCAGGTAACTTTAATATGGGCCCCTGAGCGAAGGCGGTTTTAATAATCTCCAGGGCCCGTTGACATTCATCAGACCAGATGATTTTGTTTGGCTCTCCCTTTTAGTTAGATTAGCCAGAGGTTCCATTATATGATCGAAATTCCAGGAATAAACTTCCGATAGAAATTGCATAAGCCCAAAAGACTGCGCACCTGTTTTCTTTGATGACGGTTTTTCAATATTTAATATCTTTGACACTGATTCACCTATGGGTTTTATTATATTATTTCCCCACTTATATGTCCTAGGGAAAATTACTTCCGTCAGTCCTATCTCTACCTTAGTCGGTCTCAATGTTAAATTATGTCTCTTTAAAACTGTAAAAATTTCTCTTAGACTCCTAACATGTTTATCCCAGTCCTCATGAAAAATACAAATGTCATCCAGGTAGCAAACAGTGTCTTGTCTATGGGAAAATAATTTGACCATCATCCTATTGAAGGTGGCTGGTGCATTTACTAGCCCAAAACTCATGAAATTCCATTGGAACAACCCAAATGGAGTTATAAATGCAGTCAATGGTTTGGCTTCAGGGGTCAGTGGTATTTGCCAATACCCCATAGTGGCCATAGGCATAGACCTATAATTGGCCTTATTAAAGGTAGGTATGTGACATGAACATTTCTTGCGATATACATGCAGGGTAACCATACTCTGCTTTTGTACTGACAGTTTTTACTTTTGATCCAAATTAGTACTTTTCACTCTGCCTCAGGATTGTCCATACTTAGCATCAACAACAAACATATAGCCTCATCGATTTCTAATTTACTAGATGCTTGCATTATTTATCACAAGCCAAAAGAGAGTTTGGCATTGCCATCTTAGATTTTATTTTACATTTACAATCTCTTTAGCATTTTTTGTCGTAACTTAAACTAATTAAGATGGATGGCAAATCAAAATGTTATGAAATAAACACAGATTTGAAAGTTTAACAAGTCTTAAGAAAATCAGTCTGAATTTTAAAAAAAAATGATTCAGATGTCTCTTGTATTTAATGTGGAATCAGGGGATAAAGAGAGTTTGACAAACTTTTGGCGATTGATTAGCAAAAGGCAGCCTTAACCCATTGGTTCCGTAGGGGAAAAACTAGAGATACCCTGCAATTACTGAGGGATTTTAGGCTTGAGCAAAAAGTTTGGGCAAAAAACGGGTAGGTGCTCAAAAACGCCTGTAACTTTTAAAGTAATAGAGATAGTCCCCTAAAAGAATACATTTTTTTACAAAGAAATTAATTATCTTTCAATCTGTGAAAGAATTAAAGTTATACAATTGATATTTAAAAAGTTATTATTCAGAAAAGTATGACGATTTTTTTTTCAATTTTGATTTTTAAACCCTATTTTCAACCAAAACTTTTATCTGGAGATTATAAAAATAGCCCATAGATATATCGAGATAAAATAAACAACATTCAATTTCCTTTACAACTGTAAGAATTACTAAAATTGATCAAGATTTGATAAAGTTGTTATGAATTGAAAATAATCACCATTTTTAATGGAGGACCTGAGTGTGGGCTGTTTATATAGCCTTTATTTATTGTGCAACTATTTATCAACTACAAACTTAAATAGTATGATCTTTATATCAACATGTCGGAAATTAAATGATCTTTCTTATGATATATATATTATGTATGCTGACTTTATAGTAAAAATGATCAAATTATATAAAATCGATATAATTTATACCTTCCAATTGGTTATGCAACTTTCAAACCTTACACATTAAAAACAAAAAAACAACAAATATTTATAACGAATGTGTGCAAATTTAAGCATTATAATAATAAATGTTCATTTCTCTTCCTATCGGCTATATTTTCTTCATTTTTTTTTTCAAAATTAATATAATAACGAACTTTTGAAATCGGTCACCATATTGGACCATAAAAAAGTCCTGACACAAATTATTAATCTCAATAAATTCATATTGATTTAGAAAAAATAGGTAATTTAAGTGATAGTACTAACAGTAAACATAATAGGGACACAAACAATGTTTTAAAATGGAAAATGTAGCTACTCACATGTTCTTAAAACGTCATCATAATTAATGTAATCCATATTGAAATACTAAGTCTCACAAGACACGCATCCGTTAATAACAGAAATATATCACATTCACAAAACAAAAACAAACAAACTGCAATTGGAAGTGAGGATTTTAGATTTCATATATTCTCTTTAATGTATTTTAAGTCTATAGCAAGTTAATATAAAGGGGGGGGGATTGTAGTGATGTCATAAATCTGCCGATGTTTATCGAAAATAACTACATTGCCGTAAATCTACTAGAAATAATTAAAACGTAAATGTTATTACGTAATGGAAAAGTTACGTAAATGACCTAGATATTCGAATAGACGAAAGGCTGACCTTTACATTGATACCACACGTGTGTAATCTTGCGCTAGAATGGCGGCTTAAACCGGACTTCAAAAGCGCCCATTTCGGCAGACTTTTCGATCGGAGAAAACGTGTCATATTTACCCCCTTCCCACTAAAAACGTAATAGAAAAAGAACTGTCTAGAAAATGACGAAAAACCTTTAATGAATTTGTGTAGAAATGATTTCTCTACAATAATATATGGGTCATTCCATGTCAACTCAACCAGTGGTGTTCACCTGACCCCCTCAGATCTTCCTGAAATTTTCAGGGCTAATGGTACATTCAAAGTTGAGTGATTCCTGAAAATTTCAGGCCATTTGGTCAAAAACTTTCTGAGATATGATTTTTTACATTTTAAAGGGTAGTCGCGAGTTCTATAAATTCTGACGTCACTAAGACACCTGTGTGTAAAGTCCCTGTAAGGATGAGAAACTAATGGAACAGGTTTTGCATTGCCCTTCTTTCATTCCCACCATAGCCAATAGTGCAGTGGCCGTGGAGGCACCACGGGAGACATTGAGGGAACTTCAACGTGAAAATTTTCCTTTGTCCTCACCGTAGATCAAACCAGGTACCCTCAGGTTGACAGTCAAGTGCTTTACAGCATGACCATCCATCTCCCTAATGCACCTGTAGCGCAAACTTTTTCTCAGACAACATTTGTAAGCCTGAGAAATTTCAGCTCTGGAACACTCTGAAGGAAATTTTTATTGTTCAGTGTAACATTGATTTTACATGTTTTCAGTTCATTGATATGCTTCTTAAGAGAGATAATTTGTTAAAACTAATCCCTGGTCTTGAAAACATGCACAAGAGATTAAAAAAATGATGTACAGAAGCATACATGTCACAACTAATAATTATCTTTAAAAACTTGTACGTAATTAAGTATCCAAAGTATACAACCCTCTAACATTGTCAAAAAACACAGTCCCACTTGTCAGGAAAAAAAGAATGTTGTAAAATGTCAAATTTTCACTAACCTATTATAAGGCTTATAGAACAATTACACTCAAAGATTTTCATGCATCAAAATTTTAATTTAAAAAATTATACACCGTTATTAATACGAATCTTTCCAAATATATAATTTGTAATTGATATATGTTCAGGCAAGAATGATTATTTTTCCTGAATCAAACCCGTGCAAAGAGTGAGTCCTTACTTACTATTAATAATTTATTATTTTTATAACTCTTGTAATTAGCTACTTAAATATTGATTTAAAAGTTAAAAAAAACTTTTTAATCAAAATATTAACTAACAAAATATTGGTGTTTAGCAGTTTTTTTCTGTTGAATGTAATTTTTAAATTCCATTGACTCATATAGTACTTGCTGCAAACCGACAGAAAAATCTGAATAGATGAATAATAATTCATGAAGTTTTAGTTTACACTGCTGTACAGATACCAAGATATATTGAGCGTATTTTAAACTAATAATTATTTGATCTTGTTTGTAAATAATCATGAAATTTTAGAAGACATGAGGGTTGATAATATACCTTATGTATTATTCTGCTTATTTTTCCTTGCAGAGTAAAATTATTCGAATGGTTGGAACACAGCTAGTTGCTAAGGAAAAACTGAAGCTGTTGAATGTTTCATCAGATACATTAAAAGAGTATCCTAAATTAGAATTATGGCTTAAAATTGTTGGAATCCCTAATTATGCTATTAAGGTTGGTTGTTATTCATTAAAAATGCAACTGGTTTTAACACAAAAATAAAAGTTAAATATTCTACTTTATATAATGATCTGTGAGATACCAATTATTAGTTTTATTATTATGCCACATACTTTAAGTGTTTGTTGGCATTATCATTGTGCAGTATACATTTTTTATACTATCATGTCTTTTTATGTGAGTTATTCAGTGATATATTTTTAAATATTTCCCTTGAAATTTAAGAAACTATTTTTTAATTGATCCCTGGGATTCACTTGCTGACATTTTCAAATTGATTTTAATAGTAAATACTTTTATTTTGAAGGTAAAATATGAAGAAAAAAAATAAAACTAATATGTGTCAGTAAATGGGCTTGAGTGGTTTTTTCTTTCCATCACTCACAAACATACAAACATTTCCAATGAAAGTCAAGGTATCAAATGTGAAACATCAAGGTTCTTAGTTAATAAATGGAATATAATTGATAAATCAAATTGAAAACATTTAGAATATTCACACTTTCTTCAAAACACATTGTTCATTGAAGACAAAACTCCATACTAAAGTCTTTCTTTAAAACTCCACAACTCACAAAAATAATGAGTCTCCTGAAACATGTCCATGTTCCACTCTCTCTTTCAATTCACTAATACTAAAAACCTCTAACACATCTACACTCTACATCCATCTCAACTTTCTTATTCCTGTATCTGAAAAAGCTTACAATATATATCTGAATAAAGCATCCCATAATTCTCAAGCAGCCAATTAGCTTGATTGTTCTAACTTCATCATTTATATATTTACAGTTCTCTGAATCTAACAGAATATATCGGGCAATGCTTTTCTCATATTACCTGAATTTTCAAAAACTAAACTTTTGTCCTTTAACCTCGTTTAACTGCAACAAAGACTTAATCCTGGCCTCTTTAACTTATTTAAATCATTGTATTTTCCCCACATTCTACTATATCAACATTGTCCCACATCCATCTTCTAGGCTAAAGTTAATGAGATCTGTCTACCCGTCCCATATCCAATTTGTCCCAAAACATGCACTTAGTTTTACCTATGCCTGGACCTACTTTAACTGTCCTGACAGTATATAAATATTTGAATTATTCTAAAGCATAAGCAAGTGTCAAAACTGAATATTAATAGCAATTGTTTATTGTTTCCATATTTCCTCATTTTTTTCTAAATGTTAATTATGTTTTTTGCAATGAAATGTTATCTACAGTCCATTTTGGAAGAAGGTCTTAGTTTCACTGATCTCATGAATAGAGATGAAAATAAATTAACAGAACTGTTGAACAAATTTGATTGTTCTGAACCAGAGATCAAGACTTTAATCACAGCCTTCAAAAATCTGCATTCTTTTACAGGTCAGAAGGTTTATTATTATATACTTATATTTAACTTGTTCTGGCTGTTATCATGCTTTAGGTAATTTTAAATCAGTTATCACTAACTTCACTACACTATTTATCACTAACTTCTCTATTTTAAAAATTATCTAGAGTGTGTAATTCATTAATTTTTTTAAATGTAAATTTCTATTTTTTTTTAAACTTTTACATAAATTTTAACGACAAAATCAGGAAAAGTTCTTTTAAAACTAAATAGTAAAAAAATAATATACCTAAGACCTAACAAGTCTTTTTTTATGCAAATTTAAAGTTATGCTTTTTTTGGAAGACAAAATAATTGAAAACTTTTTTTGGAAGATCATTAAGTTTGATGATATGATAAAAACAACACTAAGATTCTTGGACTGCTGGTGTGCTCTGGAGATATAAGTGACCTTTGTAGTTTACATGAAGTTCACAGATATTGAATTTTTTCTAAAGATGAGTTTGATTAAAAGAATAATTACAGTAGATGAGAACTTCAACAAACAGTTCACAAATGTTATTTGAAAATATAAACTTATTATTTTTTTTATGGTGCAACAAAATTATTCTGTATTACAGAAAAATATCAGAGAACCTATTCCTTTAAAATAAAATGTTATGTTATCTTTCCTAATTTCATGGCACATAGTATTATCAACATTGACGAGTCATTTCATAATTTATTTTATAATTCTTAGGTTTGCATTGTTTTCAATTTAATGTATTTTGTTGGAGGTTTTTTTAAAATGAAATTTTTGATATGTCTAACTATTTTTTTATTGTGATTTTTTTAACTTATGTGAATTGAGAAAATTTGGGAATGTATCCCCCTTTTCTTAATGTGATTTTATATTTGTAGCATTATTGTGGGACAAATCCTTCTCATAAATAAAGAGCATACAGTATTTATAGAAATTATAATGACTAAAGAAATATGTTATCTTTTTTTTCTTTTTAACTGACAGATACTATTGTAACCAGTGTCAAATTCTCACTTGATGTATACTTAGACATGCTTTCTTATTACCAAGACAAATAAAATATTTGTACTCTCTATTCTTGTTATGGAATTAAAATAAGGAGCTAATTTTGCTATTTAAACATGTCTACCAAATTTCTCTTCATCCAAAGTTTATTTAGAATATCGTTAATTTGATTTTGCTGAGATATTTATATTCATTTGCTCTAGATTTAAAACATTATATCAACATTTCTCAATGCATTTTTAAAGAACTTCTCTCTATGGGAAAGCCAACAACGGATATGGAGTGGCATTTTACAGATTTGACATTCTTGCAAGCTTCGTTTGGAACATCTTCCACATGTTCTGCAATGAACAGTCCAGCTACAGGAAACTCACCCAAGCATCAACAGAGGACAACTTCTTCAACTGCATCTGATTCATATCATTCACGGAATGAGCAAAATTTGCATATGGGAGCTAGAAAGAAACCCCCTCCTCTTCCTGACATGCATCCTCCAAGGAGCACTCCATCCTCTCCTATTCCTTCTCCACAAAATTACAATGCTTCCCCCCCTTCCCACAGATCAAAATCTGTTAGTAGTCCTGCTGTAAAATACCCTATAACCCCCCCTCCATTAAAAAGTCATTACTTATACCCTGAGACATCATTATTTAATAACCCTCTGTCTAAAAGCAAAAGCCATGAATCCCAACTGGCTAATAGAGTTGTGGACATTGATCCAGTCAAGTGAGTTATTTATTATAATTTTTTTATTTATAATTACAGAAAAATATTTTTTTCTCCATTAGTTTTTCTGAATAATATGTCGATTTACATGTATATTTCATCTGCTTTTTTAACAATCTGTTGTTTACATATTTTTAGGAACAAGAAGAACAAACCTCACAATATTAAACTAAGTGGCAGTCATGAGGCTTTGTTTAGGAGACGTCTCTCTACAGATGGCTCAGAAGCTGGAAGCTATTTACACTCAGGTCACACTTCGCCTGTTAATTCTTCCCCAATCCGTTCCCCACCTTACAAGCATGATCCAAGCACTGTGATATCTGAAGATCACAATAAATACTCCAGTAAGTATATGCACAAGACATTTTTTCTGTCTTTGTCATGCTACTGAATTATAAAAAATAGTTCAATGTATTCTTTCACTATGTAACATAGATATTATCAAGTATTATTTCTACATTTATCTGAATGACTTAATAGAAAAAATCAGTGTATATTTCATAGTCTTAAAATTATAAAAAATGTTGACAGTCTTAAATAATACTCTTTGGCTGTTTCTAAATTTTTTATTAAGATTTACAATTTAATTTGTAAAAAAAAAAAAAGTGTAGAATTAATTTGAAAATTTTATCAGTTAAATTCATCAATGAAAATTGAGTTTACTTGTCAAAATCAGTTTCAATATTTTTATGTTACTTTTTGGAAATAAATTATCTAATGGGGGAAAAAATTTCTGTGATTTAAGCTGATTTTATTACAAAAGAAAAATATGCAAAGTTGATTGAACAGTTTCTGTTGATTGGATAATTTTGATTTAAATCTTTCTTTTTCAAGATACTTTGGTGGTCCCCAAGTCTCCCAAGACTCCAGCTAAAATCTACCACCAGATTACACACAGGTATTTTTTTAGTTGGCTTCTCATTTTATATAAATTAAACCTCAAAAAGTTGAAGACCTAGCATTGCCACTGCTTAAAATTGTTTGTCCATTTGTTTAAAGTTATTCATTTTATAAGCTAAGTACACAACAAGTTTTATGTGTTATACTTGCTTGTGTCATGAACTAGGGCTCAGATTTTCAAGATGAATCTTTTTTTGTGTGTGCTGAATTGTTTGTCAATTTAAATTATACTGCAGTACGGCTTTTTTATTTTCACATAATGGAGGTAGGGGGCTGTCATTTTATAAACATTAAAATGCACATTTTTTGTAATAGTTGGATATTTCTCAGAGCGCAGCTATAGATTTTCTTTTCTTAGGCTCAGTAGAAAATATAAGTTTAAAAACTCAAAGACTCTGCTGCAATATTTGGAATAGTATTTCTCCTGCTTTTTTTTACATTTGCAATGAGAAGATCAAATATTTAGAAAACAAATATTTTACAACTTATAAATGCATTTAATATACAGTATGTGAATTGACTATTTCTTCCCATAAATGCTTGGAACTGTACAACATTGCATTGCAGTTGAACTCAGAAACAGTCACCATTGTACTGCAGTTATATTTGTTTTAAATCTGCAAAGATGTGTGTATCAACTGAATTAAGATCTCTGTAAAATGAATGATTATGAGTCATCTAATATTTCATTAAATGGATAAAAAAATAATTTGAGGGTAAAAATTTTAAAGTTATGCCCCTATTTTAAAGCAAAATGTACATATATATCAGAAATAAAGCATTTAAATAATACATTCTTGTTGAATAAACCTAAAGACCTGTTGTGCAATAAGAGTATCAAGGAGAGTATCAGCTGGTACTCAGCATGGGTTTCCTCTTAATAGTCGGTGAACCCTTATCCAATGATCTGTTCAGCACATTTTTTTTTCAGGTAGAAATCTGAGCCCTATTAGTACCATGTTTTTAATGTATTTTTTTAAAGAGTTTAAGCCGAAAAAAGTAATACAGAATTCTTTTTTTTTTTTTTTAGAAAAAATTTGATTTTAAGTTAAATTTCAGTGTGGCCCAAATGTTTTGAAATCAAGTTTTAACAATTAATTTCAAGTTTGTCCATTACTTGTCAAGGTTTGCAAATACTTTTAAGATCACCACTTGTGACTACTGCCATAAGCAGATGATACTGGGCTACAAATGTAAAAGCTGCAAGTAAGGGAGAACATTGTCCTGATCAGGAGAACTTTGCCTTGTTTAATTATTCCCAACTCCTTGCTTAATTATCAATATATATATATTTACTATTGCCTGTACCTTTCGCCATTAATACAAACTTAATACTAATTTCTTGTCTTAGTTGTTCAGCATGCCACTGGCTAGTCTTCTACATGTTTACCTAGCATTGTAGCACTCTGTAAGCCCTTTGTTTTAGCTACACCAAACACTGTTTCCATTTAATAATAAGGTAAAATCAGCATCAGGAGCATTGATTTATAGTGCTTAGCATTTGCAGAATTGAAAACACATGTTAATCAGAGTTTTAAATTAGTTCTCAATGTTGGTTCTGTGTACATATTTCATACAGAGAAGCTTTGTTTGAATACATTTATTAATAGTAAACTAAGGTATAAATCTAATAATGTTTGAAAGAAATGTTCCCCAATAACTTCATATTCAATAATTGATTTAAAAGGACTGCATCTATATTGTTTACTTTTAACAAGTAAGATAAATACTTCAAAATCTCTTATTATACACGTATTTTGTCATTTTTTCTTGTAGCCCAGTAATTTGTTCCTATGTATAATCAACATGAGTGATATCTTTTGTTTAGAGAGGCATTCATCCCTCTTCTGTGTAATTAACACAGTTTTAAACATAACATATTTTCATATTGTTTTGAATCCTTTATTTTTTCAGTTCTTAACATTTCAATAAGACTCTTGCTGTGTTTAATGATACACTGAATCAGGAACTTAGAATATCTATTTCTCTTATTTCTTCTGCATTCTACATGTCATTTCTTACACAGTTCACTTATTATATTAATGTGATTAGCTGAAGGACAAATGTAAAGGAGTAACATGTCATTCCCTGATAAGAAAAAAAAAAACAAATTTTTTTACCAACAAAGTTATATCATAATTGGGCACCAGAATACAATTATACCGTCCAATGAAAAAAGCAAAACGAGAGTAAACTTTAACAATAAAGATTATTTATTTGTTAATTAGAGTAGTTTAGCAACATCATTACCTTTAATTAGCCATTTTTTATTTTACAATATATTTATTTATTGCAATAAAAGACTACTTCAATCTTTAAAATATAGATAGATAATTATAGATTTCCAGGATATCCAACTAAAATATCTGTAAACCCAGTATTACATTTATCATCTTTGATTTTTTTTTTTTTTTTAGTAATATCATTTTAGATGCATACACTGATTAAATAAACCAAACAAGCTTAAGAAGAAAACAAGTTATTTATTTTCATTTGTTTTTTGAGCCTTATAGTCTGTTAACATGCCTGTTATAATTCTTTGTATTTGTTTAAACAGCCACACACACACAAACGCATCTAATAAGAAAAAATATAAGCACGCTTCATGTTTGATATTGTATCTCCATATTGTTGTCTTCCCCTTCCATCACAATCACCAACTTTGAATCATCTATAGATGTATGTTTGTGATTGCCGTCTGTGATGTGTGTTCTAAGATTGCCATTCGTGGAAAAGCCTGTTTAAATTGCAAGTAAGTAATTAGCTGTTAAACCCAGTAATGTGAGAATTTTATTCTTGCCTCACATGTTTATCAAAAGAAATAATCTCTTCTTCAAGTCACTTTATCAAATGATGAAGTATTTTAGTTTCAAAGTAAGAATATTTTTTATATAAAAAAAAAGGTATTAAAATGTTTGAATTTTGCCCATGTTTTTTAAATTAGTAATAATAATACATAACATCAGTGTAAAATTCCCTTTAGTTTTAGATGAAATATTTGTTGTAAACCCTTCTTAAAATATGGTATCTTGGCTTTCAAAGTCTGGTAGTCCTATAATCTGTAGTCATAATTGTTTATTGTCTGCATTGTTTTAAAAACTGTATCTTTCTTATTTGTATCATGCTACACAAATTCACTAAGATGTAATTGCCATCTAAATATATGTACATTATTGTAGGTTTTGGTTTAGATATTAAATTACAGCTTAATTAGAATGCATTATGATATTGTGTTCAAATGTTTTTATTGCATACTTAAGCCAGCATTAGCTTAAAGCATTAACACTTTAAACTTTTCTAGTCAATTACCTCTGCTCTCTCTGTAACACGCTTTAATTTCATTATTAATATTGTTATAAGTTAAACTTCTAAAATCAACATTTTTAGTATCTAATTTCATTAATGCAAATTAGTATAAAAATATATTTTATTATTAGTTAGTTTAAAATCTTGGGTATATATTTTAACATTGTTTGAGTTTGTTTTAAGATATAATATCAATTTGCCTTTTATATATTTCACATGAAATGGTTTATTTCAGTTAAAAGTATTCTTAAAATGATACCTTTCAATATTTTCATCACATTTTCTTCATTTTGAAATTTTCTTGATATCTATTAGAAAAAAATTCCACAAAGATTGTGCTCAACGAGCTCCTGCTACTTGTGGTCTTTCAGATGCAGCTGTTGATGCATTACTTGAATGGCAGGGTTAGTAGACATAGTTTTGTATGTGTATCTTTGATGCAGTACTCAATTCTTAGCATTTGCAACTGATTTTTTTTTCTCTGTCATTTTTAATTTAGACTCTCCAATGTCTCATCGTCATCTGTATAAGCCAGGTTTATACGCAAATCACTTAACAGATTATGACACATTGAAGCCAGTTGCCTCAATGCCCAGCATTCCTGGTGCACCTCTTCCTGATTCAGGTTCCAACACATCATCATGTAATTCTTCATCACCATCATCTCCAGCTAATCACCAGACATCATCAGATACCATCACTTCACCTTCCCCTGGTCCGTCTTCATATAACCCAGTGCAGTTCAATTTCCCAGGTGAGAAATAAAGTAAACTTTTGTTTTCAAATGCCTTTCTTTTGTTAATATATGCTTTTTCTAAGGGCACTCTATCTGTTTGTATGTATATCTGGGTGGAAATTTCTTTGAAATTTTGCATAATTGCTTGCTTCCAATGACAATACAATATTTCAATAATTAGGCACAACGAATTTCACATTCCATATTGCTCTGATAAGCCTTTTACACCCAGACAGAGCCTCCCAATGATAAACTGTGACAGAATTTTAATTCCTTTTAACCTAGGGTCTTCCCCAAACAAGTATTTTATATTCTAATGTTTGAGTGGGGTGGTGGACATCCTATCTCCCCTGTATCAATTAATCGTACATGATGTTACAACACAAGATGACATGGGTAATGTCAAACTATTCAAAAGTAAAAAATTTAATTAAGTAAAAAAGTAGATTTTTAAAAACATGCTTTTTCTAAAATAGTATAAAATGCACTAAAAAGTAAAAAATAATTTTTTCATCACTCGAAGAATAAAGCATGGGTGCAAAATAAATCACTCTCTGCAGTTTTTTGCAAAACATTGTCATTGGAAGTTTTTTTTTTTTTAGGGCTGTACCGGAATCCAGTTCCTGATAAGCCGGATTCCGGCATTTTTAACAATTCCGGTGCCGGATTTAAGCCGGATTTGTTTGTTTGAAATTTGTAAGAAATTTTTTAGCGCAACATAATTTTGAAATATTTAGCACTATACAATTAAATTAAAACAATAACTTCCTTTGCTTTTTTAAAACTACATTAACGTCGATCGCTTTTAGTTCTGTATGTAAGTAAAAATATATTTAAAAGGAAGATTTGAATCTATTTAGTCTAGTAGTAATACGACACCTTACCTTCCGCTACTTTTGATTCCGTGTTTTTTTAAAACTATATTTAGCTATAAAAGATAAACTTCTTTGAAGAGCAGACAAAGATCTATATTTGGGTGTTTACAGTATAAAAATAGGTTAATAATTTATTTTTCTGCAAATTTTTTAATTTAGTGGATTTTGTCACAATTTGGATATATATTTAGATAAATAACTTGAAGATACATTTTTAACTGAACATTAAAGTGATATTGATTTAGATTTGAAATGCATTTTAATTTGCGTTTTATGGGAAATATTCAGACAATGATTTAAAGGAAAGTATGAATGAAATAACAAGTTTTGGTGACGTCACTATGGAAAACTAAAGAAAAATGAACTATCGGGTGGTGCCACAGTGTATATATATATATATATATATATATATATATATCTACATATATATATTTATTTGGAATTCATTTATTAATAAACATGTTACCCATTTCTTTGTTTGATTGTAATAGAAATCAAGTTAAATTAGGTATAGAAAGTTCCCTTTTTAGCCCTAACGGGCCTTCGGGGCAGATGAAGTGTAGAATTCATCTGTTTCTATAACCTCGGCATATGAAGGGATTGTGTGGTTAGCACAACGCCCAGCCGCCTTTACTTCCCCAACTTAAAGTCAGGTACCCATTTAAAGCTGGGTGGACTTCTGGGACGACTTTGCACCGAATTTCACCTGGAAAAATTTCATGGGCCTCACCGAGGATCGAACCCACGACTCCCAGGTTGACAGTCGAGTATCTACACCACTCGGCCATCCGTCCCTTAAATTAGGTATAGCTTTTTAAAATATTTTTTTAAAACATAGAACCTGTTATTTTGACAGAGCTATCTTTCTTAACTCAAGATTGGGGAAGGGGTTTTAGTCACATTCTTCAAGATCTAAATGGTTAATACTGTTTTTTTTGCTATTTAGAACTTAAAAACTAAATTTTTATTCTATTTTATAATATATTTTTTATGTTAGGCGTTATTTTACTACTTCGTTCGGAAGAGTTACTATTTAATTTGGTAAAATCCGGTTCCTGTTACGATTCTGGCAGGATTCAAATATTAAATCCGGTTCCGATTCCTGCAGGATCTAAAATTACAATCCGGTACAGCCCTAGTTTTTTTATATCTAAGTACTATACTTGGTACATCTTTTTTTTAAGTCAACAATATCATTTTGTTTTAAAAAATCAAACCATGTACACTATTTATTAGTCAAAATTGTTTTAATATTCTGCTAGCAATTTACGTACATTGGTTAAAGCCATTTATTTCGTGCGATGTTTTTATCTTGTTTACAAATTCAATCAAATTAACTATGGAACAAGTAAATAAAATTGATTTGTAATAAAATTAAAATTATCATTGGAAACATAAAATAATATTTGTGGTGGCCACCTCAAAGCTGATTAGATGAAAAGGTATTCATGCTTTTTTACATTTATAGTTCTATATTTTTAATTTTTTTATTGTGATAGATGTTTCTGCAACTTTACCTGCTGATTATGGGCTGACAGTGGGCAATGATTCACCAGAAAGGTAATGATGTCTCTTTAAATAACTTTAAAGCTTTGTTTTCACTAAATTAAAACTAGTTTCCCCAAGGCCTAAATTCGTCTCAGTTAATGTGTTGGCAGCAAGATATTAGTGTAAATTTTTTTTGTTATGATTACCTTTATACTTCTCTAACTTTGTTATTTAGTCTATGAAATCTAATTAATGATTTTCTCATTTAAGACCAGTTATTAATAACACAGATGTTAAAATGCCGCATGATTTTTGCCTATTTTTAAAGCACTTTGAATTGTTTAGTTTGTTAAAAAGAAAAACTATCTCCCAAGATAAGATTTTGGGCTCATGCAAAATGTTTGCAAAAAAAGTTGACATAAGAAAAATACCCCAATCAAAATGGTGATCCCAATTAAGATTAAACTTCTTATTGAAATTTGAAACTTTTTGTCCATAAAAACTCTTAGGCTTGGCTTGTGTTAACAAAAGACTACAATTTTTTGCTCCCTATGAAATCCTATTATCTTTTCAATCAGCATTTTCATAAATGAGAAATCTAAAGGTGATAAAAATTGCAGTTGACAACTTCAAGGTTATCTACTTCCCTCAGAATTTTACTAACTTGTTTAATTAAATAGATTTAAGGGTAATTTAAATTTTAAAAACAACTTATTACTTACTACTAGTAGACAGCATCTGAAATGTACAAGTACTTATTACTAGTAGACAGCATATGAAATATACACATACTTATTACTAGTAGACAGCATCTGAAAGTAGAATTTTGTTTTCTCATCTGTTTCTACATGTTGACTAAATCATGGCAATGATAGGAGACTTCTTTTAAATGCTTGATAGACTTTTTTCCCCAACAGTGTCAGGATATGAGCGGATGGTGGTAGAAGTTTTTAGAAATGAAATCAAGTTATGTGTAATAGATGTATTCAAGAAATGTGCTAATAATATTAACTTTCTATCTCTGGTTTTCTGAATAATTGAATGTCTCGTGTGGATGTTCTCAATTTGTACAAAAATTTGTCTGTTATAGTAACTTTTCATTATTCTTAATTAATTAGTAGAGGGAGAAGGAATGTCTATATTCTTCTAATTTTTAGTGTGTCCTTATGAATCTTCACAAAGTAGTTTTAAATTGTTTAAAAACCATTTTCTCTCCTTATAATATTTTTACTAAAAAAACCAATCCACCATGATTCAATACAGGGTGTGTATGCCCTATGGAAATCTGGGAAACCTAAGGAATTTAAAAATAGAAATTTCAGGCTATGTGAAATCCCTTTTAAAAAAGAATTGTTCGTCACCTTTGAAAAAAATTATGAAATTTAAAAATGTATCCTGTTCTCTGGCTTTCATGGCATTTGTTTCAGTGTATGACAAACATCATGTGACAATTTTTAGCTTAAAATATGATAGTAATAATACAATTTTTTAGCTTAAAATTATGAATTTTTAAAAAATGTTCACCATCATAATCTTAACTGATGTTGTTGTTGGGGGACGCATGGACACCTCGACAGACATATTTCAGCAAACAGCCATCCCTTGATTAGTGTGGCTTTTAATAATGCGGTTCTGATTAGCGCGCCTACAAAATTTGAGACCCTTCCTTGATATTGCGGTGCCGGTTTCGATTATCTATCGCGTTTTTTTTTCCTTCGCCCCACCAAACATTTTTTTCTGTCTCTCAGTCACGCAGTAACACTCATTGAAGCAAGACGTCTGCCTAAATTATTGTTTGCGCTACCCATTTCGATTTGATTACTATTTTTTTTAAATAATTTTCTTAATTATGGTTAAAAAAGAATCTCTTAAACTTAAGCACATCACTTTAGAATCTTTTGCCGGCATGCGCAAAAGATTTTCGCAGCTTTGATAATCAACAAAGCTATTGATAAAATCACTCAGTAGGAACAGAACTTGGCTTTGAGGCTGATTCAGAAAATGTTAGGGAATTGCTGGAATCTCACTCAAAAGACTTGACTGATGATCTTCTTGTAATTGAGCACAAAAAAGCTTCTGAGGAAGAAAATAAAGAGGATCCGGAAGAAGAGGAAACACCTCCTAAAGAAATTCCATCTAAAAAGAACTATTCAATGCTATTGAAAAAGTAAAAGAAATCATAAGAGAATTTGATCCCAACGAAGAAAGAAGCATGTATGTTGTCGTGAAATCGACAAGCAAGTTGACTGTTATCGGAAAATTATGGAGGAAAGAAAAAAGCCTACTGTTCAGTTAAAGTTAGATGCATTTTTTGGTGAAAAATAAATCTTAAACCTACTTTATTTCTTTTATTTATATCCTACTATTATTTGAAAAATATACAGCTAGTTTTTAGTGAAAATTATAATATAGATCTAACTTAAATATTCTGGAGGATTCATTATAATTATTCCCATTGGTTAAAAGTTTTATTAGGCTGGGATTAGGGGATTTATTAACTGAGCTAATCAAGGGATGGCTGTAGTTGCCTATCCTGTATGGCTTTCAGAAAATTATAAAGCATTATTTTTTGCTATACCGAAATTTAATTTTTTTTAATACTGACGTCTGTTATTTTTTTTATAAATGGGGAAGGGTTTAAAAAATACATGTATATGCTTTATTAGAGATTGTATATTCTGGTCTTTGTAATAGTAACCAATCAGAAATATTGGACATTATTAAATATACATTCTATCTATACCCTACAAATTATTATTTTGATTATATGTGTCAGCAATGATTATTTGTCTAATTTTTTTAATACTTTTTTTATTCATTTTTTCAGAGATGTTGTGAGTAGCAATACTTCAAATGATAGTGATAAAACATTAATAGATGTAAGTTTGTATGATAGTGATAAAACATTCATAGATGTAAGTTTGTAGTGAGTAGCAATACTTCAAATGATAGTGATAAAACATTAATAGATGTAAGTTTGTTTGATAGTGATAAAATATTAATAGATGTAAGTTTGTATGTTGTGAGTAGCAATACTTCAAATGATAGTGATAAAACATTAATAGATGTAAGTTTGTATGACAGTGATAAAACATTAATAGATGTAAGTTTGTATGTTGTGAGTAGCAATACTTCAAATGATAGTGATAAAACATTAATAGATGTAAGTTTGTTTGATAGTGATAAAATATTAATAGATGTAAGTTTGTATGTTGTGAGTAGCAATACTTCAAATGATAGTGATAAAACATTAATAGATGTAAGTTTGTATGATAGTGATAAAACATTAATAGATGTAAGTTTGTATGTTGTGAGTAGCAATACTTTAAATGATAGTGATAAAACATTAATAGATGTAAGTTTGTATGATAGTGATAAAACATTAATAGATGTAAGTTTGTATGATAGTGATAAAACATTAATAGATGTAAGTTGTATGATTGTGATAAAACATTAATAGATGTAAGTTTGTATGTTGTGAGTAGCAATACTTCAAATGATAGTGATAAAACATTAATAGGTGTAAGTTTGTATGATAGTGATAAAACATTAATAGATGTAAGTTTGTATGAGACTTAATTTTAGAATAAATAAGTGTTTTCAACATCTTGAATCAAGATAACTCTGTAAATGTATTCAATTAATGTCTTATAGAGTAATGCATAACTGTAAATGTATTCAATTTATGTCTTTCAGAGTAATGCATAACTGTAAATGTATTCAATTTATGTCTTATAGAGTAATGCATAACTGTAAATGTATTCAATTTATGTCTTTCAGAGTAATGCATAACTGTAAATGTATTCAATTTATGTCTTATAGAGTAATGCATAACTGTAAATGTATTCAATTTATGTCTTTTAGAGTAATGCATAACTGTAAATGTATTCAATTTATGTCTTATAGAGTAATGCTTCAGAACGCACTCTGCCGGACAGAGTAGATTCTGTAGACAGTCAAGATGATAATTTCAGCTGGAATCGCCAAAATAGTGTAGGTAGAATTAAATGTAAACTTTTTAATTTACCATTGAAATAAACTTTACAGTATTTTCAGGCAGAGAAGACAGCATGAATAGAATATAAATTTTGTAAAAACCAATAATAATTTCTGATTATATTTTTAAAATGGAGTTGTTTTTTTTTGGTAATGTATCACATGAATTATTTTTAGGCTAAGAAATTGAAACGTGTTGTTTGATAAGACTTTTCATTGTTACTCTACCATAATATAATTCATTTTATCCTTTTATTTAGTTGGCAGCAACAATGAAAGAATGGGATATTCCATTTGAAGATCTCAAGATTGTGGAAGTCATTGGAGAAGGAAGACTTGGAACTGTATATAGGTCATTTGTGAATTAAAACTTCAGTCACTTTTAAGTTTTTTTCATAACTGCAAACCTTTATTTCATATGAGTTTATTTGACAAAGTAATTAGTCCAGGGTGGCAAGCATTGGTATATACCCCTGGGATCATCGTCTCCTTCAATTGCAACATTGGGAATGTTGGGCATTCTTGCTTTAAATACCCATTCTATGTTGACTTCTTTAGGTTAACAAAGATTGTTAAATTAAATGTTACGTGAACTAACAGTAGAAGAAATAGGTTTATTTGGTAAATAGCTAAAGTTGGGTCTCTCTATAGGGATCCCTTGTGAATTTTAGATAATTTTTAACTTCTCTGGAAATAATCTCATCCGGTATATCCCAGCATATTTTCTTATATGTTTTTACTTATAATTAAAATGATTTGCATCATTAATTCATGCATTAAAGAAAGAAAAAAATTTTTTTTGTTTCTTGTTGACCTCATCAAGTGGGATAGTCTGATATAATAATAGAAAATTATATTAGATCTGACTTACCAAGGATAATCCAAATGAAACCATTCAATTCCCAAGGCTTTTAAAAATGGTTGTCAAATTATCATGAGCAAAAAATAATCACTTAAAAAAATTAATTTACTAATTTTATTTAAATATATTTCATTTTATCGCTTTGAAAAATGGTATTGATAAAATAAGTTAAAATGTGCTCATGTTATATTTTGGTGTATTATTATTTTTCAAATAGCCTCTCACAAGTTTAAAATATTTGAATAGAGAATATATGTACAATTTTTTTTAAATGCCAAATAGATAAGCTATTTTTAATCTCAGGTTCCTTTTAATTCTAGAAAAAATAACTTAATTTCATTAGACAAATCATGAAATATTTTTAATATTTTGCCAAAACTAAAACACCATATACATGTATTAAGAGAATTAAAAAGTGTCCCCTTAGTTACCATCCATAAATTTGATGAATTTGTAAAGATGGCAATGATTTAATCTCTTATGAGATTCATAGCTTTGTTTGCCATCTTCTTGAAGTGGTTCATTTTTAAAGCTTTCACTTATACATTTTACTGGTGAACCATGAAGTGATGTTTCATCAATTATGACAGACTTAAACAGTGTCTTCTACTAATTTTTTAGTCCATCTTTTTACCAAACATTGCTCTAAGCCTCCACTATTAGAGAAAGTTTTTTCAAAGTAGTTTTCACTTCTTCATATATAAATATGTATATATTGATTTAATCACATATTTTTATTACACCATATTTTGGTGAATTATAATCATAATTGACATAGCTAACTAATCTATAATAGCAGAGTCATTGTTTTCATCCATTGCCTAAAGTGTACAATTTCTTAATTTATCAACTTATTCTTTTTTTTATTTATTTAAACAATTTCAGGATTCAAAAATCCTTTTTTTTAAATAGATCATCATTTAATTTACTGAACTTTTTTTAAGGTAAATTTTTTTCCACCCAAGGCTGTTTAAAATGTGGGCTTTAAATGAATTAAAATAATCAATATATTTAGACCAAGACACTTTGATACTTAGATTATTTAAGCATAACTCTGATATTCTAGAGGTTTGTGGCATGGTGATGTTGCCATCAAGTTGTTGGACACTGGAGGAAGTACAGACAATGAGGCTCAGTTGGCTGCTTTCAGATTAGAGGTTCTTCTTTCATTCTCATCTTTTAACAACACTTTTTATTTACATGAAACATTCAGTATACCATTATTGTAAAATTTATTATAATACAATCCCACCCTGCCTAGCAAGAGCAATCAGCTCTATTTCGAGTGTGTTGTGCTTATCACAATTTCACTTCTAGGCATTATGTAATCACTGAAGTAGATTTAGAAAATTCTTTTAAAATAGCAAGGTAAAAAAAACTTTTGATGAGTATAAACAACAAAGTATGAACAAATGTCTGGTTGATTGAGATTATGGTGAGATACACATACAAACACAGTTAACACATATTACGTTTTAATTGCCTGAATCAGAGTTGGAAGTTTCCGTTTCCAGGTAGACTATTAGGCCGGAACAGACAGACTAATGGATAAAGATGAGTCAGATCATACACCTGCTTTCTTTAGACCTCTTGGTCTCACACTTCACAGAAATAATAGAATACAAAATTTGCAGTTGAACTCAACAAAAACTTATTCTGCAGCAAGGATACTTTAATCACTCATAAACACACACACTCCAAAAACACACTGATGCAGAAAAATGTTGGCACTAATAGAGAGGAGAGAAAAACACCATGATTTTTCTTTTCACATGAGACAGCTGACAGGATTCAGTAAAATTTGTAAACTGAATTTTTCACATGGGACCTGGGGATTATTGTGCAAAATGCATTCATTGCCAGCAGTGTTTTTTGTCCAGAATGTCTGTTCTGCTGTGTAATTTTGATCTGTGGGTTGCTCTATGAGCTGATTACAACTATATACAGATACACACACCTCCATTTTAAAAATTTTATTACTCAAATAAATTAATTTGGTTTTTTTCACCTGACAGCTGGCAATTTTGAGAAAGACACGTCACGAAAATTTAGTATTATTTATGGGGGCCTGCATGAAGCCACCAAGATTAGCCATTGTAACTAGGTTAGTTACACAATTGTTAAAAGTAAATTTACACAAATTTAACCAGTTAAAAGCTTGCATTAATATTTTTAGCTCAATTTTTTTTTATTTCACTATTTCTCCCACTTCAGTTTTTGTAAGGGTCAAACTTTGTACACTATGATCCACCTCAACAAGAACATATTCAAGATCAACAAGGCCATAATTATTGCTTCACAAATAGCTCAGGTGAGTCAATGTGTTCCTCTCATTTATTTAACTCCTGATATTTACTTTTTGTTTGTTTATTGTTTGCATATTGTTTCCACAGGGTATGAGTTACCTTCACGCCAGGGGCATCATTCACAAGGACTTGAGGACAAAAAATATTTTCATGGATTGTGGGAAAGTTGTCATCACTGATTTTGGGCTTTTTCATGTCACAAAATTATGTCGGGGTACAAAGTAAGTCTTAATGTCTTTTTTTAATCTAAAAAAAACACAATAAACTGTCCAAGATATTTACAGTGTATGGTTCAGAAGAATTAAAAGAAAAAAAAAGTAATAATTAATAAAAGATAATGTTTTGTGAATTAAAACTACAATTAGAAGAAATTTTAAGTAAAATCAGTTAAAAAGCCATAAATTAAATTAATTTCACTTGATATTTTTGTGTGTTTACAGAAAAGATAACTGGCTAAGTGTTCCTAAAGGTTGGTTGTGCTACTTGGCCCCTGAGATAATTAGATCTCTAAGAGCTATGCAGCAGTCCCAGTCTGACTTGCCTTTTACAAAAATGTCAGATCTCTATGCTTTTGGGTAATTTTTATTTATTTTTTTTACTTTCACTCATTATTTCCTATAGGTAATGTTTGTTTGTTTTTTCTGCTATCAACTAATTTTTTTTTTAATATGACTGCATCATATGAAGGGGAAAAGGTTTTTTTTTTGTCTACAAATTTTTTTTAATGATTGATATTTTGAAAGTAATAAAAAATAATTTCAAAGGCATGCTTATTTTTTAGATGTTTGCCATCTTTTTTTATAAGCTTTTAAATAGCTTCACTTTCTGTGGGTTTCCTGAAATCTTGTAACTCAATTTTGGACCCCAGTAAAAAAATACTTCTGCTGTACATTTTTACTATCCTCATCAGTAGAGGTTAAAGGTTACCACATATCTTACTCCTCTCACTCCCCCCTCCCATATCTAGTAAATGTAAATGTCGTTGAGCTCAAGTTGACTTGAAATTTAGAAATTTGCCGAATTAAACATTTTTTTTTTGGTAAGGGGATAAAATTAAATATCGGCAAAACGGCTATTTTTTTCGCAGTACTGAAAGTAAGAAATTCATTACAACAACTCATTTTAACAGATGTTATATAAGCGGAGGGGAAAGGGCAAAAAAAAAAATCCGCTGTACTGAATATTTCTTTACACTGACGTTCGTAATAACCACATTTCACTGTAGAATGATATAGAATTATGGACAAGGCTGGGGGTGGTGGCTTGTGGCGGGCCCCACTAGTGAAAGATTAATTGCGGTCTATACTAAAGTGCAACCCCTAAGGCCAGACTTGACAAGATCTAGAAATGCAGGATCACCTTCATCACCAAACACGTTGTTTGAGCCACTGATAATCTACATCATTCTTTATGGGTACAATCTTAGAAAACTACATGCTGATGCAGAAATATGATTGAGGCATTTGTTTTGAAATTTCATACATATACTTAAAACCAAATCCTATGTAAGGAATTATTTAAGCAAACTGGTGGTGATCCTAATCACTCACAGCAAAGAAGATAGAACTGAATGTTCATCAATGCCTCACTCACAATAACCTTTGTAAAACTATCATGAGTGGAACCCTAAAAGCGCTTCAACATAGAGGCGTTTTATAGAAATTTTTGGATAAACAGACATAATAAAGGACATTAAAAAAATGACAAGTCAAAATATACCAATTCCACAGATGTCTACTTGACAAAGCGTGAAGGTAGAGTCCTTGATGGATGGTCATTCGATAAAGTGCCTGAAGGTCCTGGGTTCGATCTTCGGTGTGAACCAAGTACATTTTTTCAGGTCATGGTGAAAGTTCCCTCCATGTCTCCCATGGTGCTTCCATGGCCATTGCACTATCTGCTATGGTGTAATGAAAGAAGGGTACTACAAAAACCTCCCATATTGGTTTATAGTAGCTAATAGATCAATATCTCATCCTTACAGGGACTTCACAGATCAACTGCAATAGCCCTGAAATACTTTCAATGACAAAAATGTATTCAGGGACAAATGAAATAAAAATGAATAAAATAAACCCAAGTGTAAGCCATTAAAAATTGTTGAGTACTGTTGAGCTATATATTTTTTTAAGCACCATTCCCATCCTTTTTAGTGTGAAATTCCCAACTTATTCATTGTAAGTGTATTTTGAGTGAGTGTAAAATATGTATGTATCCCACTTTTTTAATGTAAGTTATCTAACACGTTTTTAGAGCCATTTCTACATTTTGGTGGCCCTAGGCTAATCTACCTATAGGGTGTTCGATCCTATAACATTATATTTGATTGGACATTGTACTGAAAAAAATCTTTTCAGTGGTGGTGAAGGCCTAAGGTTGTCTAGTTTGCCTTTCATTAAGAATGGCCCTGGCCTAGATGATAGGGAGAAGGAAAAAAGTTTTTTTTTAAACGGAATAATTTTTTAAAAGATTTCTTTTTAGAAAGTTTGTGTTTCACACGGAAAAAAATAATTTTAAAAAAATATAAAAGAAAATGGAAACTTTCATATTTCACCTTAAATAATCAAATGTCACCCTGAAGAACCAAGACCTCACGTTGGAAAACACAGGGTTTAGCCAATATTTTGTATCTGTATACAGCATTTTTTTATCGAATGTCTGTAATAATTCTTTGATACATTTTGTAATATGAATTAATTTCTAGGACTGTTTGGTTTGAACTGCTATGCAATGATTGGCCATTTCGTAGTCAGCCTTGTGAGACGGTAATTTGGCAAGTGGGGAAGGGAATTAAGCAATCCCTTAGCTCTGTTACTGCCCCTAGAGAAGTCAAGGTATTTTTTATTCTCATACCCTACTTAGTCATAATACTCATAGTCATCTGTAATGATAAAATATGTGATTAAATATGTTTTGTCACTCTATAGTATTTATTCTGTTTTCAAATTTTATTTTTTTAGGAAATTCTTATGTCTTGCTGGACTTTCCGTTCTGAAGATAGGCCTGACTTTGCTCAGATAGCCAAGGCTTTAAGCCGCATCCCTCAGACTCGACTAATCAGAAGTCCTTCCCATCCTTGTCAGCTTAGCAGATCAACAGATGCCTTGATTTACTCATGACCATTACTGAAAACACTGTTAAACAGAACATGGCATAGTTTTATTATATTTTTAGATGTCTGCAGTTATTCTATTCTTTCTTTAATTTAAATGTAATTCCCTTTCAAAATTTTTAGGCCTCATGATTGAAAACTTATCTTGGTACATCTTGGCTATACAATAAGTGTCATTACATTTAACTATCTTTTATTTTTGCCAGCCCTCGGCTTTAAAAGATAAAAAGAAACACCCAGCTTCATATACATTCTTTTAATGTGTAATTTTTCCTCAGATGGAATTTTTTTAATGTACTAAGCTTAAATGTTGTGCTAAATCTCAAGCTATATTTTATACATGTATGGTTCTCCTGGTGATGTGTAGACACCAGATTCTGTGATAGTTGCTCCAGTAGCTTCCTGCAGCATGTCTGATGTAGTCCTTCCTCACTTCATGTTTTCTCCCTCAAATATTGCATTGCACTTGAAGATTGTACTCAAATCACAATGCCTGCATTGGAAACGATTTTTTCAAATTTTACTGACTCACAAAAATTGAAATTTTATTTTGCTAGTTGTCCTAATAGTAACACATAAACTTTATTCTATAATATACTGGTCGTGTTTTTTTTTATGTGTAAAACTCATTGATTGTCTAAAGATAACATAATTTAACTATTTATTCAAAGCATTTTTATTTTTGAGCTGCAGTAAAATGGTTTACATTTACCCTACTCTAGACTGGAATTTGACAAGTAATATTTGTCATATAAATTGTGACATCTATTTGGTGCAAAAGTAAAATAGATCTAGAGAAACCCATTGGACTTTCAAAAGATTTTATATTAAGTATTTTTAAATATTTAATGTTTTATGTGAATAAAGTTTAAAATTACTGTTGCATCATCCATTACAGTTCTGTTGTGGGATTTGCAACTCAATGAATTTGTATTTTCTTGAAACTTTGGTATCACATTGAGTTTTTATTGTTGCTGTATCATCATGATGTTGTACTTGCTAACTGCTGTGTAGCTTTCTGATGTCCATCTCTGAAAGATATTAGTCTTAACTGGTAGAATTTTCATATTATTCAAAATAATTGAAACTTTTTATCTTGCTCACCCTTGTACAACTAGTAAAGTCGTAAATACAACAGGTCATAGAATGAAACATGTCTTATGATATGTAGCATACAAAAAAAAAAAGCTACATTTTTTTTAAGTTAGACATAGATAACTAATTTGTTTGTATGTAAAACTTTTTGTACATGAAATATTTCATGGTTCACGTTTGTTTTTACTAATAATTTTTTTTGAAGTTAAGAAAATCTGTTGAATTTATTTCTTGTTGTCAAGTTTTCTTGTGCCTGGGTGGACACTGTCCATCGTGCTCCTGTGGCTGCACATAACTGGGATGAAGCATTATACTTATCATTACTAATATCAATGTGTGTTTGTTCACTAATATTATAATTACTTATTGGGACATGAGATGTTTGGAATACATGGTATGTACAAACCTTCATCAATTTATTGTGAGATTAAATATGCATTTTCCTTCACACACAAAAAAATGGTTAAGTTTTAAATACAAAAATATTCTTGGCTGTTTGTTTTTATTATTTTGTTTTCTCATATCTTGAGTCTTACTTTTAAAGATTGAATATTTTAAACTCATGTATACATTTCAATATCTCTGTGTGAGGCTTATTTCATTTGATGACAGATATGTCTGAGTAGGTGCAGAATGTTTCAAAAATGTTCATGCCATAAAATTGTGTTCATTTGGTTTTTTTTTGACTGTCTGCAAACAGGAACTAATTGTCTGACTTTTTCTTGTAAAACGCTTTGCATGGTTGATGTGGACTGATGAAGTTCAGTTGAAATTTTCTGGAAGATTGAAATTTTCATTGTTGTTGAATTAATTTAAGCTTAAATACTTGTGCATTTTTTTTTTCCAAAAAAAAAAGCTGTTGTTACTAAAACTTTGCAAACTATGTTTTATATTTTTGTTTTTTCTTTCAGTGTACATATTTTTGTTTTGATCGTGTGTACAAATATAAATATGGTTGTATTTAAAAGTAAAGAAACTGTTCAAAAATATAACTTGAATTTTAAACCTAATATATGATTTATATCTTATTTTATCAATTTCAGTCACTAAATTCATTGCCAGTGAAGCCATTTGGAAATATTTTTTTATCAAATACTTTATTATGGTTAAAATTTGACAGTGCAAGATAGAAAATTAAATTTTTGTGTATGTTTTGGGGTATGAATGCTAGGGTGATAAAGACAATGTCTGGCTTTGATGGCTATTGTGAAAGTGACTAGAAGGTTTGAGTGGTTAGTGACTATGTCAGAAGGTTGTGAGTGGATATGTCAGAAGGTTGTGAGTAGCTAAGTCAAAAGGTGGTGAGTGGCTATGTCAGAAGGTTGTGAGTGCTATGTCAGAAGGTTGTGAGTGGCTAGTGACTATGTCAGAAGGTTGTGTGTGCTATGTCAGAAGGTTGTGAGTGGCTATGTCAGAAGGTTGTGTGTGCTATGTCAGAAGGTTGTGTGTGCTATGTCAGAAGGTTGTGAGTGGCTAGTGTGATAAGTGATGTCAGAATGTTGTGAGTGGCTAGTGTGATAGTGAATGTCAGAAGGTTGTGAGTGGCTAGTGACTTTGTCAGAAGGCTTTGGGTGGCTAGTGTGTAATTGACAGTGTCAGAAGCCTGTGAGGGGCTAGTGTGATAGTGAATGTCAGAAGCCTGTGAGGGGCTAGTGACTAAGTCAGAAGGCAGTAAATGGCTAGTGTCATAGTGAACATGTCATGTTATAAATCCTTGTAAATGGCTGGTGCAGTTTTACCAACCTATATACGGTGGTGCTGCACCAAAACTGTTTAAGAAAATTAAATAATTCCCGCCCGTAGTATTTTTTTTTAATTACTTTTATTTCCATCATTCGTTATATTGCTCCGAATTGTTTACTAATTTAGGTCATCGTAAATAACAGTTTCTTGTGACAAAGTCTTTAGGGAATTTCAAGATACTTGAAACATGCATGAAGTAGATTTGAATCACCCATGGCCAATCTTGATGAGATCTACAATACACACACTTCAGCATATGGAGATCCACAGCATGCTCTGTTAGACAAACTTCAGCATATGGAGATACAACGCAGACGCGAGACTGCGATTATTTATAAGAAGTTAACGATCACTGGAAAAAACAACAGATCAGACGCTGCACTGTAGCACTGGCGGGCGCAGGGGAGCAGCGGCCCCCCTAAAACATATGGGGCGGGGATGCCACCCTTGAATTTCCAGTTTGCCCCCCCAAAATTTTAACTTTGTTTAACTTTTTCACCTTTGTATATTCATTTTAGTTTGTATGCATCATTTTCTTTTTCATAATTCATTTGATTTATTTCTTAAATGTAATATTTGAAAGAAAATATAATTAATTTACATTTTACAATAATCACATTATTGAGAGTTGTTGTGGCATATTTTAAAACTAGTTGCAAGTACCCGGGCAGAGCCCGGGTTTAAAATAAGGTTTTCTGTTTATTTAAGAAGCGTAATTTGACGTTTAATTAAGATTTAAAATAAGACGCGTAAAAAAAGGGTTTATTTGCATGCAAGGAAAGGGTACATTTATCTTAAAGCAATGTGATACACAACAATTTTGGCAATTCCTCTCTCTCTCTCTCTCTCTTTCTCTCTCTCTCTCTCTCTCTCTCTCTCTCTCTCTCCCTTCCTCTCTCCCCTCCCCTCCCCTCTCTCCCCTCCCTCCCCCCTCTCTCTCCCTACCTCCTCCCTCCTTCCCAGAGGAATTAGCGAGAGGAGGGCAGCAAATTTGCGCCCGGGGCATTTTACCTTTTCAAACCTTTTTAGCGCCCCCCATTCGAAAACCATATAATATTATATGTAAAATATACCATTTGGCGCCCCTGAACTCGGCGCCCGGGGACATATGTACCACCGCCCCTAGCTACGCCTCTGCCTCCCTCTCTCCTCCCTCTTTCCCTCCCTCCCTCCCCTCTCCCCCTCCCTCCCTCTCTCCCTCCCCCTCTTTCTTTCTCTCTCTTTAGTACGCATGAAAGCAAAAAGATGACAATGGATGAAGGAATGGAATGTAATAATTTATTATAATGTGATATTTGGTTCCCCGTACCGATCATATTTATAGTAAGTTAGCTATGTGGGAGAGAAGCTTGTAAAACCTGAAATCGGGGTAAAAGTTTGCCAATTTTCATGTCTTTGATATCCAAAATAATTAATTACAATTAAAGTACCCATTGAGATGGAACAGAAACCTGTTTAAGAACATTCCCCATGTAATTTTGTGTACGTGTGTCCAGTGGCGCAAGTAGCAAAAAATGCTTTGGGGGGGGGGCTACATATTGAAAAAGACAGTCTGACAGTCTTTTTTGTAACTTTATAACGTAAATTATGTATTGATGATTTGCCTGGTCCCACGAGTTTTCCAAATTTCACGTGAAATTTTTTTGTCCGGATCTTGAGTTTTAAGGAAAAAAGATACAAAAATGAGTCTTAAAAAAATATATTGAAGATTGCCATCTACCTAATAACGGTTTAAACAATGAAATTTCAAAAGAGAAATACTATTATTTATTAGTCTTAACATAACATTACTTTTGTGTTTATCCACTAAGTTTCCCGCTTCCGGGGTGTTTCACCATATTCAAATCAACTTTCCTGATCATTACTACATGTAATTTTCTAATCCATTTTCACTCTTACATTGGAATAAACGACATTACGAATTCGCTTGACACAGAATCGCTCAACATCATTTTATTTTTGGCCTCAAACAATTTTAAAATGTCGCTCAAAACTGCACAGAATTTACTTTATGCCTTCATACAGAATTAAGAGGGGTAAAATTTGTCTTTCGGTCATATTTTGTCTTGCCCCTCCTTAAATTTTCAAGGTGGAGCGGCGCCCTCCCCCTTGAATTTTTGAAACTGCCCCCAACCCCTTAACATATATCGTTCCGCCGCTGGTGACTGTAGTCGCTACAACACTTATCGGCTCTGATCACGACCTACAAAACAGGTCAAGGCAGCCACATGTACCTTTCGTAGTTATATATAGGCCAGTTGGTAACACCAGGCTATATTTAGTAAACAAATAGTCCACCTAACCACCGCCCCGCAGGCATTCAGCCAATTTTAATAATGAATCTGGTGTTTACATTCAAAACAGAAGCAAGGTGGTTAGTTCTTAGTGCATAAAAACATATGTGTAATTTCAACATCCATGTACATATTATATACTAGACGGTAAAAATCTTATTTTTAAGGACAATTTTTATTTATAGTTAATAGTTACAAGTTACAGAAAATTACACATATTAAATATTTGGTAATCATACTATCATATGTGTAGGTCCATAATAAATAATTTTTTTATTTAGACTTTAAAAAACATTCTTTTTTATATCACAGAAATAAGTTTACAAATTTAAAATAAAGTTTAAAATGGTATTTATCTTTATTAATGAATGGCAACAAAGTAAATTAAAAACAAGTTTTTTTTTTACTATGGTTTAAACTATAGTTCTATACCTACTAACAATTTTTTTTAAATACTTAACAGCAATAGTGAATACATTGGGTTGAAGTAACTGAAGTAGTATGGTCTATCTCAAGATATGTCAGAATATGCTGATGTAACCTATTTTCTCATTTATGTGTAGGGCTGTGTCTAAAAACATTACAGCTATGATGCTTAGAAGTTTAAAGTGGCCTTTTAGAGTATGCAAAAAACTGGAATGAAATCATGACAAAACAATGATAAAATTTGGATTTTCTGGACCTATTCTGAGAGAAGAGACAAACTTGTGTGAGAATACAATATATACAGAACAAATAATATATGAAGGAGGTGATCTTACACAATAATTTAATATGAAGTGCACCAGCGGCGGAACGAAATATTTTAAGGGGGGGGCGCCGCCCACCCCCCCTTGAAAATTTAAGGGGGGGCAAGACAAAATATGACCGAAAGATAAATTGTACCCCTTTAATTCAATAATGGAATATAGTAATTCTATAGCAAGTATTTAATCGATATTATAAAAAAATAATATATTAAAAAAAATAGAAATGAACATTGAGCACTTCTGTCCTCAACTGATTCGTAATGTCAGTTTGTTTACAAATTTAATAGTGAAATTAGATCAGAAAATTACTGATAATTATCATGAATAATGATGAACATAAAACTGAAACCCGAAACGGAAACTCAATGAACAAAAAGTAATTTATGAGAAAGATAATAAATAATTGTATTTTCTTTAAAAATTACATTTCCACCATTCGGTAGATGGCAATACTTCTCTATACTTATAAGATGCATTTGCTGTCTGTCTGTCTGTTCCCTTAAAACTCAAGATCCGGACAACCAAATAATGGGAAATTTGGTACACGTACACAAAATTATATGGGGAAGATTCTTAAACAGGTTTCGTCCCATCTCAATGGGTACTTTAATTGTAATTAATTATTTTTGATATCAAAGATATGAAAATTGGCAAACTTTTACCCCGATTTCAGGTTTTACGAGCTTCTCTCCCACATAGCTAACTTACTATAAATATGATCGGTACGGGGAACCAAATATCACATTACTTACTACATTATTACATTCCATTCCTTCATCCATAGGAATTGTCATCTTTTGCTACAGTCATGCCTAAGAGAGAGAGGGGGAGGGAGAAAGAGGCGGGAGAGAGGGAGGGAGGGGAAAGAGAAAGAGAGAGAGAGGGGAACTGCCAAAAATGTTGTGTATCACATTGCTTTAAGATAAATGTACCCTTTTATTGCATTCAAATAAACCCTTTTTACACGTCTTATTTTAAATCTTAAACGCCAGATTACGCTTCTTTAATAAACAGAAAACCTTATTTTAAACCCGGGCCAAGCCGGATACTTGCAACTAGTTTTGAAATATGCCACAACAACTCTCAATAATGTGATTACTGTAAAATGTAAATTAATTATAATTTCTTTCAAATATTACATTTAAGAAATAAATCAAATGAATTATGAAAATGAAAATGATAATATAAACTAAATGAATTACAAAGTTAAAAAAGTTAAAATTTTAGGGGGGGGGGCAAACTGGAAATTCAAGGGGGGGCGCCGCCACCCCTGCCGCCAGTGATGAAGTGTAAAGTTAAAATTTTTTATATATTCTTGAGGATTTCACACTTTTCAGAATGCTGGGTAGGAGAGGTGATGCCAAAAATTACACAGGGTGCCACAATAGGATGATTCAAAAAAATTTTTTTTTGAATTTAATATTGCATTGTTGTTAATTTTTTTCCTTTTATATTCCTATACTTTCATGCCAAATTTTATTGAAATTGAATTACATTTAGAGGTCGCTCATCGAGACTGAAGTTTATAGTATATTCTTTAATGACATGAATTCTTATAATATAAACATTAAAATAAACATTATCTTAAAATCAACATTAAACATTAATTACAGCGAATTAGACATGTTGAAATGTTAAATAACATAAAATATAATTGTATTATTGTATTATAAACATAAACAAGTACACGTTACTAATGGTCGTCAGTTCAACGCTTCTTATATAACCTCATTGTACTTTTCTTCAAATTTGGCACTCTCTGTCTGTGCTCTTCTACAACTTGCAGCAATCTCTGCATTTCAGATTCCGTTTTAGTGATTGACTTATTAAATGATGACATCAGTGCGACTGACCGCTCGGCTGCATCATTGATGACCTTAAAGGAATCAACAATACACTTATGACGGGATACTGGATCAACTTCATCAAAGCTGGTATCAATACCGACTAAACGCATTGCAGATAGTGTTGAGGTACCTACAAAGTGATGCAGTTCTTTTGTCCCCAAGTTAGTGCGATCCTTCACTTTAAACCAGTGTTTCCCAACCTTTTTCATGTCGTGCCCCACCTTAGCCTTTCTCAAATTCTTATGCCCCCCCCCCCCATGTAAAATGCATAATTTCCAATATCAAAAAATTGATTGATTGATTGTTCACTTGAGAAACTTAAATAATAGGTTTTAGGAAGAAATCACTAGGAACTTGTTAACAAAAAACAATAAGTAAATTTTCAAAAAATATAATGTTAAACTGAAATTCTAATACGAAAAAAATTAAATAAACATATTTCTATATTAATTTATTATTCCAGTTTAATGAAATCCTTGCGCTTGATGCATGCTGCACAGAGCTTTTATATTAGGTTCCAATTTGGTTAGCGTCAGTCTCAAGTCTCCGCGTCGTGTTATATCCAGCCAACTTTTTTTTAACAGTAAATCATTTACAGCACTAAATCCACATTCAGCTAGATATGAAGATGGAAATGGTAGCAATAGTTTTTTGCACATTTGGTTAAATTTGGGTCTTTGATTTCTGTTTCCTCACAAAGCCATGCCATCGCACCTTTTATATTAAATAAATTTTAACTGACTCATCGGTTTGCAATTCTGCGAGTTCTTCTTGATACTGCATATTTGATATATAAGACAAATCCACTAACATTGGCTTCATCATCCATGTTGGAAAATCAATTTGTTTAAAATCAGAAAATCATTCTTTAAATTCAGCCGATCAAATATTCAGATGATTGACAATAATAAGTAAAGCGGTATTAGTTACTTCACGTTTTTGGAGCCAATGAAACTGCTTAAAGTTTTTGTTGTTAATTTGTTTCTGACATAACTCAATAAGAGTAATGAAACCAAATATCTTCGCTTTTGCATCGACAAGTGTTTCATTTGTTCCTTGAAGTTGTTTATTTAATATATTTCATTTTTCAAAGATATCGGCTAAATAACTCACAAATGCTTTACCATCGATTGTTAACAGATACTTCATTTCAGGTTTGTCACTTTAAAAATCACTAAGAGTATCAAACAGTTGCATCTTTTCAAACAGTTCTCTTTTGAAGGCCATCTTACTTCAGTATGAAGTAAAAGTCTCACATGGTCTTCATTTTTTTCTTCACAAAATAATTTGAAGAGACGCTCACTTTTGGCATTAGCTTTCATAGCATTAACACACTTTATTACTGAATGTAGTACTTCATTAAGACCAGGCGAGATGTTTTTAGCTACCAAGTAAAATTTCCCTATGAATAACACAAAACTCGTATCGGGTCCATTTTCGAATTGCCCCCCTTAAAATTCAAATTGCCCCCTTGTGGGGCGTGGGCCCCACGTTGGGAAACACGGCTTTAAACACTCGATCCGTCCAATTATCGCCAGTCTTCAGCATCGCTCCAGCATTACTGCAGTTTTCATCTGCAGAAACTTTTTAAGAAAACATCGCAAGAAAAACCACCTATGAACTCTGAACTACTATACCAAAGATGGTTTTTAATTTTTTTTTCACAGCATTCAACACCGTTTTGTATATGACAGAATTTTGCAAGATCTGCTTGAATAATAATAGATCGTTAAACATCACAACTCACAGGACATGAGACCCAAGCTTTGACGTAAATGTGAGTGGCAAACAAGCAGGATTCTTGCAAACTCTTTACCTCTGAAGGTGTGAGCCAAAACTGATTTCTAAACAAGTAGATCTTAAAGCTGTATATCACTTTCGCCATCCAGCGAGCCTTATGGTAATTGCCTAGCGCATGAAAGTGGTACGGTTGCTTGCTTACACTGACGCCAAATATCAACAATCAGGTTTTGATCATCCCTCTGTAAACTTCAAGTGGTATGTAACTTGAGGCACTTGACAGACTGTCTTGCAGGAATGACACAACACTGTTTGTGTTCCACCATAAACGGATCATCTAGTCTCAAATCCTCTAGCGGACAAAACAGCTGCTGATCAACCTTAGGCTAAAATCGTTTGAAACGTTTGAACAGTGGAATGTTAGGGCTGTTTGTGGAGCCACGGAGAAAAAACAACTCCATTGATCAGTTCATGCACATGATGTCAGCAGGCAAAATGTAACAGCTCCTCTTGCAACAATCTACATGTCTCCTAAGTAACACCATGTTGTGTCAAAACACATACTAATAATCTCATCAGATATCTCCTATAGTCCAGCTGTATTGTTGCATTGGCTTGTGCCTTCCCAGATCCGTTTGGTATTTTAGCTAAACCTGAAATCCTCTCAACTCCTTTCCCAGTTACAACAACAGCTAATCTGTCTACGTGTGAATGCAGCTCTGGATAATCTGTAGTTTCCTCCATTATCTTTCCATCCCAGTGAATGACCAATGGGCTTTTACTTCTAAACTGAAATTCTGATTTCAAATTTCTTGTCTGGCATCAAAGCCTTTGACAGAAGCTTCTTGTAGTAAACAGGAATATCAAAATCATCATCATCTTTGCCTTCATCCTCACTTTCGCTGTTACTTGTAGACCAAGAAGTAACAATAGCCTCTGATGTCTTCTTTCTTCTTCAACTTTGATTTTTTTCAACTGCTTTGCTTTTTGAAGATCGTTGACAGTTACCTTAATACATTCAAATGTTGTCTTCTTCAGTACCTTGTGATTATAGAAAACCATCTTCATAGCATGACCCAATGTTAGTGCCACATCGCTAGGCAGACAAGAATCCGTTTGTCCAATCAACCAAACTTCAGTTATACATCTTGTCAATACACTTTGCGAATTACCATACCACTTGATGTGGATGCCATATCAATTCAATAATTTTTAGTTAGTCTAAAACTACTTTATTATCCAACAAACTTGAAAAATAAAATTAGTTACAATTTAAAATTCAAATATCACGGTATACTTTAAATTTTACAATGAACTAAAATTGCACTAATCCGAAAGCAAGCGACACATCAGAAATGCTGCATTATCTCATACAGGAAAACTTCTGGTTGCTTGAGCGACCTCTAAAAGTGGTTATTTTTTTCAAAAAGTTTAGTTTTTCTTGATTTGCTTGCCAAAAGGAAAAAAATGAGCCACAATGCAAAAGAATCGGAGAAAATTTTTTTTCCCCCATGCAATGATGAATCACCCTAGTGCCACAATAGCTAGCTATGGCTCTGTGGATAGTGTGGTGGCCACATAATTGTGAACCAGATAAGTCAATACTGTACAAACAAAACCCATTGAAGAGCAGCATTTTGTTATGTAATACTTTTTGTTAAAACTCTTGATATAGGAAAGGAGACTCATTGATGTTATTATATTAGTTAAATTAGATTTCAATGATTACATTTAGCATTCAGAGTTTGAAGTTTGCTATTAACTCTATTTGGGAAGGGGGGATTTTATAATTATACTTTTTCATTTGTTGTTTTTAAGTTAGTATTTTTAGGGAAAGGGGGTGGGGTTGTGTGTGTTAAAAATTTATGTAATTTTACTAGGGTGTCACCAAAAGTTTGAAAACTGTTTACAAGATGGGGAGGGTCTAAAAATGCTAAAATTTGTTGACTGGACATTTCAGTCATAACACACATCTTTTAAGAAAATCAAAATTTTTGGAGTCCTTTGTCAGTGTATTGGAAAATGCATTGAATGTTAGTTACTTAACTGATGACATGTCAGACAACAAATATACCTTTATCGATAGCATGCTTAAAAAAATATGCTTGGAAAAAATGGCTGTAAAATGGCATCAATGAACTATACATTAGAAATAGATCAAAATTAGTTCCATCATTTGTGACAAGTTAAATGGCATTAAACAGTTGAACCATGTCAAATTGGGATGAAGATCTCTGCTTTCAACACTGCTTTAAAACAATATGCATTGAAATTTTTTTAGAGTTTGCACAGAATAGAATGATTGAACTTGTAACTGATAAGCAATGAACTATAAAAATAAGAGATGGTGGAACTCAAAGGTGAATCAATAAGCTATATCATTTAATGCAGAACTTTGAATGGCTCTTTAATTACTTTTTGTATGTGTTAATATCTATCACTTTTCTAGAGTGTGTTGCTGAATTTTTCAATAGTTTAAGAGTGCTGCAAGTTGAAAAAGGTTTAGATTTGAGTGAAATTTATAATAAAAGTAGTGCTTAGTATGTTACTTTTTATAAGTCAATATTTATGATGTAGGCTTAGGCATATAGATAATAATTTGTTTTTGGCAATCTCCTTTTTTTTCTGATAGGATTGACGTTGAAGACATGAATAAAATGGATATTGAAAAAAAACATTCATCAGAACTTGGGCGATTGATAAGACTTTGTTATCGAGGTAAAACAGATAATGCAAAAGAAATTCTTCAGCAGTTCAAATCAATTATAAATGCTGTTGATAATGACTGGACTCCATTGCTAAGTGCAGCCAGTAAAGGTCATTATGAAACAGTTGAAATGCTTCTAGACCAAGGGGCAGATGTCAACTGGACAAATAGAAAAGGACAAAATGCACTATTTTTTGCTTGCTACAAGAATCATGTTGATGTAGCCAAGCTTTTACTGCTCAATAATGCTGATAAAGAGCAGTGTGATTTAAAGGATGAATCTACTGCACTAATAGTAGCTGTTAAAAAAGACTTTATTGAAATTGTAAAATTACTCCTATGTCATAGAGCGAATGTTAGGCATGCCACTAAACAGAGATTAACTCCATTGATGGTTGCTGCAAAATATGGGGCATCCAATCAAATAGTTGAGTTATTGCTCAAGCACAGTATAGAGACCATTAATGATAAAGATAATAAAGAATGGACAGCTTTATGGCATGCTATATATCAGGGGAATACAGAGACTGTTAAATTATTACTTAATGCCAAAGCTGATGTGAATACAGTCAACTACATTCAGCAAACTGCGTTAATGCTAGCCCTAACACTGTCGAAGCTGGAAATAGCAGAAATTTTGGTGAATCATGGTGCAGACATCAATTATGTTGATATAGATGGGAATAATGCCTTGATGCTAATGTCAGATAGTGGTAATTATGATGCCTTACAACTTTTAATAAAACATGAACCAGATGTGGACAAAACTAACTCACATGGATGGACAGCCCTCATGCTTGCAGCACAGAGAGGCCATGCTGAGATTGTCCAGCTGTTATTAACTATGTCTGCTAATATTCATCAGCGAAGTGTAGAAGGATTTAGTGCATTAATGCTGGCATCACTTAATGCACATTCTAATGTGACAGATATCTTGCTTAGTTTTGATGCTAATGCTAATGAAAGGACCATGAATGACTGGACTCCACTCATGTTAACATCACAGTTGCCCAACACTCTGCCCTGCATGAAACTGCTTATAGAAAAGGGAAAAGCTGATGTCATCTACATTAATAAGTATGGATGGAGTGCTTTGAATATTGCATCTTTTTATGGCCATGATACAATTGTTGAATATTTGTGTCTCAATGGAGCTCTACATCCTGTACAAAATAATCAAATTAGTGCTCTTATGTTGGCATCTTTTAAAGGTTTCCCTGATGTTGTTAAACTATTAATATCTTGTGGTAGTGATGTTAACCAATCAAATGATGCTGGCATCACTGCTCTCATGATAGCTGCGAGATTTGCTAAGTCTGATACTGTGGAGTTGTTAATTGAGTTAGAAGCATCTGTCAATAGTTTGGATACCTTTCACAGAACTCCATTATTACATGCTTGCAGTCAAGGAAATTGGGAAGTGATTGATGTTTTGTTTAAATATGGGTCAGACTATACAGTAGTGGATAAAAGAGGCTTGAACTGTTTAATGTGTGCTTGTGAAAAGGGTCATTTATTAGTTGTTAAGGAACTTGTTGAAAAGCATAAATGTGATACTAACCTAAATTCTGAGATAGATGTGAACACCCTTGATTTGTTGAGTTATTGTCATTCATTTTCTGAAAAAAGTAACCTAATTACACCTAGTATAATAACAGTTAATGCGTTAACAATATCTGCATTTTGTGGTCATAAAGAGTGTGCAGATTATTTACTTAAGTTTAGGCACAACAGTGGCACCATTGACAAAAGTGTGTTACAAGTAGCATCTAAGATAGGATGCCATGATTTGACAGCTTTTGAAGAAAAAAACAACTTAGCAGTGCTCCCTTCAGTGTCAACAAAAGAATTATCTACCTTGATGCAGTCATGTGTCTTAACAGATTTTGTAGATAAAGACATAGAATTTGATTCAAAGACTAGGACGTCTTCTACAAATAAACCTGTTTTATTTACAGAAAAAAGTCCTTTAGAATTATTTGTAAAAATGATGTCTTGCATACCTCCAGGTTTTGTACCCAACTTAGTATTAAACATTTTGGCTCCTTCTGGTGATATTTATATACCACAATCAACACAGTGCAATGTTTATGCTAAAAATATCACAAACTTAGCTGTGGATAGTGTGATAAATTCTGCAAGCAGTATTAATGCACCATTGCTGAGACAAGAAAGCTCTAGTAGCACCTCATTATGCGTGAATGCACAAAATGTTCAATATATGGCATGTGATAATAGCATTATAAATACATCACCAATTAATTAAAATTTGAATTTTGTAATAGCTCTTTTTTTATAGATATAATTTCTTTTTTATTTCACGTTTCTTAAAAAAAAAGTGAAAATAAATATTTTTGAGAAAAAGAAAATTCAATACTACAATTAAATTTAGGATAGAGTTGTTTTTTTGCAGTAATCTAATAAGTTCATGCTTTATTTTATATTATTTAAGTTAAAGTTTGTGTATCATTTGCATAATAAATTTAGTATAAAGTTTCATAATGACAAAGCCCTACTATTGCTACTATTTATGTGTGGGAATTGCAGGGTTGTTAGTATCGAAGTATCGGTATCGGCCAATACAGTATCGGCGATACTTTTTTAGTATTGGTTGCTGTATTGCCGATCCTTTTTGTATCAAGTATTGATTTGTGTATCGCCGATACATTTTAAACGAAATATTTTCGATACTCGATACCGATACTTTTCTATTGCCACTATTAGCTATTTGCAGAAAAACAATAACGATTTTGATACCTTTTTAAAAAGCAATCTCTATAAATTCAATCTCTGTTCGTAATCATAGCCATCAACCCTACCAATATTAACACCACCCACCTCCCCACCAATACAACTTGGATCACAAGGCTGAAGTTGTACAAACCTTAAAGCGTGCCTGCAGTGCACTGAGTGTAGTACCAACTCAACTTACTCGGCAGGGAGGTGCAGCTTCAGTACAGTCGGCAGAACCAGGACGAATTGTTTAATAGTGACAGCTCTGGTGAAGTAGACAGATATCTTGAAGATAGCCCATCAGAAATGCTGTCATTAGCACCCTACCCAAGCATTGAGAAACTACACCTACAACTGAACACTGGACTTAGGCTAGTGCTGCAGTTGAGCGATTGGTTTCATTGGGCGTGTTTTATGCCATTATTTTCTAGGATAAGCAATGATTATTTTGAAATGATGATCTTCTTATGTGCTGCCAAGTGGTGAAGTGATTAGCATTAAAATTGTGCTTTGACATTGTATTTTATTGTTTTTACTTTTTTTGAAAAACTTGCACTCATTATATTTTAAATAAAAAATATTTTGTTGTTCTCAAAAGTATTGGTATTGTATTGGTATCGATTTTGGCAATACATTTTTGCTTGAGTATTTGTATTGGTATTGGCGATACTATTTTCATGAAGTATTGGTATCGGTATTGACGATACAATTTAAGAGTATTGTTAACAACCCTGGGGAATTGGTGTCAGGCACAGGGTTGTTAGTATCGGTATCGGCCAATACAGTATCGGCGATACTTTTTAAGTATTGGCTGCTGTATAGCCGATCCTTTTTGTATCAAGTATTGATTTGTGTATCGCCGATACATTTTAAACGAAAAATTATTGATTCTCGATACCAATACTTTTCTATTACCAGCATTAGTTATTTTCAGAAAAACAATACCGATTTTAATACATTATTTTAAAAGTAGTCTACATAAATTCAGTCACTACTAGTAATCATAGCCATCAACCCAATATTAACACCACCCACTTGGATCACAAGGCTGAAGTTGTACAAACCATACAGCGTGCCTGCAGTGCATTGAGTGCAGTTCCCACTCAACTTACTCGGCAGGTTGGTGTAGCTTCAGTACAGTCAGCAGTACAGATATCTGAATCTACAGATTTTTTTGCTTGTTTTACTGCATGGCGGCAGAACCAGGACGAATTGCTTAATATTAACAGTTTTGCTGAAGAAGACAGATATCTTGTAGATAACTCATCAGAAATGCTGTCATTAGCACCCTACCCAAGCATTAAGAAACTATACCTGCAACTGAACACTGGACTTCCAGCTAGTGCTGCAGTTTAGCGCCTGTTTTCATTGGGTGGGCGTGTTTTTATGCCATTAGGTTCTAGGCTAAGCAATGTTTATTTTGAAATGATGGTCTTTTTACAAGCTGCCAAGTAGTGAAATGATTAGCATTAAAATTGTGCTTTGACATTGTATTTTATTGTTTTTACTTTTTTTTTTAAAACCTGAAAAGCTTGCACTCATTATATTTTAAATAAAAATACTTTTTTGTTCTCAAAAGTATTGGCATTGTATTGGTATCGATTTTGGCAATACATTTTTACTTGAGTATTTGTATTGGTATTGGCGATACTATTTTCATGAAGTATTGGTTTTGACGATAAAATTTAAGAGTATTGTTAACAACCCTGGTCAGGCACATGTAAGAATTTGCAAGTAATCAACTCAATTTATCAACAAAAAATAACATCTCATTGTCTCATAGTTATGCTTTTCCACACAATAACCTCTTGACATTTGTTACAACAATAAAACCTGCTAGTCTTTTCAGAAGTAAACTCATCAATATTTTTAATTTCCTCCAAAAAAAAAAAAAATCTATACACGAAGTAAGATGACTGATAAAAAAATCTAAGTGTCAGCCAATGTAAAGTTTGTGTATACCTAGTACACAAAATGGTTTTAAAAATCTTACTGAATTCCTCAGAAGTAAAGAAGCAATTATGTTATATAAATTTATTTTTGCGATCTACTAAGTCACTAGAAAGCTAAAAGTAAACAACTTGTATAATATGAAAGAAAATAATTAAAGAATACAATTTGCTGTACTTTTTTTTTGCTTGTTAGTGTAAATCCCCATACTGAACCTTAAGGGGGATTCTTCTTCTTCTTCTTCTTTGTTCTCGATATATGATTATGGAGGATTTCAAACGACCAGGCCTATAGTTATGATGAACTGCACGGTGGCATCCAGGTCCGTCTCGCTCCCATAAAGTTTTTGATTGAAGGAGGTCATCTGTGGCCAGAACCTGTTGCGAGCTGTGTCATGTAAAGGGCATGTTTGGAGAACATGTTCTGCATTCTCTGGAGACATCCCACATGGGCAGTCCTCACTGTTTCCAATGCCTAGCCTTCGGAACATGTGTTGTCTTAGTCTGTTGTGCCCAGTTCTGAGTCTGAAGATAATATTTTGAGCTTGTCTGGGAAGATTATAATAGGGGTCGTTTTTGTCATGATCTGGGTGATTCCTCATCCATTCCTGCTGGATCCGTTCACCTATACAGCCCTTCATTTCTTCCGCATCCAGAGGGACATCCACCTGTATTTTTTTGCTGCCAGATTTTGCCAATTGGTCAGCAATCTCATTGCCATCTACCTTGGTGTGTCCTGGTATCCATTGCAGAACTGTTTCCTTTGAGTTTTGGGTCAATTTATGAACAGCTGCTCTGAGCTGGGTTAATTGAGTGTAGTGAGGATCCTGCAGAGACTGAATAATTTTTTTGGCATCTGTGAGTATGACTATGTTGCTGTTTGGTGAGGAGTTTGTGAGTGTGTTGACAGCTTCTTCAATTGCTTCTTTTTCGGCTTTGAAAGAGTCTGAAGTTTTCCCAGTGGGCATACTATGTTTTATTATTTCTCCATTTGGCCATTCTATATAGATTCCAGCACCTCCATTGTTTGTTTGCGAGGAACCATCTGTGAATGCTCTTATCCATAGAGAACTGGGGTAGAGTTTGTTTATTTCATTCATTGCCGTTGCAGAGAGAGTGTTAGTATCATATTTATATTTTTTCTTTATTCCAGCTAGGGAGTCTCTCGTGGTTATTGGACGGAAGGAGTCCCAAGGGGGCAAGTCACTGTAAGGTTTTGTTTTCTTTAGGGAGACTGTATCCAGGTTGTATTTTTGTTTTAATTTTCTAGCTGATGTAATGAAGTTTGATCTTTGCAGTCTTTGAGTAGAGTTAGACTTTTGTACTCTCTTGTTAAGCGGGTGGTTTTCCAGTGTTACAATTTTTGTGTATTGAGAGAGTATTTTGTTGTCCCTGCTTTCTTCAGTAGTTTGTAGAGATGTTATACTTTCCATGGTTGTGATTGGCGTTGACCTCATACCTCCTGTCATAATTCGTAGCCCAATGTTTTGAACTTTGTCCAGTTTTTTTTAAACTTGTTTTGGCTGCTGTTCCCCAGGCAGTGGCTCCATATTCCAGGCTGAGTCTTACGTAGCTGGTGTAGGTTTTTTTAGAACAGACATGTTCGCTCCCCAGTCAGTGCCAGCTAGTTTCTTCATTAGATTTATGCGTTTTATCCCTTTGGACTGAGCTACTTCTATTTGTTTAGACCATGTGAGTCTTGGGTCGAAGGTGACACCTAAGTAGACTGGGTTGTTGTTTATTTCAACTGGAGAATTTTTTAAGGTAAGCTTTATCTGTTTTTGCTTTGTTGAAAGTGTAAAGATTGTGTATTGAGTTTTGTTTGCGTTGACTTTCATTCCCCAGCTCTCTGTCCATTTTTCTAGTTGTTTTAGTGAGTCTTGAAGTCTGAATTTAGATGTTCCAACGGATTCTTCAGTACTTATTAGGGCAAGGTCATCTGCATACATGCTGCATTTTACTTTTCTGGGCAAGGTTTCTTTTATGTCGTTTATATAAATCAGGAAGAGTGTAGGAGACAGAACCCCTCCCTGGGGAACGCCGTTTTTTAAGAGTTCAGTGTTGCTTCTGTATCCATGCATGCGGACAGTGGCTTTTCGGTTCGACACATATTCTTTTATCCAGTTGAGCATCCTGTTGGAGATATTATTTTGTATTAATTTTAGAATTAGCCCTTCTTCCCACACTTTATCAAAAGCCTTTTCCAGGTCCACCCATACTATGGTTGTGTGTTTCTTTTCTTGGAATCCGTCTTCTATCTCTTGTGTGATGAAAGCTATTTGGTCTTCTGTAGATCTGTACCTTCTGAAACCTCCTTGTTCCTGGGTTAGTAGACTATTAGTTTCTAGAAACCAGGTTAGCCTTTTGTTAATAATTTTTTCTATTAATTTGCATACACAGCTTGTTAGGCTTATAGGTCGGTAGCTGTCTGCTTTATTCGGGGGCTTCCCTTTTTTATGGATGGGTACCATGATAGGTTTTTTCCAGATGGTTGGAATTTTCTCCTTTTTCCAGCTGGTGTTGAATAGCTGTAATAGTTTCTTTTTGGTTTTTGGGCCTAAGTGGGTAAGCATGGCATTTGTGATTTTGTCTAGGCCTGGGGCCTGTCTTGGTTTCAGGGTTTTTAGGGCATCTTCAAGTTCTTTTTTCGTGAGCGATTTAGTCATGCACTCATGTCGGGGTGGTGGGTCAGATTGTTCATTTCTGAGGATCTCATCGTTGACTTCTTTGGACCGTTCTTTGCTGATATTTATTGATCCTGCGTTTTTAAAGTTGGTCATAAGTTCTTAAGCAGCTTATTGTCTGTTTCTAAAACAATTGGGGCTGCCCTGTTTTCCTCTTGGTTTAGGCACTTGGCTATGTCCCAGAGCTTATGTCCTTCTTTGTCGTAGTTTAGGCCTTCTGTTTTCTCATGCCAGCTTTTTCTAATTGCCTTTAGGTATTCTTTTTGGTATGTTGCATTTGCTGCCTTGAGATGAATGTTGTTTTCAATGGTAGGCATGTTTTCTACTATGTTTCTGGCTTCGGCTGCATTATCATGGAGCTCTTGGAGGTGTTCAGACCAGTTAGGAATGTAGTTTTGCCTTGCTCCTTTTGGAATAGATTCTTTTGCTGCTCTTAGTATCGCTTTGGACAGTGCAGAGTAGGATGAGTTGATTTTATTGGTTTTTGTTACGTAGCCTTATATTGAAGATACTTGTAGAAGGTGTAATAAATCAGACAACACAAATCACGAAGTTAACTCCAGTGAAGTAACATCAAACAATCATTTAATACTTGAACATGAACTGACATAAAGGTAGATCCAGGAGGAGTACAATAGCAAACTGTAAATATGCATCCATCTACATTGATGCCCAAAGCTAGACTAACTATAAAACAAAGCATGTGCTCCCAACTGTCGGTTAATATACGTCATTTGTACCAAATGACGTATACACTAAAGCTCCCAATATTTACACTCAAGATGGCGGAATGACGCCATAGATACTGCGGTGGGCGGAGCCTAGCGAATTGCGTCATCAAACTTAGACTATATTATTTCTCCACAGTTTTGCTATTGATTATGGCAGAATAGTTGTCTGTGAGATTTTGGAAAAGGTCCCAGTTAGCTTTCTTGTAGTTCCATCTGGGGTACAGTGAGTTATTATATGGGCAGTGTTTTCTTTTGAAGGTGATTATTATTGGTCTGTGGTCACTTGTTGCCAGTTGATCCATAACTTGTCTCTTGCTGCCTTTAGAGATGTTATTTGAGGCGAAGGCAATGTCTGGGGTAGTTGACGTTAGCCAAGTTCTGGAATAAAAGGATGGCTTGTCATCTGGTTTATTTAGTAAGGTCAGCCTATTTTCTCCTTGCCATTCTTCGATTTCTTCTCCTCTGGCATTTAGGTCTGGGTACCCCCAGCTTTGTGAGTGACTATTCATATCACCCACAACAATGCTTTCTTCACCATAAGGGAGTTGTATCCGGTCTAGTTCCAATTTCTTGTCGGGTGACAGTAGCAATTGAATAGGCTTATATTTCCTTCTGGGAGTAGAAGTTTAGGGCCCAAGAATTCTGTGTCACTAGAGGGAGGTATGTTGATATCTGTAGTGGGGATATCATTCTTAACTAGAGTAATCACTCCTCCTTTTGGTCGGTTGTCTCTATCTTGTCTATAACAGGTGTATCCTCTAATAGATAAGCGTATGTTGCTATTTAATTGGGATTCTTGAATGCAGGCAATATCTACTTTTTGTTAATAGAGGAATACTTTTAGGGCCTCCTTTTTTTTTATTCCTTCTGCGTTCCATTGGAGGATTGTCAGTATGTGTTTATCTTGTTTGGAGTCAGTAGAGTTTTCTTCCTTTCCTCTGCTCCTGACTTTACAGGCAGAGGAGGAAGAACCACCAGCTCGCTTGGGTGGGCTCCTTCGAGGTGGAGAGCCCGGCCCCCTACCTGCGCGGCGGGATTCCACAGGCAGGACGCCATATCTATTTTGCGGGTTTTTTTCCTCCATATTCGTCGAGGTTGCGTGGCTGTATGTTTTGCGCCATTAAGGCCTACTGCCTCCGTCTTCAGCCTGCTGTTTTTCTGGATTTGCTTCCATAGCCTTTGGTCAGCCAAGACCATCTGCAAGGCAGCAGTTGATTTAATTTTGGAGTTTTCTCTCCTAGATGTCTGCTATCCTTAGCTAACGGCCTCATCTGACCGGGTTTAGAGTTTGAGCGCTCTGTGTTCGCTTTTTGCTATCATTTCTTAGGGTTTTTGAGGCATTTTTTATAAAGGTATCCTTACCACGGGACACCTCACCTCACCCTCCATGACAGCAAACCAGTTGCTGCGCGACCGCTTATTTAGTATTCACGGCTGACCCTTATATCTAAGGGTCTTTCCCCTATCCGCCAGCTGGGGACGCGCTTGGTAGGAGATGGTAGCTCCCCCAAGTTAAGGGGGATATTTTATGAACAATTAGGAAAGGGACATTTTACTTTTTTAGATACCTGGTGCTGGTTTCTTGAGTATTCTATAAATTCTAATTTACAAATTTTGTTGTAAATAAAACATTGAAGGCCGATAGAACTAAATGATTCAATATGTCCATACAGACACAAGTAGTAACATGAAAATATGAAAACAACATTTTAATATAACAAAAAACATTTTTATATTTTTTGATTTCTCCCATATAACAAATTCTAATAAGAATGGTGAAATTAGTGTTGTGATATTATTCTGTGAATGTCTCTATTTTAGTATTAATCTAAAATCATCATGATCAAATTCTTGCATCAGTTTCTCTTCTTTGTTAATAGATAGGTGACAGAACTAAATCTATTAGGAACTTTTGTACTATAGCCCATAAGCCAGGGTAGAGTATATCAATTGTTTTTGTATACAGAACTGTTGATAACCGAATTTAAATTTAATTTTTAGTTTCTAATTTGTTGATAATTCAATCAATCCCTATTGCAAATTATAGATGCTTCTGCAGCTGAAAAAGAATTCAAGGTTGATTATTGATTTTTAAAATATCTTTGATTAAAGTCTGCATGAAGTGCTCGCAGGTTCTTCTTGATTTTCTTCATTGAGTAAATTTGGAAACTGGTTGAATTATCTTCAAGTGTTTAAGAAGTTATGACAAAAAGTTTAAAAAAAAAAACCTGGAATATTCATTCTCCTTAGGTATCAGTGGCTAATTGTTTAACAAATAGTAACTCTTTCTTATTTTTTATAAATCTTACATATGGCAAAAATAAGGCCTCATTTCCTGGCAAAGTTGACTTGTCAAGTTATACAGAGAATTTACAGAGAATTTACAGTTTTTTTTAGTTTTTTTTAGATTAATCACACAATGACTTCAATATCTTGAGCCATTTCATAAATTCTGCATTGAAACTATTGCACAGAACACATTTAATAATATAAAAAAGCCCGCTTTGTTAGAACAGTATTTAGAACTGCACTATTAGCCAGTATAAGTAGTTCTTCACCAATTGAGGGATGAGAGTGGTAAGTTCATTTGAAATATCTAAAGTGTTTTCGGAACAGGCATTCTCTGAAGTTGCCTTCAACAAATCTTCAGAGTTCATACTTGTTTGTTTGTATGACATACTGCATAAATATAAATAAGCATTCAATTGCATTCAAGTCCATATCAACCTCTTCAAATTCTGATATTGAAATATCTAAGATAACATTATAGTTCAGGAGTGGGCAAACTGCGGGCCGCAAGCGACCTGTCAGAGTATATTGTGCGGCCCATTTGCATGTACATGTGATCCTGTGTCTATGTTAATTTTCGTTATATTTTGAAAATTGATTCCAACTATTTGATTCAATTCCAGGGATATTAAATTGGTTTTATGGTTCCAGAATATTAAAGCTGCTTGACCTACATGCAGATAATGAATTGAAGGAGAATTTCAAGTCAGTTATTTTGTTCGAGTTATAAGGATGGTTTCCAGCAGCGGCATTTCTACATCTAAAACACTTTTCTGCCAAGTTTTTGTCACTGTTTGGGTCCACATACATATAAACAAGTCTAAGAACAAATCGATGTTGACTGACTGCAATTTAAATGCAGTCATGCGAATCACAACCAGTAAACTGGTTCCACAGTTCAAGAAAATTATCCAAAATTTAATTGTAAACAGTTACATACTTCTCATAAATTATAATTGTACTCTGGGGTCAGGTTGTAAATTAAGTTCCTTTGTCTTTGAAATTATTATGACAGGTAAAAATAATTATGAATAGTTAAGTCTTATTACCAAATTAGCAACTGATATAGTTCGTATTTTGAAATGTAATATGCATGTGCAATAGAGTGTGAAATTTAATAACAAATACATGGTTATTATCATTAACACATATTTTCATATGTTGTAAATTGTAATTGAAGTAGACAAAATATATGCAGCCCGCCGATAACAATCAAGTTTTCAATGTGGCCCTCTGTAGAAAAAGTTTGCCCTCCCCTGTTATAGTTAATTAAACAAAAAACACTTGTTTATTTTTTAAAAAAGCAACAAAAACTTTTTTAATAAAAATTAATTTTGTATTATGAAAAAATAGAGCTTAAATATTTTTTCCTTAAGCTTTCACAGCCCTCTTATTTTAGCCTATTTGAAAATGAAAAAAAATCTTCCGCCACCCCCAATAATGGTTTCACAGCCCTATGGCTGTATAAAAAAATGCTTCAGCTATCATCATGGAGAATTTTTAACAGATAAGTTAGGAAAACTAAACATGTAGTTAATGGAAAAAAAATTCATTAATTAGGTTACATATTACTTTATATATTTACAGCAACCGAAAATTAATATTTTATTTCAATATCATTAAAAATATATTCTAATAAAATTGTATGAAAAAAAGGTTTGATTTCCTAGAATCACTTGTGAGGAAAAAAATTCACGTTTATAGAAATTTAATGAAAGCTAAATGGCACATAAGACATGAAAATCTTTACTGAACTATAGTATTGTGTAGTACAACTACTAGCATTCTTACAATGTGTAATTATGGAGACAATCAATTGTAGGTAATAATTTTTTAGTTTCTCACATAACATTGGTTCACAACACACCAATTGGTTGATATCCATATTCTGAAAACCTTTGCTTTATTGCATTTGTTTTAACAATGACCAAAATAAAGTAACCAACTTTTTATTTTAACAATATATAACCAGTATAAATTGAAAACTTTTTTTTAAATGAAAAGTAAAACATATAAATTGCTCATTTCTTTTTACATTTAAAAGCAGGACAAAGTCTGAGGAAAAAATCATCATAATGAGAAGATAATGAAAAGAAAATTTTTATTCATTTAACAATAATAAAGAAAAATATATATAAAAAAAAACAATTTAATTTGTAGCATTGTATATTGTAAGAATGCTGTTATGTTTATTGATTTTATTCAAAGATATAGTTGTTTTTTTAAATATATAAATATGTCACATTACACTCAATGGATGGGTTCAACATTGGTCAGATAGGGAGATTTACAGATTATTCTACAATTATTGATAAAGAGGAAAAAAAGGCACAAGAAGCAACAAAACCCTCTTTTAGGAATTTGTAGAATATCACATCACCAGAGTGAAGCAACGATCTACATTTTATCCAATAAAGGCTTATAACTAATTCTATTGTAAATTGACAAACACAACACTTTAAATGAATTAACTTTCTAAAGAAAACACTAATTGTATTTTTAATATGGAATAACCTTATTAGATGTTGCTTAATTTATTTTATGGGGAAAATGGGGGAATTTTTTGCCTTCTTATTTGGCTCGATGAAGGTTTTTCATTCCTTTAATGCAACTTTATGTGAAATAGCTAAAATTGCTTGACTTATTTAAAGCGCTTGAAATTTGGAAAAAATACATTTTAACTAAGGAGATTTTACCCTTTAATAAGAAAGTTTATACATGTATTGGAAATTTTACAGAAATATGCACAGACATACAATCATACATAAGTTAAAATTTATACAGAGCAAAGATTCCCAAAATATTAATAACTAGGGTTAAGAGGGTTCAAATTGGAGTCTGTAGTTTAGAGAATAATAACAAAATTGTGGCTAAATGTATAAAAATTAATTTCTTCATGGTCCCATCACTAAACATGAGTTTTTTAATTTCCTTATAACACTTAAAATTTCAACAATCCATGGATATAGTGAGTGCGTTTAAGCACTGTTACTACAATTCAGTACGCAATGTTATTTTTTCTGTTGCATTGCTTAAAAGCTCATCTGTTTTGTCCTGACTTGACCTGTCTTCTCTTTCTGACATATGATGAGGCTTTTGAAAATCTGCATCTGTAAATGCTCCCAGACCTCTGTGTGTAACAAATGGGTTTGGATCAGGTGTTTTAATGGGCCCTGCCATACGTGAAGATGAAGTCATAGCCTTCAGTCTCATTTTTTCTGACATTATCTGTCTCTCAGTTTCAGCCTTTTTTAGCTTTTCAGCTGCCTCCTGCATTACATAGCAAAAATAAACCCATTAGATTGTTTTGAATGTAAATAATTGGCAAATCTATGACAAAACTTTAAAAAAAGAGCAGCTTATTAATTTCTAGTCTTACCATTTAACTAGTACATGTATAATTTTTTATTTTGTAGATAAAATTGTAATAAATATTTTTACAAAATTTGAAATAAATAAATTTTAAGACTAAAAATATTGTGTAATTTAAATTGTATATTGGGAAACACAATGCTAATTCGATTTCAACCTTAAAAAAATTAATATATTAATTGATTTAAAAAACATGCTTGTCATGCTAAAATTTAAATAAAGGAAAGGTACAAAAAAATGACAATAATTAAATGATCAATGCATTAAAAGTGACTGGGTGATTTCAAAAATTAAATCTGCAGGAAGGCATTGGTAGACAATGACAAATAAATATGTGTGTGATATTTCTGTAACAAAAACAATACCAATAATGAAATAGTTTGATTGTAGAATATGTTTTTTAAAAATATACTTGAATTTAAACAAAAAATATTGCATGTAGAATAACAAAAATAATAAAGAGTTATTTATAAAATGTGAAATTATATTTTTAAAAGCTCTCAAAAACTCAAAGTTCATAAATCTTAAAATGATATTTATTGATATTATATATCAAATATATTATGTTTGCAAAGTTGCTTTAGAAATAGAACATTTTTAGAAAATTTATAGTAATCTTATAGTTAACTTTTAAATGAATACAACTGGTTTAAGCTAAGGGAAAAATAGAAATAGAAAAGGGATTTATCCTAGAAACATATCATGTCTTAGTAAAGTTTTTTCATTTTTTACAAGCACAAAAAAAAAAAAAGGAAAAAAAAAATATTAAAGTCAGTTGAGTTCATTCAGAAAGGCATTCACTTTTTTCTAGCACAGCCTCAGTTACTTTTTTTTTTGTAAAATTAGTTTGTGTAATTTTTTAACACATTACAAAAATTACTTCATTAAGTATTAATTGAATTTTCTTACACTTAGATCTTCTTCAATTTTCAAACAATAAAACTTCAATATAAAGAATATAATGAATTCTGATTTCAGAAAGTAAGATTGTGCTAGGAAAAAACTACATGAAAAACAAAAAGCTTATAATTAATTTCTGTTTGGTAGAGAACCTTTCCAACTCTAGCAATCTCAACTTCTCATTGGCCTCCTAGAAAAAGTGAGAATAAAACAACAAAATGTAAATTCAACTTCTCTTAGGCAGAGAACTATAATTTCTCTGAAATTTTAAAGAATTAATGCATAATTCTTTCTTGAGTCAATTTTTTTTTAATGACATGATATATTTACAAATTTACACAAAACTTATTTAATGAGGAAACTTACAATTTATACTAATTTATAGTATACATTTTCAAAATGTTATTTTTTTAAAACTAGGAGTTGCATAATTTAATATGAATTCAGTTCAGATATGCATAAGTATACTTATGTGGAATACCACAACATTTGCTATCATGAATTTTTAATATTTCCGAATCAATGATGATATTGTAAAAGAATACAAAATAATGAAGAGATGAATTCCAAGTGTTTCCATTGCATTGAAATACTTTTGGCACAACAAATGTTATATATTCAACATATTCAGTATATGTTGATGTACTTAATGCTACTACATGTATTTGATATGGGTATTCCAAGAAAATTACATTTTTAATGATTTCTATCACCATCATTTATCAAAGCAATGAAGTAGGTAACATAATTAAATAAAGATATTTTAAATTTAGTGCAGAAATGTTAAGTTTTAAAATTGTGCTTTTTCAAAATAATTTTAAAATTGTGCAATGGTATAATCCCTTGGTTACAAGCCTGTGGTAAATATATAATTGGATGCATTTACACATCATGCGAGAGGCTTTCAAAAGTAAATGTATGGTCATGATATATACATTGAATGTTGCTGGACTTTAAAAATGTTTTGATTTTCTTTTTTTTTTTTTTTTTTCTTTTTACTAGGTTTAAATAGTATCAAGTGACTAATTATTCTATGTATATATGTCTGGTTTAAATTAATACAAATTTAAATTTATTAGCATGCATATTTTCATTCCTATATATTTACCTTTATATTTTGAGAATAAATCAAAAGATAGAGGGTAAAATAAGGCTTTAGTTATTTAATTTTTTAAGCCAATTAAAATCATTGTAAATGAAAGTTTCTCTTTAATTTATTATGGGAACAAAAAAATTCATCACAAAACTTCCAAACAACGCAAGAGCATGGGAATTAGACAGTGAGATGAAAGTCATGGTCAACAGAGCAGTGACTTCAAAATAGAAATAGCTGTGTGTGAACAAAGACTATGGGTGGTCATAATCGTTTGATACTTGGGCCCCACTTTCATCAAGAGTGAAACATGCACATCTGAGAACTGCACTAAATTGTAACAGCTATGGTAGCTATGAACAGACTTAAAAAGATCTGGGAAAGCAGGACCAGTTTCAGTAACAACCACATATGCAGTTTAAGCCCTTGGTGATCCCAATCATGCTCTATGGCTGTGAGTTCTAGAACTAGAAAACTGCATGCTGATACAGAAAGATGTACTGGATGCTTGATGCTGAAGAAAAGTCTTGACAAATCCTTTGTAAGGAATCTGAGCAGCTTGGTGACCCCAGAATACTGCTGGCTTTATCGGAAAAGCAAAATCTGATATGGTTCAGCCATGTGTCATGTCAAGATACCCTTTGTAAAACTATCATGCCAAGAACCCTGTAGGAGGTTTTCTGGAGAGGACATCCTAGAAGAAGCTTAATTAACAGGCCCATATGGAACAGTAGAAAATGGTTAGGTTAAATCATATCATTTCCAAAAGGGACAAAAAGTAGAAAGTAGAGACCTTCAACTGTAGTGTCCCTGAAGTCCTTCCAAAGACAAAACTTGTTCAGCGACGCATGAAAGAAAACTTAACAAAATAAGCATTGATTTGGGCCATTTAAAATTAGTGTGCACTGTTAAAACAGGATTATTATTTTTTTTTTTAATACAATTCCCTTTTTTTGTTTTGTATTTTTTTTTGTTTTTACATTAGTGTGAAACAGGCACATAGTTTCATAATCATAGTTTTTAGATTTTCTTAATATTGCTTATATTTACATAGAACTTGGCACTTTAAATTATGAGTGAATGAAATTTTTATGTAGCTGCTTTTTTTTTTACTGTAAGTTACCCACCACTTAAAAAATAACTAGTCTATAAATTTAGCTGTCTGGGTCCCTATAAAATCATAGTCAGAAACACTGGCCTATATCCTAATGCATCAAAGAATGTTATACACATTTTCAAAAATTGTTTTTTTGTGCTAAACCAAAACAATAATTTTTTTAACCAAAACATTTTTTATAAATTTTTATTGTAAAGACTTTGTAGAGGCCTATATAATGTGAATATATGTAATAAAAAAGTTATATTGAATAGAGTTACAAATGAAAAAGCTGAAATAAGCTGGAATATAATTCATAAAGAAAATTTTGACTAAAAAAAATACCCTGAGTTGTTGGTCAGCTAACTCTCTTTCATGTGTTAAAGCTTCAAGTTGTTCTCTGGCTTTTCTTAAGGCTTCCTCTTTTAATCTGTGTGCTGCCTCAAGCTCTTGTCTTGTTAACTGCTCTTCTTGGAGTTTTTTATTTTGTTCAGCTTGCAGACGTTCTAGTTCTTCACGTTTAGCATACTCTTCTTCAAGAATCCTTAAAAAATATTTACTGTCCTGATTATTATTAAAGCTTAAAATATATCATGTTAAAAATAATACCTTTTTCTTCAATTTACACAAAGAATTTTTTTTGATCCCAGGTAAGTTGCTTTGAGATTATTAGGGATAACAAAGTAAAGCCAAGCAATGTCATAGCACAACTTGTATATACATTAATTAAAATTATTTTGTTGACAAATGATAATGTTCATAAACAGTGTTTGAACAAATTTATTAACTCAGGCTAAACCAGCAGTTCTCAACCTTTTTTCGTGACTGTACCCTAAAGGGTGCAAAAATATATCCGTGCGTACCCCTTAAAGTTCAACAAACTGGCGATCTTCTTCAAACTCTTGGTTGTTATTTTAAACTAAAATTATTGTCGTTGCGTACCCCTGCATGACCTTTCTTAGACTAATAAATTCATCATGGCAATATTTCCAATTTCTTTATTTGTAAAATAAAATTTTTACATAAAGTATCATTAAATATATAATTAAAATGTTTTAAAAGAAATTATTTGACAAGGATTTTCACAAAATTAAGAAAAAAATTAGGGTATGACTCACTTTGAAAAAGACAGGTTTATTGTACTCGGGTATACATTAACCCCAAAACATTTTGAAACTAATATTACTGCTGAAAAAGGAGTACTTTCTTATTCACTAGTCTAAAACATTGAGCATATTATGATAATTAACTTACCTGGCTTGTAAATTTCTAACTATTTCCTCATCTCTCTTTAAGGCTCTTTCTACTTCTACAATTTCTTCTAAAGCTGCTTTAGCTTCTTCTAATTCTTTTAACCTCCTTCTCTCTTCTGCTAGTTCAGCTTCTTCTTCTAATAGCCTTGCCTCTACAAGAGCTCGTTGTTCTCTCTCAGCTTCAAGTTCCTCTTGACTGCGTTTCATTAAGGCTTCTCTTTCTGCTTGTAAACGAGCTTCGGTATCTGCACATCTGAAAAAATGTTAAGTGTTGGCAATAATTAAATGTGTTATCTCTGTGGGTTTTCAAACTTTTGCTAATCATGACCCACTAAGAAACCTGTTCGATTTTTGCAACCCACCTTAAGGAAAGAAAAAAAATTAAAGAATTATTTTTTTTTAATTTATTGTTTATATTTTTTTATTGCTAACAAAAAGAATGTTATGTTAATTAACCCTACTCTGTTATCTATTCATTTGGAGTTTGGAGAAGATGAACAATGATGCTATTTTCTTTGTTTATTTACAACATTTTCAATGCATGTTTTAATATTTGTCATTTTAAAGCAGAGAGCTACTAGTAGTTCATTGGTGATATTTGTTTTTTTTTATAATGAGTGACAGAAAAGAAATTTTGTGTGCATCTGTAAAAAAACAGGAGGCTAAACTTAAAGAAGCATTGTAAATCTGGATTCATATTTTAAACTTACAATCAATTTTTTTTAACATATTCATTGAAGCACATGCTCTATAGTGCAGAAAATCTTTCAAATTCAGTCATAAATACATTTATAGAATCAATACATGCAACTACAATTGTAAAGCTAAAGAGCTATTAGCTGACTCTTGAATGTGACTACAAAAAATTGCCAATATACAGAGCTCATCTTAGGTTTTTTAGGGCCTTTAACTGTGACTTTCAGAAAAATTTTAAGACTGTGCTAAAGTAGCTTTTGCAACAAATTTGATTTGAATTTGTACAGAATGGAAGTAGGCCCCTGGGAAGTCTCCTAGTTGGTATATTCATAAGAATAACTGAAAATACATGGAACTGTCTGAGGATGCAAAATACAACACTTTTAAATGAATCACATTTTTTATGGGAAAATATTATAGTATCTTCGATCTTCCTGTATGGATATGAAACTTGAACGCTTACTGCAGACCTCCAAAGAAGAATAAGTGCGCTGGAGATAAGATGTTTCCACAAGCTATTAAACATCTCATACACAGAACACATAACGAATGAAGAGGGTGTGCACTAAAATAACGGCTGCCATCGGCCCTGATGAAGACCTTCTCACTTCAGTCAAGAGGAGGAAACTGCGATGGTGTGGACATGCTGCGAGAGGTGGAGGTCTTGCAAAGACAATCATGCAAGGAACAACAAATGGAAAAAGGAAAAGAGGAAGACAAAAGAAGAGATGGGAAGACAACATCAATGAATGGACCAGCCTGTCGTTCGCAGACTCCCACAAGACCGGAGAAAATGGCGGGAAATAGTTTTCGGTCAACAACGGTGCCCCAACGACCCATACACGGGTTAAGGGATAGAAGAAGAAGATTATAGTAAAGTACAGTAATTCTTGTGGGGCAGATTGCAGAGTGGTGTAGATACTCAACTGTCAACCTGAGAGTCCTGGGATCGATCCTCGTTGAGATCCATGGAAACTTTTCCAGGTAAAATTTGGTGTAAAGTCCCACAAGCCCACCCAGCTTTAAATGGGTACTTGACTTTTAAGTTGGTTAAGTAAAGGCGGCTGGCCTTTGTGCTAACCACACAATCCCTAAATATGCAAAGGTTATAGAGACAGATAAATTCTACACTTCATCTGCTCTGATGGTCTGTTAGGGCTAAGGGATCTTTACTTTTTTCCAGTATTTCTTATGATGAAATTATTAGATAAAATAAGCTGAAATTATTCAATAAAATTTATAATATTAAAAAAATTCTAACAATAGCACAGTGATTCCCAAATTGTGGGTTGCCATCTAATTCAATATGGGTCACCAAACAATTTAATAAAACAATCAGACTATTTTTGCTCCAAAATGACAAAATTAAAAGTCATTGAAGCAAAAAAACATGCACATTTTTCACATGAATATTACTAAAATTACAAAATTACATATTTAAGTTAGTGTTAAGAATTTTAAATTACATGATCCAGTATATACCCGAAATACTATTAGTGCTAGTGTTTAGTTTCTTATTTTATCCTTTTTTCTTTCTGTATCTCAGTAGTCTTGGTGGGCTGGGGTTCATGAAAGCTTAGGAACTCCTACACAAGGAAACTCTGACAAAGTTATTGGCATAAAAAGAAATTGTTCACCAGTTATATTACGAAGCATGCATAGCTTGGTCTTATACAGCCCCATAGCGTGAAAATTCTATAGCAGGGGCCAGGAAACAGCAGGGGGGGGCCAGGTAATACATTTTACCAAGTAGAGCAAATAAGCAGAGGGGGCCAGACAAAATGCGGGGGGGGGGGGGGCTCCAGCACCCTGCCCCCCGCACGCTACGGGCCTGGTCTTATATCACATACTAACTAGACTTCTGACAGAGTAACTGACAAAGGCCAAAAAAGCATTCATGCAAAACCTTGCATTCTTATTACAACTTTAGTTTTTAAGTTGAGCGGAGACACACCAGAAAATCTGAAGACCCTGTTTATTTCTCTAACAAATTGTCCTGCCCATTTGGCCCCTGAAGAGTGGTCAGGTAGTTTCTCACTGGTGGTGGCCCTACTATGACTGTGGAAATGTGACATCAGCACCTCGGTGCTGGCAGATGAATTATTTGACATTGGTACTTCAGTGCTGGCAGATGAATTATGTGACATTGGTACTTCAGTGCTGGCAGATGAATTATGTGACATTGGTACTTCAGTGCTGGCAGATGAATTATGTGACATTGGTACTTCAGCGCTGGCAGATGAATTATGTGACATTGGTACTTCAGTGCTGGCAGATGAATTATGTGACATTGGTACTTCAGTGCTGGCAGATGAATTATGTGACATTGGTACTTCAGTGCTGGCAGATGAATTATGTGACATTGGTACTTCAGCGCTGGCAGATGAATTATGTGACATTGGTACTTCAGTGCTGGCAGATGAATTATGTGACATTGGTACTTCAGTGCTGGCAGATAAATTATGTGCAAGAAAGAGGGAGATTTTAATATTTTTTTCTCATTAGTTGTCCATGTTATTACATCTGTTATTTATGATCTTTTTAAATACTGACATCGTGTCCTTCAAAGTGTATATAAAAATTAATGATCAATAGTGTCAACAATATAAACAAAATGTTAAAAATATATTCATTGTTTTTTTAAATAACTCCAAAAAAATCCACCTTTGCCTCTCAGCTGCAATTTCTCTCTCTTTATCTGAAAGTAGTTTATCTGTTTCTCTTCTTCTGTTATCCTCTTCTTCTGCTCTTTTCTGTCGTTCCAAAGCAAGTAATCTTTCCCTTTCTTTAATTTCCTCTTCAGCAAGCTGTCTTTGCTGTAAAAGTATAACATAAAACTTTGACACCTTTAATAAAGTAAATATGATTTACAACTGGTTTTCTTTTAGAGAAAAATCTAACATCTTTTTTTTTTAAAATAAAAAGAATACATAAATAAAAGCCTAAAATAAATATTTAAATTTTCATAGTTTTTTTTAGGTACACATTACAATTAAAACATATATTTAATCCAGATACAGTGAGACCTCCTTTAGCATGGAAGATGTGTTCCTGAAGACAGGAGCGCTAAATGAAACCACATTATATGAGTTCATTTTAACACATAGTAGACAGGGAAACAGGAATATGTGACCAAAAAATAAACATATTTTACCTTAATTTTAAACTGTATTTTGCATTTTAAATAATGTTTTATATAACACAAACATTTACACAAATATATATAAAGTTTGTGATGAAGGTCAAGGTTCTTCTGTTGATTGTTTGTTGCAGAAATTGTTTAGTATCACTTGTCATTAGGGAGCGACCGATAATCGGATCGGTGTAGGTATCGGACCGATATTGGCACTATCATTTAATATCGGATCAACCGATTTTTGTAGGGAGCGACCGATAGTCGAACCGATATTGGTACTATGGGTTAACTATTGGAGGGCCGTTTTTTGGCTGCCTGTTGCGTGCTTGTTTAAGTGCCACTTCTGCTGGGTATTTAGTATGTTGCCAGCCTATGATTCTTTCACACTGTAGCCACTCGTTCTTTTATAGATATGTCTAAATACCGACACTTTCAAACTCCGTACAGTCGTATTGATAACAGAGGCACTTGGATTCCGTGTATAGGGTAATATTTATTATAACACAATATTTATTATAACACAAGGTACATCACATACAATATAGTCCAGCCTCAATTCCACTAAGTACAATAACATTAATATCTACTGGTAATCTACTTGTGACCACTCTCGGCTCTATCTAGAAATCTACTGTCCTAATCTATCCCACGTCCCGTTTCTTCAAACTTTTTTTCATCAGGCTTAGTGCCCCACCCACTTGTTGGATTGGCTAATTAAAAAAACTCATTAAAAGGTTAGCGCCCTTTGCCACCTTCGGTTGTGTTCGGTGATATATCTTTTTGTCAAGAATGTCAGTCGACTCTCTCCCTACTCTCGGAACAAAGGCAAAGGTATCATATGTCAAGTCCCTAACCCAGGTCGCTAGAAAACGTAATGACTCTACCCCCAAAGATTTAACCCTGAACTCTTGATTTAAACTCTGAAAGATTTACTTTATATACTATCCTACATTCTAACCAATATGTGAGAACCATGTTCTCCACATCTCTCCCCATGACACCAAGCATGATGCAATCATGCAAATAAACAAAAATATCAGCAACAGTTTGTGACAAAAAAAAATTAATAACAACATCACTATCCATACATTTCGCTAAATATGGCGGAATTGAGACAAAAAAAAACACATGAATGTGATCCGCATAAATCAAAGTGCAAATAATAATGACATTGTTAGTCAATAGATATGTGATAATGCCAGATAGCTCAAATTAACAACACAAATAACAAATAAAAAAAAACAGTGAATATAAACAGGGACACTTACAAAATAATAAAAAAAACTAGATTACATTGTGCGTATTAATGACAACCAACAACAAAATTCAATAATAATGATACAAGCACATATACATTATTGTTCATGTATAATAATTAATCAACCTACATCAGATATAGTACAAGGTCAATGAACATCAATAATTTAAAACGAAATGTGAGACTCAGAATGCAATGAGGAGGAAAAAAAAATACATGAAAATATATAGTATGGATAAAATTAACGTATTCACAACAACTGCTGTTAAATAACTGTCTTAAAGATTAATTGGATACAATTAACAAAGTATAAGATTAGGGGTATATTGTAGTAACCATTGACAAGACATGTAAGTAATATTTAAACTTGTAATTGTTATCCCCCATTGCTGAGTCGAAATGCCAGTCTCAAACACAGCGAGACAGAGTGTCTGCCAATACATTTTGTCTGCCCGGAATGGTCTGAATGTCAAAGCTAAAATCCTGTAACAAAAGTGACCATCTGGCAACTCTATGGTTTCCTAATTTTTTTGAATTTATAAAAGCCAGAGGCGCATGGTCTGTCAGAAGAGTGAAGGGGGCACCGAGGAGATACCTGGCAAGCTTAGTGATGCACCATACTATAGCCAACCCCTCCCTCTCTATTGTAGCATATCTGGTTTCAGGTGGGGACAGTTTACGACTGACGTACAATACAGGGTGTAACGTCCCACTGTGGTCCTGTTGTAATGAGCCACCAATAGAAACGGCCGAGGCATCAGTGGAAAGGAAGAATCGTTTACTGATATCGGGTAATTTGAGGATAGGTTGTTGGGTGAACGCGACCTTAATTGACTCCAGTGCCGCTTGACACTTCTCGGTCCACACAACTTTGTTTGATTCACCTTTCTTGGTTAAACTGGCTAATGGCTCAGTCACGTGTGCGAAGTTGGGAATAAACTTTCGGTAAAAATTACATAGACCTAATAAACTGCGCACTTGTTTTTTTGATGATGGTATCGCGATGTTTAGTATTTTGGATATAGTATCGTCTACAGGCTGTATTGAGTTATTACCTACTTTGTGTCCTAAAAGGTCACCTCTGTCAGCCCTATCTCTAATTTAGTAGGTCTGACAGTCAGATTATGTTGTTTTAATATGTCAAAAATCTCACGGAGGCCCTGCATGTGTTTGTCCCAGTCCTCATGAAATATGCATATGTCGTCTAGGTAGTAGATGGTATCCTGTCTATGGGAAAACAACCTAGCCATCATTCTGTTGAAAGTAGCTGGCGCATTGACCAAACCAAAGCTCATGAAGTTCCATTGGAACAGACCATATGGAGTTATGAATGCTGTCAGTGGCTTAGCTTCTGGGGTCAAAGGTATTTGCCAGTACCCTCTAGCCAGATCTAACTTAGAAAAATACTTCGCCCTAGCTAAACGCGTCATAAGTTCTTCTGGATTAGGCATTGGATAGGAGTCCAGCACGGTAACTTTATTCAGCTGTCGATAGTCCACACATAGTCTAATGTCACCGGTTTTCTTTTTAACTAGGACGATAGGGGAAGCATATGGCGATTCTGATGGCTCTATAATTCCCTGTTTCTGTAAGTCTAGCAACTCTTTCTGAACCTGTTCCCTGTGGTGTAAGGGTAAAGAATAAGGTCTTAGTCTAACAACTTTGTCTTCAGACAGTTTTATATCATGTTTAAGGACGTCTGTTTTACCAGGCATGTCAGAGAAAACGTCTTTATAGTCGTTCAGAAGTGTTTTAATGGCTATAGCTTTGTCAGATTGTAAGTTATAAAGTTTTACATCCTCCCAGGTTTCCTGATTACTAACTTCCGGAGTGTTAAATGTTAACGTGTCAGAATCAGGAGCATCTTCCTTTTTTAATTGTGCTCTCGTCACGACTGCGTTACAGTTTCCCAGGGCGGTATTCTGTTTCACCCAATTATCTATTTCTATGGGCCCACATTCCACAACCCCTGGGATGTTCCCCAGTATAACATCATACGGTGGGTTATCAATGACGAACGCTGGTACAAACCCTGAGAAAAAGGGTGTCCTGATTTTGACCATAGCTAGGGGTAATCCGTGTACCCCCCCAATAAATGACATGCATCTCCCTGTTGTTCCGGTAAACTGGTTATCTTCGACCAGTGTTCTTCTAACACACACAGTTGTAGCCCCCGTATCACGTAATACGTTTACTGGTGTGTCACCAACAAACCCAGGATAAAAGGGGAGGCGGTGGCCTGTTGCTAGTATGGCCAAGACCGGTTGAGCTGTGTCAGTCTGTCTGTGTCTGGAGTTATTTCTCTGGTACGTATTGCTACCGCGGTTGTTACCCTTTGGGTTTGAACAGTAACGTGACGTGTGACCCCTCCCGTTGCACGTGTAACATGTGAGACTGTTGACTCTGCCACTTCTACAGTCTTTATATGAATGTCCGCTTAACCCGCACGTGTAACACAATCTGTCTCGGTCGCGGCGCTCAATAGAGTTATTACTGTGACGTATAGGACTAGCGTTATTACTACGTTGGGGTCGTTGTGTCACATCTCTGGCAAAACAAAACATGTCTTGTCGTTGGTCCGTGTCAGTTTTAGATATGTCTTTATCTGGATGTGCAGATTTGTACTTTCTTAATAAATCTGTCACCTCATCTAGAGTTTTCGGTGCCTTCTCTTTCAAAAATGCAATTACGTCCTTATGACACGCATCTATGGCCCTATCAACTAAGATGAGTTCTCTAAGATTATTGTACCCTTGTTCTATTCCTGATAATGCTACCCACCTATCAAAATATAGACTAAGGTTAGTGGTAAATAACTGAGGGTCTTGTTCGCCGGACGGACGAATGCTGTGAAATTTATCCCTATATCCCTCAGAGGTGTTCCCATACATCCTCATCAATGTCTCCTTTACTACTTTATAGTCACTAATTTCCTCCCGGCTTAACTTTAAACATATATCTAGAGCCTTTCCGCTAATGAAACCCAGAATTGAAGATGCCCATTCACTCTCTGGTATCTTTGCACTGCTAGCTAACAGTTCAAAGCGAGAGAGATAGGTATCCATGCTATCTACCCCTTCACTAAAATATGGTATCTTTACTTTGGTGATTCCCCTATCAATCGACACGTTACTCGCCGGTTCACTAATCCTGGTCCTCTCTAATTCAAGCCTGATTTTATCGTTTTCTGCCTCTAACTTCCTAAGTTCTCTGTCGGCTATCCGGTTTTGCCTTTCTTCATTCTCTCTTTCTTTCATACGTTCTCTGTCGGCTATTCGGTTTTGCCTTTCTTCATTCTCTCTTTCTTTCTCTCTTTCCACTTCCCTGTTCTCTCTATCAGTAACCCAACCTTGTAATTCCTTGCCAGTATACCCCAGGGCCTTACCAGCTTCTACCAGAGCTGCCAGAGTTGCCATGATAGTAATAAATAGTTAAAGGAGAATACAAATGTAATGCAACCAACAAACAAAAAAATGCCTATAAAATTACTCAAGAAACCGCTAATTATAAACAAAAATAACTAACAACAAAAAAAAATAAGAAGAAAAAAAAAATTAAAACACAAAATCAAATGATTAACAACAAAACGAAATGATGGAACAGATAAATAAAAAAAATACAATAATAAAAAAAAATAATTTAATATATATATATATGTTTTAGTTGTTCCAAGTGGACCCTATTTTAACCTCTACTGTATTCGAAGAAATACAGAATTCCACTAGGAACAACAAACAAATTATTCACCTGAAGTTATCTACGAAATGAAATCTACCTATATAATTACATTGAGTTAACTTGTCTGTAGTCGTCAATTGCAACGTCGATATGAAATTGAAATCACTGTGTAATCCAATATTTGAATGCACCACACTAATTCACTCTAAAAACACAACCGGGTGAGTAATTTAAACCGTATAAGCAAAGTTAGCTCACCCGCACAATTAGTTTGGTAAGAAACATCTACATCAGCCACGTCAGATACGTCGGTTAGGTTAGGACCATCAGCCACGTCAGATACGTCGGTTAGGTTAGGACCATCAGCCACGTCAGATACGTCGGTTAGGTTAGGACCATCAGCCGCGTCAGATACGTCGGCTAAGCCAGTTACATCAGCCACGTCAGCAAAACCACAACCGCTATGCTACTTGAAATTTACGGTACGCATGAGCAGTTTTTAGCTTCAAACAAACTGTTTATCTTCAATAAATCTTTTCAACAACTTCGATCCAACTAACAGCATCAACCACAATGACTAATCACAAACAGCGGTCACAAGTTTTCGTCGGAGGTGCCAATTATGTTGCGTGCTTGTTTAAGTGCCACTTCTGCTGGGTATTTAGTATGTTGCCAGCCTATGATTCTTTCACACTGTAGCCACTCGTTCTTTTATAGATATGTCTAAATACCGACACTTTCAAACTCCGTACAGTCGTATTGATAACAGAGGCACTTGGATTCCGTGTATAGGGTAATATTTATTATAACACAATATTTATTATAACACAAGGTACATCACATACAATATAGTCCAGCCTCAATTCCACTAAGTACAATAACATTAATATCTACTGGTAATCTACTTGTGACCACTCTCGGCTCTATCTAGAAATCTACTGTCCTAATCTATCCCACGTCCCGTTTCTTCAAACTTTTTTTCATCAGGCTTAGTGCCCCACCCACTTGTTGGATTGGCTAATTAAAAAAACTCATTAAAAGGTTAGCGCCCTTTGCCACCTTCGGTTGTGTTCGGTGATATATCTTTTTGTCAAGAATGTCAGTCGACTCTCTCCCTACTCTCGGAACAAAGGCAAAGGTATCATATGTCAAGTCCCTAACCCAGGTCGCTAGAAAACGTAATGACTCTACCCCCAAAGATTTAACCCTAAACTCTTGATTTAAACTCTGAAAGATTTACTTTATATACTATCCTACATTCTAACCAATATGTGAGAACCATGTTCTCCACACTGCCGATACATTTTTTTTTTCACAACAGAGTTGCAGAAAACAAAATCCGTAAATAACCCAATTCTATAACCAGATCAGACAAGATTTTTTAAAAAAAAAAGGAAAAAAAAAAACCTGTACACAGAAATTGTCACGTCCACAAAAATTGCATCAGCCATATGACCTTGAAACAATAGGATTGGCATTTTTTAATTCTAATGTATGACCTTGAATGATACAATTAGTGAACATCTGTGTGTATTTTTTTTTGGGATGGGAAGTTGGGGGGGGGGAACAAGACTTACGTGTGGGCGAAGTGTTACGAAATATGACAGAGAAGGGGTGAGCATGGGTTGACATACATCATTAGCTGTAGCACGAGAAAAACATGTGTTTGGCATTGTTGTTGACTAAACAAAAATATCGGTATCGGTAAAATTGCTGGGGAAAAATATCGGTACTGGACTATCGGTAAAAAGGCATATCGGTAGCTCCCTACTTGTCACTTTCTTTCATTAAACAAATGTCAGTAGCAGATGATCACCTCCAAAACTTCTCTTCTTGCTTTTGCACTCCTGTCAAAATTTGGGTAGTTAGCTACAATTTGATGTCATGTTTCAGTTATCATTTCCAAATTTTTTAAAAGAAAATCTATTGTAATTTCTTTTCGTTCACCATCTTCAGAACCACTCTTTTCGCCTTTCTTGTTCTACCAGTTCCTGAATGTCATACTTTTTAAGGCCTTCATCAGAAACCTCTTGTAGCTCCTCAACATCATGCTCATCTACATCTCCTAGTCCTGCTGTTTTGACTAGATTAACAATTTGATCACATTGATTTTGTTCGGTCAGGTCAACTTCTTGAGATACAACCATAGACCTACCTGACAAGCTATACATATCAGAGGTTTTGAGTTCAATCATTTCTCTAAATTAGCTGCATAAAAATTAGCAGCAAAATAATCACAATTATAAAAACAGAGATAATTATATTTTATTTATAAATCATCAATCTAGATTTTCACTTGATTCATTAATGCATCAATAAGCTCTTCTCGTTGATAATCCTGGGATACCATATCTTCTTCCATACTCCATTCATGCACTTCTTAGTTAATTCTTGCTAAGCGATGTCAACATTACCTATGACATCCAGGATGCTATATTTTTTTCAAAACTGCAAAATTGTCTCTTTTATCTCCACCTTCTGTTTTATCAATAAGATGTTGAAATGTACCACGAAGATAATCAGCCTTAAAACTTGCAATAACTCCCTGGTCCATTGGCTGAATTAAAGATGAAGTTTTGCGCGGTAGGAAACAAGGACTTACTGAATAAGAAAAACTATTATCAGCTTTATAATTTTCCCGATAAAAAGCTTTTTTAAGACTTCAGAAACACTGCAGAGGATAGGTCTCTTCATTCCTCTTTGTTGTGTGGTTCGCAGTAGGGTCACTACATTATGGCCTGTCTTCCATTACAAATTGTTGCCTAACCAATTCTTTTTAGAAATGCCTGGGCTATAGTTACTATAAATTATACAGACTCAAATCATAAAATTCTTTATAAATATATAAACAAAGGTTAATTTTTCTTAATGAGTAATATAACACTTTTTTAGTCTAATGAATGAGACAAGCAGAGGCCTTGCAAATGTTTTTTTTGTCCTTTAAAGTAAAATTTAGGTTAAATAAACCTATGTTTACCTTTCTTTCTTCTTCTAACTCTCTCTCTCTCTCAAGCAGTTTTTCTCTTTCAGCACAACGATTTAACTCTTCCTCTGCTGTTCTTCTACGTCTCTCTTCTCTTTCTTTTTTTCTTTCTTTCAAAGCTGAAAGCTGCAAGCTATCCTTAGATTTACCAATATATGATATAACAGTTTTGATGTCTGCAATAAAAAAATTATTATTAGAATTTATTTGCTTTATCATTTTAATTAATCTAATGCATTACCTTTATCATAGAATTTTATACATATGTAAAAAAAAAATACTTTTTAAAATTTCATTTGATAAAGTAATATTTAAAAAATTACAAAAAAACTCTCAAAGAAATGTGGCTTCAGTTTACATTGTCATTAAGATGAACCAAGCCTAAAATTAAATATGAAACCAATAGTTTTTTTGTTTTTTTTTATCAGAATGTTAGACTTGCTATGAATAAAAAAAACTGTATATAACATTTAATATCTAAAAATGGGTTTAACTTCTACCTCCCATCCATTCATTTTTGGATCTTAAATCCAAAGTAGATAATTCATAATGTTTTCCTGGAGTGTGTAGCTTGAAACGGTGTTGCTTTCCTCCTGGTTTATCAGGAAAACTCTGGCAGAAAATTTTGAGATATAAATCAAACAAGCTTTTTTTTTCAATATTCATTGAATATACAACCTGATCATTATCAAGACCTTTGTTCTACAAGTGTGCTGCAACTTAACAGCCGCTTAAAATAACACCAATGTGAGACACAAAATTGAATGTAAACAGTAACATTAAATCATCAGGGGTTTTTCAACTGATTTAGACTAATTTTGGTGTTCTGAGTCCGAATATCACATTGATTTTGCTCGGTCAGGTCAACTTCTTGAGATACAGCCATAGACCTACCTGACAAGCTATACATATTCTAATATCAGAGGTTTTGAGTTCAATCATTTCTCTAAATTAGCTGCATAAAAATTAGCAGCAAAATAATCACAATTATAAAAACAGAGATAATTATATTTTATTTATAAATCATCAATCTAGATTTTCACTTGATTCATTAATGCATCAGCACTTGATTGGGCACAGCCTCCAGTACCCCGACCTTCCATCTGCCCGTCGTCCAGCTGCTCACTGCAAAGAAATGCCTGTACCAGCGTTCAGAGATCTTCTTGACAGCGACGATGAGGCAACCACTTTAGACGAGGGAGGAGATACACAAGAGGAGTATGAATCACAAGATGGTCCACAGCCATTCTCACAATGTGAGCTTAATGATCTGGTTCGGGATCTCAGCTTGTCGAATAATTCCTCCGAGCTGTTGGCCTCCAGACTCAAAGAGAAAAATCTACTTGGCAAGGACGCGCGTATCACTTTTTTCCGTAGAAGGCATGAGGACTACATGGGCTACTTCTGCCAGGAGGAAGACCTTGTGTACTGCCGAGATGTCGCCGGTCTTCTCGATAAACTCGGCGGTCCTCAATACGATCCGAGAGATTGGTGACTCTTCATTGAAAGCTGCAAGCGCTCTTTGAAGTGTGTACTTCTCCACAACGGGAGCCAGTTTGCCTCAATCCCTCTTGCGCACTCCACAACTCTTTAAGAGAAATATGAAGCAGTGAAGTATGTGCTTGAGAAAATCCAATATGAGCAGCACCAATGTATCATCTGTGTCGACTTGAAGATGGGGAACTTTCTACTTGGTCAGCAGTCCGGGTTCACAAAGTACCCATGTTTTATATATATAAGGGACATTCGCGACAGAGCCCAGCACTATGTAAAGAAAGAGTGGCCGGCGCGAGAGCAGTTAGTACCTGGGGCGAGAAACATCATAAACGAACCTCTTGTTGACCGGGAGAAGATATTGATCCCACCGCTACACATAAAGCTTGGGTTAATGAAACAGTTTACCGGCACTCTGGACAAGGATGGGAGGTGCTTCAACTACATGTGCCGAGCATTTCCTCAACTGACCTCAACCGAAGGCCGGCATTTTCGACAGCCCACAGATACGGCAGCTCATATAGGACACAGAGTTCCAAAACTCCATGAATACTCTTGAGTGCGCCGCCTGGAAATCGTTTGTGCAGTTGGTGAACAACTTCCTGGGGAACATGAAGGCAGCAAACCATGCCAGACTCATCAGCAGTATGATAGAGGACTCCGAAAACTCTGGTGTTTGATGAGTATAAAGATGCACTTCCTGTTCTCACACATGGAGAAGTTTCCTGAAAACCTTGGGGCGATGAGCGATGAGCAGGGAGAAAGATTCTGTCAGGACATCCACCAAATGGGGGAAAGGTACCAGGAGAGGTGGGACGCAGTCATGCTGGCAGACTACTGCTGGTTGCTGAAGAGATGAAGAGAGACAACCCAGCAGCTGCTCACACACGGGAATCGAAGAAATGCCGATTTATGCCTTGAACTCTTAACTATTGTTTCACGTAACACTCATTGTTATACTAATATCATGATAATTATGCTTATCAAATTTGGTGGATAAATAAAAAATTAATGAATTTGAATAAGTTGACTTTTATTTCTTGAGTAAAATGGAAAAAATCGTCAGGGGTTTATCAGCTGATGATCCACAAAAATGTGTTTTTTTTTTTACAAAAAAAAAAGATTTTTTTAAAATTTCTGTAGCAAAAAATCCTGACCTGATTGAGCAAAACCAAGGTCATTTTCAGACTCAGAGCATCAAAATTAGTCTACTGGAAAACCCAGGACGATTTTCAAAAAATATTTTTTTGTTGCCCAGTGTTAGCAAATAATAACCCATATTAAGAAGCCTATTATTTAAAGTGATTTATTAGCTTCAGAAATAGAAAAGCTTGTTACCAAGTTACTAAATACATAGCACATCAGAAAATATCACATACTAACTAGAAAAGATGGAATTTGCTTTAGTGAAACAAATTTTAAAAAATCCTAGAGAATAAATACATACAAACTTGTGAGAAATTATTACTTGTAATCAATAAAATGACATGATGCATTAAAGTAAAAAAACATTTAGTTTCCTGGGAAAAAAGCCAAAGTCCAACCATTCAAGCTATTATTTGGAAAGGCTGGGGACGATGTTTTATGACTTTTTTAATAATCAATAAAAAATAGACTATTTCATTAGAAAATGCAGCCCAGTTTTATGTTGACTTAAAAAATATACTTATGAATAGCACTTGCTCTGATGATATATATGATGATATTTATTTGTCATGGGTCAGACCAAGTGAAATTGGAATGAGCATGTTGCTCGACCATTTCAGATTTCAATGACATTTTCACAGAATGATTATTAACCTATTAGATGAGGAAATCTGAAGTTACAGATGGATTTGATAATTTTTGTAAAAGTTATGGCCATATGTCGAACAGCACCCTAAATTTGAAAATCGAGTTTTTAGCAAATCGCCTGTTAGTTTTAAGGCATTTTCTCAAAAACAAAAAGAACCATGGTAATGAATTTTTCAGTATTTACTATGGATGTATGTGTGAATAAATTAATATAAAATTTATATAATTTTGGCTTTTAAATTTTTTGACGTGCTCAGTTTCTTCTTCTTTGTTCTCGATATATGATTATGGAGGATTTCAAACGACCAGGCATAAAGTTATGATGAACTGCACGGTGGCATCCAGGTCCGTCTCACTCCCATAAAGTTTTTGATTGAAGGAGATTATAATAAGGGTCGTTTTTGTCATGATCTGGGTGATTCCTCATCCATTCCTGCTGGATCCGTTCACCTATACAGCCCTTCATTTCTTCCGCATCCAGAGGGACATCCACCTGTATTTTTTTGCTGCCAGATTTTGCCAATTGGTCAGCAATCTCATTGCCATCTACCTTGGTGTGTCCTGGTATCCATTGCAGAACTGTTTCCTTTGAGTTTTGGGTCAATTTATGAAGAGCTGTTCTGAGCTGGGTTAATTGAGTGTAGTGAGGATCCTGCAGAGACTGTATAATTTTTTTGGCATCTGTGAGTATGACTATGTTGCTGTTTGGTGAGGAGTGAGTATGTTGACAGCTTCAGCTTCTTCAATTGCTTCTTTTTCGGCTTTGAAAAAGTCTGAAGTTTTCCCAGTGGGCTCAGTTGAAATATGACAATTTTTATGAAATCGGCCACTTTCAAACCTCGATAACTATCTAACCAACAATTATTAAGCATATAAATTTTATACATAATTTGATAATGATGTTCTGAAATGTTAGGAAAAATTTGGATAGATTTTGATTAATGATTTTCAAATTAAAAGCACTTGAATTATCAAAAAAGTCATTTTTTAGGTTTTTTTCCTTTTTTTTCTTCTGAAAATTGTTGTATTTTTAGGTAACAGCATGTGTAATAACATATAAAAAAATTGGAGATAGGTTTTGTTTCTAAACAGAGATAATTATGACCAAAAACCCCTCATTTTACATCCACAAGCATATAATTTTGGTACTTTGTTAAAAAAAATTCAAAATTGTTGTAAAGATGAATAGATCTTGCAAAGTGCATTCCAAAAACAGCTAATTTGTGATTATATCTTAATTAGAAGCGAAGTTATGATTTTTTTAGTGAATTTTCTTTTTTTACTATAGGCCGTAAAAGAAAAACTGTGACCGAATTTTCCAAAACTTTACTTATAAACTGCATATCTTGAGAGTCTTTAAAGACAGAAGGTTCAAATTTTCATCACCTATTTAAGATTATGTGTAGATAAAAATGCAATGGTATATATATAGTTTTTTGTATATGTTGATTGAAAAAAAAATATTTGTTCAGCTGACATGACATGTCGTGAAAGCCGAAATTAAAGATATTATAGCTAATAACTTAAAAACTATTCCATTTAGAAGAACTAAATTTTGCGGAAATATAATAGGATACATATACTTAATATAGGGATCTTAAAAAAGAAATTTCATACTTTAATTATGAAAATAAGAAAACTAAATTATAAAGAAACACAGTGTCAAATCAGAAGTAAAATGACAACATGTTTAACTTTAAACCTGCATATCTATAGTTTTATATAAGATAGAAGGTTCAAATTTTACCACTTATTTTTTATTATGCATAAATGATAATCCAATATATTTAGTGAAAATACAAGGGGAAAGCTCAAGAGAGTAAACCAAGGCCTTAGACAAGGAGACTCCTTTTTGTGCATACTATTCAACTTAACCCTAGAAAAAGTCATAAGAAATGTCCAGTTGGATAAGCGAGGAACTATAACACATTAACTCAGAAGTGAAAAAACAAAGTCTATGAAAACAGGAACAATATTTACAGAGCCCATCCAGTACCTTGCGTAAGCTGATGATATAACATTGATAGGAAAGCAAAGCAAGGATTTAGCAAAAGCATACATAGAATTAGAAACAGCAGCTCAGAAAGCAGGTTTAACAGTAAACGAATCAAAGACTTAATACATGCTATTACAAAGAAATGAAAAAGAAGGAAAAGAAAATCATTCAAAATCAGTGATAGAACATTTGAAAGAGTAGAAAACCATAAGTGAGAAAAATGATATAATGAGAGAAATAAAAAACAGACTAGACGTAGGGAACAGAATATATCACACACTGCATAAAATACTTAAAAACAGACAGATCTCCAGAAAACTTAAAAAAAAACCATATACAAGACAATGATCTGACCAGCAGCAACATATGGTAGTGAAACATGGACCATCAGCAAACAAGGAGAAAATATGCTTTACACCTGGGAAAGGAAAATATTTAGGAAAATTTATGGACCAGTAAAGGACAATAACGAATGGAGAAGCAGAACCAATTCAGAATTATACAAACTATACGAAAAACCAAATATAACAGCTGAAATCAAAGTGACTAGACTGAGGTGGGGTAGGGCACATAGAAAGAATGGAAAACATTAGAGGTCCAAAAGCAATATATAAGGCAACACCCAATGAGAAAAGGCCTAAAGGCAGACCAAGAAGCTGATGGTTAGAGGGAGTAGATAAAGACCTTAAAGCCATAAGAGTGAGAGAGTGGAGGAAGAAGACCATGGATTGGGAAAAGTGGAGAAGAGTAGTATGGCAGGCCAAGACCCTAAATGGGCTGTAGAGCCAAAGGAAGAAGATGAAGATACTTATTCCATCACATCTATTCCAATCAATTTTGTTCTCTTCCATAAATATATAATAATCACGAGTAATTAATATTTAAAAATATTTTTAAAATATAGAATTACTTCAAAATAAATCATCCAAGATACCAGCTTTACTCTATATATGTGTTTTTACTTAATTATGACAAAAATAATGAACTTTACTTAAATTTCTTCTTTACTAAAATTATGCTTACCTGGATGAAACAAGCTGGGCATAAATTTATTGTGCCTTTAAGATCTTTCTCCTCAGCATTGGTGTAATATTTTAAGTCACAGGATGTAAGAACAAACCACCTCTCTTTCCAAGCTGTAACTTTATTTCCAAATTTTACCATATTGCCCTATGAAAAAATAATCAACAAAATGTATTTAACTCTTACAGAAGATATTAAACTGTGATTTCAATTCAATAAAAGAAATCTACAGAGAATAGAAATAAGGCATTGTAAAAGAGGTTGCTGATATTATTAGCTTAATCATCACTAACAAATTGTCTGCAAATAAATATGTATTGAATTTCTAACCTTGCGAACAACATCATACATAACTTGATTATAGACTTCTGAGATTCCATGACTGATAGCACGTGTGTCATTGTCTTTGATAATTCTCTTCACAATGAGTTTAACAAAGTCAGAGAAATCAATAAGAAAGGACTGAAGAACGCTGTCTATTGAGCCCCTTCTTTGATTTAATTCAGATTTTGGCAGTGATAAGCCAACTGCCTGACATATTTCTACAGCAATACGTTCTGCTTCTTCAATGTCAGTAAGCAGTGGAAAAAGAAGACTTTTATCTTCAGCCCTTTCAACTAAAAAGTTAAAAATCTGACAAAAAGAAAAAAAGGTAATATTATTTTATAAGGAAATTTAATGCACTCTACAAAAAAATGTCATTTGTTCCAAAGGTATTGAATTATACCACAAATCAATGTATATTAAAAATAGTCAAATAAAATTAACTTATTCAGTTGAAACAGAGACTGATGAGCCCAGAGAAGCAAATGAGAAGAGTTAACATGTTTCTAGAATTCATGCACACATGAAGAGGTGAGGGCAGAGCAATGATTGCTAGGGCCCACTGTATTATGTTTGGACTCATGGACATCTCTGTGACTTGAGTCCAGGTCCTTCTGACCCACAATTATAAACTCTACATATTGGTGAACCCAACAACTCTGTTTAACAGCAACTCATTATTTCTGGAATGATGTAAATCTTAAGTAAAATAAATGATTCTCAGAGGACAGTAATAATAAATGATTCTTCTCAGAGGACAGTAATAATAAATGATTCACAGAGGACAGTAATAATAAATAATTCTCAGAGGACAGTAATAATAAATGATTTTCAGAGGACAGTTATAATAAATAATTCTCAGAGGACAGTAATAATAAGCAAAAAACAAATGTCAAAATAATATTAAGTAAAAAAAAAACAACAACTCACCTTCCATAGCTTAAAGCAATCACTACTTGAGAAAATCTTTGGTGCTGGCTTAATGTTAAGTAAATTTAATTTGTCTTCTATCTTGTTTTCAGCAGTGACTATGGAATGATTTTCTCCATTTTCCACACCCTCTTCCAAAATTCTTTGACGATACACATTTTCACACAGCATCCAACACAGATTGTCAATATCAGACATCAAACTAACCAGTTTTGCACCAGAATGTTTATCTAGCCCTACCAAAAGGTTTTTATTTAGGACATCCATGAATTGATTAAAATCAATGTTGTCTTCTTGAATTTTATCCCATATTGTTTCAGCCTGCTCAACATTCAACAGATGTCCCAAATTATTTGTTAATACCTGTTAACAAATATATTATTTCAGAAAATTATAAATGTTTCATAGTTCAATTTAATTACAAGAGTAAATGAAAATTACAATGTTGTTACTTAATGTAAAATCTATGAAAAATATAGTGTCTAACTAATGTTATAATTTCAATAAATGAATAAAATTATTATTATTATTTATAAAATAAAAAAAAAAATCAGTTTTTCTTAATGCACTTCCATTCCACAGTTTCTGAGAAAGATACAACAAAGACCAAATTTCAAGGCCTTTTTGTAAATTAACATTTATTTAAATGGAAGCAAATTCACATTTATAATGAGCAAACAACAGGTCTTTCAGTGATTCAGTAGGTCAAACTGACCAAAAGAAAAAAGAAAACTGGGAAGAAAGGCTATCCAAAATTGCGCACATGAAGGTGAATGAATATATTGGTCTATACATTTAAAATACAGCAATGTAAGTGGAATCTAAGAATCATGGTGACTAATAGTAAACTGATAATGATTTAAACGGGAAGATTAAACAGCAGGAAGTAGACAAGGAGAGGTCACAAATAAAAATAAAACTGGACAGAGAAGAATGACCCATGTTCTAGATCGAAACTTATTTTTAGTAACAATTAATGACTAAATTATTTTAATTAGTTTTAGATCACCCAGCAAAAATGTGTTCGAGGAACAGTGACACTGAACTACTAACATGTTATTATCATTACAATGATGGCCTACTTACCGACTATGACTTTAAATACTACTCTAATGATTGTAAGATGCCCTAAACATAAGTCTCTGAGAAGAACAAGCAAGGTTTTGAAAAGAAAAATCATGGCTAGATCATACAGCAAATCATAATAGAACAATCAATCATTTGAATGGCAGTAATCACTAGATTTTGAAAAAGGTTTTGACAGTGTGGACAAAGAAACTATATAGAAGCTGAATCATGGAATTCCGTCAGCATCATACATAAACTATATGAAGACTCCACTTGGCACGTTTTACACAATTGTTAACTGACAAACCTCTTGAAAATGAAGAGAGGAGTTAGGCAAGGATGATATCTCCAGTTGAATGAATAATGTGCAGAGCAAAAGAAGACGAAAACCCAGGTATCCAGTGGACTATCACTGAGAAAATGGAAGACTTTAATTGTGCAGATGACATAATACTTCTGTCAGAGAAGCAACAACATGCACAAACAAAGCTCACACGTCTTTCAAATGAAGCCCAGCAGACTAAATGTAAGATCATCTCAAAGAAAAGAGAAGTTGTCGCCCATTATGTATCTGAAACATGAAGAGGGCCAAACCACATTTAACTACAGGCATTTGTTAATAGAAGCCTGCACCAAATAATGGACGACAGATGGTTTGTAAAGATTACCAGCATCGCATTGTGATCAAACAAACGCACATTAGCCCAGAAATAAAAAAAATGGAAATGCATAGGACTGTAGTAGAGAATGTTAAGAGACAAGTATCTAGAATGGAACCCACATGTCAACAAGGTGGTCATAGGACTGTAGTAGAGAATGTTAAGAGACAAGTATCTAGAATGGAACCCACAAGTCATCAAGGTGGTCATAGGACTGTAGTAGAGAATGTTAAGAAACAAGTATCTAGAATGGAACCCACAAGTCATCAAGGTGGTCATAGGACTGTAGTAGAGAATGTTAAGAGACAAGTATCTAGAATGGAACCCACAAGTCATCAAGGTGGTCATAGGACTGTAGTAGAGGATGTTAAGAGACAAGTATCTAGAATGGAACCCACAAGTCAACAGGGTGGCCAAAGACAACATGGAGAACAGACCTAAGCAAAATAAAAAAAGGCTCAAGAAGACAGCCCAAATCATGTTCGGTGGCGAGATTGTGTTGAGACCCTACAGGAGGTAAAAGAAAAAAGAAGATGACTTTGAAAATGAAATGAAAATCAGTAAAAAAAAATAGGACGTGACGGACACATTTTATAAATTAGGTACAGAATTGTATAAATTAGAGGATTATTCAAACATCATTAAACTGATATCGAATGAGAGGGTTATTCTAACATTAAACTGACATCAAATAAGCGGATTATTCATTAAAACATTAAACTGACATAAAATATTTACCCTGAGTTTTGTTTTAGGGACCAATGCAGTCCTGGTTTTTTTTAAGTGGGATGTGGTATCTAGGACATCAAATGCATGCCACAGGCTCTTTTTAACTTCTTCCCACTCCATTTTCTGTTAGAGATATAAAACAATAATAACAATATTTCAACTTACTTTAATGAGTATATTTAAGGATAAATAATATCAGCAATGATGTTCTAAATTTTAAGGCCTTTATGTTTGTTATGTACAGTCTAAATCGTCGTTTGCTTGAGGGTTGAGGGTGGAACTGCAATTAAAGAATGCAATTATGTACCTTTAGCCTAAATAAGCAGTAGTTGGATTTTAACCCCATCCCTGTCACGAATAAAAGAAGGACTCATTTAGTAGCATGTAAATGTCTAGTGATGTTTTGAAGTCAGTAAATGTCATAGATATAAAGGTAAATGTCTAGTGATATTTGGAAGTCAGTAGTAAACGTCATAGATGTTAAGGTAAATTCTACTGATGTTTGGGAAGTCAGTAGTAAATGTCACAGATATTACGTAAATGTCTAGTGATGTTTGGAAGTCAGTAGTAAATGTCACAGATATAAAGGTAAATTCTAGTGATGTTTGTAAGTCAGTAGTAAATGTCACAGATATTAAGTAAATGTCTAGTGATGTTTGTAAGTCAGTAGTAAATGTCACAGATATTAAGTAAATGTCTAGTGATGTTGGGAAGTCAGTAGTAAATGTCACAGATATTAAGTAAATGTCTAGTGATGTTTGGGAAGTCAGTAGTAAATGTCACAGATATTAAGTAAATGTCTAGTGATGTTGGGAAGTCAGTAGTAAATGTCACAGATATTAAGTAAATGTCTAGTGATGTTTGTAAGTCAGTAGTAAATGTCACAGATATTAAGTAAATGTCTAGTGATGTTGGGAAGTCAGTAGTAAATGTCACAGATATTAAGTAAATGTCTAGTGATGTTTTGGAAGTCACCATTATATTACTCGCGCTCCACGCTCGTCATAGCTTGCCCCACCTTTCACCCAGGGGCGTAAAAAGGTTTTGTGCCTTTGTAAGTGGCAACGGGAGCAACTGCCCCAGACCCTGAGGGGAGGCAGTGTGTGTGGTCTGATGAGTTATTTGATAAGACGGTATATTTGTTTTAGAATAGAATAGCTTCAAGGCGCAATCTTTACTGCAAAAAGACTGTTCAAAATATGTCAAAAGTATCGGTGATGAAATAGTGGGGTAAGGACAGGAATCAGGAAGATTAGTACGAAATAAATTCTTTTTTTTTCGTTCAGTGGATGGCGTACTTTCTCGTATTCTTATGTTTTGTGTAATGTATAATGATACTTGAAGTTTGTATGATTGAGCTGAAATTTTATGATATGATAGTGGGACGGATGGCCAATACTCGACTGTCGACCTGAGAGTCCTGTGTTCAATCCTCGATGAGAACCATGGGAATTTTCGCACTTTCAAAGTCGTCCCACAAGTCCACCCAGCATTTAAATGGGTACCTGTCTAAAGTTGGGGAAGTAAAGTCAACTGGGCACCTTCATATGCAGAGGTTATATAAACAGATGGATTCTACACTTCATGTGCTCCGATGGCCCGTTTTTACTATCATAAAATGATAAGATGATTTTTATGATATTGTATCTCTGGAAAATTTTGTAAGTAAAATTAATGATAATAAAAGTAAGGGTTTCTATTAAATCTTTAAGAAATCTAGTTTAAATTGGCGAAAAGAATAAAAAAACGAAGACAGGTCAAGCTTTTAGTTAAAGTAAATAAAATAGAACAATTAGTTGATATGGAACTATTCATTTACTGTCTACTACTTCATTCCCTACTATCCTAACAATTAGTTGATATAGAACTATTCATTTACTGTCTACTACTTCATTCCCTACTATCTTACCAATTAGTTGATATGGAACTATTCATTTACTGTCTACTACTTCATTCCCTACTATCCTAACAATTAGTTGATATGGAACTATTCATTTACTGTCTACTACTTCATTCCCTACTATCCTAACAATTAGTTGATATGGAACTATTCATTTACTGTCTACTACTTCACTCCCTACTATCCTACCAATTAGTTGATATGGAACTATTCACGTAAAAGATAATTTAGAATTTGAGCATAATGATTAAAACAAGCAATTTAAGTCTTTTCCGTTTCGGACAAAGGACATTTTAGAGCATTTTCATGTACACAGTGGCTACGTATGGGTTTTGATAAATAGAGAGGGAAGAATTCATGTTGAATAACTGTTACAAAAAAATAATGATTACACCCCTTTGTTTAGCTTATAATCCATATATAATATATAAGCCCCTTAGGAACCCTGAAGCCCGGCCCTCAGAGGTCCTATCGCGAAATGAACTTTTGATGCACACATGGCAGGCCAAGACCTACAAAATGATATATACATCATGGGTCTAGGACTTATGGTTGCTGAGATATAGGCCGCTCCTTTGTTAATATAGCTTATATAGTAAAAAACGGTACTTAATACGCCCCCTTTTTGGCCCTTAGAGGTCAGATCGCGAAATGGACTTTTGCTGCACACATGGCAGGCCAAGACCTACAAAATGATATATACATCATGGGTCTAGGACTTATGGTTGCTGAGATAAAGGGCGCTCCTTTGTTAATATAGCTTATATAGTAAAAAACGGTACTTAATACGCCCCCTTTTTCGGCCCTCAGAGGTCAGATCGCGAAATGGACTTTTGCTGCACACATGGCAGGCCAAGACCTACAAAATGATATATACATCATGAGTCTAGGACTTATGGTTGTTGAGATCAAGGGTGATGACGGACAGACAGACAGACAAAACGGGGACAATAGAGCATTTTTTTCTCGAAAATGCTCTAAAAACATCTCGAAATACATGTGTATTTCTCGGCCACATTTTGATCAATATGTGAATAATTAAAACACATACACATAAACGCATACGTATCTCATTAGTGACCTAGCAACAACAAATAAACGATGTCGTTAGTGACCTATCAACAACAAATAAATGTATGTCATTAGTGACCTATCAACAACAAATAAACGTATGTCATTAGTGACCTAGCAACAACAGATAAACGTATGTCATTAGTGACCTATCATTAACGAATAAACGTATGTCATTAGTGACCTAGCAACAACAGTTAAACGTATGTCATTAGTGACCTATCATAAACGAATAAACGTATGTCATTAGTGACCTAGCAACAACAAATAAACGTATGTCATTAGTGGCCTATCATCAACAAAAAAACGTATGTCATTAGTGACCTTTCATCAACAAATAAACGATGTCATTATTGACCTAGCAACAACAAACAAACGTATGTCATTAGTGACCTAGCAACAACAAATAAATGTATGTCATTAGTGACCTTTCATCAACAAATAAACGATGTCATTAGTGACCTATCAACAACAAATAAACGTATGTCATTAGGGACCTAGCAACAACGAATAAACGTATGTCATTAGTGACCTAGCAACAGCAAAAAACGTATGTCATTAGTGACCTATAATAATAAATAAATGTATGTCATTAGGGACCTATCAACAACAAATAAACGTATGTCATTAGTGACCTAGCAACAACAATTAAACGTATGTCATTAGTGACCTATAATAATAAATAAATGTATGTCATTAGGGACCTATCAACAACAAATAAACGTATGTCCTTAGTGACCTATCAACAACAAATAAACGTATGTCATTAGTGACCTATCAACAGCAAAAAACGTATGTCATTAGTGACCTATCAACAACAAATAAACGTATGTCATTAGTGACCTATAATAATAAATAAATGTATGTCATTAGGGACCTATCAACAACAAATAAACGTATGTCCTTAGTGACCTATCAACAACAAATAAACGTATGTCCTTAGTGACCTATCAACAGCAAAAAACGTATGTCATTAGTGACCTATCAACAACAAATAAACGTATGTCATTAGTGACCCATAATAATAAATAAATGTATGTCAGTAGGGACCTATCAACAACAAATAAACGTATGTCATTAGTGACCTAGCAACAACAATTAAACGTATGTCATTAGTGACCTATAATAATAAATAAATGTATGTCATTAGGGACCTATCAACAACAAATAAACGTATGTCCTTAGTGACCTATCAACAACAAATAAACGTATGTCATTAGTGACCTATCAACAGCAAAAAACGTATGTCATTAGTGACCTATCAACAACAAATAAACGTATGTCATTAGTGACCTATAATAATAAATAAATGTATGTCATTAGGGACCTATCAACAACAAATAAACGTATGTCATTAGTGACCTATAATAATAAATAAATGTATGTCATTAGGGACCTATCAACAACAAATAAACGTATGTCATTAGTGACCTTTCATCAACAAATAAACGTATGTCATTAGTGACCTATCAACAACAAATAAACGTATGTCATTAGTGACCTAGCAACAACAAATAAACGTATGTCATTAGTGACCTATCAACAACAAATAAACGTATGTCATTAGTGACCTAGCAACAACAAATAAACGTATCTCATTAGTGACCTTTCATCAACAAACAAACGATGTCATTAGTGACCTATCAACAACAAATAAACGTATGTCATTAGTGACCTATCAACAGCAAAAAACGTATGTCATTAGTGACCTATCAACAACAAATAAACGTATGTCATTAGTGACCTATAATAATAAATAAATGTATGTCATTAGGGACCTATCAACAACAAATAAACGTATGTCATTAGTGACCTATCAACAACAAATAAACGTATGTCATTAGTGACCTAGCAACAACAAATAAACGTATCTCATTAGTGACCTTTCATCAACAAATAAACGTATGTCATTAGTGACCTATCATCAACAAATATACGATGTCATTAGTGACCTAGCAACGACAATTAAACGTATGTCATTAGTGACCTATCAATAACAAAAAAACGTATGTCATTAGTGACCTATAATAATAAATAAATGTATGTCATTAGGGACCTATCAACAACAAATAAACGTATGTCATTAGCGACCTATCAACATGAAATAAACGTATGTCATTAGTGACCTAGCAACAACAATTAAACGTATGTCATTAGTGACCTAGCAACAACAAATAAACGTATGTCATTAGTGACCTATAATAATAAATAAATGTATGTCATTAGGGACCTATCATCAACAAATAAACGTATGTCATTAGTGACCTAGTAACAACAAATAAACATATGTCATTAGTGACCTATCAACAAAAAAACGTATGTCATTAGTGACCTAGCAACAACAAATAAATGTATGTCATTAGTGACCTTTCATCAACAAATAAACGTATGTCATTAGTGACCTAGCAACAACAAATAAACGTATGTCATTAGTGACCTATCAACAACAAATAAACGTATGTCATTAGTGACCTAGCAACAACAAATAAACGTATCTCATTAGTGACCTTTCATCAACAAATAAACGTATGTCATTAGTGACCTAGCAACAACAAATAAACGTATCTCATTAGTGACCTTTCATCAACAAATAAACGTATGTCATTAGGGACCTATAATAATAAATAAATGTATGTCATTAGGGACCTATCAACAACAAATAAACGTATGTCATTAGCGACCTATCAACAACAAATAAACGTATGTCATTAGTGACCTAGCAACAACAATTAAACGTATGTCATTAGTGACCTAGCAACAACAAATAAACGTATGTCATTAGTGACCTAGTAACAACAAATAAACGTATGTCATTAGTGACCTATCAACAACAAATAAACGTATGTCATTAGTGACCTAGCAACAACAGTTAAACGTATGTCATTAGTGACCTATCATTAACGAATAAACGTATGTCATTAGTGACCTAGCAACAACAAATAAACGTATGTCATTAGTGACCTATCATCAACAAATAAACGATGTCATTAGTGACCTATCAACATCAAATAAACGTATGTCATTAGTGACCTAGCAACAACAAATAAACGTATGTCATTAGTGACCTATAATAATAAATAAATGTATGTCATTAGGGACCTATCAACAACAAATAAACGTATGTCATTAGTGACCTATCAACAACAAATAAACGTATGTCATTAGTGACCTAGCAACAACAAATAAACGTATCTCATTAGTGACCTTTCATCAACAAATAAACGTATGTCATTAGTGACCTATCATCAACAAATAAACGATGTCATTAGTGACCTAGCAACGACAATTAAACGTATGTCATTAGTGACCTATCAATAACAAAAAAACGTATGTCATTAGTGACCTATAATAATAAATAAATGTATGTCATTAGGGACCTATCAACAACAAATAAACGTATGTCATTAGCGACCTATCAACATGAAATAAACGTATGTCATTAGTGACCTAGCAACAACAATTAAACGTATGTCATTAGTGACCTAGCAACAACAAATAAACGTATGTCATTAGTGACCTATAATAATAAATAAATGTATGTCATTAGGGACCTATCATCAACAAATAAACGTATGTCATTAGTGACCTAGTAACAACAAATAAACATATGTCATTAGTGACCTATCAACAAAAAAACGTATGTCATTAGTGACCTAGCAACAACAAATAAACGTATGTCATTAGTGGCCTATCATCAACGAATAAACGTATGTCATTAGTGACCTAGCAACAACAAATAAATGTATGTCATTAGTGACCTTTCATCAACAAATAAACGTATGTCATTAGTGACCTAGCAACAACAAATAAACGTATGTCATTAGTGACCTATCAACAACAAATAAACGTATGTCATTAGTGACCTAGCAACAACAAATAAACGTATCTCATTAGTGACCTTTCATCAACAAATAAACGTATGTCATTAGTGACCTAGCAACAACAAATAAACGTATCTCATTAGTGACCTTTCATCAACAAATAAACGTATGTCATTAGGGACCTATAATAATAAATAAATGTATGTCATTAGGGACCTATCAACAACAAATAAACGTATGTCATTAGCGACCTATCAACAACAAATAAACGTATGTCATTAGTGACCTAGCAACAACAATTAAACGTATGTCATTAGTGACCTAGCAACAACAAATAAACGTATGTCATTAGTGACCTATAATAATAAATAAATGTATGTCATTAGGGACCTATCATCAACAAATAAACGTATGTCATTAGTGACCTAGTAACAACAAATAAACGTATCTCATTAGTGACCTATCAACAAAAAATAAACGTATGTCATTAGTGACCTAGCAACAACAAATAAACGTATCTCATTAGTGACCTTTCATCAACAAATAAACGTATGTCATTAGTGACCTATCAACAACAAATAAATGTATGTCATTAGTGACCTATCAACAACAAATAAACGTATGTCATTAGTGACCTAGCAACAACAGTTAAACGTATGTCATTAGTGACCTATCATTAACGAATAAACGTATGTCATTAGTGACCTAGCAACAACAAATAAACGTATGTCATTAGTGACCTATCATCAACAAATAAACGATGTCATTAGTGACCTATCAACATCAAATAAACGTATGTCATTAGTGACCTAGCAACAACAAATAAACGTATGTCATTAGTGACCTATCATCAACGAATAAACGTATGTCATTAGTGACCTAGCAAAAACAAATAAACGTATGTCATTAGTGACCTTTCATCAACAAATAAACGATGTGATTAGTGACCTAGCAACAACAAATAAACGTATGTCATTAGTGACCTAGCAACAACAAATAAACGTATGTCATTAGTGACCTAGCAACAACAAATAAACGTATCTCATTAGTGACCTTTCATCAACAAATAAACGTATGTCATTAGTGACCTATCAACAACAAATAAACGTATGTCCTTAGTGACCTATCAACAACAAATAAACGTATGTCATTAGTGACCTATCAACAGCAAAAAACGTATGTCATTAGTGACCTATCAACAACAAATAAACGTATGTCATTAGTGACCTATCAACAACAAATAAACGTATGTCATTAGTGACCTAGCAACAACAATTAAACGTATGTCATTAGTGACCTATAATAATAAATAAATGTATGTCATTAGGGACCTATCAACAACAAATAAACGTATGTCATTAGTGACCTATAATAATAAATAAATGTATGTCATTAGGGACCTATCAACAACAAATAAACGTATGTCATTAGTGACCTTTCATCAACAAATAAACGTATGTCATTAGTGACCTGGCAACAACAATTAAACGTATGTCATTAGTGGCCTATCATCAACGAATAAACGTATGTCATTAGTGACCTAGCAACAACAAATAAACGTATCTCATTAGTGACCTTTCATCAACGAACAAACGATGTCATTAGTGACCTATCAACAACAAATAAACGTATGTCATTAGTGACCTATCAACAGCAAAAAACGTATGTCATTAGTGACCTATCAACAACAAATAAACGTATGTCATTAGTGACCTATAATAATAAATAAATGTATGTCATTAGGGACCTATCAACAACAAATAAACGTATGTCATTAGTGACCTATCAACAACAAATAAACGTATGTCATTAGTGACCTAGCAACAACAAATAAACGTATCTCATTAGTGACCTTTCATCAACAAATAAACGTATGTCATTAGTGACCTATCATCAACAAATAAACGATGTCATTAGTGACCTAGCAACGTAAATTAAACGTATGTCATTAGTGACCTATCAATAACAAAAAAACGTATGTCATTAGTGACCTATAATAATAAATAAATGTATGTCATTAGGGACCTATCAACAACAAATAAACGTATGTCATTAGCGACCTATCAACAACAAATAAACGTATGTCATTAGTGACCTAGCAACAACAATTAAACGTATGTCATTAGTGACCTAGCAACAACAAATAAACGTATGTCATTAGTGACCTATAATAATAAATAAATGTATGTCATTAGGGACCTATCATCAACAAATAAACGTATGTCATTAGTGACCTAGTAACAACAAATAAACGTATGTCATTAGTGGCCTATCATCAACGAATAAACGTATGTCATTAGTGACCTAGCAACAACAAATAAACATATGTCATTAGTGACCTATCAACAAAAAAACGTATGTCATTAGTGACCTAGCAACAACAAATAAACGTATGTCATTAGTGGCCTATCATCAACGAATAAACGTATGTCATTAGTGACCTAGCAACAACAAATAAACATATGTCATTAGTGACCTTTCATCAACAAATAAACGTATGTCATTAGTGACCTATCAACAACAAATAAACGTATGTCATTAGTGACCTAGCAACAACAAATAAACGTATCTCATTAGTGACCTTTCATCAACAAATAAACGTATGTCATTAGTGACCTAGCAACAACAAATAAACGTATCTCATTAGTGACCTTTCATCAACAAATAAACGTATGTCATTAGGGACCTATAATAATAAATAAATGTATGTCATTAGGGACCTATCAACAACAAATAAACGTATGTCATTAGCGACCTATCAACAACAAATAAACGTATGTCATTAGTGACCTAGCAACAACAATTAAACGTATGTCATTAGTGACCTAGCAACAACAAATAAACGTATGTCATTAGTGACCTATAATAATAAATAAATGTATGTCATTAGGGACCTATCATCAACAAATAAACGTATGTCATTAGTGACCTAGTAACAACAAATAAACGTATGTCATTAGTGACCTATCAACAACAAATAAACGTATGTCATTAGTGACCTAGCAACAACAAATAAACGTATGTCATTAGTGACCTTTCATCAACAAATAAACGTATGTCATTAGTGACCTATCAACAACAAATAAACGTATGTCATTAGTGACCTAGCAACAACAAATAAACGTATGTCATTAGTGGCCTATCATCAACGAATAAACGTATGTCATTAGTGACCTAGCAACAACAAATAAACGTATGTCATTAGTGACCTTTCATCAACAAACAAACGATGTCATTAGTGACCTATCAACAACAAATAAACGTATGTCATTAGTGACCTATCAACAGCAAAAAACGTATGTCATTAGTGACCTATCAACAACAAATAAACGTATGTCATTAGTGACCTATAATAATAAATAAATGTATGTCATTAGGGACCTATCAACAACAAATAAACGTATGTCATTAGTGACCTATCAACAACAAATAAACGTATGTCATTAGTGACCTAGCAACAACAAATAAACGTATCTCATTAGTGACCTTTCATCAACAAATAAACGTATGTCATTAGTGACCTATCATCAACAAATAAACGATGTCATTAGTGACCTAGCAACGACAATTAAACGTATGTCATTAGTGACCTATCAATAACAAAAAAACGTATGTCATTAGTGACCTATAATAATAAATAAATGTATGTCATTAGGGACCTATCAACAACAAATAAACGTATGTCATTAGTGACCTATAATAATAAATAAATGTATGTCATTAGTGACCTATCATCAACAAATAAACGATGTCATTAGTGACCTATCATCAACAAATAAACGATGTCATTAGTGACCTAGCAACAACAATTAAACGTATGTCATTAGTGACCTAGCAACAACAAATAAACGTATGTCATTAGTGACCTATAATAATAAATAAATGTATGTCATTAGGGACCTATTAACAACAAATAAACGTATGTCATTAGTGACCTATCATCAACAAATAAACGATGTCATTAGTGACCTATCATCAACAAATAAACGATGTCATTAGTGACCTATCAACAACAAATCAACGTATGTCATTAGGGACCTATCAACAACAAATAAACGTATGTCATTAGTGACCTATCAACAATAAATAAACGTATGTCATTAGTGACCTAGCAACAACAAATAAACGTATGTCATTAGTGACCTATAATAATAAATAAATGTATGTCATTAGGGACCTATCATCAACAAATAAACGTATGTCATTAGTGACCTAGTAACAACAAATAAACATATGTCATTAGTGACCTATCAACAAAAAAACGTATGTCATTAGTGACCTAGCAACAACAAATAAACGTATGTCATTAGTGGCCTATCATCAACGAATAAACGTATGTCATTAGTGACCTAGCAACAACAAATAAACGTATGTCATTAGTGACCTATCATCAACAAATAAACGTATGTCATTAGTGACCTAGCAACAACAAATAAACGTATGTCATTAGTGACCTATCAACAACAAATAAACGTATGTCATTAGTGACCTAGCAACAACAAATAAACGTATGTCATTAGTGACCTATCATCAACAAATAAACGTATGTCATTAGTGACCTAGCAACAACAAATAAACGTATCTCATTAGTGACCTTTCATCAACAAATAAACGTATGTCATTAGTGACCTATAATAATAAATAAATGTATGTCATTAGGGACCTATCAACAACAAATAAACGTATGTCATTAGTGACCTATCAACAACAAATAAACGTATGTCATTAGTGACCTAGCAACAACAAATAAACGTATGTCATTAGTGACCTAGCAACAACAAATAAACGTATGTCATTAGTGACCTATAATAATAAATAAATGTATGTCATTAGGGACCTATCATCAACAAATAAACGTATGTCATTAGTGACCTAGTAACAACAAATAAACGTATGTCATTAGTGACCTATCAACAAAAAATAAACGTATGTCATTAGTGACCTAGCAACAACAAATAAACGTATGTCATTAGTGACCTATCATCAACAAATAAACGTATGTCATTAGTGACCTATCAACAACAAATAAACGTATGTCATTAGTGACCTAGCAACAACAAATAAACGTATGTCATTAGTGACCTATCATCAACAAATAAACGTATGTCATTAGTGACCTAGCAACAACAAATAAACGTATGTCATTAGTGACCTTTCATCAACAAACAAACGATGTCATTAGTGACCTATCAACAACAAATAAACGTATGTCATTAGTGACCTATCAACAGCAAAAAACGTATGTCATTAGTGACCTATCAACAACAAATAAACGTATGTCATTAGTGACCTATAATAATAAATAAATGTATGTCATTAGGGACCTATCAACAACAAATAAACGTATGTCATTAGTGACCTATCAACAACAAATAAACGTATGTCATTAGTGACCTAGCAACAACAAATAAACGTATCTCATTAGTGACCTTTCATCAACAAATAAACGTATGTCATTAGTGACCTATCATCAACAAATAAACGATGTCATTAGTGACCTAGCAACGACAATTAAACGTATGTCATTAGTGACCTATCAATAACAAAAAAACGTATGTCATTAGTGACCTATAATAATAAATAAATGTATGTCATTAGGGACCTATCAACAACAAATAAACGTATGTCATTAGTGACCTATAATAATAAATAAATGTATGTCATTAGTGACCTATCATCAACAAATAAACGATGTCATTAGTGACCTATCATCAACAAATAAACGATGTCATTAGTGACCTAGCAACAACAATTAAACGTATGTCATTAGTGACCTAGCAACAACAAATAAACGTATCTCATTAGTGACCTATAATAATAAATAAATGTATGTCATTAGGGACCTATTAACAACAAATAAACGTATGTCATTAGTGACCTATCATCAACAAATAAACGATGTCATTAGTGACCTATCATCAACAAATAAACGATGTCATTAGTGACCTATCAACAACAAATCAACGTATGTCATTAGGGACCTATCAACAACAAATAAACGTATGTCATTAGTGACCTATCAACAATAAATAAACGTATGTCATTAGTGACCTAGCAACAACAAATAAACGTATGTCATTAGTGACCTTTCATCAACAAACAAACGTATGTCATTAGTGACCTATCAACAACAAATAAACGTATGTCATTAGTGACCTAGCAACAAAAAATAAACGTATCTCATTAGTGACCTTTCATCAACAAATAAACGTATGTCATTAGTGACCTATCAACAACAAATAAACGTATGTCATTAGTGACCTAGCAACAACAAATAAACGTATGTCATTAGTGGCCTATCATCAACGAATAAACGTATGTCATTAGTGACCTAGCAACAACAAATAAACGTATGTCATTAGTGACCTATCATCAACGAATAAACGTATGTCATTAGTGACCTAGCAACAACAAATAAACGTATGTCATTAGTGACCTATCAACAACAAATAAACGTATGTCATTAGGGACCTAGCAACAACGAATAAACGTATGTCATTAGTGACCTAGCAACAACAAATAAACGTATGTCATTAGTGACCTATCATCAACAAATAAACGTATGTCATTAGTGACCTAGCAACAACAAATAAACGTATGTCATTAGTGACCTATCAACAACAAATAAACGTATGTCATTAGTGACCTAGCAACAACAAATAAACGTATGTCATTAGTGACCTATCATCAACAAATAAACGTATGTCATTAGTGACCTATCATTAACGATCAAACGTATGTCATTAGTGACCTAGCAACAACAAATAAACGTATGTCATTAGTGACCTAGCAACAAAAAATAAACGTATCTCATTAGTGACCTTTCATCAACAAATAAACGTATGTCATTAGTGACCTATCAACAACAAATAAACGTATGTCATTAGTGACCTAGCAACAACAAATAAACGTATGTCATTAGTGGCCTATCATCAACGAATAAACGTATGTCATTAGTGACCTAGCAACAACAAATAAACGTATGTCATTAGTGACCTATCATCAACAAATAAACGTATGTCATTAGTGACCTAGCAACAACAAATAAACGTATGTCATTAGTGACCTTTCATCAACAAATAAACGATGTCATTAGTGACCTATCAACAACAAATAAACGTATGTCATTAGGGACCTAGCAACAACGAATAAACGTATGTCATTAGTGACCTAGCAACAACAAATTAACGTATCTCATTAGTGACCTAGCAACAACAAATAAACGATGTCGTTAGTGACCTATCAACAACAAATAAACGTATGTCATTAGTGACCTATCAACAACAAATAAACGTATGTCATTAGTGACCTATCAACAACAAATAAACGTATCTCATTAGTGACCTTTCATCAACAAATAAACGTATGTCATTAGTGGCCTATCATCAACGAATAAACGTATGTCATTAGTGACCTAGCAACAACAAATAAACGTATGTCATTAGTGACCTTTCATCAACAAATAAACGATGTCATTAGTGACCTATCAACAACAAATAAACGTATGTCATTAGGGACCTAGCAACAACGAATAAACGTATGTCATTAGTGACCTATCAACAACAAATAAACGTATGTCATTAGTGACCTAGCAACAACAAATAAATGTATGTCATTAGGGACCTATAATAATAAATAAATGTATGTCATTAGTGACCTATCAACAACAAATAAACGTATGTCATTAGTGACCTATCAACAACAAATAAACGTATGTCATTAGTGACCTAGCAACAACAAATAAACGTATGTCATTAGTGACCTATAATAATAAATAAATGTATGTCATTAGGGACCTATCAACAACAAATAAACGTATGTCCTTAGTGACCTATCAACAACAAATAAACGTATGTCATTAGTGACCTATCAACAGCAAAAAACGTATGTCATTAGTGACCTATCAACAACAAATAAACGTATGTCATTAGTGACCTATAATAATAAATAAATGTATGTCATTAGGGACCTATCAACAACAAATAAACGTATGTCATTAGTGACCTATAATAATAAATAAATGTATGTCATTAGGGACCTATCAACAACAAATAAACGTATGTCATTAGTGACCTTTCATCAACAAATAAACGTATGTCATTAGTGACCTATCAACAACAAATAAACGTATGTCATTAGTGACCTAGCAACAACAAATAAACGTATGTCATTAGTGGCCTATCATCAACGAATAAACGTATGTCATTAGTGACCTAGCAACAACAAATAAACGTATGTCATTAGTGACCTATCATCAACAAATAAACGATGTCATTAGTGACCTATCAACAACAAATAGACGTATGTCATTAGGGACCTAGCAACAACAAATTACTATTATAAAATAAAAACTTTGCATACAGTGTGAAGAAAAACTTAAGGAAATCGTTAACCTATTTCAGGCTGGTTTGTAGTGGATCTAGTTGATGAACTAGAACTAATTATGTTCAATGATACCAAGTAATTAGTCTTAAGATTTTTTAAAAATACATGTATATTGTAACCAGAAATATTTGCGTTTTCCCAATATGCTGACAGTTTTACGCACCTTCTTATACTTCCAACAGACCCACTTCTAAAAGAATCAGTAGCAGGTTACTGAAACATGAACTCAACACTTTATCTGCTCCGATGATCCTTTAGACCAGTGGTCCCCAACCTTTTCTCGACACGGACTGGACAGCGTTTGATAATTTCACCACGGACTGGTCAGCGTTTGATAATTTAACCACGGACTGGTCAGCGTTTGATAATTTCACCACGGACTGGTCAGCGTTTGATAATTTCACCGCGGACTGGTCAGCGTTTGATAATTTCACCGCGGACTGGTCAGCGTTTGATAATTTCACCACGGACTGGTCAGCGTTTGATAATTTCACCGCGGACTGGTCAGCGTTTGATAATTTCACCACGGACTGGTCAACGTTTGATAATTTAACCACGGACTGGTCAACGTTTGATAATTTAACCACGGACTGGCCAGCGTTTGATAATTTCACCGCGGCCAACTGGAAGGAGGGAGGGACGTTGATTATTTCTCGTCCAATGAAAGTCGCCACTGTCCCGAGATAAATTTAAAACAAGGAAATAATTTAATGTTTCTTGGTCGCCCAGTACCATTCGTTCCACATTCACATTCTATTATATTTACACATGCAAATTACATTTCAAAATACGAAATATATCAGTTGCTAATTTGGTAATAAGACTTTACTATTCATAATTATTTCTATTAAAGTTTAATGTTATCACTGCTTTAGTCTACGTTAGAGGCTTAAGAGAACTTAAGGCGACCAACCAAGGTAGCGCTCCTGGGGCCCCATATTTGTATTTTGTTTGTTAGCTGACTGTAGCAAAACTAAGCAGGCTCCCCCAAAAATGACAATCGCCCTTAGGCCACCCTGTTAATGCTAAGGCCCTCTCTTGGAGAAGGGAATACTGAACACATGTCAAGGTCACTGAGTCTTTGGGGCCTCTTAGCCTGTCATAATGTGCTATAACATGATTTGGTAGCTGTAGGAAAAGTAACGACATTCAGAGACTGTTGAGTGCCAGATAGGGATCAAATACATCAAATGATCGAAAACTATAGGCATGTACTCACTGTACGGCTACACTCACTGTACGGCTACACTCACTGTAGGGCTATACTCACTGTAGGGCTACACTCACTGTAGGGCTATACTCACTGTAGGGCTACACTCACTGTACGGCTAAAATTGGCTATACTCACTGTAGGGCTATACTCACTGTAGGGCTAAACTCATTCTATGGCTATACTCACTATAGGGCTATCATTTTATTAAGTGATAGCATTCAAAATGAAATGTGTTTTATATTTCGTAGTGGCAGAATATTGAATTACAAAAACTCTAGAAATATATTTCTCAATTCCATTTTTGTTTTAAATTACAAAGAAAGAAAGAAACTTAAAAGTTCTATAAATACTAGCATTCCCATAATGACAATTTTAAATATCTTTTTTATTTTAAAAATGCTTACAATTTTATTGACCTAATTAATAGACCACAAGGAAAATAATAGACCAGCTACCAATGTTTTTGTCCCCGTTTTGTCTGTCTGTCTGTCTGTCATCACCCTAGATCTCAGCAACCATAAGTCCTAGACCCATGATGTATATACTTTTTTTTGTAGGCCTTGGCCTGCCATGTGTGCATCAAAAGTCCATTTCGTGATTGCCTCTGAGGGCCGAACATCATTGTTTTAAGGTTTTTTTTTACTATATAAGCTATATTAACAAAGGGGCGTAACTCATTATTTATTTTTGTAACAGTTATTCAACATGACTTACTTCCCTTAATTTATAAAACCCATAATATATAACACGCGCACCAAATGAATGGGTTATTGAACGGAAGTGAAAAAAGAGTTACACAATTGAATTTATAAACATTTCCAAAATTTACAAATATTTACTGAAAGATAGCATACGTACTGATACATAACACTAAAATGCGCTAACACGTCCTGTGTCCAGAATGGAACAGGCTTAAGATGCTTGTTTTTCTATAGAAGTGAGTGTGTGTGTGGGGGGGGGGCAGGCAGCAAAAATTTACAAGGGCATATCCCAGACCTGTGTTCATGAAACAGGGCTGTGTTATGGGGCACACAAAGAATTAAGGTCTCAACATAGAAAGAGGGCGCCGAACAGTATCAATGAACTCATTTATTAATATATTTTTTTTTAAATCTGGCATTAAAATGTTCCACATGTGGACCTTAAGGTGAACATGCCGTCCTAAACTCGAAAGTTATAAGCGGCGTTAATATAAACTAAAATTATCCTAAAAGTTATTCGTGGCGTTATTAGAAACTAATGTTAGCCTATAGCAGGGGTGGGCAAACTAGAGTTTATTATGCGGCCCGTTTGCTTGTACATGTTGTGATCCTATGCCTATGTTAATTTTCGTTATATTTTGAACATTGATTCCGACTATTTGATTCAATTCTAGAGATATTAAATAGGTTTTATGACTCCAAAATATTAAAGCTACTTGACCTACAAGCAGAATTTCAAGTCAGTTATTTTGCTGGATGTATAAGGATGTTTGCCAGCAGCGGCATTTCTCCACCTAAAACACTTTTCTGCCAAGTTTTTGTCACTATTTGGGTCCACATACATATAAACAAGTCTAAGAACAAATCGATGTTGACTGACTGCAATTTGAATGCAGTCATGCGAATCACAACCAGTAAACTGGTTCCACAGTTCAAGAAAATTATCCGAAATTTAATTGTAAACAGTTACATACTTCTCATAAATTATAATTGTACTCTGGGGTCATATTGTAAATTAAGTTCCTTTGTCTTTGAAATTATTATGACAGGTAACAATAATTATGAATAGTTGTCTCATTACCAAATTAGCAACTGATATAGTTCGTATTTTGAGATGTAATGTGCATGTGTAATAGAGTGTCAATGTGAAATTTAATAACAAATACATGGTTATTATCATTGACACATATTTTCATACGTTGTAAATTGTAATTGAAGTAGACAAAATATATATGCGGCCCGCCGATAACAATCAAGTTTTCAATGTGGCCCTCTGTAGAAAAAGTTTGTCCTCCCCTGGAGTAACCTATACAATTATAGTATTAACAGCAGTGCTCGATTTAAGAAAAAACCAGTGCCGGGGATGAAAAAAAAATATGCAGAGCCGGGGATAAATGTATATGATTTCATCCCCGGCTGGGATATACAGTGGATTCCGCTTAATTGGGACACCGCTTAGTTGGGACAAATCTCAAAGAAACCAAACCAAGAATCCAATAGTAAATTTGTATGTTTAATTGGGACAGCCGCTTAATTGGGATAAAAAGCCTCGGTCCTGATGTGTCCCAATTAAGCGGAATCGACTGTATTAGCTAAAGCAGAGCTGGGGATGACAGGTCTCAGTGCCGGAGATATCCCCGGCATCCCCAGCGGTAAATCGAGCCCTGATTAACAGTACTATGGTTATAGAGTAACCTATACAATATAGTAACTTATTCAATTATAGACAAATTATAGTATTAACAGTACTACAGTAATAGAGAGATCTATACAATTATAGTAGTAAAGTATTACACTACTGCTTAGGACTACAGCAAAAGATGATAACATACCTATTGACAAAAGTGAACACAATAGTTTTAAAAATATTAACAATAAATTGTAATTTATATTTTACAGTGCTATCTCAATTCTGGAATTATTAAAGTACCAAATTATTCAAGTAATAAATGGAGTAGTCTAGAAATATACTCCCGATAAAACATTGCAAGTGTTATCCAAAGAAAGTAAAACAAACGACATAAATCAAACAGCCATTGTTTACTGAAAACACGCAGAAAGACGGTATCGGTAAAGCACACTACATGAACGAGATAATGCAGCACATGTCATGTGCAACTGAACGAGTCTACACAACACAATTTAAACACATGTGCAACTGCATTAGTCTACACAGCACAATTTAAACATATGTGCAGCTGAACGAGTGTACACATCACACTTTTAACAAACATTTTTTGAATACTACATGTGAATATCTTACGTCAATTTAATTAGAAAAACGAACATTTACTATAATGAATTCCCGTTTCCCTTTGGCAGGATCTTTTTTTTTTATTTCCGCCCCCTTTCCCTCAATTTGACTGTTGTCGACTACACTAACTTGTCACACACTGGTATTGCCACTCCCACTTTTCGCGTCACATGTATTTGCTTCCTGTAATTTTCTATAGTAAAGTGTATCTGTCACAAATACTGCTTGCTAGCAGACAATACGAGATCCTAAAAAGTGTGTTGTAATTATTTTCATTAAAATAACCTTTATATTAGCTATGTTTACAGATTACAAAATACATGTACAATGTGCACATTTTGTGTGTGGGTAAAACAGAAACTAAAAGGTTTGAAGCACAGACCTCGTATAATGAGAAAAAAAAAATTTTTTATATAGCATGTCTGTGGTTCGTCTGCTTGACGGGATGTCATTACATGAGATAAAGTGATAACATGGCTGGGTTTCTTTAATTGTATTTATTGTCATAGAGGGAATTGGTAAATAAAATTGCTTGACTTCCAAAGTTGTGTTTGATGAGATACAGCATTTAATGTATACAAACTGTGGGCCAGTGTTAATGTATATTATGAGATAGCAAACTGTGGGCCAGTGTTAATGTATATTATGAGATAGCAAACTGTGGGCCAGTGTTAATGTATATTATGAGATAGCAAACTGTGGGCCAGTGTTAATGTATATTATAAGATAGCAAACTGTAGGCCAGTGTTAATGTATATTATGAGATAGCAAACTGTGGGCCAGTGTTAATGTATATTATGAGATAGCAAACTGTGGGCCAGTGTTAATGTATATTATAAGATAGCAAACTGTGGGCCAGTGTTAATGTATATTATGAGATAGCAAACTGTGGGCCAGTGTTAATGTATATTATGAGATAGCAAACTGTGGGCCAGTGTTAGTGTATATTATGAGATAGCAAACTGTGGGCCAGTGTTAATGTATATTATGAGATAGCAAACTGTGGGCCACTGTTAATGTATATTATGAGATAGACTCGCAGGGGTAGGCACCTTTCGATTGTCTAAAGACAGTTGATATAAATCAGCATCAAAGGCCACATCTTAAATGATCACCTGCTTTGAATATAAATTCCATAGAATGCTCTAATTCATATAACTCCGGTACAGTGGCGCAACCAGCAAAAAATGCTGGAGGGGGGGGGGGCTCACATATAAAAAAAACGACAGTTTATATAGTAAAATATGAATGATGATTTGGTCTGGGGGTGGGGGGCTCAAGCCGGTTGCGCCACTGCTCCGGTATATGACAAAATTTAATATTTTCTTTTATAATTTCCAATTTATAGATAGACGGCGAACATGTATATGATATATAATATCATAATATAAATATCTATCTATCTATCTATCTATCTATCTATCTATCTATCTATCTATACTATATATATATATATATATATATATATATATATATATATATATATATATATATATATTAGGGTGGGGCAAACTGCTGTTGTCTCTGTCAGACAATTATAAATAGATGCTCCCTCATCTAGTGATCAATTTAACTATTCATGTTCATATGTTATTTTCATGTCTAGGGGTCGCAACTTTGAAAAATACGGTTCGTATAGTACATTATATGAATATTAACCCCTAAAGTGCTAACTAATATTAACGAAATGCATCTAGAATAGTTATCATATTTATGTTTGGTATAATTGTACAGCTAAATGATAACTGTTTACATTACTATTATTATGTAAGCTTTTTGAATTTTTGTTTTATTTTTACTATAAATATTAAAATATATATACTAAAATAAAATATATATATTAAAATGTGCCGGTTCTAGGCCCCAGTAAAAAAATTTCCAATGACGGTAAAATTAATGAAAAAATATAAAAGACGAATGTTCACTTGTTTTTATCTATTTAAAGAACGATCAAATTAAATATACAAACTTTCCCGAAAAGAATCCATCAAAAGTTAATTGAATTAAATCATTTATATCCAAGAAAACCTGAAAATGCTTTGCACCCCCGCAAGCTGCGCCGTCAAAGAGATGCTTGGAGGAAGAAGTCAGTTCAGGATCACAAATAAGAAAGTGAAGGAATTGTTTGTCTCCGTTTTGATGGCAAGATTGATGTCACTCTTAAGCATACTGGGTCTACTCGTCGCAAAGTCAAAGAAGAGCACTACGTCTTAGTATCATTTCCTACTCGCAGCTATGTTGAACATGTTTTTCCAGCATCAGGAAAGTCCAAGGATATTTCCAGAGAAATTATGTCAGTGGTTACAAGCAGCAAGTCGGAACTAACTGTACAAGCAGTTGTTTGTGATGGAACACCAATAAATACTGGTAAACATAATGGTGTAATCTGACAACTTGAACTTCAGCTACGAAGGCCACTTCAGTGGTTGGTTTGTTTACTGCATGCCAACGAATAGCCTTTATGGAAGCTAATAGAAGTCATTGATGGGAAGACCACTGGTCTAAAGACTTCAGAAGGACATATAGCAAGCATGCTGGAATTTGATCCCCAGCAGAAATTAATCATCGAATTTTCTCCAGTTTCAGGTTCTGTTGTTGAGGTTGAAGACGAGGTGATGAAAGATCTAAGTACAGATCAGCAGTATTTACTGAAAATGTGTCTGCTTATTCAAAGTGGTTGCAGCGCTGGTCAGAGTTACTTCTCATAGTTAGAGACTTACCAACCTGGGACAATCAGTCATGCCAGATGGTTAACTAAAGCTAACCGAATACTCAGGTTGTATGGTTCCGAACAAAGTCCATCTGCTGACCTTCAACGAATTGTGAAATTCATACTGAATTATTATGCTCCATCATGGTTTTGCATCAAATCTCATCCAAGCTGCCAGGATGGAGCCAAGAACTCCTTCTTCATGATATCACTGTACCAAAAACTTGACACAAATGATCAGGCTGTCATGGCTCCATTGCTTCAAAACAACAGCTACTTTTGTCATCCAGAAAATATCTTGTTGGCGGCTGTTGGCGACAAAGACGAAAACAGAAAATTTGCATACGAAAAAGTGTTGCTGGCTCGAAGTACTCATTCAAGTGACACGTGGAAGATTCTTTGTTTTGACAAGAACAGAATTAAAATAAACTTTTCAGCTGAGTCGTAGATTAGCATGGTTAACTGGGAACTGGTCGAGTTTGATTCACCTCCACTGCTGCAGGACATCACTGCCAAAGATATTGCAAGTTACGGCCAGGTGATTCTATCCCACTTTCCATGCCATTCGCAAGATGTTGAAAGAAACATCAAGGATGTCACAGCAGTTTGTGGCAAAGTATACGGACATGATAGACGCCATGGTGCTATTATTCAAAGAAAGAAATCAAGACCGGACGAGCCAACAACAGAAACAAAGGCAGACTTTCTGCACTAATTTCACATTTGAAATGCCGTACTGTTGCAAATAACTTTGTTTTTTTTTTATTTTACTAGAGATTGTTGTTGTTGAATATGTTGTGTTTGATTTGAAGAACCATTAACATTGTTAATAATTCACTCTGTTCAGAAGCGTTATATTTTCAGAACACATTTAATTGCGTTTTTTAAAGACAGAGTTGCTAGAAAACGGTTATACAGAAAATAAAACTGTTTTTGTCTACGCTTTTACTTTCATATGGGTCACTGATTTTTGTTTATCTGAGACCTTAACTCCAAATTTTGTCAGTTTTTACCCCACCCAATATATATATATATATATATATATATATATATATATATATATATATATATATCTTAATGGTAATTGTGAAGCACATCCTGATATGTATGTTGATGTGTCAAGAGTTAATCTAAATGTATTCTAGTTTTCAAATTACACATCAACTCTCCCCCCCCCCCAACATTATTAGATTGCCCTCAATTCTGTGGTATGATAGAGAACCTGGTGTTGTGGTCATTTTATTCTGTTTTCTATTATGAAAATTCCAATCTTTAACCATAATGGTAGACTTTGTATTTTGGCGATAGCAACATATTTGTGCTCGGTCATAATTTAAAAAAATAAATAAATAAGACAGAAAAGACAACTTAAAATTTGTGTAACGAAATATATAATTATTCAGTTCCACACGATTCGATGAAAATAAAGTTGATTGTAAGTTAAGAACGGTTATAATGGTGAGAGGGGTTTGGGATGTCACGTGACACAAAAGTAATGCATACATTATTTCGTTTATTTTTGTTTTCATTCAACTTTGTGTTATCTCACGTAGGGATACATTACATAATTAAAAGTAAATAAAATAACGGTTACAAGCATAAGAAGGAGGGGTGTATGTGTCACGAGGCACCACCGGGGATTACACATATATATAGGCCTATATATATTTATATATAATTTCTTTTTGCCTTGTTTTCGTTGTTAAGTGTGTCACAAAAACCGAAAGTCTTTTTAATAGGTCAAAATACTAAAAGACTGTTATAAACTATTCTATACGTATGACATTATCATGCATATTCTGTGCTGTACATTAAAACGTTTCTGTGCTACTTTTACGGACAATGTTCCATTTTACCATGAAATTTCCATCCACGATTGCATTTCATGACTTGTTCACCACACATAAAATATCGCAGTAGGTCTACTGGGGTTAGCCGTTTCTAATCTTGAGATAATGTTTAGGCCTAACAGATTGTAGATAAATGTAGGCCTACATACGTATCTATCAGTCCCACAGTATTGTGATATCAACTAGGCCGTGATGGTAGCATCTAATACAGCTGTATCAATTTACGGTTTTATAATTATAAAAATATCAGCAGTTCTGGAAGACATTTTTGTGGGGCTCCTAATTCACACAAAACTTTGACCAAAATATTCTTTAGCTTTTTAAGAAAAATATACATTATTTATATACATTTGTTTAGGGCGTTTTTGAGAGGACACAAAACAGTCTAATTATCACTATATATATATATATATATATATATATATATATATACATATTGTTACGACCCTCTCGGTGCGCACCGTACAGTCTACAGAGTGAACGCGATGACGCAGTAGAGACAGTGACGTAGAAGCCGGCAAGAAGATGGCCGTGATGTTATTGTCGTTGTCAATGTGTTAAAAAGATAGTAAATACTCTTGGAATCCACGCCTGTGTGTTATTTTGATTTTATAAACAGAATAAAGAGTTGTAACAATATATATATATATATATATATATATATATATATATATATATATATATATTAGGGTGTCCCAAAAAATTGAAGTTTTGAAATGTTGATGTCTCACCCCACAGAATATGTCTGTATGGTAACAGTAGTCAACCTGCAAAATTTCAGCTCATTTGGACAATATTTAGAGGTCCCCCAAGAGGTTTAAAGTTCCAGATTTTGGTGTAAAATCATTCGCGGTGGAATCTAATACAGCGTTAATGTTGCATTATATGCGAAACTGATATATTAAGTAACAAATTGATGGTTAGTATTGTTTATAATATTGAATGAAACAAAATATATAAATCTTGAATGGTTTATATTTTTGAATTTGAAATTTAAGTAAAAAATTATGAAAAACAAAGTTTTATTCATTTTGTCAAGTTAATTCTTGAATCAATGTCAATCTGCTTGAAAAATAATAATAATAAGCAATGCAAATAAGCATTCCTGCTATTTATTTCGCACTTTGTACTGTAGGGTAGACAAAAATTTTAAAAAGTTCTTCAAATTTAAATTTTAGCCAGCTGTTCACGATTACACTCTGCAAAATTTTTCCGATGTTTTTCAACCACTTGGAGCAAAAATTGTCTTTGTTCTTCATTCTTGGTGATACTGTCATTGAAATTTTGTATCAATGCTACACTTCGCTCTGCAGAGTCATTGATACAGGCCAGATTCTTTACAAAATCTGCTGCAACTTTAAAAGATGGTGTATCTTTAGTTACCAAAAGGAGTTATGCCTTCACTAATGGAGGACGTGTGCTCACTTTAATATCTACCAATAAAGCTAACTGTAAAACGGTGTTGATTTTCTGGCCTGCTCTCTAATTGAATTTTAGTTGCGTTTTTCTAAAACATTCTAATTATGAAGTACTTATTTTTTTTTATTTTGTATTCTTATGATAAAATAAAGTTTGCGTCATTTTAACAGAATCTGTGGCACATATAACAGAATATGTTCGTCATTATAACAGTATAGTATTTCCCTTAACCCTAACGGGCCATCGGGGCAGATGAAGTGTAGAATTCATCTGTTTCTATAACCTCAGCATATGAAGGGGTTGTGTGGTAGCCGCCTTTACTCCCCCAACTTAAAGTCGGGTACCCATTTAAAGCTGGGTGGACTTGGGGACTTTCACCAGGACCTGAAAAAATCCCAAGGTTCTCACTGAGATTCGAACCCGGGACCCTCCGGTCGATAGTCGAGCGCTCTACACCGCACGACCACCCGTCTCCATTATATTATAACAGTATCAGTAGCCCATATAATAGAATCTGTGGCCCATATAACGGAATATGTGGCCCATATAACAGAATCTGTGGCCCATATAACAGAATCTGTGGCCCATATAACAGTATCAGTGGCCCATATAACAGAATCAGTGGCCATATAACAGAATCTGTGGCCCATATAGCAGAATATGTGGCCTTCAAACGTTATATAATATATGAACGTACCCTTCGTGACTTTACCTTTGTGTCAACAAGGAAGTAAAATAAATTGTGTTAGGGGGTCCGTTTAAGAAATGTGACTTGAACGAATGTTTGTTGATGTAAGTACAGTATTTATCATGTGAGGTAGGCTAACAATGCTAAGGGATGGAATGGGAGAGAAAGGGAAGTCATTGCTATGGTTTAGTACAACAATGTAGTTCGGGCGTGCTAACTTTCCCTTTGCCTAAGCTTTTGCTTAAATTAAGCTACTTACACCTGAATTTTTTTAAATTTAGATCTACTGTGAAGTGGTGGGGGAGAGGGGGGAGGAACTAAATTGTCCGCCATACTTCAGTCTCGTAAATCAAACTAACGTCATTTTGTACACCATGAATCAGGTATCTCTGTAGTGAATCACCGCTAAATATACGACTAGTACACTGGGTATCTTGATGTAATGGGTCGGCACTATGTAGAATGTCACCATGTTAACAGTACATAACATGAGTTCAATTATTTAACAGTACATAACATGAGTTCAATTATTTAACAGTACGTAACATGAGTTCAATTATTTAACAGTACGTAACATGAGTTCAATTATTTAACAGTACGTAACATGAGTTCAATTATTTAACAGTACGTAACATGAGTTCAATTATTTAACAGTACGTAACATGAGTTCAATTATTTAACAGTACGTAACATGAGTTCAATTATTTAACAGTACATAAAGTGAGTTCAATTATTTAACAGTACATAACATGAGTTCAATTATTTAACAGTACGTAACATGAGTTCAATTATTTAACAGTACACAAAGTGAGTTCAATTATTTAACAGTACATAACATGAGTTCAATTATTTAACAGTACACAAAGTGAGTTCAATTATTTAACAGTACACAAAGTGAGTTCAATTATTTAACAGTACATAACATGAGTTCAATTATTTAACAGTACGTAACATGAGTTCAATTATTTAACAGTACACAAAGTGAGTTCAATTATTTAACAGTACATAACATGAGTTCAATTATTTAACAGTACACAAAGTGAGTTCAATTATTTAACAGTACATAACATGAGTTCAATTATTTAACAGTACACAAAGTGAGTTCAATTATTTAACAGTACATAACATGAGTTCAATTATTTAACAGTACGTACCATGAGTTCAATTATTTAACAGTACATAAAGTGAGTTCAATTATTTAACAGTACATAACATGAGTTCAATTATTTAACAGTACGTAACATGAGTTCAATTATTTAACAGTACGTAACATGAGTTCAATTATTTAACAGTACGTAACATGAGTTCAATTATTTAACAGTACGTAACATGAGTTCAATTATTTAACAGTACGTAACATGAGTTCAATTATTTAACAGTACGTAACATGAGTTCAATTATTTAACAGTACATAACATGAATTCAATTATTTAACAGTACATAACATGAGTTCAATTATTTAACAGTACGTACCATGAGTTCAATTATTTAACAGTACACAAAGTGAGTTCAATTATTTAACAGTACATAACATGAGTTCAATTATTTAACAGTACACAAAGTGAGTTCAATTATTTAACAGTACATAACATGAGTTCAATTATTTAACAGTACGTACCATGAGTTCAATTATTTAACAGTACATAAAGTGAGTTCAATTATTTAACAGTACATAACATGAGTTCAATTATTTAACAGTACGTACCATGAGTTCAATTATTTAACAGTACACAAAGTGAGTTCAATTATTTAACAGTACATAACATGAGTTCAATTATTTAACAGTACACAAAGTGAGTTCAATTATTTAACAGTACATAACATGAGTTCAATTATTTAACAGTACATAACATGAGTTCAATTATTTAACAGTACACAAAGTGAGTTCAATTATTTAACAGTACATAACATGAGTTCAATTATTTAACAGTACGTACCATGAGTTCAATTATTTAACAGTACATAAAGTGAGTTCAATTATTTAACAGTACATAACATGAGTTCAATTATTTAACAGTACGTAACATGAGTTCAATTATTTAACAGTACACAAAGTGAGTTCAATTATTTAACAGTACATAACATGAGTTCAATTATTTAACAGTACACAAAGTGAGTTCAATTATTTAACAGTACATAACATGAGTTCAATTATTTAACAGTACATAACATGAATTCAATTATTTAACAGTACATAACATGAGTTCAATTATTTAACAGTACGTACCATGAGTTCAATTATTTAACAGTACACAAAGTGAGTTCAATTATTTAACAGTACATAACATGAGTTCAATTATTTAACAGTACACAAAGTGAGTTCAATTATTTAACAGTACATAACATGAGTTCAATTATTTAACAGTACACAAAGTGAGTTCAATTATTTAACAGTACATAACATGAGTTCAATTATTTAACAGTACATAACATGAGTTCAATTATTTAACAGTACACAAAGTGAGTTCAATTATTTAACAGTACATAACATGAGTTCAATTATTTAACAGTACGTACCATGAGTTCAATTATTTAACAGTACACAAAGTGAGTTCAATTATTTAACAGTACATAACATGAGTTCAATTATTTAACAGTACGTACCATGAGTTCAATTATTTAACAGTACATAAAGTGAGTTCAATTATTTAACAGTACATAACATGAGTTCAATTATTTAACAGTACGTAACATGAGTTCAATTATTTAACAGTACACAAAGTGAGTTCAATTATTTAACAGTACATAACATGAGTTCAATTATTTAACAGTACATAACATGAGTTCAATTATTTAACAGTACATAACATGAGTTCAATTATTTAACAGTACACAAAGTGAGTTCAATTATTTAACAGTACACAAAGTGAGTTCAAATGGGCGTCATTTCAGGTTAGGCTGGGGATCGGGGCAAGCTAGGCGTATGGCGGGTCCCCAGCCAATTTTGGAGGTATTATGGGGGTAGTTTTATTTTCCGTGTGCAATCTTTCATATTACGTGTATAATATATATACAGTGGTACCTCTAGATACGGGTTTAATTCGTTCCGTAACGTTGCTCATACGTCAATTTGCTCGTATCTCAAATCGATTTCCTCATTGAAATTAATTGAATAGTCATTAATCCATTCCAGCTCCCAAAATGCCTCCCCAGTTTTTTTTTACGTGATTGTGAATAAGAAATATGTATTTATAAATGACAAATATGTATTTATAAATGACAAATATTTTATATGTATTTATAAATGACACATATTGTATATGTATTTATAAATGACAACTATTGTATATGTATTTATAAATGACAAATATTGTATAAAAATATTAAAAGACAATGTCAAGAAATAAAAATCCTCTGTGAAGTCAAATAAAAACAAGCAATTAAGCCTGTTCCATTCTGGACACAGGACGTCTTAGCGCATTTTCGTGTTATGTATCAGTACGTTTGTTAGCTTTCAGTAAATATTTGTAAATTTTGGAAATGTTTATATATTCAATCGTGTAATGCATATATCTGTAAAAATATTATAAAGACGTTTCTTTATATTTGAAAAAAAATTATTTTCTCTTAAATCTAACTACAAGTGGTTTGTGGTTACTGAAATAGGACTCATAATTGAAAACATTCGAAGTTGTAGTCATTTAATTGTTCGAAAACTCTGTCAATTGTTGCATAGCTCTGATACTTTCAATTAAACTCAGAACACAAGCTTACTATTTCATTTGATGAGTTTCTTAATAAATCTTGGTGAAACTATGTGCTGCAGTATTTCGCACCAAATGAATGGGTTATAGAACGTACAAGGTGTAGAATGGGGCCATATATATAATATATAAGCCCCTTAGGAGCCCTGAAGCCCGGCCCTCAGAGGTCCTATCGCGAAATGAACTTTTGATGTACACTTGGCAGGCCAAGACCTACAAAATGATATATACATCATGGGTCTAGGACTTGTGGTTGCTGAGATATAGGGCGCTCCATTATTAATATAGCTTATATAGCAAAAAACGGTACTAAGCCCCCTTTTACGGCCCTCAGAGGTCAGATCGCGAAATGAAAAAAGTCATTTTTTTGGCAGGCCAAGACCTACAAAATGATATATACATCATGGGTCTAGGGCTTATGGTTGTTGAGATCTAGGGTGATGACGGATAGACGGACAGACAGACAGACAAAACGGGGACAATAGAGCATTTTTTTTTTAAATTGCTCTAAAAATTACTAGGTCACACGGCTGATATAATTTTGAGTGACAGTTCCCATGTTTTCTTTCGTGGTTGTTAAAGATCAGTGATGATCAATCTAACTTTAATCAAAATCATTCACTATAACTGACAGCAGTGCCGAACCGAGGGATTTGGGGGCCCGGGGGACTTGGTCTCTTTGGGGGCCCCTGCATTTTGACATTCGACACATGACATAAGATAATGTACTTAATATTTAATGTAAAAAAATTTGGGGGCCCCTCAAGCTGGGGCCCCGGGGGACTTTCAAATTTGGACCCCCCTCCCCCCACCCTAGGTATGCCTCTGACTGACAGCTGTTACTAAACTTATCGAAAATGATCAAACTTTCCCGAATCATTTAATTTTATATCAAAAGACCTAAAATAAAACCCATTGCTGCTGACCTGCACTATACTTTTAATAGAACTAGATTATTGGTTTATTTACTAATTTTTATATTATTTTCGAAACTCCGAAGTAAAAGCCTCTGGGTCACATTAACGCATTTAGGCGTTGCGCTATAAATTTTAATCGAATATTTTTAATGCATTAATTTTGCGTTAATGGCGATTAATCAGCAGCCCTATAAATAATGAATCAGCTGAACTATTGATCGCGACAATCATTTCCTTTGCTTCAAGTATGTAGCTAACAATATGAAGATGAAGTACTTAGCATATTGAGATGTGCAAGTCATTAGTGTCTTAATTGGAGTTGGATAAGTGGATGACTTTTTTCATACTTAATCTAACTAATGTATGTCTATATCGGAGATGTCATATCTATATATATATCTATATCTATCTATCTATCTATCTATCTATCTATCTATCTATCTATCTATCTATCTATCTATCTATCTATCTATCCATCTATCTATCTATCTATCTCTCTCTCTCTCTCTCTCTCTCTATATATATATATATATATATATATATATATATATATATATATGTATATAACATGTATGATGTATCGTTATATTTATATAACAAGACTGAGGTGTCTTTATAAAATTATATTTATATAGCATGTATGGTGTGATGTTATATTTATATTAAAAGATTGAGGTATCATTATATTTATATAGCATTATGGGGTGTCGTTATATTTATATAACAAGATCGAGGTGTTATTATATTTATATAACAAGGATAAGGTGTAATTATATTTATATATCAAGTGTATATAACCAGGATGAGGTGTCATTATATTTATATATCAAGTGTATATAATCAGGATTAGGTGTCATTATATAGTTTGAGATGTCATGATATGTATCCACCTTTTATGAGATACCAAGAATATTTATATAGCAATAATTGAACTGGGTCTAATGTTTTGCCTCTGTGTATGTAAGTTGTATAGAATTGAACTGGGTCTAATGTATTGCCTCTTAGAGAGCTGCACGGGATTGGGATTCGCGGGATTGGAAATAAATTTATCGGGAGTTCCATGGGATTGGTTTTGTTTTTGCGGGAGTTCCATGGGTTTGGGTTTTGTTTGAGTGAGACTCTCGCAGACTTCTGATGAATCAATCAAATCGCACGGATGATCTTGGGATGATGTGTGATGTATGTTACACACCTAGTTCAGGGCCTTTCCTTGACATTTTTGGTATTTAGGTCAAAACGTCATTAGCAATAATATAACCTACACATTTTGACGATTCAGGCGATACCATTTGCGACTAGGTTAGACAGGTTAATTCTCATACTACCGAAAGTTGAAAATCGTAATTTTTGTAAAGTTGACACGAAAAAACAATTACCCCCACCCCCAATATTAATTATTTTCAATATAATAATGATACTTATTGTGACGAGCTAGAGTAGATTTAGAGACAGAGACTATCCCCTTCGACGTTTTAATATAATAGATATCAAAGTTGGCTCCAGAGAGTGCTAATGGCATCTTATTTTTTACATGGACTTAAACTATAGAACTGTTTATTTTACTTATTGTCTTAAATGTTTTTCATATATGTTTTTCGAAACGATTTCTACAAACAAATTTTTTAACCATTATTTATGAGTTATAGAATATTTTTTTTTGATGGGAGCGGGTGGGGTTGGGAAACATTTTCACGGGAGCGGGTGGGGTTGGGAAAAATTTTCGCGGGAGCGGGTGGGGTTGGGAAACATTTTCACGGGAGCGGGTGGGGTTGGGAAAAATTTTCACGGGGGCGGGTGGGGTTGGGAAACATTTTCACGGGAGCGGGTGGGGTTGGGAAACATTTTCACGGGAGCGGGTGGGGTTGGAAAAATTTTCACGGGAGCGGGTGGGGTTGGGAAACATTTTCACGGGAGCGGGTGGGGTGGGGAAAAATTTTCGCGGGAGCGGGTGGGACTGGGGGGAATTTCTTTTGGGAGCGGGTGGGACTGGTTTGGAAAACGCGGGATTGGGTGGGACTGGGTGTGATTTTGACTCCCGTGCAGCTCTCTATTGCCTCTGTGTATGTAAGTTGTGCATGCATGTTCGGGCAGTTGGGGTTCGTCAGCCTGGGAGGGCAACCCATCTAGGGGAAGGAAAACCCTGATTCCAAACCGCTGCTGCCTTGCAGGCTCACCCACCCATGGGAAAGGCTTCGGGAGTCAACCCCGAGGAAAAATCCGGATGTACATCATCCACGATGTCCTTCCGGCAACTTCTGCAGCCAAGTCGTCTCCAAGCGTGGTGTTTTTCACCCCCTTGGACCCCGTCGACAAAGCCGAGAGGGAGGCTCTGTTGTCTGGGCAGCGCAAGACCTCATCAAACTTCGCCCAGGCCTGCGCTCTGGAGAGGTTACTCCAGTCTCGCCTCACGGTGAGAGCACAAAACAAGAAGACAGCAGTCTACGGGTTTTAAGTCCTTGCGCAATTGGCGGGTTGTCTTCAATGGTCCCTCGTAGTCCCACTGGTCAACTACCGCCCGCCTTAAGCTGGGCAGCCCCCGGCTAATAAGGTGTTGACCCGCCACGGCCTGCCTGCTCCAGTGGGTGCCTGGAGCTTAGAGCGCAGCTCAACAGGCAGACCGTTACCACATGCACCAGGAAGACATTCAAAGATAAAGACGGAGTCTCCAGCTCTCCGCATTGCAAGCTGGAACGTGCGCACTATGCGCACTGGACTGACAGGTGACTTACAGAAAATCGACGACTTCCGCAAGACCGCAGTCATCGATCTTGAGCTGCACAGACTAAACATCGATGTGGCAGCCTTACAAGAAACGCACCTCCCAGAGACTGGATCTTTGAGGGAAGCACACTATACGTTTATTTGGCAGGGGAAGGACGTCGAAGAATCCAGATAACACGGAGTCGGCTTCGCCATAAAGAACACCCTGCTCCAAATGATTGAACCTCCTTCCCACGGCACAGAGAGAATCCTTACCCTGCGTCTTTTCACAGCATCTGGTACCGCCAACCTCCTCTGCATCTATGCACCAACCATGCAAGCCAGCACGGAGACTAAAGACCAGTTCTATGAGATATTAAACAGCGCCGTTGCCGCAGTCCCTTCTTCGGACCACCTCTACCTTCTGGGGGATTTTAACGCTCGTGTTGGTTCTGACCATGACTCTTGGTCAGGTATGCTGGATCACCATGGCATAGGGAAAATGAACGAAAACGGCCAGAGATTACTCGAACTCTGCTGCTATCACTGCCTATGCGTGACAAACACCTACTTTCAGAATAAGCATTGTCACAGGGCGTCCTGGAGACATCCAAGATCAAATCACTGGCACCAGTTGGACCTGATGATCACCAGGCGTGACTCTCTGAATAAGGTTCGTAACACCAGAGCCTACCATAGCGCCGATTGCGATACAGACCCCTCCCTCATTGCCTCCAAGATAAAGCTACGCCCCAAGAGACTCCATCACTCCAAAAAGAAATGCCAGCCAAAAATCAACACCAGTCAGACCACCAACCAAGCCAAAAAACCAGGAGTTCATAGCAAGGCTGGGGGAACTGCAAAGCTGCAACCAAGAGTCGAATGGAGAAGATATATGGAATTCGCTCCGGAACACTATCTACAGAGCTGCTGCCCTGAAGTATGGTACAAGGGAGCACAATAATACCGACTGGTGTGAGGCAAACGTTGTTGAACTAGAGCCCGTCATTGATGCCAAGAGAAAAGCACTGATAAGCTACAAACGTGACCCAAGTCAGCACAATCTTCTGGAGCTGAAAGCTGCTCGGAGAAAGGCCCAGCAGACTGCCCGTCGCTGCGCAAATGACTACTGGCTTCAAATGGCGTATAGCATCCAGCAAGCGTAGGACATTGGCAACATAAGGAGGATGTATGAAGGCATCAAGCAAGCAACTGGCAAATCATTAAAGAAGACTGCACCCTTGAAGTCCAAATCAGGGGAGATCATCATTGACAAAAGCAAGCAAATGGGCAGGTGGGTGGAACACTATCTAGAGTTGTACTCCAGTGAAAACTCTGTCACACAGAGAGCATTGGACGCTATAGAAGACTTGACCGTCCTGAAGAAGCTGGATGCTGAACCTACCATGGACGAACTCAGTAAAGCCATTGATGCCCTGAACAGTGGTAAATCGCCGGGTGAGGATGGCATCCCGCCTGAGATCATCAAATGCGGAAAACCTGCCTTATTAGAGCCACTCCATGAACTCCTCTGCCTATGTTGGAAGGAAGGCAGAGTTCCGCAAGACATGCGCAACGCCAAGATAGTCACTCTGTACAAGAATAAGGGGGATCGCAGCGACTGTAACAATTACAGGGGTATTTCATTGTTGAGCATTGTAGGCAAAGCCTTTGCACGCGTGATCCTCAACCGTCTTCAGGTTCTCGCAAACCGCGTGTACCCCGAATCACAATGCGGCTTCCGACAAGAAAGATCCACTGTCGACGTGATATTCTCAGTGCGTCAGCTCCAGGAGAAATGCAGAGAACAGCAGATGCCGCTGTACATCGCCTTCATCGACCTAACCAAGGCGTTTGACTTAGTAAGCAGAAGCGGCCTGTTCCTGTTACTGAAGAAGATCGGCTGTCCACCCCAGTTGCTCAACATTATAACCTCCTTTCACGATAATATGCAGGGAGTAGTCAGCTACGATGGGGACACTTCAGAACCATTCACAATCAAAGCGGAGTCAAACAAGGCTGTGTTCTAGCGCCTACACTATTCGGCATATTTTTCTCTATGATGCTGAATTTTGCATTTAAAGACTCTACAGAAGGTGTCTACCTACATACCAGAAGTGATGGGAAGCTGCTGAACATGGCCCGCCTAAGAGCAAAAACCAAGATCCGCACTATCCTTATCAGAGATATGCTGTTCGCTGATGACGCAGCCCTGACAGCACACACAGAGGAACACATACAGCTCCTGATGGATCGCTTAGCTCAAGCATGCATAGAATTCGGACTGACCATCAGCATCAAGAAAACCAACATCATGGGTCAAGGCTTCCCAGCTCCACCCTCAATCACCATCGACAACGAAATTCTGGAGGTCACCGACAAGTTCACATACCTGGGCTCCACCATCACCAGCAGTCTGTCCCTGGATGACGAGATCGACAAGAGGCTTGCCAAAGCAACCAGCGTCATGGCCAGACTAAGCAAACGAGTATGGACTAACAACCAATTGACACTGAAACCAAGCTCAAGGTATATCAGGCATGTTTTCTCAGCACTCTTTTGTATGGCAGTGAAACCTGGACAATCTATACCAAACAGGAAAATCGACTCGAGAGCTTCCACCTCCGCTGTCTCCGACGCATCCTTGGCATCAGATGGCAAGACAAAATCACCAACACTGCCGTGCTCAAACAAGCCAGCTCACTGAGCATGCATCTCTTTCTGTGCCAAAGACGTCTACGCTGGCTGGGTCATGTGCATCGAATGCAAGATGGACGCATACCAAAGGACATCCTATATGGCGAGCTTGCCACTGGGCATCGCCCCGTTGGTCGCCCGCAACTGCGATTCAAGGATGTCTGCAAACGCGACCTCAAACTGACCGGCATCAGCTTCGACAATTGGGAACAGCTCGCCGACGACGGAGCGGGTGGCGACAGGCTGTTCACAAAGGCATCCTTAATGGTGAACAATTAAGGAACGAACAGCAGGAGACCAAAAGGCAGAGAAGGATGATCGCACGGCAGAAACAGGCCCTCGGTCCTCCATCCAGCTTCATTTGTGGCCACTGCGGAAGAGTCTGTCAGTCCAGGATCGGTCTGCTGAGCCATTCAAGAACCTGCTCTCAAAACACGACTAGATGACTAACCTAGAGCGCTACCATCATCTTTCGAGATGGACGGTTTGCCTACGACATGTAAGTTGTATAGAATTGAACTGGGTCTAATGTATTGCCTCTGTGTATGTAAGTTGTATAGAATTGAACTGGGTCTAATGTATTGCCTCTGTGTATGTAAGTTGTATAGAATTGAACTGGGTCTAATGTATTGCCTCTGTGTATGTAAGTTGTATAGAATTGAACTGGGTCTAATGTATTGCCTCTGTGTATGTAAGTTGTATAGAATTGAACTGGGTCTAATGTATTGCCTCTGTGTATGTAAGTTGTATAGAATTGAACTGGGTCTAATGTATTGCCTTATCATAGCCCACATTTAAAAAACATTTCAAGACAAAAATTATTCGCTTAAATTGATTAGATTTTTTACTAGTATTGTCAACTTGAGAGATATTTATAAGAGAGGGCTTTGAATTATGATGCATAGTTATAATGAACGTTGAGAAATACTTGTATTAATTAACTCATATGTTATAATATTTGCTAGTTATAATGAACGTTGAGAAATGCTTGTATTAACTACTATGTTATAATGTTTTTTTTTCAAACTAACAGATTAGTTTCGCCTTATCCCCCCCCCCTCCCCAAACGTCCCCCCCCCCGACTCTCCGTCCGCCGCAATCTACCGGAAGTCAGCAGAACCAAGCAAAAAAAAAAAACAAACAATAACACAATTCTCGACTTCAGCAAAGACTGAGTCATCGCTGTGACCTTTGACCTTAAGCATTTTATCTACACACTGTCCTAGGGTACGTGTTCTTTATAAATGGTAAAATGAATGTCAACATTAGATACACAGAGTGAAAAGAAAGGAGGAAAGGGGTGGATAATTTTGTAATTCTATGTCAAAAATAATGTCCATTTGTTTTTTCATGTCCCTGTAATGATGAGTGTTTATTTTCTTAGATCCTAATGGAAGGCTTTGTACAGCCCTTATTTCATTCCCGTCCTAACCTACAGTGTATAGAGTGTACAGAGTGTATAGAGGCAACACGGTAGACAGGACATAACCCCACAATGACCACAAATAATGGCAGATAGCTATAATCAACATCAATAACGTATAAAATAAAGGTTACAAATATACATGTAGCCTATATAGGGGTGTGTTAGAAATAAATATACTTGTAGCCTTTTTGTGTGTTAGAAATAAATATACTTGTAGCCTATATAGTGGTGTGTTAGAAATAAATATACTTGTAGCCTATATAGTGGTGTGTTAGAAATAAATATACTTGTAGCCTATATAGTGGTGTGTTAGAAATAAATATACTTGTAACTTTGTAACCTACGTAATGTTTTTTTTAAATATAATGTAGCCTATATAGTATTATTTATAATATAAATACACATGACCTATATAATGGCTATATAATGATATGTGTGCTATAAAAAAACATGTCGCCTACATTATGGTATGTTTGATATGTAGGCAGGCACGCCGAGAGGGGGGGTCGGGGGGGGTCATTGCCAGGGGGCCCGCATCTGTAAGGGGGCCCGGCCGCCCCGACCATGTCAATTTTCCACGACTTATTGTTTATTAAGGGGCCCGCAATGATTTCCTGCCCTGGGGCCCATTTTGGCTCTCGGCGCCACTGTATGTTGGCCCCAGTTCACCGGGTGAGGGAGTGTCAGGCCCCCAGTTCACCGGGTGAGGGAGTGTCAGGCCCCCAGTTCACCGGGTGAGGGAGTGTCAGGCCCCAGTCCACCGGGTGAGGGAAAGTCAGGAGAGGCTCCAGTTTTCTAAGTTTGTTAGGGCCCCAATATTTTCAAGCAGCGACTTTAACAACATTTTTGTCTAGAGCGGCTTAACTTCTGTTGTCTAGGCCCATTCTCTACATCCCACCCCCAATTTAAATTACTAAGCCCCCCCCCATAACGTAATAATAGAAAACAAACAAACACAAGTATACAAATATTTTGAGAAGGAAAAATTAAAGGGGGGGGGGGGTATAATATATATACACACACACAAACACACAGCACAATAACAGTTCAATTTTATCCAATTTATAATAAACATTTCTTACCTCTCAAATTATCCGTGAGTAAATGAAAACTGCAGAAATATTAAATTAAGTGTAGAATCCGTATTCTTGAATATGACTGAAATTATTTTTAATTGTAAAGGGACTATTTCACTAACACTATAACAGGCGTCATAGGAATCTCAATGTACATAGGGACGTCACAACTAATTGAACGGTTAATGAGATAAAATATAAACATTTATTTTATAGCACTATAATCATACCCGAATCACGGCTTAAATAGAAGTAATAGTGGAAATCACAAGCTCGAACAATATGTTGTTTACGAATAACCCGGACATATTTTTACTTCCGCATCGCAAACTTGCAAACATGTTGTAAACAATAGGGCACTATTTATAAATACTAGGAGATTTAAGTATATTACAGGTTGTAAATGTATAAGTACTATCTTATACAATATGGATTAATGCATATAGCAGTTTTATTATTTGTTAGAAGCTCAAATAGCGTATTTTTTTTTTTAAATTTTAAACTAGATAACAAAGTTCACATTTCACTAAACCCTCCCTACAATGGTCCAACTGTTTGTGAATGAAACAGGTCATTGTACAAGTCACTGGCGGCGGAGCGGGGGGGGGGGCAGGGGGGGGCGCCGCCCTCCCCCTAAAACTTTTAAGGAATTTCCAGTCTGCCCCCCTAAAATTTTAACTATTTTAACTTTGTAATTCATTTTAGTTTATATGTATCATTTTCATTTTCATAATTCATTTGATTTATTTCTTAAATTTAATATTTGAAAGAAATTATAAGAAATTGACATTTTACAGTAATCACATTATTGAGAGTTGTTGTGGCATATTTTAAAACTAGTTGCAAGTACCCGGCTTTGCCGGATTTAAAATAATGTTTTCTGTTTATTTAAGAAGCGTAATTTGACGTTTAATTAAGATTTAAAATAAGACGCGTAAAAATGGGTTTATTTGCATGCAATAAAAGGGTACATTTATCTTAAAGCAATGTGATACACAACATTTTTGGCAGTTCCTCTCTCTCTCCCTCCCCTCCCTCCCTCCCTTTCTCTCCCCTCCCTCTCTCTCCCTCTTTCCCTCCCTCCCCCTCTCCCTCCCTCCCCCCCTCTCTCTCCCTCCCTCCCTCCCTCTTTCCCTCCCTCTCTCTCTCTCTTAGGCATGACTGTAGCAAAAGACAATTCCTATGGATGAAGGAATGGAATGTAATAATGTAGTAAAAAAGTAATGTGATATTTGGTTCCCCGTACCGATCATATTTATAGTAAGTTAGCTATGTGGGAGAGAAGCTCATAAAACCTGAAATCGGGGTAAAAGTTTGCCACTTTTTATGTCTTTGATATCCAAAATAATTAATTACAAGTCACTGGCGGCGGAGATGGAACGAAACCTATTTAAGAACATTCCCCATGTAATTTTGTGTACGTATACCCAGTGGCGCAACCAGCAAAAAATGCTGGGGGGGGGGGGGGCCTCACATATTTTTGTAACTTTTTAACGTAAATTAAGTATTGATGATTTGGCCGGGGGTGGGGGGCTTGAATGACGGCAAATGTAATTTTTAAAGAAAATATAATTATTTATTATCTTTCCATAAATTACTTTTTGTTTATTGGGTTTCCCCGTTTCCGGTTTCATATTCATCATCATTCATGATAATTATCAGTAATTTTCTGATCTATTTTCACTATTAAATTTGTAAACAAACTGACATTACGAATCAGTTGACGACAGAAGTGCTCAATATTCATTTTTATTTTTTTTTAATATATTATTTTTTAATAATATTGATTAAATACTTGCTACAGAATTACTATATTCTATTATAGGATTAAGGGGGTAAAATTTGTCTTTCGGTCATATTTTGTCTTGCCCCTCCTTAAATTTTCAAGGGGGGGGCTCCGCCCCCCTTGAATTTTGGCTTACCCCCCCCCCCCCCCCTTAAAATATTTCGTTCCGCTGCCGGTGGTACAAGTGGAGAAATAAACAAACTTCTTTTTTTAATCTTGTGGAGGCAAAAGACGAATGCAGACACAGAAAATTATAATCCTTTTTTATATATTAGATAGTGACATGCCAACACAGTCGAGTTGTTTTTTTAATCATGGAAAATATTAAATCATATAAAATACATGTAATGTGTGGCGTAGCCTAAATAGAGTTATGGGGGAGGGGCGCTTTCGGTATGCCCCGGGTGCACTTTATCTCCTGCTGGAGTCGGGGTCGGTATTTGTGTGTTCAGGGCCGTATTACCTTAATCTGAATGAAACAGCTCGAATTCCAATTCGTTCAGGTTTCGAATTTTTAAAATTATTTCAATAAGATTTATAACATGAGGCCACTTCTCCACCAATAAGATTTATAACATGAGGCCACTTCTCCACCAATAAGATTTATAACATGAGGCCACTTCTCCACCAATAAGATTTATAACATGAGGCCACTTCTCCACCAATAAGATTTATAACATGAGGCCACTTCTCCACCAATAAGATTTATATTATGAGGCCACTTCTCCACCAATAAGATTTATAACATGAGGCCACTTCTCCACCAATAAGATTTATAACATGAGGCCACTTCTCCACCAATAAGATTTATAACATGAGGCCACTTCTCCATCAAAAAAATAAATAAAAACCTTTGCTACCGGCCATGTCTAGGGTTGGATTTGATAAAAGATGGATGAAAATATTCATCCTTTCCAAAATGAAACTATTATGTGTAAAAAAATAATTATTGTTGTTCATTAGAATTTGTGCATTAGAAATAATGCAACAGTTGAGTTTTTTTTTTCAGTTGATAACACAGCTCAACAAAAAAAAATTTTTTTTCGAATTGCCAAGAATATTTGAATGAATTTATAGCAATTCATTGGTGCTGATTTCAAAACTGCCACTGCTTTTGCTGAATTGGCTCTAGTTTCTGAGATATTGGACAATCTTGAAAATATGATTGTACCCTTTGTGTAAAACAAATGCAATACGTTTGGTGTCTGTTGTTTTATTTAACTATACCAAGTTATAACTTGGTTTATTTTTTTCTCTTTTATAGCTGCTTTCTAAAGACATCATGAGTTCATCATGAAGATGCTGCAAAAATAATCCGAATGTATTCTGTTACATCTGTGGAGAATACATGATTGAAAAGCAAAGAAGAAATATAACTGACTTTGTGTAGCAGGCATATTTGGCTTATTTCGGTGTGAAGCTGGAAGACAAAGACAAGTCTTGGGTTCCCCATAAGGTCTGCAAAAACTGCGTGGAGAGCCTACGGCAGTGGACATATAGTGAGAAGAAAAGTCTAAGTTTAGGGGTACAAATGATATGGCGAGAGCCGAAAGACCATTTTGGTGATTGTTATTTTTGTATTGTGAATGTTAAAGGCTTCAATCGCCACAAGAAATCTAAGTGGGGTTATCCTGATCTTGAATCTGCAATGAGACCAATTCCACATAGCAGTGAAGTTCCTATACCAGTGTTTACTGGATTATTAGAGCTTTCACCATCAGACTCCAACGAGGGGCAAGATCTGGAGTTTTTGGGAGGTGAAAACAGTAGAAGCGATTATGAAGGAAGTTCTTCAACACCTCAACCATTCAGCCAAGAAGAACTCAATAACCTAATACGAGACCTAAATCTGTCCAAGCAAGCATCTGAGCTTTTAGTGTCCAGGCTCAATGAAAGAAATTTTCTCAAACCAGAAGTTAAAATAACATTTTATCGGAAAAGAGAAGATTTTCTTCTTCAATATTTAAGTTTACTGTAATGACATCCCTGGACTTCCGCTCCAAATGGGACTACAAGACTACCATTCCGAAGACTGGCGTCTTTTTATAGACAGTTCCATCACAAGCTTGAAATGTGTTCTGTTACACAATGGTAACCGATATGCATCTCTTCCCATTGCTCACTCAACAACACTTAATGAAGAGTATGAGAATATCAAAACAGTATTGCAGAAAGTCCGTTATTATGAGCATCAGTGGTCAATTTGTGTTGATCTAAAAATGGTAAACTTCTTGCTTGGGCAGCTGTCAGGATACACAAAATACCCATGCTTCATGTACCTTTGGGATAGCAGGGCAAAGCAAGATCATTGGACAAGAGTAACATGGCCTGCAAGGGAAACCATGACTGTAAACAAAAATAAGATCATTCTCCCACCGCTTTATATCAAATTAGGTTTAATGAAACAATTTGTTAAGGCTTTGGACAAATCTGGCAAATGCTTCAAGTATATTTGCAGATCATTCCCCGGATTGAGCATGGAGAAGCTGAAAGCTGGGATTTTTGACGGTCCTCAGATTCTGAAACTCATCAACGATCGACATTATACTAATTTCATGGATCACCTTGAAGCTTCTTCATGGAACAGTTTTGTTTCAGTTGTCATGAACTTCTTAGGTAATAACAGAGCATAGAATTACGAAGAACTGGTGCAAGATATGCTTGCTAACTTCAGAAACATTGGAGCAAATATGAGCATCAAGGTACATTACCTGCACAGTCATTTAGACAAATTTCCAGGTAACCTTGGGGACTTCAGTGAGGAACAAGGCGAGAGGTTCCATCAGGATATGATGGTGATGGAGGAGAGATATCAAGGAAGATGGGACATACATATGATGGCTGACTACTGTTGGAGCCTCCAGCGCAATTGCACCAACGACACATACAAAAGGAAGTCGAGCAAAAAGCGATTTGCTAATGCATTACTATAGACAATTAACATATTAATTAATTAATTAATTTGACATAATTAGTTTTTCAAATGAAAATGTTTTCTTCTATAACACTATTACACATATTTTTGAACAAATTTCTGCATGACTATTAACAGTTTCACTACTGTTTGTTAGTATACTATTATACTTCATGCAATTCTTGACAAATCCCAAACACGGTGCATACATTATTTAATTAATTTTAATTATCTCGTAAAATAGAGCCAATCTAGCAAAAGCACTTACATATTCTAAATCAGCATGGTTGACTTTGTATAAAATGATTCAAATATCACTGGCAACGAAATCACTGTTTACCAGTGTAATGATTCTTGCACAAAATACAAAAATTGAGAACGACAGTAATTGACAGCTGATATTGTCGTAAATTCCAATTAGAATATTACATTATGTTTAATAATATATAATATTATAAATTATATATACATTATATTCTGTTAAAAAAAATCTTTTTTTTTTCAGATTTGTCCAGTATCAATGGCGTTGTTTTAGAAGGCGTGGGCCCACCCCGGGGGGGGGGGGGGTGAGATGAGATGAAATCTCTTAGATCCTGTAAACCACTAATGGGACGATTTTTATGGTGTCCTTCTTTCATCCCCACCATAGCCAATAGTGCAATGGCCTTAGAGGCACCACGGGAGATATAGCGGGGACTTAAGCCATGACTTGAAATATCCATTGGTCAGCACCGGAGATCGTACCAGGAACCCTCAGGTCGACAGTTGAGCGCTTTACCACACGACCACCCGTACTGGGGCTGGGGGGTAGCGAATCATTTTTTTTTAGCGGGAGGACCCTTCCAATCTGTTAGCGTGACCATTGTCCGATGTAGGCCTACTGTTAGTAGATGTTAGCGTGGGCATTGTCCGATGTAGGCCTACTGTTAGTAGATCATATATTGACTACAAATAATTATTCAACGGAAAAATTTTCACTGAAATAAATGGGCATAAAGACATTGAATAGATACTACAGAGTTATAAATATTTCTTCTAGGAGCTAATCATATTATTGTATTGGCCTATTCTATTTTATTATTGCTATAAATACAAATATTTATTGATGATAATGCTTGATAGATATTATCGCAATATGAAAATGGTCATCGGCTTACCCCCCGGGGGGATGCCTTAGTTATATTATTGTATAATATGTAGACAGAATATTTTGTAATGTGTAAATATTTTTGTAGGATGCAGAAAAACTTTCTGTCACCATAAAGGTCTGTAATTAGGTATTGAAATAGAACGAGCCAGGGCCAACCTTACAAATTGCGGAGCCCAATTTGGAGCAATCTAATTAGCCTAAGGCGGGCCCTAGAATGAGTGTTAGTTATTGGCCTATTATAAGTATTGATATAGAACGAGCGTTAGTTATTGGCCTATTATAAGTATTGATATAGAACGAGCGTTAGTTATTGGCCTATTATAAGTATTGATATAGAACGAGCGTTAGTTATTGGCCTATTATAAGTATTGATATAGAACGAGCGTTAGTTATTGGCCTATTATAAGTACTGATATAGAACGAGCGTTAGTTATTGGCCTATTATAAGTATTGATATAGAACGAGCGTTAGTTATTGGCCTATTATAAGTATTGATATAGAACGAGCGTTAGTTATTGGCCTATTATAAGTATTGATATAGAACGAGCGTTAGTTATTGGCCTATTATAAGTATTGATATCGAACGAGCGTTAGTTATTGGCCTATTATAAGTATTGATATAGAACGAGCGTTAGTTATCAGCTGGCTTGTCCATTGGACAGATTTTTCGTCCCATCCTATCCCATCCCATGGTAATTTATGTCTGTCCCGTCCCGTCCCATGGGATTCCCATGATAATATTAACGTTATGGAATGCCGTTGAAATACAAAATAAGAAATTTCTGAAAGTTTAAGTTTAGTGTCTACTGGATTGGACTACATACAGAAACATGTAAATTGACAGAATTTAATAAATTTGATATTGTGAATATTCAATACTATTTTATAAAAAAGTTTAATCGTAATACGAAATACCGTAATACGACAATTTAGTGTCTTTCTGACACTCTTATTCTGTTTCTGAGTCATTCTGGTCATTCAGCACATAATTTCCCGCTGATCGACTGTCTCTACCAATTCAGTTAATCCCTGAAGCTTTTCCACAATTAACAAATTTGGGGTAGCTCTGGTGCACATCAAGTCGCTATGGGACATGGAAAATACAAATGTGTGCAGTACCATCCCGTGCCATCCCATGGGAAAAGTCCCATGGGGTTCCCGCGGGAATCCCAATCCCATGGATAAGCCTGGTTATCAGCCAATTGGGTTGAGAAAAAATAAATTATTATAAATTGTACCTAAACTTTGGGGGGCTTACTTCCCAGTGCTCGTCATGGGCAATGTTTACTCTAAGCTGCGCGCTTGCACGCGCGCAATTTTTAGAAAACCTCCGCGCAGAAAAAAATTATTCCCCGCGCACAGAATACAATCTGATGAAAATATTACTTCAACTAAATTGCTTATAATATTATTTTCTAAAATTGTCAAGGAATTTAAAAAGTGGTGCTAATATTTGTTTATAAATGGTATCTACATACAATTTATTTACATAAATTCAATATAAAAAGTTATCGCTTCAGTTTCAGCAAAATTAAAACTTCGATTTTCTTTTCACCTAATTTATTCAAACGCATGCGCATAAATTATTTCTTCTGTTTTCAAAATGGCTGATCGTTTCGTACTATAATTAATTAAATAAATAGTTGTAGAAAATAATTTCAAAATGTCGCTACATAAAATGTGCAAAAAAAGAAAATGTGTTGCCTCCTTCAAAAACGTGTGGCTTGACGAGTTCGTCCAAACTTTTATGCCGGAGTCAAAATCACCCTGTCGCATTCAACTGAAAAAGATATTTACTTATGATGATGATGTTGGTGTTATATGTGTCATCTGCCAAAAAGCTAAAAGTGGAAGTGATTTTTGCACTGGAAAGATTTGGGATGGCATTTGGAAATTAGATTACCTGAAAAGGCATTTAATAAGTAAAACCCATCAGACTAGTATCACTGCAATGAGAAATTTAACTGGTTTACGAGGCATGTTAACAGAAACAGCCGAGGAGAGAGACAAGAAAAAGGAACTGAAAAAAATCAACTCCAGAGGAAATTAAATATCTAATTGACAGTGTCATTTTAGCGATTAAAATGAATAATTCAATGCTCCCTGTTACAGACATTAATGAGCATATGTCAAAATACACAACTTTGCCTGACAGCTGGAGGAGTAAAAATTATGCTTTCGAATTTTTTGAATCAATAAACAACTTCTACGTTTAAATCACTAACGGCATTCCAACAGGGTCTGAAAACGCACTTTTTCAAAGTTCATGTTCCGAGAGCTTTTGCTCGCTACATAATAAGCGCTATATAAATTTAAGTGACTGATTGATTCACTTCCTTTGTTCCTGAAACTACCAATTACTAATAATTTTAATAGCGATTAGCAATTACTTCAGAAAACCCTATTTTCAATTTTGTCTGGTTATTTTAGGTGACTAGCAGTTTTATTAGTTTTAGACTAAGTCATATAGAAATAGTTGCTTTTTTTTATTAACATTGTTCGAATAATTCTCGCAGACTAGGACTACAAACAACACCCAATTTTGTATAATTTATTCCAAATTGGCGCCCAATTTTTTTCGAAGTTCTAAAAAGTTGCACAAGAAATTTTTTTTACCGCGCAGCGCCGCCAAAAATTAGAGGGAACATTGGTCATGGGTCTTTATTTAACAACCCATCCCCGATAAGAAGATAACAGAAAATAACCTATATTGTTTTAACAAAAAAAAAACTGTAAAATAAACGATGACTACATTTGAAGTCAATTAAAAACAAACAAAAATAAAGACTGTAAAAACAGGACGTTTTAGAGCATTTTCGTGTATAAATAGAAAGGGAAGTAAGTCATTTTTAATAACTGTTACAAAAATAAATAATGATTACGCCCCTTTGTTTAGCTTATAATCTATATATAATATATAAGCCATATATAGTACCCTAAGAAACCCTGAATCCCGACCCTGAGAGGTCATATCGCGAAAGGACTTTTGATGTACACATGGCAGGCCAAGACCTACAAAATGATATATACATCATGGGTCTAGGACTTATGGTTGCTGAGATCTTGGGCGCTCCTTTGTTAATATAGCTTATATAGTAAAAAACGGTACTTAATAAGCCCCCTTTTTCGGCCCTCAGAGGTCAGATCGCGAAATGAACTTTTGATGCACACATGGCAGGCCAAGACCTACAAAATGATATATACATCATTATGGTTGTTGAGATCTAGGGTGATGACGGACAGACAGACAAAACGGGGACAATAGAGCATTTTTTTTTTCGAAAATGCTCTAAAAATTAAAGGGTGCTAACAAAACTATAGACACGGAAGTCGATGTCACCGATTTGGAGGAGTTGATTGAGGTCTACAGAATAGAAATCACAACAAATGAGCTTGTGGATCTTTTGAATGAACAGCTCAGTGGCGCAACCCGCAAAAAATGCTGGGGAGGGGCTCACATATAGAAAAAATGCTGGGGGGGGGCTCACATATAAAAAAACGACAGTTTATATAGTAAAATATGAATGATGATTTGGTCTGGGGGGGGGCTTGAACCCCCCTGGTTGCGCCACTGCTCAGGACATTAAAAGTGGAGCAGTCGTATGGCGATGGGGATCCAGTGATTGTTTCAACTGATAAGATTAAAGAAATTTGTATTAAGTGGTAGACATCGAAGACTGCAATGAACCATCATCAAAAAAAAAAAAATGTGTTACTAACAGGGACATGTTGAGTGTTAACACAATGGTCCACCTCAGAAATATTCTCCATGAAAGGAAGTGACATACTTCCCTTGATAGTTTCATACTATATATATATATATATATATATATATATATATATATATATATATATATATATATATATATATATATATATATATACAGCGGTACCTCGACATACGAGTGTCCTAACATACTAAGTTTTTTTTAAATGCGAGCAATGTCTTGCTTTGAAATACGATGAAAATTTGAGATACGAGCGGGTTGGCTGGCTGCACATGACCCAGTTCACTGCGCCTCGAACGTCTCGTATTTTCCCGCGCCCCAGTCAGTTGGCTTGTTTGCCTCGCCGTCGAAACATCTTTGATAAGTTGTGTTCGCGTTTTGTGCTTTTTTTTTTTATTATACAGTACTATTTCACATTTCTTTTTTTATAACCATGGGTCCGAAGAAAGAGATTGGAAAGGCCAGTACTTAGAAGAAGATAGTGTGTATTAAAATTTTAATTGAAATCATACAAAAACACGAGCAAGGTGTATGAGTGACTGACTTGGCAAGGCAGTACGGGTGTAGTACTTCAACGATATGTACTGTACTGTACTTAAGCAGAAGAAGTCGATAAAGGGTATAACACCAGCTAAGGACGTTACAATAATGTCTAAGCTCCTCCGCTTATTTCTTCCACCCTTCGTCTCTGCCAGCATCTTTCGTAAGATCAATTTGGCTAATTTCCAAGTAAATACACTTAATAAAACCAAATTATTTCTTTACATTATTTTTTATCATGTTTGTATACGATATTTGTAATTTACAAATACATTTTTTTTATTAAAAAACAACTAGGGTGGCATTTTGGGGGCTGGAGTGGATTAATGCCAATTCATTTAATTTCAACAGGGAAAACTGCTTTGAGCAAATTGACGCACGAGCAATGTTACGGAACGAATTAAATTCGAATCTTGAGGTAGCACTGTAACTGTATATATAATTCATCTCACTGTGGATTTTATCTGAAGAAAAATTGTTGGCATATGGTTCGCAAGTCACATAACTCCCGTCAACCACAAGTTGCTGTAAGTGTAAACAAATATGGCGGATTTCTTGACCTATTTGTAGAAGATAAAAAATGAAGTTTAGGGGGAAGATAGATGATATATCAACTATACAGCATTTCACAAGTAACAAGCTTGATGAATAAATATATCAAATAATTTTATAGTTTAGCATTACAGAAAATACCAATTTTTTTTTCCAACCTTGCTTTAATGATAAAGAAGGACAACACAACATCGAAATTTTTTAAAAAATGTCTCTATATTTTTTATAAAAAATGCTTCATATTCAGAAAATTTAGGAAAAAGGGATATTTTGTGTTATCACCCTGTAAACCCATACTAAGGACCGTTAGAATCTTAACATCTCCAATAACATCCCAACTAATGGTAGAATATTTAGGCATCTGAGCATATTCACATTTTTGTAGCCCTTGGCCTGTATAACATGTGGGATACTTGTTCACAGTTGTTCCCAATATTATTACCACTAACTTCTAAGCTATGTATACAAAAAATGCCAATCTTGTAGGTCAATAAATTTTGTAACGTCTTGGCAGAAATCATCTAGATTGCTGAAGAAGCAATACCATTTTCGTCCAAAACTTTTTTCAGAAGGCTCCACTTCTGCTTCAGTCTAAATGTGTGGAGTCCAGCATTGGATTGTGTGAGTCCCATATCTGTTATCAAGCTGCTGAGATTTTTTTGATTGGGTAGTACCTCTGACATTATAGACTGGATCTAATACATGTTCTTGTTTAATATCTGATTTGCTACTGTCTTCTGGTGATGACAAATCCCTTGTAAGTTTAGGGATACATCATTCCTTTGATCTGCCCAGACAGCATTTTATGGTGAAAATTGTTCTTCGGCATGAAGTAAAATATGTTCAGACTATTAGCAGAAAAAGGGGACTGGTGGTCTTGCTGTGTAGAGCTCTTGACTGTCGACCAGAGGAGTCCAGGGTTCGAACCTTGTAATTTTTTCAGGTCAGGTGAAAGTTCTCAAGTCAACCCAGCTTTATATGGGTACCCAAATTTATGTTGGGGGAGTAAAGGCGGCTGGGTGTTTTGCTAAACAAACAATGCCAGATATGCTGAGGTTACTGAAACATGAATTCTATACTTCATCTGCTCAGATGAGCCCTTGTGGCTTAAGGGAACTTTACTTTTTTTTTATAAGCAGATGTGCTTATATAGTAAACAGCCTAGAATATTCAACCTACCTTAAGACAGGGCTATAATGTTTAGAAGTTTCTAGAATATATTCATCTGACAATTAGACAGGCTTGTTAATTAAAATGTCCTGGTACAAAAAGAAAAGCTCATGAGTAAAAATTAGAAAATAATTTGAAAATAAAGTTTTTAAGACAAAGACAAAACAAAATTTAAAAATTTGTTACGCAGTATTGTTTCAACATGATCCCATAATACTTTTATTAAAAAGAGGCTATATTATTCTCTTAATTATTGCAGAATCAAAAAGAATAAAAATGTCATTATAATTGTAAGAATGTAAGTTAAGAGCGTATTCCTAGAAAACAACAGCTAGTTTTTAGACGTAAAAACTTTCATTGAATTTTTTGAAAAGAAAAATAATCTACATTCACTACCTTGTCTCTGAAATAATTTTTAACATTTTTGAATGAATATTTATTTTACAAATAAAAGATTTCGATAATTACTGGAATAATAAATTATAGTCTACTATATATATATATATTTTATTTTATTTTTATATATTTTCATGCATCATACTAAAGGAATTTTTGAAAGTATATGTTCATATTATAATATCAAAGCTTTTCTATGGGTTTGAAATGGAGAGCTGTGTTATGTGTTAGGGAAAACCATGAAACATAAATTCTAAAAATATTTCTCTTCAACTATTCCTTATTTAATTAAATGAATTTTTTTAGCCTAGCTCATCATTTGAGCAAAATCTTGTTTTTTGTTTTTGTTTGTTCTTTTACTATTACTTATGGACTATTGTAAATACCTAATTATAAAAGAAAATGTTTTTAAAGAAGTTTTTTATTGATACTTTCAGGAAGAATAGTTTTTATTTACATTATTTTTTTCATAGATGTTGTTGGTACCATATCTAAACTGGTAAAGACTTGCATATTGAGAATAACAGAAGATAAAGTTTTTTTCATATTATCTGAAAGAATTGGAGATGGTGGAGCTCAAATATGGTGTGAGTTATCTCAGGTAATTAAATCATCTGTAATACCTATGGTGTGAGTTGTCGCAGATAATAGACATCAGAAGGCTTGGATTTCTATGATCTAAAAAATGTAGAAATATGCATGATTTTATGTCCTAAAAAACCCAAAAATATTTCCTAAAAATACAAATAATGACCCAAAATCAGAACAGACACTAAATATGAGTCTTTTTTTAAAACTAAGTTTAAATCATCTAAATTACATACTTTTTTTAAAGCTGCAATACATGTCAACAGTTTCAAGATATATGATATGCTGAGATATTCCTTGAAAGTGGTGCTTAATGTACATCAAGTTCCTTTACCTTTGAGGTAAAAAAAAAATTCCTGCACTGCTTTAAATACACTGCGAATCTTTGCTTTACATTAGCTAAGATTTTCTCAATTTCTATGTGTTGTTTACGTCATCATCCAGCCTTGTTCGCCAATGTGTATCCAGCCATGGGGCCGTCCATAAAGTATGTCACGCTATTTTTGACGATTTTTGACCCCCCCCCTCCCCCCTGTCACAAAGTGTCACAAATTTCGGAACCCCCCCCTAAAGTACGTCACACTTTCGAAAATTTTTTTTTTATTAAGAACTAATTAAAATTTAATCGAAAACTTAAATCGCACTTCACTATTAAACTGCCTTAAAATATAAATATTAAAAGAACTATCAGATTATTAAATGAGTTTAATAGTAGAATAACTAATTGTCAATAGTTGTATCAGTTATTCTTTGAAACAGTAACTCAATCAATTGAATTTGAAAAAAAAAATTGCAAAAATTAGATTGACAATTATATAATAAACATCATTTATCTGCTACCTATTCATTTACAATGGGTGAGGTGAACTTTGAGATAATCTTCAGATCATGGATTCTATTGACACAGGATAAGATTAGCGAAACTTGACCTCAACCAGTGATTAAATAATAAAAATGGAAACAAAACAATGTGACTAAAAAAAGGACTAGATTGACAAATTATGTGATCAGCTTTTGTGCTATATTGAATATGTTTATAGTGGACCTGTGAATTATGTTTAATTAAAAAAAAATTCACTAGACATCATCCATCCATAGTGAAGTGAAGTGTTCATCCATAGTTAAGACTGACATAAATCTTTCCCCATCATCGTTTCCTGGAAGGATAGTTGCAGACAGATCAACTTCATCCTCATCTAGCCACTCAACATTCTCTGAATGTGCATTTTCCATTCTGCCAATAATTGCCATGAGTTCTCTTTGCCTTCTAGCAGCGATTCTCAAAGGACAAATGCGTTTTATCTGAATTGATTCTGGAAACACATTCTCCTAGGAGACGGGTGGTCGAGTGGTATAGAGCGCTCGACTGTCGAGCGGAGGGTCCCGGGTTGGAATCTCAATGAGACCCTTAGGACTTTTTCAGGTCCTGGTGAAAGTTCCCACGTCCACCCAGCTTTAAATGGGTACCTGACTTTATGTTGGGGGAGTAAAGGCGGCTGGGAATTGTGCAAACCACACAATCCCTTCATATGTCTAGGTTATAGAAACAGATGAATTCTACACTTCATCTGCCCCGATGGCCCTTTAGGGCTAAGGAAACTTTACTTTTTTACATTCTCCTGCACCCGAGCTCTGTGTTATCCTGTATGTTTCTTCAACATTGTTTATGAGGCAAAGTATAAGTGACACACTTTGCAAATTCGATCATGTATGCTGGTCTGCAAAGATGGACAATAAAGATCATATGGTTGCACTTTAAAAACTCCTGTTGTCTTGGCATAATGTCATCAAATTTGAGAGTTTGTGCCACAAACAAACAATGTAGGAAATGTGTGTGCATCTGCTCTTTCTATGAAGCTCTGAGTCACATCAGATTTGTTTGGTTGATTGGGATTGGATTTGGAGAGGAGGAAATAATCTGAAGGTAAAACGTTGAAAAATGAGCTCCGTACTTTGTCGCAACATTTTATGTCCTGACATTTCACAATTTGAGTGAAGTATTGGCTGGTGAGAACATGATGGTCAAACAATTCTTATCCTTCAACATCAGTCCTGCTGGATCCAATTCAGATTTCTCAGGGTTGATATATTCTGCAACTGTTGGAAATTGGTCAACAATCACATGCGACCAGATTTCAGCTAAAGTTTCACCTGCAAACTTGAAGTTTGTTATTTCCAAATCCTCATTTATTGTTCTGCCCTGCGAATCAAAGTGAATGCCATAATGTTCATTTGGCAATATGACACCAGACAGTACGCTGCTAAATGGAGCCATTTGATGTTCCATGCGATTATAAGCACTTCTTCCTGGTGCACTGGTTGCAAGGAATAAGGCATCAATATTATTTTAACGAAGTGATGGATTGTAACTTCAATTACGGTAATTTTTGTATTATACAAATTCAATTTATCAGTGATATGATTATCATGTGACAACAAAGAAAATAACACTTTCCGTAAGGCTACTGATAAAACAAGGCTTTGCAGCAGTTTATTATAGCGGTCCTAACTTAGCATGAGAGGAATTGTGAACAACACATTGAAAAGATATGCATTTCATGCTATTTTGACATAAAACTAATTCAAGTGTTTCTACATTTTTTTAAAAATTAATTTTAAAACTATTAAGTTTTCCTAAAAAAATAAAAAAAAATCAAATCCTATAAGAAAATTAAAATATATATATAAAACTATGTGATGTCACACTTGGCCTGACACCCCTCCAAAAATGAAATAGCTTGATATATATATATATATATATATATATATATATATATATATATATATATTTCAATTTTTATATATAACACTAATTGGCATTTGCAATGAATAATTTGGAGAAGACAATCAGCTTGAAATGTGAATTAATATTTATATTTTTCAATATTATTTGTATAATCGTATGGTAAAGTAACAAAATAACCGAGCTCACAAAGGGCGAGCACTCTGTTCTATTAATTCAAGCATTATTCGCGCGTCCTTTTCCGCCATATCTTTCAAAAGATACTGAGAGAAATTTTGGAACGCTTTGAAACTTGTTGAGTAACTAACAGAATCGTGAGCTCGAAGGTTAATAACATTTATTTACTCATTATTCTGTTTTAAACGTTATATTGACTTTACTAGTAAGCGTGATACTTATTTTGGATAAAAAAGTTTATTAATGATGTAAAGTTTATTTATAATAGCATATATTATATTATATTATATCAGTGCTTTATTGTGACGGTACTGCACATGGCACCTTTTTTAATGTGGGGAAAAATTAAATTTTCTTATATTTTAACATTTATTATTAATTTATTATAATATTGATTTATTAAAATTGAATTATTTTAAAATCGTGCGCAATAAGAATTAAACTACTAGATGCTGTGTTTTAGCTATAGTTTAGGCAATCCATCACTGAGTGCAGCACCTATTTTTTTTAAAAAAAAAAGGCACTAATTATACTGATTACTTATTTTAGCATTCTTGGCGTATTTAGAGTCATCTGTAAAATTCAAAACTGGTTACTTCGCATTTTCGTGATTTAAAACATGCATTTCGCATATCGTAATTTAAACATGCATTTCATTTCCAACCACCATGGGCATGGTTGTTTCTTTATTTTGGGTATAAGAAGTAATAACACGATAAGGCACATACTACTTAACAGATTAAACTGAGCCCTGCTAAAACACTGATGTCACTGATTTAACTTGTTAAAATACAGTGAATTCATATAAATCTGTTAATTAAAAATCAGTGAATTCAAATTAATCAATGACATCAGTGATTTAGTAAAAGCTGATTTCCTGATGCCAATCAAGGCGTAACCTAACCTTAAGCATAACCCTAGACATTTTTATCATTTCTATTAATGAGTGAAGTCTGTGACATCAGTGAAATCTGGGTTTTAGTAAATCTTCCATGATAATAATAGTAATAATGTTCTTGTTCCTCTAAATGTTGTTGTGGTATATTTCAGCATGTCTAGCTATTGGACAAAACGCCGAAAACTACATGCTGAAGTTGACAGATATATGGGTCTCATTAATCAAACAGTCTTGAGTGACTCTGGTGATGATGCCAGTATTTTGTTTGCAAACGTTGAACTCAATGGAGTCAACAAATTGTCATCATTATCAAACTCAAGCAATGAAGAGGCCGGTGTAATGAATAATTCTGAAATGCCACATTACTTTAGTGATGAACACTGTAATAGCGAAGAAGAGTCTCAATTTTTTGATAGTGATTCATCCTTTTCAACAGATGATGAACCAAATGAATGTACTGAACTGCAAATGATCTGGCGAAATGGGCTGTTGAAAATAAAGTATCTCACTTGGCTGTAAGCTCTCTGCTTGGAATTCTTCGTAAATGGTTTAGTCACTTGCCAAAAGATCCAAGAACATTATTAGGTACAGATACAAATATTGTGAGCAGACCAATTGCTGGAGGTGTTTATTCTCACTTAGGCATTGTTGATGGATTGACAAGGTTTTTGTCCCGTTCTGCTATTCTTAGTTGTTCATCAATAGACCTACAAATTAATATTGATGGGTTGCCTTTATTTAAGAGTAGCTATATTTTACACTGGTTTAAATAATGCTTTGGCTCAACATATCTTTGAAGGTTCACCATGTCTTATGCCATTGTTTGTTTGCGGAAGATAACTCAATTGCAATTGTTCCAATGGCATGGTTAGGGGATGTGAACATTCTGGCCACCTTATGATGATCAAATACTCATCGACAAGGCTGTCAGAACTAGTGAATCCCCTAGTGAAGAATGGGCGAAGTACACTGTGAGGATCCTAGGAGTATCAGGTATTTATTTTAGCTGATGTTCACCACAGGCTCACCCTTGTCAGTCTGTCTGTCGCATACTACACTATGAATTACGACATATCTCTTTATATTAACACATGAATGTTATTTACTCCAAGGTAACTATGAAAATGCTCGGCAAAAGCTACGAACTGCAGAGATGTGGTCAGACATTGACAGCAGCTGAATCTAAAGCACGGCACAGAAGGTTGGTCAACTTTAAATAACTACATTAGCCATTTTTCTATTGTGTGAATTTACTCAATCTAATCCACAAACTTATTTTTCCATTTATTTATTGCTTGACTTTTATAGTTTTTGGTTTCCATTCATGATGTTGTGAATAGCTGAAAAGTTTTTAAAATATCAACTATATATTATGAAATTTGTTTCTTATATAGGGCGCCAAAAAGACTATTTGATACAGATGATGATACATGTGTGGAAACTCGTCCATTAGGGAAAAAGTCGAGGAAGCAGTTTAGTCTGTCAAAGCAACTTGCAGCTGCACCAGTGTTATCATTCCAAGAAACATCTACAGTCCAGCAACCCACCACTGTTGAGTCTTGCTCTGCTTATAATCCTACTAGTTCAGTTTCAGTGTCATCTTGTTCATCAGATCAAGCTACTCAAGTTTCAGTAAGAGCTACCAGCCAACCTTCTCTTTCTTCTTTCCTCTCCAGTACCAACCATTAGGACTATTCATTCGGTGGCAACGGATTCTGTTGATGCAAGTAAGTAGTACATGCTCATGATACATTATGTACTTTTAACTATAGTATTGTTGAGTTTATTGTTGTTTTAAAAAAATGTCTTATTAAAAAAAACCAGTGATGCAGCCTAATTGTCATTGTTAGTTTTTGTACAATGACCTTTATTAGCATTAGTTTTTACGATTTTACAGCAAAATATGGTTGTTTCAGGTACAAGAATAATCCTTACGCTGTTGACAGAGCTAAAGCGTCAGTCAATGAGCTTCAAAAGCAGGTGACAATGAACACCAAACTTCTACAGACATTGACTACGGGAGCTTCTGAAGTAGATGATGAATTGGACGTTGATTTGCCATTGCGAAACAAAGCACTGGATCTATTTTACTTAAATATGAGTAGAGATTGGTCTAATTGATGGGATTTATTTTACTTTAACTATTTATTTATTCAAACTACTATCAATTGGTAGCCCAAAGCCACATTTTGCAGCAAGACACGCTTCTAATTACAACGTTTTTATTAACTTCACAATGTTTTTATTAACTTCATTTCTTGTTTGTCTGTCTGGGAATTAGGCAATCCAATTTTAGACCACTTTCTGATAAGCTATATCTCTGATACTTTCAATATAGCTCAGAACCCGATGACAATGCAATATTCTTACTATTTTATTATGATTTGATGAGTTTCTTAAGTATTTTTTGAAAATAAAATTATTGTGGTTGTAGAAAGAATATATTTATTAACTTCACTTCTTGTTTGTCTTTCCGGGTTCACTTATTATTTGTCTTACCGGGGTTACTTCTTTTTGTCTTTCCGGGGTCAATAAAAATGAAGGAAAGAAGAATCATCATGGGTAAGGACATTGTGCACAACTTTATATCTAATTTGTCTTTAAATTGCGCATTTAAAGTAGGTATAATTGCATTGCACATCCAAGGTTCTGGAATAAAATTATGCGATTTCAAATTTTGATCAATAAAAACTAAAAAGTAGAAAATAAAATTATAAAATCTTTTTTTATAAAAAACAACGTTTTTCTTGCGTACTAAAAAGCAGAAAATAATTTATGAATAAATCGGTTACATGGTAATAGACTTTATAAGAGCTTCTAATTTTTATAAAACGAAAACCGTTGGGCGCATGAACACAAACATCCAGACCTTTCTAACATACTCTAATTTCTATAAATGAAAACCTTGTATTAATATAATTTCACCATATTAATATATTGATTCAATTGACTTTACAAGTATTACATTATATATCATAAGTTTAGGTTATACAACACTAGAATTAATTTTACATACTCAAATGCATTTTATTATAGAAGTTCTAATAAATGATCTGCAATATCGTGATATTTCGAAAACCTTCTGTAATAATTCTTTTGGGATTTAATTGTGCAATAAACGAATTGAAATATACATTCTCTTAAACAAAATTTCAGCATTGTATAACAAACATTCACATTATATAAAATAAATGCGCCCAACTTTTTCCATTTATAAAAGTTAGAAGCTCTTATAAAGTCTATTACCATGTAACCAATTTATTCATAAATTATTTTCTGCTTTTTAGTACGCAAGAAAAACAAACGTTGTTTTTTATAAAATATTTTTTTATAATTTTATTTTTTTAGAAATTCACCTACCATTAAATCTTTTAAAGAGAATTTGCGGTTTTATTAACTCATTGTGTTACATAAATATCATTGTGTTACATAAATATCATTGTGTTACATAAATATTATGTGTATTCTATTTTCTAGAGCCCAACTCTTATACTAATGGCCACTACAATCCTGGCTATGAACTGACTGATTATGACATGTATAATACTAAACCTTCAGAATTCTAATTTGGTAAGTTGAAAATTTATTTTCCTCAATGGTCAGCTTATCTCATGGGTCACTCAACCTTTAACCTTTTGGGGGGGGGGGGGTGTTTGTTAAATTTATTTGATTTTTTTAATAAGTTTTGCTCTTGATTTCAAACTCTTAAAACATTGTCAGATATATATTTCCTAAAAAAAACTTGTATAATGTAATATTTATGTGTGTCTGTTAATTTAACAAATTAAGTTTTATTGTTTCACTTGTTTTTTTTCATCAAGATGTAAACTGATGGATGCAAAGATATATCTAACTGCAATCTGATGAATGTTGTGTAAAGATTTACTCTCTGGAACCTGGGAATCAAACGAATAGCTTCTGTGCTCTTTGTTTTAATAATTTATAGCTAATTATTTAATTAAAATTTTCAATTTTGAACATGAATTTTGTGTCTAATTTTTGTAATATACTATCATAATTGATACTTGTCTTCCACTTAACTGTGTTAGTCTGTGATTTTTAAATAACAAGGATGTATCTTTCTTTTTTTTTCAACACTAAAAATTATAAATAAGTTTACATTGAATATGTATTTATAAAAATGTCAATATAGATGCCTAGTATGTTTGATTAATATTCTTTTTATAATTTACATTAGATAAACTTTGAATTCAAAATAGATGATCTAATAATAACTTTTTTAAAGTTCCAATCAAGGTTTAATTTTTAAGCATGCTGACATTCATTTGTTCTGATACTCCATCTAGTTTTTCCCAGAATAAGTGATCAATGTTTTAAAATCGAAAAAAACAAACTTCCTGGCAGCATGGACTGTAAAAAATCAATCAGTGATTACCTTATGTATGATTGTGTGAGCACCTGTCTGTGAGAGACTCATTTTTATTTACGGGCTAATGCACTAGAAACTCTAAATGTTTGTTTTACATTTATATTCATATTTGTGACATCATATATTTATTGCAACTAATTTTATGATGCGAATATGTAAAAAAAATTACTTCATTTATGTCATATTTTATGGATAAAAATTATATTTTTGATTTGCTTTTTTCATATTATTCATTCATTTTTACATTTATTTAGCTGAATTTTAACCTGAATGTAATTTTTTTTTATTTCATGTTAGCAGTTTTGCTGTAGAATTTGTTATTATATTGGAGATGGATATTTAATGTTAGTTCCTTCACCATACCCAACACTATCTCAAGATTTAATTAGTTTTTACTTTTTCGTTCTGTACCAAAAAAACTTGTGAATATTTACAGAGAAAAATAAATAAATCTTAAACATACTTCTGTTTTAAATGTTATTTACTTCCCCTATTGGAAAGAAATAAGTTTGAAAACCTCAATAACAAAACAAAGGTATGCCAAACTTAGAAGTTTGAAAACCTCAATAACAAAACAAAGGTATGCCAAACTTAGAAGTTTGAAAACCTCAATAACAAAACAAAGGTATGCCAAACTTAGAAGTTTGAAAACCTCAATAACAAAACAAAGGTATGCCAAACTTAGAAGTTATATATTATTTCATTGTTTACTAAACAAATCTGTTCATTTCATTTATTAAATAAACAAAAATGCAGAAAATCTAGTGACTAGTTTGTTTTTAACATTTTTATAAATAGTCATTATTTCTTTAAATTTACCAAGTATTTGTATTTGGGTATCACTGAAGTACATGCCATGCATTGTACTTGATCAGGATAACAAATGTCTTTGTGATAGTGACCAGGCTTAATTTTATTTTTAAAAAATTAGAGTTCGTTGAATATTACAGTATCAGATATTTTGTAAAAGGCTACCTGTAAAGTCTCCTAAATGATGGTCGATATATGTATAATTCACCTACAATTTATTTTCCGGCCACTTGAGAACAAATATAATTTTATTTAAAATTTCAAAGTCCTATCTTTGATTTTGGTGAAACAACTGTTTTTCAGCTTTTAGAAAGGTGGTCCTTTCAAGGAAAAAATGATTTTTAATAATCAACATTTAATGCCTGATGTTTTTTAAACACGGTCTGATTGTTGTTTGTTTTGTTGCAAAGGGCTATAGTGATAATGATCTTTTAAAGAAGGTATTTTTTTCTAAATAATCTCTGTAAAATAATTTTACATTATCCAGTTGTTCCCTGTACAGACAATAAAAATATTTGTATTTGGCCTCAAATTCGTCTATAATAAAATTAACTGGCCACAGTAGAAAGTCGATTTAGCGGCCGAAGCAAAAACCAAACGTACATTAACATTGATAAGGAAAGGAGGCCGCATTTTCTTTAAGAGTACATATTTTGTGAATCTTAATACAAATTATCATCTGACCTGTTGTATATCAGTATACATTGTATAATATATTTCTTAAAAGAAAGTAAGAACAACACTCAATTTTAATAAACATATATAATTATTAAGCCAAAATCTTTCTCAATACTTTTACATATAATGATATACTAATAATAAATAGTTGCAGCCTTCTTAAAAGTATCCATGACATCCATTTATACCCACCTACAGTTTTACCCTTCTAACTTAATTTTAGCGAATTTGTTAACTAATCGCCTTATATGCCGAGGTTACCGAAACAGGGAACTTTACTTTTGATTGTAAAGAGAGATTGTTACGTTTCGTTAGGCTCAATGAACTTCGATTCCCCCACTAGCTACAGAGACAGGAAGTGTAAAAAAAATTCTCAACTGTATGTGGATACTAGGAAATGAATATTTTTTTCTTCACACTAATAGGTTTAAACTTTCTAAAGTTTCATAGTATATAGTGGCATTTGGGATATATCACCTGACATTGAAAATCATTTACATTTATATCCAATTCATTTTCCACCCAGAGCATTGGCCTGAGACTGGTAAATAATTTTATATCATTTTATCATCTAATTCTTGAGTTTTAAAATGTCATCAGTGACATAGCGAGCTTAACTCGCGCCCGAGGCACAACACCTTTTTAGCGACCCCCCCCCCCCCATTCGAAAACCATATAATATTATATGTCAGATATACCATTTGGCTCCCCTTTGTGAGTAGAGCCCGGGGCATGATGCCCCCCTCGCTACGCCTCTCAATGTCATATAGGTATTTTAACTGATAATTTTTGCTAAGTGTTATTGTCACAAGTTGGGTGTGAGTCGTTTTGCTAAGTGTTGTTGTCACAAGTTGGATGTGAGTCGTTTTGCTAAGTGTTGTTGTCACAAGTTGGGTGTGAGTCGTTTTGCTAAGTGTTGTCACAAGTTGGGTGTGGGTCGTTTAGCTAAGTGTTGTTGTCACAAGTTGGGTGTGAGTCGTTTTGCTAAGTGTTGTCACAAGTTGGGTGTGAGTCGTTTTGCTAAGTGTTGTCACAAGTTGGGTGTGGGTCGTTTAGCTAAGTGTTGTTGTCACAAGTTGGGTGTGAGTCGTTTTGCTAAGTGTTGTTGTCACAAGTTGGGTGTGAGTCGTTTTGCTAAGTGTTGTTGTCACAAGTTGGGTGTGAGTCGTTTTGCTAAGTGTTGTCACAAGTTGGGTGTGAGTCGTTTTGCTAAGTGTTGTCACAAGTTGGGTGTGAGTCGGCCGGCAATTGTGTATGTGTGTGTATTCCCAACTGTGTGTTTGTGGGCGAAATATCTCATAGGCTACAACGTCCAGAGCCTGAAAGACACCAGAAAAACCACAGAGCACCAATGCAGCCTGAAAAACCGCTTTGAGGCACTAGCTGACTTGGCTGAGAAAACGATAGAGGAACACTGGCAGGAGATTAAAAAGACCTGGATAGATACCTGGGAAAGAAGACAAAAAAGCGCAAGGAGTGGCTGACCGCAAGCACCTGGGGCCTCGTGGAGGAGAGGAAAACATTGAAAGAGAGGACCAACCACAGTCATGACCAACAGGAGAAAAGAGACCTTCAGGCAAAGTACTCGGAAATAAATAAGAAAGTGAAGAAGAGCGCCAGAGCAGACAAGAGGAAATTCATCCACGACCTAACGGAGGAGGCAGAGACAGCAGCAGGCAAGAGAGATATGAAGAGAGAGAACGTTGGGCCCAGCATTTCACAGAAATTCTGAACAGACCCCCACCAAAACAGCCCCGTACTATACCTTTGCAGACAGTCTTCTAGACGTCAACACAACCCACCCCTTACTAAAGTAGAGATCACTAAGGCAGTGAAGAATAGCAAAGCAGGGAAAGCCGCAGGCCAAGACGGCATACCACCAAAAGTCATGAAAGCCGATGTCCCCACAACAACCAACATGATTCTCCCTCTGCTACAGAAAGTCTGGACACAAGAACATGTACCTGCTGAATAGAGATAAGGGCACCTCGTCAAGCTCCCTAAGAAAGGTGACCTATCCAGCTGCAACAACTGGCGAGGCATCATGCTCCTGTCTGTTCCCAGCAAGATCTTGACGCGCATCATGCTAGAAAGATTGAAAGAGGCTTTAGACAAGAGACTAAGAAACGAAAAGGCAGGCTTTCGACGGGACAAGTCATGCACCAACCACATCGCCACCCTGCGCATCATTATAGAGCAGTCCCTTGAATGGCAGTCTCCACTTTACTCAATCTTCGTGGACTGTATTTCAAGTAGTCAAGTCTCAAAAAGAGGATCTTCATACTACGTCTACTGCGTGCAGTGCCGCCGAGAGGGGGGGCAGGAGGGGCTAATGCCCAGGGGCCCGGCGAGTTTTAGGGGCCCGGACTGAGCTGGCCAATCAACTTTTGAAAATACTATTATCAGCACAGGGGGCCCGTGACAGCCCTGCCCAGGGGCCCGAAATTTCTGTCGGTTGGCCTGACTGCGTGTAAGTCATGTGTTACAGTATATCCGTAGCAATAATTTGTTATTACAAGTTTAGATTATCCGCCTTTAATAAGTTTAATTTGAAGTTGAAATCAAAATACCTAAGAAGCTGGATGTATTGATAAAATAATGTTTTATTCTGCACGCACTAGATTTATGTTTAATGGTAACACTGGAGTAAAACCATTTGCTCGTAAACAGTGTAATATAAGTTTTCAAGACTGATTCACAGCTATAAAATACGTCAAATACTGCCAGCGATGTACCTTCAGGCAAACCAACAAAAGAATTAGTTATGGAACAACGTCATAATTTGTTTAAATAATTGAAATAATTATGAGTAACGGAATATTTGACAAACAGAGAATAAATGAAAAATTTGCATTTTTTGTCCTATTAATGTGCAGCTTGAAATTTTTTTGAACCAACGTGAACTATGTTAATTAAGACATATGTTTTCCCCATTTTTAGAGCATTTTCGAAAAAAATGCTCTAAAAAATGCTCTATTGTCCCCGTTTTGTCTGTCTGTCTGTCTGTCTGTCCGTCCGTCATCACCCTAGATCTCAACAACCATAAGTCCTAGACCCATGATGTATATATCATTTTGTAGGTCTAGGCCTGCCAAGTGTACACCTTGATCCATTTCACGATCTGACCTCTGAGGGCCGAAAAAGGGGGCGTATTAAGTACCGTTCTTTACTATATAAGCTATATTAACAAAGAAGCGCCCTATATCTAAGCAACCATAAGTCCTAGACCCATGATGTATATATCATTTTGTAGGTCTTGGCCTGCCAAGTGTACATCAAAAGTCCATTTCGCGATCTGACCTCCCAGGGCCAAATATATGAGTTTCTTATGTACCGTTTTTGCTTATATTTTAAATATAAATAATAAAAGCTAATCAAAGGGGCGTAATCATTATTTATTTTTGTAACAGTTATTCAACATGATTACTTCCCTCTCTATTTATCAAAACCCATACACGTGGAGCAAAAATCTATGGCTGTAACCCGGAAAAAAAAATACGGATATCGTCCGGCGTAACCGTAGCCACTGCTTCCACGAAAATGCTCTAAAATGTCCTTTGTCCGAAACGGAAAAGACTTAAATTGCTTGTTTTTATATTATTGTTGGTTTTGTCTATGAAAATAAATTAGTTACTTGTTGACCCATGGATTGTAAATTAAAGATCCTCAAAAAAATTGTTGGCATCTCGCCGACGCTATGAATGCCAGGAATCCCCGGCACTGAGAATTGACATCCCCAGCTCTGGTTAAGCTTTTTTCATCCCCGCCGGGGATGACATTTATCCCCGGCTCTGTAGAAAATTTTGTTCATCCCCGGCACTGGTAGTTTTCATATCGTGCGGCATGCGTTGTAATAATAGAAAATAGCATTTGGCTTTTATTGCCATGAACATCCTTAAATACAACGCATACACCGCACAATATGAAAACTACCCTCGCTCGGGGAATCCCAAAACTTTTCGCATCAATTACAGTATAAGGGGTCGGAAACCTACGGCTCGCGAGCCGCATACGGCTCTTTCGATGTCAAATTGCAGCCTTCAGTTCTATGCGCAATGATAATTATATTATTTATTTTTAAACTCAAAGACATATTGCAAACAAGACAAAAACCACGAATGTAGGAAGGAGAGAGGATAAAGAGCCCTAAAAGAAATACATTGCTGGTAGTCAAATTAAATCACTGTCAAAATGTAGCTGCACAGCTGGTAGCAACGCACCGTTATTCTTTTGCCAAATGAATGCGTCATATCCTGTTATCCTCTCTCCTTCCTACAGCCATGTCGTCAGTCTTCCTCATAGCGCGATTGCGAGTATGTTAATTTAATTGCTTGCGAGAAACCACAATTTCTCGTGGTGTCAAGAAGAAGAAGATCTAGAAGCTAATTATTTTCTCAAAGATATGTTCGCTTTAACGTTTCACGATAATGATTTTGTTTTAAGTAACAGATTAGCAATTAACGAAATTAACTATTAGCTATTTAAGAAACAGTGGGTTTTAAACATATAAGCAATTTTAGATAGCTAAATAACATTTTAAAAATTTCAGCACTGTTCAAGAATAACATCTGATAAAAAAAAGAGAGACGAATTGAAGACGAAAATCGAGAATTTAATCAGGATTGGACGGAATCGTTTGCGTTCATATGCAACACAGATCGCTTTACAACCTGTCTCATCTGCAAAGAAAAACTTGCACACAATAAGAAATCAAATTTGGAGAGGCACTTTACAACAAAACATACCGAATTCGCTGCTAAATATTCAACCGGTGGCGCAGGGGAAAAGCTGTTAAAGAGCTTCAAAAACAACAGTTCTATGCTAAGTAACTGGATCAAATCATCAAATATTGTAAATCTGGCAACCTTTGCAATATCACTACAAATCGCAAAATAGGAAAACCACGTTCACAGATGGTTTACGTCAAAGATTGTTTCATACGTGGAGCTGAGAAACTGTTTTGCGATTTAAAAAATAAAACAGAAATAGTCAAGAAAATCAAAGATTTGCCATTATCTGCTAAAACATTACAAGATAGAACTGCTAAAATGTCTTCATATGTAATACATATGCAAGTGGAAGACATCAAATTTGCTTCTGTTTTATCACTTGTAATAGAAGAGTCTTGCGACATAAAAGACACGGCACAAGTTGCCCTTTTCATCATATGTCGTCACAAGGTCCAAAAGAAGAAATGTTTGGATTTGCAGCCACTCGCGGGGCAAACTCGTGGAGAAGATATAGAAAATGCTGTGCAAAAATGCTTGGAAGACTGTGAAATCGATATTAATAAAATCGTTTCCATAGTAACTGATGGAGCCAGAAGTATGACAGGAATAGTATGACAGGCTAAGTGACTGAATAGTTAGGGAGTTAGATGAGTTATTTAGAGGTTCTAAGATTAAAATATGTAGCCTTTATAGTGTTTTGGTTAGGGCCTACAAAAAGGTAAGCCGCTCTGCTTGTGTGACTTACAGATCTTATAAAATCTGCATGTGCTCTTGCATAAGTCAATAACTATTGTTGTTGTTTGTTTACAATAGAGCCAGCTACATCAAATATGAACATCATACATAACATGAGATCGATTAAAACAAACATTTTAAACAAATTAAACACACATTTTAAATAAACATACACATATATTAAACAATTAAACACATGTTGAACAAAGTTTAATAAACATATTTACAACAAAGAAATAATAACTCAAATATTATTTTAATCAGTTGACTGGGTCGAATAGTCCAGGTGTCGAACTGTCCCGGGGTCGAAAAGTCCGGCCACCCTAAGATTAACGATGTTGTATCAAAGTTAACGTTTTAATTCAGTTTATTTCATGATAGGTATTAGTTAAGTTTTTATATAGCTTTTCTTTGCATAATGCTTGCTTTTGTATGGCACATATCTTTTGCAGCGTAATATTACGAGAATGATGTCCCGATATTTTGCTCCAATACTAAATTAATTAACCGGCCTGGACACAAACAAATAAATAGAAAACAAAGATGAGATATTTCTCTAAAAACGGATACAAGTAGAAAGTAATTTAGGCCACTGCAACCTATGTGGCCGCAGTGGGCCACGCACTTTCATAGGCCCCGCGCTAATTCTAGGTGTAAATTATTAAATTAAAACATTATAACTTATAATCATGTATAGGTCAGCGTGTTTATTCTGTTTTTACAGTGGTTTTTTTAAATTTATTAAGTCGTTGCTTCGAGTAATGGGGGAACATCTTCGACGTGTTACCAATACAGAAATGTATGATCATTACCTGGGAAAGAAGATTCAAAACGAACTCATTACTGTAGTAGCTGATGCTATCCTTCGAGACATCTAGAGTGCAAAGTATTTTTCAGTGATATTGGATTGTTCTCCAGACATAAGTCACAAAGAGCAGCAGCGGCGAATTTAGGCCTAGGCGCACTAGGCGCGCGCCTAGGGCCCCAGATAATTTAGGGGCCCCGAAAACCTGGTTTTATAAAAGAAATAAAAAATTAAGGTTGCTGTGAGAGTTTTGGGAATTCCACAAATCTATAAACAGTCTTTCAGACTGGTAAACCATGGATATCTAGATATAACACCAGGATAGACAACCAAACAAAATTTCATTCTAGCCGTGTACGGTTTAGGCTGACGCAAGGATTAAAGCCCAACAGACGGCATACAATAAAATGTGACTTTTTATGTCTAGTATAATATTTTTATTTTAAAAAATGCTTTCTAAATACTTTCTACTAAAAAATAACTGTCAATTTTTATTTCAACTACAATGTCTCGTAACGCTATCAGGTGACTGGCCACGAACGCCATTTTGATTTGTTTACGTTTTGTCAGTCATTCGACTACACTAAAATGGACTCAGAATCTGATTATTTAGAGGAAAATAAACTTGATTCGAGTGACAAAGATGAAACTTGGGAGCTCATTACTTCTTCAGATGACTTTGAAGCTGAAAATATTAGTTTTAATTCAAGTTTTCAACACTTCCAAACTCACATGTGTAAGTATTGAACCAACATGCTTTGACTTTGTCTTAATGATCTTTATGTTTATTTATTTATTCATTTATTTATTCTTTAGAACTTAAAATGTGGGAATAGTTATAAAATAAGAGAAAAGTATAAAGATTTATATTTTATTATATAAAGGTTTATGTATAAATATTATTTATTTAGTTCTCTACCGCTAGAATTACTGTTAGGCCTACTGTTTTATTTTTGTGTTATTGCCAATCAGCAGATTTTCGTAAACACAAAAAAAAACAAAAAAAAACTGAAGTTTACATAATATTTACATATCTGTATTGATGATATTTTGTTTTCATCATTATAAAATAATTAATTGTAGCTCGATAAATAATCTGAATTTTTTTTTTTATTTATGGTTTTCTTTACATATTTTTTTTATCCACCAGATCATATGGCATGATGATATGAATGAATTGAATGACACATTACCAGAACCACCAAAGAATTTTCTACCTGAGAGGGATCCAGGCATCCAACAACTCGGAGGAGCTAAAACAAGGGAAGACATTAGGAAATTCTGCAATGCAGTGGCATTTTTAAAACTTTATTTTACTTTGGACTTAGTAATTCATATTTGTGACTAATAATAGCAATGCCAGACATTATGGACCTACAAAACCTTGTGTTTACCAAGGCTGGTTTGATCTTACACCAGATGAATTCTACAGATTCTGTGGACTTATCATGTATGCTGGACTTGTTCAAGCACAGAACATTGACCGCTTCTGGTCTACTAAATCACTATACAATGGACTTTGGGCCAGAGCTTTTATGTTTCGTGATAGATTGAAATCTATAATGAGCTTTCTAAAGGTGTCTAATCCTCAAACTGAAGACAAAACCAACAAGTTATGTAAAGTACATTTTTTCTTTAACTTTATTAGATTGTAATGTATAAAATTGTTTCAGCCTTACCAAGATATATCAGTAGATTAAAGAATGATAAGAAATAAAGGTAGATATATTTTTAGGCAGTACATAAGGGATAAGCCGACTAAGTGGTGAATGAAGTTATGGGTATTAGCTGATTCTTTCTAGGTATACTTATGATTTTCATTTATATTTAGGTAAACAGGATAATGGGCCTTTTGGATTGGCATATGGGGTGGTAATGAAATTAATTAAGTCTTTAGCTAAAGAGGGGTATAAATTATTATACTACTATACAATTGTCTAAAGATCTATGGAATTTAGGGGTAGGAGCATGTGGAACTATTCTTAGGACATGTAAAGGTATTCCCCAATCTTTGAAAAATATAAAAGAGGGGATATGAGATGAGTTAGAAAGGGAGTTATTGACAGTACGATGGAGGGACAATAAAACTGTTTCGTTTATGTCCACTATGCATAATGCAAATGGATTTGGAACATTTAAATGACAGACTAAGTAAATGGGAAATTTTAGGAACTTACTGTTGACCAACCAACCATAATACAGGATTACAATAAATATATGGGGGGTGTAGATAAGAGTGACCAGTTGATAAATAAATATAATGTTCTATGAAAAATTATCATAAGCTGGTATAATAGTTACACTAATCTTGTAAAATATTTTTAGCAAAGCTATAAAACATACTGAAATTGAGCTTTGTTGTTATCAATAGACATTAGAATGTTAGTTTTTATAACTTAGATTTATATTTTTGAATTTTTCTTGTTGCATGGTCAATGTTGATCCCAGCAGATTTTTGGTCCTTTTTCTGTTAAAACACATCATTTTTAGAAATTTTAAAATATCTTTTGTATCTGATTATAATGTCTTCAAAAATATCCTACACACAGAGAATTGAATGTAGTTTAATAAAAAGCAAAGTAACTTTTATTGAAATGATCATAATGAATTTTTTTTTCTTCTTTGTGTTTGTGAATTGTTTAATTTATTTATTTTTGTTTATTTTTTCATCTAAACTTTTTAAAAATAATAAAATACTTGCATAAAAATAACTTTGAAACATATATTGTTAAAAAGCCCTTTCAATTTACTACATTTTCATATATATACTATAATAACATAATTTTTAAAATAAAAGCTTTAGAGAAATATTAGTCGATAAAAATTTTAAAGACATTGACGAATTAAGATTTAAAAAGCTGGATGTTTTTTTTTAACAATGTCAACAGAGGAGGGCTATTGAAGCCATCTGAGTACACCTTCTCTACTTGCCTACTAAATTGGAAAGTATTCAATTCATTGAAAAGATCAGCAAGTAGTCTGAAACTATTTCTAGAACAAACAAATAAAAAAAAATTGTTTAAATAGTTGATAGAGTAACAATTGATGAGTCATTGCTGATTGAAGAAATTATTTTTTTATTTCAATCATAATTTAAAAGAACTTATTTATGTTAAATTTCTTAATTGTTCGTCTAAAAATTATGTTAAGCAATTGAATGAGACCGTTCATGAAAAACCAATGAAAAAACGAAAAATAATTAAATTGACAAAATAAAGATTTTAAATTAAAAAATTTGTTATTAAAAGTTTTCAAACTTTAATTGCGTTTGTGTTTATTTCATAAAAACATAAGTACCAAATATACAAAACTGCTATTAAACATGAAGACTAACGCTAAACACTTGATTGTGTGTCAGCCTAAACCGTATTTTTTAAAATATTGGTTGTCCTTCCTGATGCTATATCTAGACTTCCATGGGTAAACAATGCGAGTTGTCGAACGTGGTTGAGTGTGTCTTGCTTGCTGTGACGTATTACTAAAGTTGGCGCTAGTGTTGGAAATGACAAGTAACGTACGATACGTACCAGTAGTTGGCGCACCTTACGTCACAGATTTTAATTAATAATTCTAATTCAAATTTTATTTTTTTGCAAATTGCAATAACTAATTGTTAATTGCCAGTTTATTACACTATTTTGATAATTTTGTTCTTGCTACCCACTACGCTTTGTGTGGATGAATGATCATTGATCATTTTTCCTTTACTGTTGTAGCTGATTGCGACACAATCGTTTCATTAAAACTATGTCTATGAGACAATATCCCTCAGATGCAAAAAAGCGTGATATCCAAAAGAAAAGAAAAGCAGAAGATGCGAAAAACGAAGGCGCCTTGTTGACATTTTAGCGAAACGACCGGTAATTCCACCATCAGAAACTACTCAAACAGAAATAACAGCTAATGATCCAAGTCCAGTCGTCTCGGCAACAGCCAGTATGGATTCTGAGCCTGAGCCAACAGACTTGCCAGAACCTGAACAGCGGCTGAAGGTCCTATACCGGAGGTTGTGAGTAGTGAAACTGTTAATGATAACAACTGTGGTGAAATTTTGACAAATATTGCTATGTGGCCAGCGAATTTGACATAAACCATGCGTAATTATGTTTTGGATTTCAAACCAGAAAATGTTGGCGACCTTTCACGTGCTGGCATGTTGATGATGACAGATCGTGACAGAAAATATTTTCTGTCATTTGTCTGAACATAACTTTTATAACCAAGGCGAATGGCCAAAAAGAAAGACGTGAATGGTTAGTGTTCAGTGAAACTAGTGGAAGCTTGTATTGTTATGTATGTAAACTGTTTCCAAATAAAGCTAGTCAATTTTCAACAAACGGGTGTTCTGATTGGAAAAATATTGCCACCAAAATTTCTGAACATGAGAATTCGTATGGCCACGTTCAAGCAATGTGCACTTTCGCTAAACGCTTGAACGCAAAAGGGCGTATTGACGAACCGATGGCCAAACAGTTAGATTATGAAAGGCAATACTGGAGAGAAGTTCTACGAAGGATTGTAGCAACTGTACAGTTTCTTTCCTCTGAAGGCTTGGCCTTTTGTGGTCATGCCAACAATGACGGGAATTTTACCAGTTGCTTGAATTACTTGTCAAAATTTGACCCTTTCTAAGCAAATCATATTGCATGGTACGGTAACAAGGGAAGTGGTTCTGTCAGTTATTTGTCACATGCTACTTGTGACGAATTTATTAAAATAATGGGCAATGCTGTCAGAGAGATCAGTTTATTTCAGAAGTAAAAGAAATCGATATATTTCTCTTTGATTGTTGATTCAACACCTGATGTTAGCCACGTGAACCAGCTAACTTTGTGACCACTCAGATATGTTCTCATTGATGGTGAAATTAAAGAACGATTTTTAACTTTTGTTGACATCTATGCTCATAACGCTCAAAATCTGAAGCAAGTGATACTAGACGTTTTGAAGAACTGGGGATTAGATATCATTAAATGCAGGGGGCAGAGCTACGACAATGCTTCTAACATGTCTGGCAGATACTCGGGCTTGCAGGCTCGAATCAAGGCACACAGTCCCAATGCAGTTTACATTCCCTGCTCCAGCCATAGCTTGAATCTAGTTGGTAATGCGGCTGCAGAATCGTCGCTTTCAGCAGTATCATACTTTGACTTTATTCAACATGTTTATATTTGGTTCTCAGCGTCCACACACAGGTGGAACATCCTTAAAAGTCATCTAGTCAAAAATGGATGCACCACAAAGAACGTTTCGGACACAAGATTGTCAGCTAGAGCGGATGCAGTGTTTGCATTGCATCAGAACTACATTGGTATTCAGGAAGCTCTTCTTCAAGCAGCCGAAGATCGTGATCAGAAGGCAGCTGTAAGAAATGAGGCTAACGCTCTTGCTAATAAAATGGATCTTTTTGAAACTGCATTGATGACTGTTCTTTGGGATACAATTTTACAGCGGATGAATGCAACCAGCAAATCCCTGCAAAATTCTTATCTTGATGCTGGTGTAAATCTTCTAGAATCACTGAAGCTATTTATTAACAACTAAGTCCGAAACGATTTCACTCGTATTGAAGAGCGAGCAGCATTGCATATGAACGAGGATCTCAAAGACTGTAAACATCAAGATGAAGGGAGCCGCAAGAAGAAGGAAAACCGTTTTCTGATGAAAGCAATGAACCGGAAGTTATTTTAACTGGTCGTGATAATTTTATTGTTAACACAGTAAACGCCATTTGTGATAAATTGATCACGGAACTTGATCACAGAATCGAAGCATACAAAGGTATACATGATTTGCTCAGTCTATTTTTCAAGAACAATGTAGATGACTTGAAAACAAAGATCTCGGCCTTGATCGAAGAATACAAAGACGATGTTAATTCTGATACCACTGCCGATGAAATCAAACAGATTTTGCATTTCGCTAAAGAAGAAGGCGCTAAATCTGCGGTAGAGATGTACCAGCTTATAGCAGTGGGTGGGCTACAATGTACATTTCCCAATGTGGAAACCCTTCTAAGAATCTTTCTCACCATTCCTATATCAAACGCACCTGAAGAACGGTCATTTTCTGTGTTGAAAAGGATCAAGAATTACTTGCGGAATTCCATCAGCCAATGTAGGCTGGGAGATTTGTCTATTTTATGCATTGAATCAAAGGAATACGATTTCAATGCGCACATTGACACGTTCGCGAAATTGAAGAGCAGGAAAAAAGTTATCAGCTGTAATAAACTGACAATTGTACGTTCTACCCGTCACGCAAAACGTGAGAGGACCGCTAGCGGCCCTATAGCGGCAAACTTGTCGGTCCGCTGTCGGCTGCCGCTGGTGGACCGACAGATTTTTGCCCATCGGCAATCTATCGGTCCGATGTCGGCATCCGCTGAGCGGCGTAATGGCGGCCTGACGTCGGTGTACTATTGCTTTTATCCAGCTGTCCTTTCTCGGAATATTCATGTATATATTTTTTTAACATATTACAGCGCATGCTTTCTGTGTATATTCTCGTAGTCACCATCTCTACCGATAGTTATATAAGTTATAGTGTCATGTAGACGCCGATCACAGCTTCTTTTACTTGTTCCGCTACTTTTGATTCCGTGTTTTCTATAAACTATATTTAGCTATAAAGGTTTAACTTCCTTAAATAGCGGAAAACGAACTATTTTTGGGTCAATAATTTTTCTGCGAATTTTTGAATTTAGTGGATTTTGTCACGTTTTGGATAAAATTCCACGTATATTTAGATAAATATCATGAAGATACATTTTTAATTAAACATAAAAGTGATATTTATTTAAAATATATTTAAATTTGCGTTCTTATGTAAATTAGTTAATCAGATAATGATTTAAATCAAAGTATGAATGAAATAAGTCTGGTGACATCACTATGGAAAACTATTGAAAGATAAGCTATCTCTGGTGGGGCCACAGTAAATAATTTTTTTGGAATTTATTAATAAGCATGTTCCTTATACATTCTTAAGATATGTTACCCATTTCTTTGTCAGTTAGTGATAGAAATCAAGTTCAATTAGGTACAGCTTTTCTTTAATTAATTTTTTAAACAAAGAAACTGTTTTTTTGTGTTATCTTTCTTAACTCATGATTGGGGAAGGGATTTTAGTCACAATCTTCAAGATCTAAAGGGTTTTAAACATATTAAATTAAATCAAGAAGCAATTGCTTCTCGATTTAATGTCAAAAACATAAATCTGCAAAATTTGAAGAAGCAAGATCACATGAATTTCACAATTATTCCTTTATCAAAGAAACTCAAGTTACATTTCATATTGTATACCAGGGATTTCAAATAAAAGCCAAATCAAATGATATCACAAAAGCATTAATCTGCAGGGGTTTTAAATGAACAACAACATTTTTTTAATATTAACAAATTATTTATTTACAACACATGTTCTAATGAATCAGAAGATAAATTTGACAACTGTTGCCTTCTTTTTATGTCGATTTCTACGGCCACCATCACGATCTTGTGCACCGTGCAGAAAGTGTACAACCTCTCGCTGTATCTCTGCATCTGTGGCATCCCATGTTGCGTAATTTTTTCTAACTGCCTCTGTTAAACATTTAATTTTACATTTTATATGAAAATATAAAAACTGAAATAATTACCAATGGTAAAATGTGCTGACAATATAATTATGTCCTAAATAATCACTCAACTCCATACCAAAATACATACTAAATGTAAACCTGTTGACTTACAGTGAATAATGTTGGCCGAGTGCAACTTGCAGAAAGAAACCTTCCCACCTTGCCCAGTCCAGTTAACTTCAATTGCCAATTCGGTTGTGAAGTACTCAGCCATCATTCTTTTGGTGGCATCTTTTACATCTCTGCCTCCTTTGGTAGCTAAGTGCTTAATCTATAATGAATGGGAATTGGATCTGAATCATGGCTATCATCAGTCAACCGTCACATTTAAAGTCATTAATCAATAAGCAAGATCTAATAGGCATCAATGTTATGTTTTAGTATGCTAAAAAGTTTTAATATACCAATGACTTGAATAGAGTTCTGTTGTTGGAAACGTCATGTTCCAACAAATCCAATGCTGCTTTGTTTCGCAATGGCAAATCAACATCCAATTCATCATCTACTTCAGAAGCCCCCGTAGTCAATGTCTGTAGAAGTTTGGTGTTCATTGTCACCTGCTTTTGAAGCTCATTGACTGACGTTTTTAGCTCTGTCAACAGCGTAAGGATCATTCTTGTACCTGAAACAACCATATTTTGCTGTAAAATCGTAAAAACTAATGCTAATAAAGGTCATTGTACAAAAAAATTAACAATGACAATTAGGCTGCATCACTGTTGTTTTTTTAATAAGACATTTATTTAAACGCACTGGCTCCGGTACCGTCATATGACGGTGCCGGTATCTTTTTTTTACCGCTTCCGTCAACAGAATGAACTCTTATGATGTAAAGTTATAAATGCAGTTTATATTATGATATTATTACTTACACAATGATGGTGCTCAAAATCGGCGATCGTTTTAACACATTTAAAGAGTTAAAAATCGGAGATATTTTTTTTTTCGGGGACCATAAATAGATATTGCTCCACACCCTAACCCTATCCCTAACCCTAATCCTGAAAAGAAAATCTGGAAAAAAAAATTTATGATTTATTAAAAAATGACCATCAATATCCTATCCCTAACCCCCTATCCCTAACCCTGATCCTGAAAAATAAAATCTGAACAAAAAAATGTATGTCTCTATCAGGAATCAAACCCGCACATAGCTAGCCAAACTGGGTCTCAGCCAAGCGAACAACCTACATCACTAGCGCGCCACACAAACTAACCTCTCATTTTAATGTATAATTGCTCGGCTATGCAATTGTTGACGGAAGCGGTAAAAAAAAGATACCGGCACCGTCATATGACGGTACCGGAGCCAGTGCGTTATTTAAAACAACAATTAACTCAACAATACTATAGTTAAAAGTACATAATGTATCATTAGCATGTACTACTTACTTGCATCAGCAGAATCCGTTGCCACCGAATGAATAGTCCTAATGGTTGGTACTGGAGAGGTAAAAGAAGAAAGAGAAGGTTGGCTGGTAGCTCTTACTGAAACTGGAGTAGCTTGATTTGCTGCTGAAAGGCAAGGCATTTTTGGTTGAGTGCCTGGAGCTTGTTCTGATGAACAAGATGACACTGAAACTGAACTAGTAGGATTATAAGCAGAGCAAGACTCAACAGTGGTGGGTTGCTGGACTGTAGATGTTTCTTGGAATGATAACACTGGTGCAGCTGCAAGTTGCTTTGACAGACTAAACTGCTTCCTCGACTTTTTCCCTAATGGACGAGTTTCCACACATGTATCATCATCTGTGTCAAATAGTCTTTTTGGTGCCCTAGATAAGAAACAAATTTCATAATATATAGTTCATATTTTAAAAACTTTTCAGCTATTCACAACATCATGAATGGAAACCAAAAACAATAAAAGTCAAGCAATAAATAAATGGAAAAATAAGTTTGTGGATTAGATTGAATAAATTCACACAATAGAAAAATGGCTAATGTAGTTATTTAAAGTTGACCAACCTTCTGTGCCGTACTTTAGATTCAGAGCTGCTGTAAATGTCTGACCACATTTCTGCAGTTCGTAGCTTTTGCCGAGCATTTTCGTAGTTACCTTGGAGTAAATAACATTCATGTGTTAATATAAAGAGATATGTCGTAATTCATGGTGTTGTATGCGACAGACAGACTGACAAGGGTGAGCCTGTGGTGAACATCAGCTAAAATAAATACCTGATACTCCTAGGATCCTCACAGTGTACTTCGCCCATTCTTCACTAGTTCTGACAGCCTTGTCGAGTTTTTGATCATCATAAGGTGGCCAGAATGTCTTGTCGTCCTCTAAGTGAGATACTTTATTTTCAACAGCCCATTTCGCCAGATCATTTTGCAGTTCAGTACATTCGTTTGGTTCATCATCTGTTGAAAAGGATGAATCACTATCAAAAAATTGAGACCCTTCTTCGCTATTACAGTGTTCATCACTAAAGTAATGTGGCATTTCAGAATTATTCATTACATCGGCCTCTTCATTGCTTGAGTTTGATAATGATGACAATTTGTTGACTCCATTGAGTTCACTGTTTGCAAACGAAATACTGGCATCATCATCAGAGTCACTCAAGACTGTTTGATTAATGAGACCCATATATCTGTCAACTTCAGCATGTAGTTTTCGGCGTTTTGTCCAATAGCTAGACATGCTGAAATATACCACAACAACATTTAGAGGAACAAGAACATTATTACTATTATCAAGGAAGATTTACTAAAACCCAGATTTCACTGATGTCACAGACTTCACTCATTAATAGAAATGATAAAAATGTCTAGGGTTATGCTTAAGGTTAGGGTTACGTACCTTGATTGGCATCAGGGAAATCAGCTTTTACTAAATCACTGATGTCATTGATTTATTTGAATTCACTGATTTTTTTAAATTAACAGATTTATATGAATTCACTGTATTTTAATTCAAGTTAAATCAGTGACATCAGTGTTTTAGCAGGGCTCAGTTTAATCTGTGAAGTAGTATGTGCCTTATCGTGTTATTACTTCTTATACCCAAAATAAAGAAACAACCATGCCCATGACGGTTGGAAATGAAATGCATGTTTAAATTACGATATGCGAAATGCATGTTTTAAATCACGAAAATGCGAAGTAACCAGCTTTGAATTTTACAGATGACTCTAAATACGCCAAGAATGCTAAAATAAGTAATCAGTATAATTAGTGCCTTTTTTTGTAAAAAAAACTGGTGCTGCACTCAGTGATGGATTGCCTAAACTATAGCTAAAACCCAGCATCTAGTTTAATTCTTATTGCGCACGATTTTAAAATAATTCAATTTTAACAAATTAATATTATAATAAATTAATAATAAATGTTAAAATATAAGAAAATTAATAATTTTTCCCCACATTAAAAAAGGTGCCAGTACCGTCACAATAAAGCACTGAGTATAATATAATATAAAGCCTATAAAATAAACTTTACATCATTAATAAACCTTTATCCTAAATAAGTATCACGCTTACTAGTAAAGTCAATAGGAACATTTAAAACAGAATAATGAGTAAAGAAAATGTTATTAACCTTCGAGCTGACGACTTGTTAGTTATTCAACAAGTTTCCAATTTCAGGACAGACAAATCAATGAATTTCAAATTAAAAAATTTCTCTCAGTATCTTTAAAACCAATATGGCGGAAAAGGAAAATGAATGCTGATCTCGCGCGAATAATGCCTTGAATAAATAGAACAGAGTGCTCGCCCTTTGTGAGCTCGGTTATTTTTGTTACTTTACCATACGATTATACAAATCAATATTGAAAAAATATAAATATTAATTCACATTTCAAGCTGATGGTTCTTCTCCAAATTAATTCATTGCAAATGCCAATAGTGTTATATATAAATGAAATAATATATATATATATATATATATATATATATATATATATATATATATATATATATATATATATATATCAAGCTATTTCGATTTTTCATTATCAAGAATTTTGATCAAAAATGCCCTTAATTAATCAAGTTATTTTTCGATTAAATTCCTTGAAATAACTATTCAAAGCTCACCAGCATGCCGCTGGCGCGCCGACGTCAGACCGCTGTAGAAAACCGACAGCGGCATGCCGCTGGTTATTCGACATCGGTGGGCTGTCGGCGCATCAGCGGCTTGCCGCTGTCGGCATGCCGCTTGATTCTCGATAGCGGACCGATATCGACTGCTAACAGGGTAGCTAGTATGCATAACTATGTAGTATGCATGTTAAATAATAAATGAGTGTTCTGACTATTGTTGTATTCTGATCATTTTAAATGCCTTATAGGCGAGGGGGCCCCGAATTGGTCATGCGCCTAGGGCCACAGTTTTGGTAAATACGCCTCTGAAGAGCAGCTGCCATTAACTATCCGGTATGTATCGGATGGGTTGTGGTTGTACATGAACGTTTTATGAAGTTTCTTCCCGTGGAAAGTACTTCTGGAAAAGACTAGTGAATGAGCTGGAAAAACTTGAATTATTTGTTGAAAATATTCGTGGACAAGCTTATGATAATGGTGCGAACATGAAAGGCGTCCATTCTGGAGTTCAAAAACGGCTTTTAAATATTAACAGCAGAGCATTTTTTACTACACGTGCATGTCATAATTACATTCTGTTGGTAGCAGACATGGTCAAAACATAATCTGATGCGTTAACCCTTTTTTGGAAACATACAACGCGTGTACTTGTGTTGCGGTACGACGTGCTCTTCCAAGTCAATTTTGTGAGTAAAGAACTGCACAGTAAAACAGTAGATTTGAGCATTGCAATGGATTCGTACTACAACTTGACCAGTTGGCTAAGGAAACTGAGAGTTGGTGGGTTTGTTCAGATTCTTGTTACAGCAAAGGAATTGGCTAAAACAGGGGTTGGCAAATTGCGAGCCGCATGCGGCCCGTCAGAGTATATTATGCGACCCGAACGCGAGTACATGTTGCGGTCCTATGACTTTCTTAATTCTCTATGTTTAGATTTTTCACTATATTTTTTTTTTTTAAATTTGATTCTAATCTAGGGATATTAAATCAGTTTTATGGCTCCAGAATATTAAAGATCAGCCCCGTAGCGTGAAAATTCTACAGAAGGGGCCAGGCATTCTACAGCAGGGGCCAGGCAATAGCAGGGGGGCAGGTAATACATTTAACTAAGTAGAGCAAATAAGCAGAGGGGGCCAGACAAAAGGAAGGGTGGGCCCGGCCCCCCTCGCACGCTACGGGCCTGTTAAAGATGCTCGACCAATAAGCAGAGTATGACCTGAAGGGTAAGTTCAAGTCACTTCTGGTGTTTTCAGGATGTTTGCCAGCAGCGGCATTTCCACACCTAAAAAACTTTGCTGCCAAGCTTTTGTCACTATCTGGGTCCAGATACATTTGTGAGCAATCGTTTTCTTGAATGAAAATAAACAAGTCTAAGAACATATCGAGTTTGACTGACTGTCATGCGAATCACAACCAGTGAACTAGTTCCACAGTTCAAGAACATTATCCAAAATAGTGAACAATTACATACGACTCATAAATTATAATTGTACTCAGTGGTCAGCTTGTTTGTAAATTAAGTTCCTTCGTCCTCATAATTATTATGACAGGTAATAATAAACTTTTGTTGAAATAATTATGAATAGTGAAGGTCTTATTACCAAATTACTAGCTGATTTAGCTCGATTTTAATGTGCTTGTGTAATAGAGTGTGAATGTGAAATAAAATGACAAATACATGGTTATCATTTTTAATTCATATTTTTATACGTTGTAAATTGTAATTGAAGTAGACAAATTATATACGCAGCCCACCGATAACAATCAAGTTTTTAATGTTTGCCAACCCCTGGGCTAAAAACATGGAAGTTGTTGAAATCTTTCCAGCCAAACTCAAAGGAAAAGGCAGTATGATAAATTTGTGAAAAACTTCACACCTGGAAATGCTGAAGATGACTACAGGATAAATTGCTTCAACAGAATCGTGGACACTGCAATTCAATCCTTGCAGCCGAGATTTGAACAACTGAAATCAAACCACAATCAATTTGGGTTTCTTATCAGCTTAAAGGGCCTTCAGCGTGATGATATACGAAATTTTTCAGCGAGCCTCGAGCAAGCATTGATGTCATCAACAGACCAGTCAACAGATATATGTGGGCGAGAATTAGCAGATGAAATGAAATCTTTAAGGCATATTCTACCAAATACCACCAAAACCCCGGTAGAAATTTTGGCTTATCTGTATACTAATGAAAGATACACTGCTTTCCCCAACTACTTCTCGCGCCTCAAACTAATCAAGAATTACTTGGGGTCAACAATTCACGAAGATAGATTGAACAATTTGACAATTCTTTCTCTTGAGCGTGATCTGTGTAGGAAACAGATTTTTGATGATACACTGTATGACAGTGCTCGATTTAAGAAAAAACCAGTGCCGGGGATAAAAAAAAATTCTGCAGAGCCGGGGATAAATGTCTATAGTTTCATCCCAGACGTGGATGAAATTAGCTAAAGCAGAGCCGGGGATGACAGTTCTCAGTGCCGGGGACATCCCCGGTGGTAAATCGAGCCCTGCTGTACGACTTCGCTACACACAAGGCTAGTAAAGTAAAGTTAATTTGATCGTGATTTTGTACTTAGTAAAGAATGAACAAAATACAAAGACGAATATATTTTCTTATACAAAATTTTAATTTTCACTTAATATCATTATCTCTACACAGACTGGGCCCCGCGCAATCCGTTTCGCATTGGGCCCGCAATTGTTAGGGCCGGTCCTGGGTCTTATATTTTTAAAATGCGATGTTGTGGAGGAAATTTTACAGCGGTCGCCATGATGATGACCCTAACTACCAAGTTGTCTATTGCATCTGAGGTTACTGGGGCCATGGACACATTTAAGGTGGATTTTTTTTTCTAATTATTGTCACGGCCAAAAAGTTTATGATATTGTAACCATAGATATGAAGAACTTTATATCTATGATTGTAACGTAATATCACAGGAACTCCACACCCCTTCCGTGCCAAAACGTGTCACACTTCAATGCGTTACAGTTACATAATAGGCCTAAGTGAAGGAGGCCCCTTTAAATATTGATGCCTATAGCACCACCGTGATTCGTGACCATGAGGATTTTGATCCGGCACTGTACATTACATGATTACTTATATTTAAACTTATATTTATATTTTAATTGTTTCCAAAATGATTCATGTAGATAAGGGGATTTTGGAAAAATCCTATTATTTTACTTTCCATTTTATAATTGATTCTAGAAAGAGCCCGTATGTTAAAATAAACATCGAAATGCCCCATTGCCTAGTTACGTATTATCACTACGCTAACAAAAGTACCCGTGTATTTTCCAATTATATATACAATATTAATTATCAGTAAGCATTATCATGTTTTTATTATTGTATAGATTTTTAATTATAATTATCAAATCATTATTACATTTTTTACGATAATTTATACTTATTTTGAAAGCGTAATAAAAGCGTTGGAAAGTATGTTGTTGGGTCATACTTAACTGTCTAAAAGTGGCTATTGTTCAGATTACTAATACTAAATATGTACTATTAGTAAACAGTAAATCATTTGTATATTACTGGGATAATAGAAATCGGGCATTATGATATAAGATTAGATAACTAGTATAATCTAATGTGTAAGTCATGCTAATTAGACCAGATTTGCAATATTGTCAATATTGTGTAGTGTCAGTAGTGATGATAGTGATGCTTTAATGAAATTAATCTAATATAAATAATATAATATAAAATATTTAATAATCTAGTATATTAATAATAATAATCATTATAATATAAAAACTATAGTAATATATAGAAATATACATAGCCTATATAATACTATGTATGATACTGATAGGCCTAGCCCTAGAGTGAGTAGATTTCCCTAGTAGTACTAGCCTCTGATATTTTTTTTTATAAGCGTGAATTAGTTTAATTTATTTTCACTTTCTGTTTAATGCGGATTGTTCACTTTTTCTTTTGCTTTTGGGTGAATTGTCTCTGTCTAGTCACATATTTTAATGCTAAATTTTTTTAACAAATATGTACCCTAAAACCCTACATTCTGTTTAAAATAATACATATTTGATTAGATATTTATTTCTTAATTTGATTGGTATGCTTAGGCTGCATAATGCGGATTGTGGTCCAAAAGTGAAGGAAGCTTGAGTCACAAAATGCCACTAATGATTGGAAAAGAGTTAAATGGGTTACTGATTTTAAGTAAAAGCTAATAATATGCCTCGGCTACAGTAACAGATGAATTCTATACTACATATGCACTAATGGCCCTTTACTTTACATAAACAAACAATCAAAACATACTAAAAAAAACTAGACAAATTCTTTTAACACTAAAATTATAAAACAAAATTGTAAAAAAAAATTAATTAACTAGATCAAGGTTAGGCAAATGTAACCATAATGGCTGTATGCAGCTTTTAACAAATTTTTGGGACGTATTAAAGAGAAGCAAAAAATAGTGTTGTGCACCTTTAAACCTCAATCATTCATGTTTGTACATGAAAATGAACCGCTTTGCAAAGTTTTCTAATAGCTAACTTGGATTTTTGATATACATAGATAGGTGTGTGACCAGTGCATGCTAATCAAAGCAAATTGCTTTCCAACCACTATCTTCATTTGCTTCGTTTGATTACTAAACATCATAATGCAGAAGACCTCTATAAATACTTTGATCATTTTACTCATAGCCCTACTCAAAACACTATTCTCTGACTTTCATCCGCAAGAAGATCACCAGTTCTTTATAACTGACCAACATTCACTAGAATCCAAGACTGTTTTAATCCCTCCAATATGTATACACAGCAACCAGTACTTCCCATATGTTTACGCAGCAACCAGTCAATATTTGTTGCTCTGCTAGTTGATTACTAACTTGCTTTGGCAGCACATACAACTGTACAAATGATTTTTTTAAACTTGAAATTTTTGAAGTGTGATCATCACAGTGCTCGCTAACACCAATTAACAAGAACACTTGGATTTAAAATCCACAAACTCTAAAAAATAGCAGGCTAAGAACAGCTATTGGTAATAAAAGCTAAAAATTAGATTGAACTAGATTGAAATTGATGTGTCTTTAAATTTGTTGCAAATTAAATAATTGAAGCTAATAATATTTAAATTATGGATTAAGTGACAGACATTGGGGCCCATGCTTTTTTAAGTCATCATAATTTCTAAGAATATTTCTGTGGTCTAAGAAATTATTTTTTACTTTTTAGTACATTTTAATATAAAAAATAAATAATTTTGTTATTTCTGTTAAATAACTTATGAGCTTTATTTTTTTACAAGGTATCAGTGTCTAAGGACATAACTTTGAAAATGGACAATAAAATATTTAAAGAATAATTAGGGATTCAAATCTTGGAATGATGGACAATAAAATTAAAAAGTCAAAGAAAAAGAAGAAAGCAAGAAAAAGTTCAGAAAAACAAGATAGAGCTGCCTTAAAAATTTGTAGCGATGAAGAAAAAGAACCATTACAAGTTGAAGGCATTGGTACTATTGAAACGCAAAGTGAGTAGCTTTACTGCAAAAAAATATTTTACAGATATTTATCCTAATTTAAATAATATAATGTTTTTATTGATAAATTCAATAGAATTTTGTAATCCATCTAATCTGATGTCCAGACCTTTTAAATTTCATTGGAATTATAAATGCTTCCCTTTTTTACACACAAACATTAAATGTGTAATTTCATCTCATGACTATGGGTTTCAAATTTAGAACATTATTGTTTAACATACTTGTATATAAGTAATACTCTGAATTTTATTAATATTTTGAATCATTAATGGTAAAAAAAAAATTACATTTCTAAATGTCAATATTGGTATTAATTTGTCCTAAAAATTCCTGAATGGATGAAATTGTAATCTCCCTTTGTAGTCTCTTTGTACCCGCCATAGCCAAGGCTCCTATTGAGATGTAGGACCTTGTGATCTTCAATTAAGATTTGAACCATGCCACTTTTACTCTTAAACTCATTTTGAGTCAGAATAAATTATAAAAAAAAAGTTAATCTGCAATTTGAAGTTTATCTTCAGCATAGTTTTTTTTTTAAAATAAATCCAATTTTAAAATGTGGCACAATTTGGCTAATATGTTCATTTCCATAAGTCAGTAATCAGAAATCACAATCAAAGTCGCAAATATTTCTTCATTCTTAAGTAACTTATGATCAGCAGGGTTGTTAGTATCTAAGTATTGGTATCGGCCGATACAGTATTGGCGATACTTTTTTAGTATTGGTTGCTGTATTGCCGATCTTTTTTGTATCAAGTATTGATCTGTGAATCGCTGATACATTTTAAGCAAAAAAATTTCGATACTTGATACCGATACTTTTCTATTTCCACTATTTGCAGAAAAACAATAGCGATTTTAATACATTGACATTGTTACATAAATTCAATCCATACTAGTAGCCATCAACCCTACCAATATTAACGACACTAACGACAGCCATCTCCCCACCAATACAACCACAGTCGGCGAGTTGAAGGAAAAATTTAGTTTTAATCTTCTTTTGAAGTTTTCGCTTTGCGCGCCGATGTCTATAAATGTTATTCTTATATTTTTTCACTCATTTACTTTCTTTCTGTCAACTATTTGTTCGATGTTTTAATGAACGACAGAAAACTTAATTTTTTTATCGATCTGTCAGTCATATATACACAGACACACACACATATATAGGGGTATGACTAAAATAGGGGTATGACTAAAATATTTGCTCATATCACCATATCATTTTTGGTGGAGCTTTGCATCACAAATAAAGAAAAGATGAGTTATTTTTTGTTTTGCATAAAAAAGTTCACCATCCAATCGACACGAATATTTTTGAACATAAAAATTTTCAAATATTTTGATTAAGGTTTCACCATTACAAATACTTCAGCAGAACTATTACTATTAAGCAATTCGTCCTGATTCTGCCACCGTGCAGTAAAACAAGCAAAAAAATCTGAAGATTCAGATATCTGTACTGTTGACTGTACTAAATCTGCACCACCCTGCAGAGTAAGTTGAATGGGAAGTGCACTGTAGGCACGCTTTAAGATTTTTACAACTTCTGCCTTTTTGTGATCCAAGTTGTCTGTCCAGTTGGTCTTAAATTTTGGATTGACCACTGCTGCCAGTTTTGCCTCTGGATCAAAAAATATAAAATCGAATCTCGCATTAATGAAATTAATAACAGCTCTGGCAAGGGGTTCACACACCATAAGAGGGTGTTTATGTCACAAAATCATTACCTGTAATTTACCTTTTATAATGGTTAGTGTGGGCAGGAAATAGCCAAATCCAATATCATTTTTTCCTTAGCAAATGCCCAGTCCACAACACAATGGATCAGATGCTTTAATGTATTCTGCTCTGAATATTTTCTGCTGCGGAGTCAGTCTCTTGATGTCAATGTTATCAAACACCATATCAAGTTTAACTTCTAATTCTGGATTGGATAGTAAACAATGAAATTTTGCAACAGAATAGTAAGTGGAATTCCACCAAGTGTTTCCGAGAGTAACGAGATACGTGCCGATTGCCGCAGCCAAAGATGAGTGATTTTGTTTGTTCCAAATAGCTACTAACTTAAACAAGGACGAATTGCTTAATAGTAAAGTTTTGCTGAAGTAGACAGACATCTTGAAGATAACTCATCAGAAATGCTTCATTAGCAGTCTACCCAAGCATTAAGAAACTATAACTGCAACTGAACACTGGACTTACGGCTAGTGCTGCAGTTGAGCGACTGGTTTCATTGGGTGGGCGTGTTTTATGCCATTACGTTCTAGGCTAAGTAATGATCATTTTGAAATGATGGTCTTCTTACGTGCTGCCAAATGGTGAAGTGATTAGCATTAAAATTGTGCTTTTGACGTTGTATTTAATTGTTTTTAATTTTTTTTAAAAACCTGAGAAAGTTGCACTTATTATATTTTAAATAAAAACATTTTGTTGTTCTCAAAAGTATCGGTATTGTATTGGTATCGATTTTGGCGATACATTTTTACTTGAGTATTTGTATTGGTATTGGCAATACTATTTTCATGAAGTATTGATATCGGTATTGACGATACAATTTAAGAGTATCCGTTAACAACCCTGATGATCAGTAATTTGATTTTTTTTTTCCAAAGCAGGTGAAGAAAGCATGTTTCATAAGAAGTTAACAAAGCTGCCAAATATTCCAAATTTTTCTGTACATCACAATGAAACAACTCCAATTGGCTATCATGCAACACATTATGAGGAAAAAAATATTTTATCTGACAGTAAATCAACTGCAGTAAATCAAGTTCCGGTATTACAGAAATCAAAGAAAAAATCCAAACACAGTTGCAACAAGCTGATTGTCAAATTACCACAGAATAACAAAGAAAAAGTACCAGCTAAATTACCAATTGAGAAGGCAGAATTATGTGATATTTTACCCAATCGTAGTTTAAGTAACACAAATTTGAGCTCAAAATCTTTAGAAAGCCTCAGATGGGAAAACATTTTAGAAGATGTTGATGAAGAAAAGGAAAGAATAAGGCTTTATAAATTAAATAGAAGAAAACGATACCTTGCAGCTGCACAAGCAAAAGGCTTAGCTTGGGCAACCAATTACTCCATCAATTCTTCATTTCAGCTTTCAGAAGATTCACTCATAGAAAAGATATGGCCAACTCAAAACTTCATAACAGATTTTAGTCCATTGAAAAATTTTCAACCATCTCAAAGACATGGTTTGTTGTCAGGTTTGCTTGAATGTTGATACATTTTTGCTGCAACTCTTGAAAATATTTGTAAAAACTGTAATAAAATAATTTAAAAAACTGCTCAATTCATAAGAAATATAAACCATTTGTACATTAGCTTCTACCTACCAAAGAATAGCATCTTATATCAAATTATTGAATACTTGTTCTGTATATAAATATTTGTTTTTAATCTGTTATATTTTATTTGAATTCCACTATAGTTGTATATATTAATTCTTTTTCTTAAATTAGATTTTTTTTCCCCCATCAATTTATTGTAATAATTTATTGGGGGTGGGGGTAAACCCTGTATTCATTTTAGAGGCTTATATGTAGCCAGCTAAAGCAGTCTTTTCAAATATTTGAAAGATAGTTTATAGGGTTTACTATCATTGCTATTAGCTCAGTTTATAAGTTTGATATTTTTGTTTTCTTTATCATTAAAGAAATGATCTTTAAAATCACTGTCTCATTATCATTATCAGCTCTTATGGGCTGAATAATTGTACATACTTGAAATATAATTTTGTATATTTTTTTTTATAATTCTGATACTCTTAAATCCAGTTATTTATATCATCTGAAGTGCCTCAAAAGCCCTTGCAACTGTTTTTATGGTGAACAGTAAAGAAATCATTGGAAGATGTCAGTACCAGTTTAAAAATAAATATAAAAATTTGCTTGCAAACAATGACTATTTCTAGCCATTCAGAACAAAATTATATTCTATTATAAATTTTACAATACTGTTCTCCAATTTTCTCCCTTGAAATGTTGAATAAGAAAAAATTGTGTCAAAAGTCAAAGGTACTTAAGATAATATTTAGTTTCTGAATATTTCTTTGTTTTAATAGTAAATTGGTGTTGTCTTTTTGTGAAAAAAATTTTATGTTGTGATTTGTTTATTTATTATAAGTTTAAATCTATGTATTCATTTTTGATAGTTTATAAGCTCTGAGATATTATACTTAGTTATAAATTATTTTGGTATTGTATTATTTTGTCATAATAAATGTGTGGAATTCCTTGTCATAAGTGAGTCAGGATGTTTTGTTGATTCATGACAGAAAAAATTAAATATATAAAATATATCATCTCTTTCTTTATAAACGTGAACATCTTTTTTTTATAACAAATCATTGTAGCCGGTTTGGAATAGATTGGATTATTGATAAAATGACTCTTTCTTGAATAAAATTGTATCTAAGTTCATTAAAGCCTTTGTAAATCAACCATAATTAGTTTAAATAGAATAGTACATCTCAATGATTACAAGTAAACAAAGAAGAGAAAAAAATCAAACAGTAAATATCTTGCCCCAATGACACAAACATTTTTTATAATTTTATCTTTATTTCACAATGAGAAAAACAATTGCTGCTATAACAATTTATCCAGAATAAGTTATAGCCTAAGTTACACTTACAGTGGCCAGAGTTTTCTGAGGACAAAGTGGGACATGGGTAGGTAAAAAAATGGGGTGGGGGTGGGAACATTGACTACAAGAGAAAAGTTGAATTCCTTAGTATACTGTGGGGGTATTACATATATGTGGGTCAGTGTTCTGAAAGTAATATAAAAAACTCATTGTCTACAATTTATCATGATACATTTTAAATGTTATATGGTAAACCACTTAGAATTTATTTTTTTTTGTTAAAAAAATTGGCACAACAAACATTGGCCTAACATAGAAATATGAAGTATAAACTAATTATAATAAATAGTTTATAATAGAATAGTAGGCTTTTTATTAAAAGTTATATTTACTAAGCTAAGAATAGCACAATAAAAATTTGATTAAATATCAGATGTCATTAAGTAAAAAGCATGTCTTAGAATCAGTATGGGTGTAGGAAAATGTATGCAGTTTGTCAGAAAACAGAACTGGCTAGGTCATTACCTTACGTTTCCAAGACAAAAAATGCAATTTTCGGACAGGTCTTGGGTAAATTGGAAAGTCTAGTCACTGTAGCCTATGCATTGACAGGGAGATGTAATTTGTGATGGATGAAATACAAATGTCTACTTCTGTATGTATGTGTGTCAAAGGCAGATTTAGGAAAGGGCACACTGGCTGTGTGCCTGGGGCCCCGACTTTCAAGAGACCCCACATTTTAGCAATTTTATGACTGTTTCTTTAGTGGTCCAATATTTTATACCATACCTCATCTGATGTAAGTCTGCCTCTGATATGAATGTATTTATCTGTTTATGTAACAATATTTATATTTCTTTAATTAATTATTAATAACATTAAAAATAGTGAGTAAAGAAATTGCACTTCAGCATACTTTAGACAATTATTGTTCAAATGACTTTTTTCTATGGATATTATGACTTATTCAAGAAAAAAAAATGTTTTTAAACAAGTTATATAGTTAAAGTATGCTCTGCTCTATAGGGGTAATATCACAATTTACCATCCAAAATTAAGGCTCATCAGCGTATCCACATGATACCCCAGAATTCAGTGTGTGCGCACATTAAACAATATACATGTACACTTTTTTTTCCTTATAAAGCATTGTTTTGATTTTAACAATGACAAAAACAATGTCTCACTAATAAATAACCAAATAAACATTGACGGATAAAATGTAATTTGGCTTCATATGTAGGCATTATAAATGTTTAACTTCCCATGCAAAAAGTTTGATGTCAACTATTTGCAATATTCTTAAGAGGGGTTGCCCAACAAGCTAACTCCCTCACTGGAAACACAGTACACATTTACAAAGTACTGTAATGAACCCCCCCCCCCCCTCATACCACCTCCACAAAGGTAATTTTTAATTTTCTGTGTGTCCATGTACTTCATTTTTGTTGATGTAGCTGATTTGTCAATTTAGTTAAGATATAAAATTTACAATACCAAAACTGTACAAAGTTAACAAAAAATTTCAAGTAATTATTACATTTATTAAAAAAAATCAATTTAAATTGTGCACCATTGAAACAATTATTTAGCATCTTGAGCGAGCAAATCCCTGGCTATTTGGAAGGCTGCAATTAGTGAACTGAGCTGAATTTTTTCACTTGATCCTGATGCAAGTCGATACCTTAAGCAAACATTTTAAAACTGTATTGTTAAAATATTATTTATAACTAGAGAAATGTTACATAGGGCTAAAATTAAACCAACAAAACAAATTAAAGAGATGGAATTTTACTTACTCAACATCAGCCATTTTTTCAAGTAAATGCATTCTGATGTGAAGTGGCAAATCAACTGAAAAAAATAGGAAATAAGCATTTAAGTACAGTCAAATCTGACTAAATGAAACTTGCTATTCTATCAACTTCAATGTATATGTGAGCATATACAGTTTGCTTTAAATGTAGAAACTACTGTAGTGACAGTGTAGTAGTAGTAATAGCCATGCAGTGACAATAAACCACATTAAAAAATGAGAAATCTTTGACTTTAAATGAGTTTAGGGAGATAAGTAAAACTTGCACATTTTTTTATGTTTAAAAAAATCTCAAAAGTCAGATTTCAGCAATGCGATCAATGAATCAGTTTATAAAGATGGTAAAGCAACCTTTCACTATGCAGGTTCTATGTAAGTACAAACAAGCAATAAAGCCTGTTCCATTCTGGACACAGGACGTGTTAGAGCATTTTCGTATTATGTATCAGTACGTTTGTTAGCTTTCAGTAAATATTTGTAAATTTTGGAAATGTTTATAAATTCAATTGTGTAATGCATATATTTGTAAAAAAAAAATTATAAAGACGTTTCTTTATATTTGAAAAAAAATTATCGTCTCTTAAATCTAACTACAAGTGGTTTGTGGTTACTGAAATAGGACCCATAATTGAAAACATTCTAAATTATTGTCATTTAATCGTCTGAAAACTCCGTCAATTGTTGCATAGCTCTGATACTTTCAATTAAACTCAGAACACAAGCTTACTATTTCATTTGATGAGTTTCTTAATAAATCTTGGTGAAACTACGTGCTGCAGTATTTCGCACCAAATGAACGGGTTATTGAACGTACAAGGTGTATATATAATATATAAGCCCCTTAGGAGCCCTGAAGCCCGGCCCTCAGAGGTCCTGTTGCAAAATGAACTTTTGATGTACACATGGCAGGCCAAGACCTATAAAATGATATATACATCATGGGTCTAGGACTTATAGTTGCTGAGATATAGCGCTCCTTTATTAATATAGCTTATATAGTAAAAAACGGTACTAAGGCCCCTTTTACGGCCCTGAGAGGTCAGATCGCGAAATGGAAAAAAGTCATTTCTTGGCAGGCCAAGACCCACAAAATGATATATACATCATGGGTCTAGGACTTATGGTTGTTGAGATCTAGGGTGATGACGGACGGACGGACGGACAGACAAAACGGGGACAAAAGAGCATTTTTTTTTCGAAAATGCTCTAAAAAGATTATGGTGAGCTAACAGATAGCAGTGATTCAATTAGTAACATCACATTCCTCCTATGCAATTATTAAAAAATTTAAGCGCCCCATCAGTAACAAATTATGGTCCAAGGTTTGTATCCAGGGTGTTTTATACTTAAATTTTTATTGAAAACTTACTTCTGTGAACATAATTGTGAACTTCTGTTAAAATATCATTCAGTGCTAATCCTTTTTGCGTTTTTAATGACATAGTATCTTTGTAATGTTAAGGCATTTGACATTTAAATGATATATAGATAAAAATTGTGATAAAAATTCCCACACACGTTTACAATAAGGGTTACTGCCAAGCACCTTAATCTATATAGAGATGAGTTGGTATAATACTATTTTACTCTATAAAGTGATGTATTGGTATACTATTTTACTCTATAAAGTGATGTATTGGTATACTATTTTACTCTATAAAGTGATGTATTGATACATGTATAATACTATTTTACTCTACATAGTGAAGTATTGGTATAATACTATTTTACTCTATATAGTGAAGTATTGGTATACAGTAATACTTTGTTTGTTTTTATCTTTTAAAGTACATTTTTGTCCAATCATGATATTAATGCCTGGTTACATATTTATGGTTTTATTATATGGTGTGGGGTAGGGTGATAACAAAAAAAAATTTTTTATGAAACCACTTGCAATCGAGGAAACTTTATGTGTAATTTAAGAATATAAATAGCATTTTTAATTTTTTTGAAAAAAGTTCCCCCACCTCCCCATTTTTGGAAGAAAAAAAGTGCAAAAATATTTTTTTTTTTCAAAAAAGGACATGTTTTTTTTTTAGCTTAATTCAAAAGAGTATTAATAATAACTAATCAACTTTTATTAACAAATAAGATACAGATCAGTTAGTAATATGTACAGAATGTACAAGAAATGTTCAAAACATATTTTGTCCTATGAACTTCAGATTCAAAAATTCAATTTTTCTCTATTCGGCATGAAGTTCCGCCATAAGTTTCACAGCACGTTCAGCAATTTGGTTAGATCTGGGAATGTCAATTAATGACTTCTTGACTGACCAATGTGTCTTTAAACACTTAATTGCCTTCTTGCATTTTATCTTGATGAGTGAGGTAAACAGTTCATTGAAGGACGCTTCATTGTAGTGTTTCGAATAGAACCAAGCATTTGCCCATTCGTAGCAGATAAGTTGCAGGCAGAAGCGAGAATGCTGCGCCACTCTGGAATCAGAAATAATGCTATAACAGTAAATATTGCACGTGAGTTCCATCTTGCCTGGTGTAAATTTAGTAATTTATTCCAGCTGATGCGAGGCCAACGTGGGTTCTCGCAGCTGCTAACATCTTCTGTCGCAAGAAGCGGTAATCAGCTTGAAGAGTGACATAGTTTTGTGTTAATTTGCCAATGAAGGAATAGTTGAGTTCTGGTTTGCTCGTTGGCTCTTGAATAAGAAAATTCATGACATGTTTATGAAGAAGGTTGAGTACATGGTGCTGACAGTCAATATATTGTGGCTTCTGAAAGCCATTGCTCAAGACATCATCCTGTATGAGCTTTACAATCCCGTGCAAATGGTCAGTATTTCTGCGGTCGTGTTGCAAATTAACAAAAAAAATTTTTCTCAAGCATCATATTCATCAATTAGCTGATGTAGTTCATTGTGAATGGCCGCGGCAGAACCACTCTCACATTTGAGAATACCGAGTTTGATTTCGGTTGTCATCTTTTTCAGCAAACCTACTTGATACTCTTCCCCTTGCACTCTTTTTCCATCAAACTGGAGACAATAGGGATCTTTGCTTTGAAGTTATTGAACAATTTTAGTTTTCATTTTCCGTCCTTCAGAGATTACTCGTTTCCAGACACCCGCATGACTTGGAACTGGCACATCATGACCATGTTCAGCAATGGTTGCAAGAACGTCATGTGCTTTATGTGTGGAAATGTTTTTCAGTACTAGTAAACCTGCCGTTCTAGTGCTTGCTCTTTGGTACCTCGGTTTGCATTCAGAAGATGACGTTTAAGAAATAGTTGGCGACTCGGGTGAAGAAGCAGAGGTTTCAGAATCCGAAGATTTTGCAACAGTTGTATGTTTTTGTGTAGTTTTTGAGACAGTTGTGTTAGTTTGTGTAGGTTTTGAGACAGTTGTGTGTGTTTGTGTAGGTTTTAAGACAGTTGTATGTGATTTTTGTAGGTTGTGAGACAGTTGTATGTGTTTTTGTAGGTTGTGATTGAGAAAAGCTGGCTTGAGATTGAGTTTTTGATAGTCGGATTCGTTTTCTTGGGTGGAATGATTCCAAAGGGGCTTGTTTGACCATTAAATAACCAATCTTTCCTCCACTGTTAACTTGCCTCTGGTAGAGCTCTTTATCCTTTGTGCTTTTCCATTCTCCATTAACGTTGGTGACATCAAATAACTGGGAAAGTGTTATCAGATGGTTTCTTTTTGTTTTTGTCATATAAATCAATTAGACCATTGAGTTTCATTCTGATTAGAGTGCTGGATAATAGTGGAAAGTCTAGAATTTCCCTCCAGAGCAATTCTATTTCAGTAATCATAATTTTGATTCTATTCAGTCGCTGTTTCTGGCTATTGAACAGAAAAGTGAAGTTTCCAAGAATTTGACGGTTTGTCGGCATCCATGTGAGATTGATTAGCTTTTCAACAGATAGAATTTTTGGATACCTCTTCTGTTTAGAAGATGAGGGAAGATGAGTATAGTAAATGCCTTGTTTATAAACAAATGAAAACATATGACTGGAATGTGCTTAAAAGCAGTCTAGAAAGTCGTATAAATATTCAGTGTGAAATTGAAACCAAGCGTCAAACTGCGCGATATGAGAAAACAAAAATTAAAAGGTGGGGGAACTTTTTTCAATTTAAAAAAAAATTAATGTTGCTACTGTCATCAACATATAATTGTTCCTCGAATGTATGGGGTTTCAGTTTCTTTACGAAAAAAAATGAAAATAGTTATCACCCTAGTGTGGGGAAATTAAGATTTTATTTTTGTTAGTTTACTACTTTTCCCTAACTTTTTTCCTTATCTAAAAATTGGTTTTTATTTTTTTTAATTTTTTATTCTATTTATTTAAAATTTTATTTCACCCAAAATGAATTAAAGATTACATATTTGAGATGTAATTTTAAATTCATATCACTGGTGTTTTAGCTATTGATGACATAATCAAGAGGATTCATTATTTGATCTAATTTTCTAATAATAACTTTCTTTTCAATAAATTATCATATTCTATCAAAGATAATTATTCCTGTTTAAGTTGATGAAAGAAAAATCTACGTTCAGTTAACATATTAAGTTATGACACTAATTATAAACAACATGGCATGCTGCATAAGTTTGGAAATCACGGTCACAATGAGGAGAATGATGCAATGAGCCAATTTTAGTTCTGATCTGAGTTGCAAAGATGACAGAAAAAACAATATGTTATAACAAAATATGATTTAATAAAATATATTCACCCATCCCTCCATTTTTTTAAATGTTATGATTAACATATATAGCACTACTGCATTTAGCAGGATCTTAATGTATTATATTCTGTAAAATGTACTCAAAAAATAAAATAAGCAACAGGTAAAAAATTTTTTTTTTTAAATGAAACAATAAAGTTAATAAGCCCCAAGCAAAGAAAAAATTACTAAGGATACTATTGTAGGCTGTCATAAAATTTTCATTTAAGACCCAGCTAACAATGTTCTCAATGTCTTTTCGGAGAGGATGTCCAACACAAATATAAACATTGTCCTCTGTTACTTCATCAAAAGCCATTGAAGTACTCTGAAGAATGTTAAGAGCTCTACGCATATCACCATTTGCTAATGTGATTAATGCTTTCATTCCAGTTTGTGACACTTTTACACTGTTAAAGAAAAAAACATAATGATTCATTTTAATATGGCAAATGTGGAATAAGCTAAATCTTAGTTTATTATTCTTTTATTTAAAAGATCTTATAATTAATTAAATTGTGTTTTGAATACAATATATTTTGTGCTTCTGATGCCCAAAAAAAGGAAGTTTAATTATTTCTTATTCTCACGTATGTTTCATCACCAATTAAAAAGGGAAATTTAACTCTATACCATTACTTAACACTAAAAAAGAAATAAAATATTAGACATAACTTCTATTTCATTATTTAAAGTTTATTTAGATGATCTATCAGGATAGCTTCCAAGCTCTCCAGTCTCAGGAATGTACCAATGTAAATATATAGATATATATTTTATGCAAAATTTAATGTTCAATACCTTTCCTGTGCTATAACATGCTCAAGTCTGGGCACCATTTGTTCTTGTTTCAAAGGTCCAAATCGAAATCTAGTACACCGAGATTGCAATGCAGGGATTATTTTTGACAAATAGTTGCAAATAATACAGAATCTTGTATTTTCCGTAAATTTTTCAATAACTGTTGAAAGAGCATTTAGTGTACAGTATTTTTTTGTGTTAACATTTATTATTTTCTCACAATTAAAACATGTCTGATATAAAAATTGAAAATAATACACATGTAGAGAGGTCATTCATTTATTAAGTCAACAAATTTTAACTCATTTTAGACCCCCTTAACCCATTGTAAATATCTGTCTAAATTTTAGTGACTCCCTAAAACCTCAAACCCCCAAATAAAAGTATGTCTCAATAATATAAAATAAATAATTTTTCTTTCCTGTAAAATGTTACACAACAAACTTCAGGAAAATTCCCATGGTCCTCACCGAGGATCGAACCCAGCACTCTCAGGTCAACAGGTTTCGTTTCATCTCGATGGGTAGTTTAATTGTAATTAATTATTTTGATATTTTACTATATTAAAGTAATCACGCCATCGTCATAAATAAACTCTTCTGTGACGTCGTTTCCTGATGATACATTTTTAAAAGAGGGGTAACTTCCGGAAACTCCAATTGTAAACATGGTGAAATCAATAGTCATATCTATTTACCTATCGTTTTATGTATTCAGAAGATTAAAATTAAAGGTGCACTTTAATAAACCGAAATACGTTAATTAAAATGTTTCTGTGACATTATTAACATTATTAATACAATCTCAAAGGGTAGTTTAATTGTAATTAATTATTTTAGTATTTTACTATATTCACGGTATGGGATCGCCTTCACTATAAATAAAAATCCTCTGTGGCGTCATTTCCCGATGATGAACTCCTTTCTCCCTCCCTCCCTCTCCTGTCTCCCTCTATCCCCCTCTTCTTCTTAATTTTAATCTTCTGAATACATAAAACGATAGCTTGAGGGGGAGAGAGGGAGACGGGAGAGGGAGGGAGGGAGAAAGGAGGGGGTAGGGAGGGAGAGAAAAGGGAGGGAAGGAGAGAGAGGATGGGAGAAATGGGAGGGAGTGAGAGATAAAGAGAGAGAGGGGGCAGGGAGGGAGAGAGGGGTGAGGAGGAAGGAAGGTGGAGAGAGGGGGGACGGGGGTGAGAGAAGGAGGGAGGGAGATAGGGAGAGAGAGGGAGATGGGAGAGTTAGGGAGGGAAGGAGAGGGAGAAAGGGAGGGAGGGAAGGAGAGGGAGAAAGGGAGGGAGGGAGGGAATGAGAAAGGGAGAGAGGGGGAAAGAGAAAGGGAGAGAGTAAGGAGGGAGAGAGAGGGGGAGGGAGGGAGGGAGAGAGGGGGGTAGGGAGAAAACAAAAGGTAAACAGAAAACCTTATTTTAAACCCGGGCAAAGCCGGGTACTTGCAACTAGTATATAATATAACACAAGCAATGACCCTGATTTGTATATAATATAACATAAGCAATGACCCTGATTTGTATATAATATAACATAAGCAATGACCCTGATCTGTATATAATATAACAAAAGCAATGACCCTGATTTGTATATAATATAACATAAGCAATGACCCTGATTTGTATATAATATAATATAAGCAATGACCCTGATTTGTATATAATATAACATAAGCAATGACCCTGATTTGTATATAATATAAGCAATGACCCTACTTTGTATATAATGGGTTTCTACAAAAACAACAACACTTTTTCCTAAACTCAAAAATTATATGGAGACCATTGGTGGCCAAATGTGGTTCATCAATGAGTTTTATGTATTTCCCAATGAGCCAGTTTTTTTACTATTTAATTTCTTTTATTCACTAAAGTTTGGTCAATTGATTTTGGTGTGGCTCTTTAAATTGTTATTTATGTCATGCTAGGGAACCCCTGATTATAATATACATATATTATAAAACTGTTTTTAATGTAAAAAAAACAAGAGAATTCTTGAAAAGTACAAGAGTACCCTTAAATTTTTAAAGATATTTTTCTCATTTAAAATATTTCAAATTTACTATAGCTCTAAAAAATGAGTTAATGAACAAATCAAGACTTCATATTCAAAAGGCTGCTTTTGTTGAAGCCAGTTTATATTAAAATACCATCCCCCCCCCTCCAACAATCATCTAACATTTATTAAACAGATAACCCTATAAATATTAAGTTTAAAATTTAGGACCATCTTTTGGTTGACAACACTAAAAAAGCTAAAAAAATATTTCCTACAACTGAATATTTAAAACTGCATTATTTAGCAGGCTGTTTAATAACTCAGGTGTTAAAAAATCATTCAGGACTCACCCCTGCGTAACGCATTTTGTGCATCTTTTGTCATAGCATCAGCTTCGTCAAGTATAACTAGTTTGAATCCTTTTCTAAAATGTGAAAAAAGCTAAATTAAACTTATTGATCATTAAGATGACATAACAAAAGCAAAAAAAAGCCAGAATAAAATAATTATTTGAAAAGCTAAAAAAAAAATAAATTATCAAATGTTAACACATGGAAATTCAAATTTTCAAATTTCTCTTAGTGAAATGAAAAACAGAAATGGTATATTTGGCTATTCTGTAGAATGTATTAACCAGATATTAAGATCTATTGTAATTGGTTTTTCAAGAGGTAAATATCAGAACGTTGAATGAGATTAAATCCTGAACTTTAGTCTGAAAAAGATGATAGCAGTTCAATCAGTCCTCCCCAAGGACTGCCACCTTGCCGCGGTGGGGGGGGGGGGGGCTTGCATGCTTTGATAACCCTGAGAGCTAAGCTGGCTGGAGCCTCATGCTCCTGGCAGGGCCTCCCATGCCAGACAGCTCGACGGGTAGAGGCCAGACGAAAAGCAGTCCACTGGTCCTCCAGGTTGGGGGTTGGGCTGGGGGTTAACAACCCACTCCCGTAAAAAACAAGCTTGTTATAGAAACCGCAACAACAAACTTAGAAAGCAACTTAGATGAGGATGAAGATATCTCTCCAGTAGAGCTTATGACGCGAGCTGGTGAAAGCCTTCGGGAAGTCAGTGCGCGACTTATCTTCTGACAGCCAAGACCAAAACCAAGATCGGAACCTGGAACATCCAAACCCTGAATGAAAGTGGCAAAGCAGCACAAGTCGCAAAAGAGATGAAACGATATGGGCTCCAAATTTTAGGACTGTGCGAAACCAGATGGAATGGAAATGGACAAACCAAACTGGCAAGTGGAGAAACTTTCATCTACTCTAGGCCAGAAGAAGAACATGTACAGGGAATTGGACTGCTCATGACACCAGATGCAGCCAAGACACTGATAGAGTGGGAGCCTGTCTCTGCAAGAATACTGACAGCACGATTCAAATCAAAGGGAAGAAACGTCACCATCATACAGTTTACGCCCCCACCAACACGGCAGATGAAGAAGAGAAAAACAACTTCTACAGTGCTTTACAAAATACCATTGACAAAGTGCACAGAAGAGACCTCAAGATACTGATGGGGGACCTGAACGCCAAAGTAGGCAACGACGACACCAATAAAGAGCTCATCATGGGCAAACATGGCATCGGAGATATGAACAACAACGGAGAACTGTTCAGGGATTTCTGCGCTTTCAATTACCTAGTCACTGGAGGCACCATCTTCCCTCACAAAAACATCCACAAGAAGACCCGAATATCCCCTGATGGAAAAACTAAGAACCAGATAGACCACATTTCCATCGGCCGCAAGTGGAGGAGAAGCCTTCTGGATGTGAGGGTGAAACGAGGAGCAGACGCTGCATCGGACCATCACCTAGTGCAGGCTACCGTGAAGCTGAAACTGAGAGCCCACAAGGACAAAGCACAGAGACCCTCCTTCAAGTACAACGTCCAGAGCCTGAAAGACACCAGAAAAACCACAGAGTACCAATGCAGCCTGAAAAACCGCTTTGAGGCACTAGCTGACTTGGCTGAGAAAACAATAGAGGAACACTGGCAGGAGATTAAAAAGAGCTGGATAGATACCTGCAAAGAAGTCCTGGGAAAGAAGACAAAAAAGCGCAAGGAGTGGCTGACCGCAATCACCTGGGACCTCATGGAGGAGAGGAAAACATTGAAAGAGAAGATCAACCACAGTCATGACCAACAGGAGAAAAGAGACCTGCAGGCAAAGTACTCGGAAATAAACAAGAAAGTGAAGAAGAGCGCCAGAGCAGACAAGAGGAAATTCATCCACGACCTAACGGAGGAGGCAGAAATAGCAGCAGGCAAGAGAGATATGAAGAGGCTGTACGAAATTACCAGGACCCTGGCAGGCAAGAACACGTAGCAAATGTGCTCTGTGAAAGACAAAGACGGGAAAACCATCACAACTGAAAGTCAGGAGAGAGAACGTTGGGCCCAGCATTTCACAGAAATTCTGAACAGACCCCCACCAAAACAACCCCCTACTATACCACCAGCAGACAGTCTTCTAGATGTCAACACCAACCCCCCCACTAAAGTGGAGATCACTAAGGCGGTGAAGAATATCAAATCAGGCAAAGCCGCAGGTCCAGACGGCATACCACCAGAAGCCCTGAAAGCCGATGTCCCCACAACAACAAACATGCTTCTCCCTCTGCTCCAGAAAGTCTGGACGCAAGAACAAGTACCTGCTGAATGGAGACAAGGGCACCTCGTCAAGCTCCCGAAGAAAGGTGACCTATCCAGCTGTATCAACTGGCGAGGCATCATGCTCCTGTCTGTTCCCAGCAAGATCTTGACGCGCATCATGCTAGAGAGACTGAAGGAGGCTTTAGACAAAAGACTAAGAAACGAACAGGCAGGCTTTCGGCAGGACAAGTCGTGCACCGACCACATCGCCAACCTGCGCATCATTATAGAGCAGTCCCTTGAATGGCAGTCTCCACTCTACTCAATCTTCGTGGACTACGAGAAGGCCTTCGACAGCATGGACCGGGATGTTGTCTGGAACCTCATGGCACACTACGGGATCCCACCCAAGTTCATCGCCATCATCCAACAAATGTACGCCAGTTCCACATGCCAGGTTATCCACAAAGGCAAGCTGACGGAGCCTTTTGAGGTCAGGACCGGAGTGAGGCAGGGCTGCTTGTTGTCGCTGACCATCTTCCTTCTGGTAGTGGACTGGATCATGAAGAAGTCCACTGAGAATGCAAACACAGGAATTCGATGGAACTTCACCAAGCAGCTTGAAGACCTTGACTTCGTGGATGACGTCAGTCTACTGTCACACCGGCAACAAGATGCACAACAGAAACTGAATAGGCTCGCAGACGAAGCAAACAAAGTTGGGCTCAACATCAACACCAAAAAGACAGAAACCATACGGATAAACAACAAGCAACAAGATCCAATCCAACTACAAGGATCCAACATCGGTGAAGTGGATAAGTTTGTCTACCTGGGCAGTGTGGTGAGCAAGGATGGAAGAGCAGATGAAGACATCAGAAGCCGCATCAACAAAGCCAAGCACACCTTCAATACCTTGCGTCCCATCGGGAACTCTACAGCACTTTCGGGGCGGACAAAAGTCCGCATCTTCAACACCAACGTGAAAGCAGTGCTACTATATGGTTCAGAAGCCTGGAGACTGACCAAGACAACCACCACAAAACTGCAGGTGTTCATTAACAGATGCCTCCGCAATATCTTACGTATCAGATGGCCAGAAAAAATCTCCAATGCCGCCCTGTGGGAAAGAACAAAGCAGACCCCCATTGACCAAGAGATCCGGAAGAGAAAATGGGGCTGGATAGGCCACACTCTGCGCAAGAGCACAGACAATGTCATAAGGCAGGCGCTAGAGTGGAACCCGCAGGGAAAGAGAAGAGCAGGCAGGCCAAAGGAGACATGGAGACGCTGCACTGAGCGAGAGATGAAGGCAGCTGGATGGACGTGGGCTCAGCTGAAGAGAGACGCCCAAAATAGAGTTCGCTGGAAGAGCGTTGTTGAGGCCCTATGCTCCCACGTGGAGTCAGAGGATTAAGTCAAGTAAGTCAAAGTTGAATCAGTGCTCCTCATCTAATCCTGACAAATACATGTACTTAATAGCTTATTGAAGGGAATACATGCAACCTCGATACAAATATTTTAGTTACTAAAAAAATGACAATAACTTCGCCAAAATTATAAATTTTATATAATAATAATATTAAAAAACAACAAAAAACAAATGTTAGATGATAATTAAAGAGTTTTTTTTATTTTACTCAATTACCCAGATAAAAATCAACAGTAAATTTGAAATATAAGTGAATGGAAGGTTTTATACTTGACAAAATTTTTGATGCACAAAAAAAGTAATTTTTCTTACTTGAAAATAGTTCTGGTACTAGCAAAGCTAAGAATCTGACCTCTGACTATTCCAATGCCTCGATCATCTGAGGCATTAAGCTATGAAGAAATAAATACATGTACATGTTATATATTATTATACAAAAAAAAAACATCTATTAAATAGCATTTTATAGATTTAAAAAATATGTCATAGATCTAAAAGTAACTCTATTTATTGATTACATTATTTCTATTATCTAAATTTAAAAAATGAAGTGAAAAAGATGTTGAGACTTTTAAAATCAATAAACACAATAAATAATTACAATGAATTAAATGAAACCCTCATAGTAAATAAATTTGCCATTTTTTAACACTATTTTAAAAAATAAAGAGTATCACATTAAGTTATAGACATTAATGTTTCTGATAAAGGTGAGATATGAAATGTAGTACTTTCACAAGTATAATATAAATGTAAGTAATACTTGATTATTCCATTTAATTTGATTGGAGAATACATTTTTTTTTAGATAACTACATTTTTTTTTAAATGTGTGTGGAAAGCAATAATTGAATAATTAAAACTAACAATGATTACCATTTTCAAAGAGTATTTGAATTACTTGTTAATAAGTATAAGTTATAAACTAGAACATTTCAAAGAAATGTATCAAGATTTGAAAAAAGAATTTTATTAAAACAAACTTTAAATCTCCCTCAGAATACATAATTAGTTTAATTAAGTAGTCAAAACTGAAATTTCATGTTTCACTTTAGATAAGTAATCACACAGTCTACATCTAACTAGTGATCTAAAGTATGCTCATAGCATCCTGCAATCTGACTCCCGAATTAAAATCAACTTGAATATGCACTTTCCATGTCATGAAAATTCTATATACCGACTAGTTTTTAGAAATAGATGTCACAAGTTTAAAACTCTTTAATAAATTCTAGAAGTTCCATATTGATGCTTGAAAACTTGTTTTCACTGCTCATATTGACTGCATCAGGTGTAAACAACACTTTTTTTCTCACACCACTTCTTTTAATTCACCCCTCTACCCTTCCCCAAATTTCATGTACCATAATGGTAAAATTCTATAAGCCAGCATAAAAAAATCAGTGGTTGCTGATATTTCCCCTTTCCCACCATGAAGTCTGTATAAATCTTCATTACTCTCGTTTCTTTCTTTGTATACAAGTACTAGTTTATAAATGTATTATTACAATTAATTTTTTTCCCTAACAAATTGTAAAACACACTTGGTAACTAGGTTTGCATTGAAAAAAAAAGTTGGAATATATGAACAAAAATGTAATATTTTTTTCTAAACTAATTCCATTCCTACAGCATTTCCACAAGACCAAACTTATCCCATGGACTTACTGTGACTATTGATTCCAACCCTATGGATTACCCGTTGAGTTGATGAGAATCCTGCATACCCTAACCCCTACAGCTCTCTATCCTCTACCAAATTGGTTCTCAAACTTTTACGCTTCACGACCAACTTACACAATAGTTTTAGTTTCGCGACCCACCATAAAAATTGTTTTGTTTTTGCAACCTACCTGCAAAGAAAAATTACAATAAAAAAAAGAATAAAAACATAACCAATTTAGTATATTTTATTTTTCTCTTTACTTTGCAGATTTACAACATTTTAGTTTTGTAACATACGGATAAATAGTATTGTAATAATAATAATAATATAGATTATCAATATTTTAATTAGAAAAGTTAATTATTGTCGCGCCCCACCTGAAATTCATCTGCTACCCACACTTTGAGAATCACCACTCTACCACATTGCAATCCTGTATATCTATGTATGTTGAATCACCACTCTACCACATTGCAATCCTGTATATCTATGTATGTTGAATCACCACTCTACCACATTGCAATCCTGTATATCTATGTATGTTGAATCACCACTCTACCACATTGCAATCCTGTATATCTATGTATGTTGAATCACCACTCTACCACATTGCAATCCTGTATATCTATGTATGACGAATCACCACTCTACCGCATTGCAATCCTGTATATCTATGTATGTTGAATCACCACTCTACCACATTGCAATCCTGTATATCTATGTATGTTGAATCACCACTCTACCACATTGCAATCCTGTATATCTATGTATGTTGAATCACCACTCTACCACATTGCAATCCTGTATATCTATGTATGATGAATCACCACTCTACCACATTGCAATCCTGTATATCTATGTATGTTGAATCACCACTCTACCACATTGGAATCCTGTATATCTATGTATGTTGAATCACCACTCTACCACATTTCAATCCTGTATATCTATGTATGACGAATCACCACTCTACCACATTGCAATCCTGTATATCTATGTATGTTGAATCACCACTCTACCACATTGCAATCCTGTATATCTATGTATGTTGAATCACCACTCTACCACATTGCAATCCTGTATATCTATGTATGTTGAATCACCACTCTACCACATTGCAATCCTGTATATCTATGTATGATGAATCACCACTCTACCACATTGCAATCCTGTATATCTATGTATGTTGAATCACCACTCTACCACATTGCAATCCTGTATATCTATGTATGTTGAATCACTGCTCTGCCACATTGCAATCCTGTCTATGTATGTATGCTGTATAGAAAATTAGTCAACTAACCTCTAAAACCATTGAGTTGAACTCCTTGGGTGAGTAAATCTGTTTGGCTACAGCTAAAATAGTACTTGTTTTACCAGTTCCTGGAGGACCATAGAATAATAAGTGGGGTAGTCTTTCCTCAGCTACAAATTTGCTAACTGTAAAAGATAAATAAAACATTTCACTAAAAAAATAATCTTAAAAAATAAATGCAATAATAAAAGTAAACTACTGTAAATTTAAGTGGATATCACTTACTGGTTGTTATAATGTCTTTATGAGATATCAGGTCATCCAGTTGTTTAGGTCGGTATTTTTCCACCCTAAGGTAAAAAATTTTTTTTAAATATATGATAAACAATGTTTAACTCAGAATCTCAACATTCCAGAGCTCAGAGATAAGTAATCATTTGATTCCAAGCTCTGCTTTAAATCAAAACAATTAGTATGTTGTTTATGTTTATGATCACAAGCAATCAGGCCACCTGTAAGCTTTGCTGTCAGAAGCTCTCTAATGTAAGCTTCTAATATCATTTTTTCTATCTTTAAGGCTTCTAATAGTATGCTTCGGAGTCAATTTGTGTTATATTTTACATATTAGCAATTAGTTTATGTATCTTAGGTCTAAAACTCTACTGAAGAAAAATCACAAGAGATGCTTTCCAACAACAAACTATATAAGAGACTCTTGTTTTCAGGATGACCCCTCCCCTTCCCAAATTGATAGCCTCATTACTAGCACTAGTGTTTGGGAAGTGTATTCTTATAGTATGAATGCAAATGAAAGGTGGCAATAATTTGCAATAAAACCTGGCTTTACAATCAGGGTCAAGTTAAAAATTTGCCTAGTAAAAAAACTCAACTAATATCCTACAGATCATGGTAATAACTTTTGTATGGCCTTTTGAAATTTGCAATCTATATTCGAACACAGGGCCACCAAAATTCTGAGCCCCAGAGCAAAGAAGGCAAATGGACCCTTATGCGAAATTCTACTTATTCATGTGTGCATATTATACATGTAAACTTTCGACTATTTGGTTTCCAAGTGTTCTGCCCCACACTACCCAGCATAGTTAAGAATATTTTTCTGAAATAAATTAATACCTCAGAATAAGAACTTAATATGTATGACATTGCTTGAATTCCAGATTACCAATCATTTTTTTCCCTTTAAAAAATGATATAAAATTAATGAATTCTCCCAAAAAAACATGCTTTTTTAAAAAAAATAATTTTATGCTGGCAAGGCTAGTATTGCCCCTAGTTAGATGCAGCCGGACATTCTGACAGCAGAATTAGCAGCATCTACTATACTTAACTACCTCAGAAGATGAGATAAATCCTTCAAATCAGTTTTGTATATTTTTTTCCATTATAATCATTTATAATGGATATTTACATTGCTGGATCCTTACAAAAAATATGATTATGAACATTTTTTTGCTGTTCTCAATGATAATTCAGTCGACAAATTTAATTTGAATTTTGATCGTTTCAATTTCAAAACTTTCAATCTGAGCTGAACAAGTTCCACAAAAATCAAATCAGAAATTAAGTAGTAGTTAGGCATCTGCATTGGGAGTATTGGGTAGACATAACCGTTACATGGTAAAGGACTTAAATTGTGTACGCTGTGGCTATGTCCACGAAATTTTTCGTGGACGCAATTCGTAAAAAGGCTATGTCCACGAAAAAAATGCAGCCGGGACCGGATTCTACCAGTCATCATCATAGTTTATTTGCTTACATCGAGAAGACATGCTTCCATCAGCCGGCTATTAAAATAGGCTGCTATCGTATTTACTAATACTGCGTTTTGTTTTAATATCTTTATTTCAATAAAGTTCAATTTGACAATAAATATACAAATTTATTTATGCAATGTGTCTTATTTTTTGCTATCATTTTTATTTAACTGTCGCTATTGACGTTAATCACTGATAATGTTATCCAACTAGACTACTAGTATTACTAGTAGTAATACTAATAACTAGTTACACTACAGGATTTTAAACCAAGTATATATATTGGGTATACGAAAAAAATCATGTCATTATTTGACTACGTGTTTTTTTTCTTATTAGTTATTAACTATTAATTTTGATTTATTATCGAAACATTTGACTGCTCCATATTGAGCAAGGGGCAATACATGTATTTCTAAAAGAAACTAATTAGCCAGTGCAAATATCAATTACAGAATGTTACTGCACTAATACTTTAATACATAGACTTATTTATAAAATATATACTAATAAAAAAAAAACACTACTAGTGTCACTGGATAGAAATTAGTACTATTAGACTTAGTAGATTGGTAAAGGGCCAAAGTCACGTACTGTTTTTTTTTTATTTGTTCTGGTATTCATACATATTTCGTGGACATGAGCACCGACTGACAAAAAAAAAAACTGGACTTTAAACTTACTAGTTTAAATTAATTTCATGAATAGTCCACTTATTTTGTTTTAAAAAAATAGGATAAAAGGGGAAAAAATATTTAAAAAATGTCATCTTAACTCACTAACCCAAAAAAAGGTTAATATTTAAATCAGTACATATTACAAAACTAAATAACAAAGAAATGCAATTTTTAAATCAGTTTATTTTATTAAAAGATGTATATAAAATAAATCAAACTTAAGTAGCATATAAAAGCACAAATGTATATCTTTGAAATATTTCGTGGGCATAGTCTTTTCATGAGTTACGTCCCCGAAAATTTTCGTGGATGCAATTCATGAAAAGGCTATGTCCACGAAAATTTTCGTGGACATAGCATCAGCCAATTGTGTATATAGAGGTAGTATGATGAGTTCATTTGCAGGTGTACGGTGATGGTCATATGTGGAGCATGAAGCAAATACTCAGAGAAAAGGTGTAAACATGTTTGTACCTAAAAAGTTAATCCAAGGCATTTTAATACATTTAGTTTGACTTCCAAAAAGTTCAAGCCACGGATTACGAAAAGGTGGGGGGAGGCATTTTTTAAAGGCCACTATACCAGTGGATACAATAGCAATTTACACACACCCCCTGCCCCCAACCCACTATACTAATATTACTATCTATACTATGTATGTCAAAAGTGACAAAAGAAAAAACCTGTCTGTTTTTCTCCCCCCCCCCCCGACTGCATCCTAATTAATTTTTTAGTTAATTAGGGTTATTTATTGATGTAATTTATAGAGGACCCATGTTTATTATTATTTAATAATGTATATATAATACTTAACATATCATTATATATATTATATAGGGACAGGCTACGCTTACGGCAAGACGTAATTCGTATTTTTTTTTTTCCGGATTACGTCAATAGATATTTCTCCACACCCTAACACTGTCCCTAACCCTAACCTTATCCCTAACCCTATCCCTTTTTGTTTACGCAGTGGCCACGGTAACATCAAGACGTAATTCGTATTTTTTTTTCCGGATTACGTCAATAGATATTTCTCCACACCCTAATACTGTCCCTAACCCTAACCCTAACCCTAATGCTAACCCTAATATAATTGCCGGTACCCCAAAAAAATGAGAAATAATAGAATGGCGCTTGACGTAATCATAGCCACTGCGTATAATATATATATTAAAAATCATTAACAAAAAAAAAAACGGACAGGCTACGCTTACGTCAAGACGTAATTCGTATTTTTTTTCCGGCTTACGTCAATAGATATTTCTCCACACCCTAACACTGTCCCTAACCCTAACCTTATCCCTAACCCTAACCGTATCCCTTTTTGTTTACGCAGTGGCAGCGGTAACATCAAGACGTAATTTGTATTTTTTTTTCCGGCTTACGTCAATAGATATAATAATAGAAGGCGCTTGACGTAAGCGTAGCCACTTCGAAAAAAAAAAGAGAAAGAGTAATTATAGTAGATTATACTGTAAGTTGTATCAGTGAAATCTTACCATGGCAGATTAGGAGATTGTGTGGTATCTTTGCTCATTATAGTTTTAAAAAATTATTAACAAAACTTCAAAATATGACGATGTTGACAAAATTTCCCGGGAATATTTTTAAAATTTATTCCGATTCCGAATATGCGTATAGTTTAAGAGAAAAACATTAGCAGCTAATAGCTAGAAATTGTTTTTTTTTCCCAAATTGTATGAATTAGTTATTTTATATCGCAATATAATTAAAGAGGGAATATTTAGTTTCTTAAGCAGTATTTTCTTTTGTAACCAATCCAGATGTAAATCACGCGTGAAGGAGACTTTCAGTACGTTATCAACATGGCGGAAATCGGGAAACAACGATTACCAAATAACATAAACAGACATTATTTGGGCTTCCTTCTTCGTTAATATTCTTTAGTTGTATATAGAAAGTAAAGGCGATCACGAATGCTTGTAATTGTAGGCATTAAATGCTCCGAAAATGTCTTCAGATCCCATTCTAGAGAAGGCTATTCGCGATGCAACCAATTCTTGCACAACCAACCAATCTATGATCGACTTTACGTCTCAACATTTGCAAGAATTGAGAACTCAGTGTGCATCTACCGACAAAATTACACAGAAAGAAATCAAAGATGCTGAGGTAACCTTATTGGTTCTGGTGGGGGTGTGGACCGGAGCTTTTTTTTTTACTTGTATCTATGATTTTTGAGAAAGAACATTGAAGTGCACCCCCCTACTGCCCTAGTAACCAGCTATTATAAAAACGCAGTGGCTACGGTTCGGTCCGACCGAACCCGTATTTTTTTTTCGGGTACCAGCCATACTTATTATTGCATATTTTTTTTGTTGTTAGGGTTAGGGTCCATCTATAGATATATAAATATAGCGTCCGAGTGGCTGCACTGAGCTAAATAACAACATATAACTTATAATCTAATCCTATTCCTAACACTAGCCCCGAAAACAAAAAATATGCAATAATAAGTATGGCTGGTACCTGAAAAAAAAAAATACGGGTTCGGTCGGACCGAACCGTAGCCACTGCGTTATAAAAAATACCCCATAGTGGCCATAGGCATAGACCTGTCCTATAATTGGCCTTATTATAGGTAGGTATGTGACATGAACATATCTTGCGATATACATGCAGGGTAACCATACTCTGCTTTTGTACTGACAGTTTTTACTTTTGATCCAAATTAGTACTTTTCACTCTGCCTCAGGCTTGTCCATACTTAGCATCAACAACAAACATAAAGCCTCATCGATTTCTAATTTACTAGATGTTTGCATTATTTATCACAAGCCAAAAGAGAGTTTGGCATTGCCATCTTAGATTTTATTTTACATTTACAATCTCTTTAACATTTGTTGTCGTAGCTTAAACTAATTAAGATGGATGGCAAATCAAAAATGTTATGAAATAAACAAACACAGATTTGAAAGTTTAACAAGTCTTAAAAATCAGTCTGAATTTAAAAAAAAAATGATTCAGATGTCTCTTGTATTTAATGTGGCATAAGGGGAAAAAGAGAGTTTGACAAACTTTTGGTGATTGATTAGCGAAAGGCAGCCTTAACCCATAATTACCCATTGGTTCCGTAGGGGAAAAACTAGAGATACCCTGCAATTACTGAGGGTTTTTGGGCTTGAGCAAAAAGTTTGGGAAAAAAACGGGTGGGTGAACAAAAACGCCTGTAACTTTTAAAGTAATAGAGATAGTCCCCTAAAAGAATACATTTTTTTTACAAAGAAATGAATTATCTTTCAATCTGTGAAAGAATTAAAGTTATACAATTGATATTTAAAAAGTTATTATTCAGAAAAGTATGACGATTTTTTTTTTCAATTTCGATTTTTAAACCCTATTTTCAACCAAAAATTTTATCTGGAGATTATAAAAATAGCCCATAGATATATCGAGATAAAATAAACAGCATTCAATTTCCTTTACAACAGTGTAAGAATTACTAAAATTGATCAAGATTTGATAAAGTTGTTATGAATTGAAAATAATCACCATTTTTAATGGAGGACCTGAGTGTGGGCTGTTTATATAGCCTTTATTTATTGTGCAACTATTTATCAACTACAAACTTAAATAGTATGATCTTTATATCAACATGTCGGAAATTAAACTATCTTTCTTATGATATATGTATTATGTATGCTGACTTTATAGTAAAAATGATCAAAGTATATAAAATCAATATAATTTATACCTTCCAATTGATTATGCAACTTTCAAACCTTACATATTAAAAACGAAAAAACAACAAAATATTTATAACAAATGTGTGCGAATTTAAGCATTATAATAATAAATGTTCATTTCTCTTCCTATCGGCTATATTTTCTGCATTTTTTTTTTCAAAATTAATATAATAACGAACTTTTGAAATCGGTCACCATATTGGACCTTAAAACAGTCCAGACACAAATTATTAATCTCAATAAATTCATAGTGATTTAGAAAAATAGGTGATTTAAGTGATAGTACTAAAAGTAAACATAATAGGGACACAAACAATGTTTTAAAATGGAAAATGTAGCTACTCACATGTTCTTATAACGTCATCATAATTAATGTAATCCATATTGAAATATTAAGTCTCACAAGACACGCTTCCGTTAATAACAGAAATATATCACATTCACAAAACAAAAACAAACAAACTGCAATTGGAAGTGAGGATTTTAGATTTCATATATTCTCTTTAATGTATTTTAAGTCTATAGCAAGTTAATATAAAGAAATTGTAATAGTAATTACAAGACGTAAAACACGCCTATGGCCTCATCTCGGAGGAGGGGGGGATAGTAGTGATGTCATAAATCTGCCGATGTTTATCGAAAATAACTACATCGCTGTAAATCTACTAGAAATAATTAATTACGGTGGATTCTGCTTAATTGGGACAGCCGCTTATTTGGGACAAATCTCAAAGAAACCAAACCAAGAAGCCAATAGTACATTTGAATTTTTAATTGTACAGCCGCTTTTTGTTTATTGTAAAAAAAATCATTTTTAAACGTAAATGTTAAATAATTCGTAAAATGTGTTTGGTTTTGAAGCAACACGCTGTGCTCTGTGTCTAAGGCTAACAATGGTACTGCGCATGCACGGTGAACCTGTTATGCAATTTTTACGATCAGCGTGGACGGGACAAAGAAATTCCTCTCATAGGGGGGTCTGGTTTCTGCCTCCCTGTTATTACGTAATGGAAAAGTTACGCAAATGACCTAGATATTCGAATAGACAAAAGGCTGATACCACACGTATGTAATCTTACGCTAGAATGACGGCTTAAACCGGACTTCAAAAGCGGCCATTTCGGCCGACTTTTCGATTGGAGAAAACGTGTCATATTTACCCCCTTCCCACTAAAAACGTAATAGAAAAAGAACTGTCTAGAAAATTACGAAAAACCTGTAATGAATTTGTGTAGAAATGATTTCTCTACAATAATATATAGGTTACAACATGAAACTTAAGGTATAGAAATCTATCGCTGAAGTGAACTGTTGTCAAAAATCCGTAGCCGTAGTTTGGGCCATATCGCGATTGTTGTCACAAATCCGCATCCGTAATGAAAAGGTTAACCCTTTCTGCCTCGACTGTGTGGAACACACCCGGAGACCACCTATCTATTATTGTTGATATCTCTTGTCTCCTTTTGAATATTTTAATGATTTTTTTAACCATCTATAATGTTGAAATGAACACATTGAGGGACTCAAATTTATAAAACATGTCATAGTGACATGAAATTTTTTTCTCCTGTCCCTGGCTACTGGGTGCAACACACCCATACACTTTTTTGAATAAGACAAACGGCTACAAAACTAACTTTGAAACATTTTTTGTTAATTAAAACTGTTTTGTGTCATCCATAAAGAAAGATTGAAACTTTAAACAATACATACATAATCTGAAGGCATTGGGATATCAAAAATATTCAGATGTATTCAACCTGACATTCTATGTTTCAAAGTAGTATAGTTACATTTAGTATACACTTGAGAACAGCGCGCTTTGCATTTCAGCATGCACAGTTTGATGTGAAAGAACACTTTTCTTTGCTAATATGTCTAGCTAATATATCTACTACACTTGATGCATTAAGATGTAATGCACACATTATGCATCTTTTCAGCCATTGGACTGAAGTATGAATTGACACAAATTGTTCTTTCACTCTCTGCAGTTGAGTCTACTGTCTCCGTGAGTTGGTTGAATAATTAGTTTTGAATACTGATGTACCATTCTAGTTGCCATTGATTTCAAGTCAACCATATTGAAAAACCAAGGGCCACCTTTTAGTTTCGCAGTGAACATCTATGCCATTAGATCTATATCATTAGGACTATCATAAGGTCTAAATCATTGGGTCCATATTGTCACACCCTTTGGTTTTTGTTGTTGAATAAAACAATCTCTAGTTTATTGCATTCTTTTTCACTTTTCTTTATCAAGATGATTGTGTAATTACTGCCAACAAGTTAGGAAAGAAATTTAGTAATTGAGAAAGTGTTGCTTCTGGACTGAACAAAAACATTGATTCGTAGAGGGGACTAAGCCTTCTTTTTCTGGAAATCTTTAGGTACAAATAACTTTTTTTTTTTTACTATTCCCACTACCTAAAGTGAAACTTTTCTTGGTCATCAACTCTGCATGCTGCAGGTTTGTGAAACAATTGTCTGTCACTTCCATGGAGGTCGCTTGTAAGAGTATACTGTCTCTGAGACTAATCAAACAATTTATTTTCTGGCCAGGCACTTGCATTTTATTTATTGATATGGGCAGCCTCCCATGTGTTAGTTTGAAGATGATTTTCAAGCTCAGAAGATATTTGTATTTTGTGTCACACATGCTTTTATATACTCAACAAATATGTAACAACCTCATGAGCCAACCTGCCACTCATGTTCCGGAATGTTCTCTCTACCATAATATGTCAAGGAACAGCAAGTGTTGTAAATAATAACACAACCAGTCACTGCCTAAAGGCAACTAAACTGTACAACTCATACATCAGCTTAACTAGACCGCCAGGTTAAAATAATAAAAGAAATGTTGTCTCTTTCCTCATTGTCCCTTATGTAAATAATCTAATTAGTTGGCTGTCTGACCCTAAACATGAACCCAAACTCCCCTCTGTCCCCTAGTTTAGCTGTCCTGACACAATGTATGTTTCTTACCAAGGTTGATGACTACAAAAAACCCTATTATTATCAACACAAACATTTTTTTCTCTATATAAAAAGTGTACGGGTGTAATGCACCCAGTTGCCGGGAAATAGATATGAAATATGTTGCTGCGGAAAGGGTTAATAGTGGCTGGGTCCTCAACCCTTTTTTTTTTTTTCAGAAACTCTCAATTTTGTGGAAAAGAGAAACAGCTTGTTGCTGCATAAGATATAAAAAAGCAATATTTGCACTCTATGTTACATGTATAGCATATCTGCTGCGTTTGTCTGTTCACTTTTAAGAGCTCGAAAATTTTCTTGGGTGACTTAGAAAACATTTTTCCTGGGACTATGTAGAATGAAGTGTCACTTATGTAAATGGAATATTCACTGGAAAAATAGTTGACAGTGTTATTTTCAATGAACTAACTGAAGTCAAACTATTTTTGACACCTGCTAAGCTGGAAGATTGGAATTCACAATACTTTTTGTACATCTATACTGCATGCATCATTTTAAAGCAAATGACATATTATCTGTAAATTTGCAACTCCTGCTTGAATTTTTGTTCAGCCTACCTGGCACTAAGGCACCTGTGTGTAAAGTCCCTGTAAGGATGAGATGAAATCTCTTAGATCCTATAAACCACTAATGGAACAGGTTTTCATTGCCCTTCTTTCATTCCCACCATAGCCGATAGTGCAGTGGCCGTGGAGGCACCACGGGAGACATTGAGGGAACTTCAACATGAAAATTTTCCTTTGTCCTCACCAGAGATCAAACCAGGTACCCTCAGGTTGACAGTCAAGCGCTTTACAGCATGACCATCTGTCTCCCTAATGCACCTGTAGCGCAAACTTTTTCTCAGACAACATTTGTAAGCCTGAGAAATTTCAGCTCTGGAACACTCTGAAGGAAATTTTTATTGTTCAATGTAACATTGATTTTACATGTTTTCAGTTCATTGATATGCTTCTTAAGAGAGATATTTTTTAAAAACTAATCCCTGGTCTTGAAAACATGCACAAGAGATTAAAAAAATGATGTACAGAAGCATACATGTCACAACTAATAATTATCTTTAAAAACTTTTACGTAATTAAGTGTCCAAAGTATACAACCCTTTAACATTGTCATAAAACACAGTCCCACTTGTCAGGAAAAAAAAAATATTGTAAAATGTCCAATTTCCACTTACCTATTATAAGGCTTATAGAACAATTACACTCAAAGATTTTCATGCATCAAAATTTTAATTTAAAAAATTATACACAGTTATTAATAAGAATCTTTCCCAATATATAATTTGTAATTGATATATGTTCAGGCAAGAATGATTATTCTTCCTGAATCAAACCCATGCAATTTTTATAACTCTTGTAATTAGCTACTTAAATATTGATTTAAAAGTTAAAAAAAACTTTTGAATCAAAATATTAACTAACAAAATATTGGTGTTTAGCAGTTTTTTTCTGTTGAATGTAATTTTTAAATTCCATTGACTCATATAGTACTTGCTGCAAACAAACAGAAAAATCTGAATAGATGAATAATAATCCTTGAAGTTTTAGTTTACACTGCTGTACAGATAACAAGATATATTGAGCGTATTTTAAACTAATAATTATTTGGTCTTGTTTGTAAATAATCATAAAATTTTAGAAGACATGAGGGTTGATAATATACCTTATGTATTGTTCTGCTTATTTTTCCTTGCAGAGTAAAATTATTCGAATGGTTGGAACACAGCTAGTTGCTAAGGAAAAACTGAAGCTGTTGAATGTTTCATCAGATACATTAAAAGAGTATCCTAAATTAGAATTATGGCTTAAAATTGTTGGAATCCCTAATGATGCTATTAAGGTTGGTTGTTATTCATTAAAAATGCAACTGGTTTTAACACAAAAATAAAAGTTAAATATTCTACTTTATATAATGATCTGTGAGATAGCAATTATTAGTTTTATTATTATGCCACATACTTTAAGTGTTTGTCGGCATTATCATTGTGCAGTATACAACATTTTTTTATACTATCATGTCTTTTTATGTGAGTAATTCAGTGATATATTTTTTAATATTTCCCTTGAAATTTAAGAAACTATTTTTTAATTGATCCCTGGGTTTCACTTGCTGACATTTTCAAATTGATTTTAATAGTAAATACTTTTATTTTGAAGGTAAAATATGAAAAAAAAAAATAAAACTAATATGTGTCAGTAAATGGGGTTGAGTGGTTTTTTCTTTCTATCACTCACAACAACTGTCATACAAACATTTCCAATGAAAGTCAAGGTATCAAATAAGAAACATCTAGGTTCTTAGTTAATAAATGGAATATAATTGATAAATCAAATTGAAAACATTTAGAATATTCACACTTTCTTCACACATTGTTCATTGAAGACAAAACTCCATACTAAAGTCTTTCTTTAAAACTCCACAACTCACAAAAATAATGAGTCTCCTGAAACATGTCCACGTTCCACTCTCTCTTTCAATTCACTAATACTAAAAACCTCTAACACATCTACACTCTACATCCATCTCAACTTTCTTATTCCTGTATCTGAAAAAGCTTACAATATATATCTGAATAAAGCATCCCATAATTCTCAAGCAGCCAATTAGCTTGATTGTTCTAACCTCATCATTTATATAATTACAGTTCTCTGAATCTAACAGAATATATCGGGCAATGCTTTTCTCATATTACCTGAATTTTCAAAAACTAAACTTTTGTCCTTTAACCTCGTTTAACTGCAACAAAGACTTAATCCTGGCCTCTTTAACTTATTTAAATCATTGTATTTTCCCCACATTCTACTATATCAACATTGTCCCACATCCATCTTCTAGGCTAAAGTTAATGAGATCTGTCTACCCGTCCCATATCCAATTTGTCCCAAAACATGCACTTAGTTTTACCTATGCCCGGACCTACTTTAACTGTCCTGACAATATGTAAATATTTGAATTATTCTAAAGCATAAGCAAGTGTCAAAACTGAATATTAATAGCAATTGTTTATTGTTTCCATATTTCCTCATTTTTTTCTAAATGTTAATTATGTTTTTTGCAACGAAATGTTATCTACAGTCCATTTTGGAAGAAGGTCTTAGTTTCACTGATCTCATGAATAGAGATGAAAATAAATTAACAGAACTGTTGAAGAAATTTGATTGTTCTGAACCAGAGATCAAGACTTTAATCACAGCCTTCAAACATCTGCATTCTTTTACAGGTCAGTTGGTTTATTATTATATACTTATATTTAACTTGTTCTGGCTGTTATCATGCTTTAGGTCATTTTAAATCACTTATCACTAACTTCACTACACTATTTATCACTAACTTCTCTATTTTAAAAATTATCTAGAGTGTGTAATTCATTAATTTTTTTAAATGTAAATTTCTATTTTTTTTAAAACTTTTACATAAATTTTAAAGACAAAATCAGGAAAAGTTCTTTTAAAACTAAATAGTAAAAAAATAATACCTAAGACCTAACAAATACTGTCAAGTCTTTTTTATGCAAATTTAAAGTTATGCTTTTTTTGGAAGACAAATATTTGAAAACTTTTTTTGGAAGATCATAAAAAGTAGTTAGAGGAATTCATGACACTCATTAAGTTTGATGATATGATAAAAACAACACTAAGATTCTTGGACTGCTGGTGTGCTCTGGAGATATAAGTGACCTTTGTAGTTTACATGAAGTTCACAGATATTGAATTTTTTCTAAAGATGAGTTTGATTAAAAGAATAATTATAGTAGATGAGAACTTCAACAAACAGTTCACAAATGTTATTTGAAAATAAAAACTTATTATTTTTTTATGGTGCAACAAAATTATTCTGTATTACAGAAAAATATCAGAGTACCTATTCCTTTGTAATAAAATGTTATGTTATCTTTCCTAATTTCATGGCACATAGTATTATCAACATTGACGAGTCATTTCATAATTTATTTTATAATTCTTAGGTTTGCATTGTTTTTAATTTAATGTATTTTGTTAGAGGTTTTTTTAAATGAAATTTTTGTTAGGTCTAACTATTTTTCTATTGTGATTTTTTTTAACTTATGTGAATTGAGAAAATTTGGGAATGTATCCCCCTTTTCTTTATGGGATTTTATATTTGTGGCATTATTGTGGGACAAATCCTTCTCATAAATAAAGAGCTTACAGTATTTATAGAAATTATAATGACTAAAGAAATCTATTATCTTTTTTTTCCTTTTAACTGACAGATACTATTGTAACTAGTGTCAAATTCTCACTAGATGTATACTTAGACATGCTTTCTTATTACCAAGACAAACAAAAAAATTTTTACTCTCTATTCTTGTTATGGAATTAAAATAAGGAGCTAATTTTACTATTTAAACATGTCTACCAAATTTCTCTTCATCCAAAGTTTATTTAGAATATCATTAATTTGATTTTGCTGAGATATTTATATTCATTTGCTCTAGATTTAAAACATTATAACAACATTTCTCAATGCATTTTTAAAGAACTTCTCTCTATGGGAAAGCCAACAACGGATATGGAGTGGCATTTTACAGATTTGACATTCTTGCAAGCTTCGTTTGGAACATCTTCCACATGTATTGCAATGAACAGTCCAGCTACAGGAAACTCACCCAAGCATCAACAGAGGACAACTTCTTCAACTGCATCTGATTCATATCATTCACGGAATGATCAAAATTTGCATATGGGAGCTAGAAAGAAACCCCCTCCTCTTCCTGACATGCATCCTCCAAGGAGCACTCCATCCTCTCCTATTCCTTCTCCACAAAATTACAATGCTTCCCCCCCTTCCCACAGATCAAAATCTGTTAGTAGTCCTGCTGTAAAATACCCCATAACCCCTCCTCCATTAAAAAGTCATTACTTATACCCTGAGACATCATTATTTAATAACCCTCTGTCTAAAAGCAAAAGCCATGAATCCCAACTGGCTAATAGAGTTGTGGACATTGATCCAGTCAAGTGAGTTATTTATTATTATTTTTTTAATTATAATTACAGAAAAATATTTTTTCTCCATTAATTTTTCTGAATAATATGTAGATTTACATGTATATTTCATCTGCTTTTTTAACAATCTGTTGTTTACATATTTTTAGGAACAAGAAGAACAAACCTCACAATATTAAACTAAGTGGCAGTCATGAGGCTTTGTTTAGGAGACGTCTCTCTACAGATGGCTCAGAAGCTGGAAGCTATTTACACTCAGGTCACACTTCGCCAGTTAATTCTTCCCCAATCCGTTCCCCACCTTACAAGCATGATCCAAGCACTGTGATATCTGAAGATCACAATAAATACTCCAGTAAGTATATACACAAGACATTTTTTCTGTCTTTGCCATGCTACTGAATTATAAAAAATAGTTCAATGTATTCTTTCACTATGTAACATCAAGTATTATTTCTACATTTATCTGAATAACTTAATAGAAAAAATCAGTGTATATTTCATAGTCTTAAAATAATAAAAAATGTTGACAGTCTTAAATAATACTTTTTGGATGTTTCCAAATTTTTTATTAAGATTTACAATTTAATTTGTAAAAAAAAAAAGTGTAGAATTAATTTGAAAATTTTATCAGTTAAATTCATCAATGAAAATTGAGTTTACTTGTCAAAATCAGTTTCAATATTTTTATGTTGCTTTTTGGAAATAAATTATCTAATGGGGAAAAAAATTTCTGTGATTTAAGCTGATTTTATTAGAAAAGAAAAATATGCAAAGTTGATTGAACAGTTTCTGTTGATTGGATAATTTTGATTTAAATCTTTTTTTTTTCAAGATACTTTGGTGGTCCCCAAGTCTCCCAAGACTCCAGCTAAAATCTACCACCAGATTACACACAGGTATTTTTTTAGTTGGCTTCTCATTTTATATAAATTAAACTTCAAAAAGTTGAAGACCTAGCATTGCCACTGCTTAAAATTGTTTGTCCATTTGTTTAAAGTTATTCATTTTATAAGCTAAGTACACAACAAATTTTATGTGTTATACTTGCTTGTGTCATGAACTAGGGCTCAGATTTTCAAGATGAATCTTTTTTTGTGTGTGCTGAATTGTTTGTCAATTTAAATTATACTGCAGTACGGCTTTTTTATTTTCACATAATGGAGGTAGGGGGCTGTCATTTTATAAACATTAAAATGCACATTTTTTGTAATAGTTGGATATTTCTCAGAGCGCTGCTATAGATTTTCTTTTCTTAGGCTCAGTAGAAAATATAAGTTTAAAAACTCAAAGACTCTGCTGCAATATTTGGAATAGTATTTCTCCTGCTTTTTTTACATTTGTATTGAGAAGATCAAATATTTAGAAAACAAATATTTTACAAATTAGAAATGCATTTAATATACACAATGTGAATTGACTATTTCTTCCCATATATGCTTGGAACTGTACAACATTGCGTTACAGTTGAACTCAGAAACAGTCACCATTGTACTGCAGTTATATTTGTTTTAAATCTGCAAAGATGTGTGTATCAACTGAATTAAGATCTCTGTAAAATGAATGATTATGAGTCATCGAATATTTCATTAAATGGATAATAAAAATTGAGGGTAAAAATTTTAAAGTTATGCCCCTATTTTAAAGCAAAATGTACAATATATATCAGAAATCAAGCATTTAAATAATAAATTCTTGTTGAATAAACCTAAAGACCTGTTGTGCAATAAGAGTATCAAGGAGAGTATCAGCTGGTACTCAGCATGGGTTTCCTCTTAATAGTCTGTGAACCCTTATCCAATGATCTGTTCAGCACATTTTTTTTTCAGGTAGAAATCTGAGCCCTATTAGTACCATGTTTTTAATGTATTTTTTTAAAGAGTTTAAGCCGAAAAAAGTAATACAGAATTTTTTAGAAAAAAATTGATTTTAAGTTAAATTTCAGTGTGGCCCAAATGTTTTGAAATCAAGTTTTAACAATTAATTTCAAGTTTGTCCATTACTTGTCAAGGTTTGCAAATACTTTTAAGATCACCACTTGTGACTACTGCCATAAGCAGATGATACTGGGCTACAAATGTAAAAGCTGCAAGTAAGGGAGAACATTGTCCTGATCAGGAGAACTTTGCCTTGTTTAATTATTCCCAACTCCTTGCTTAATTATCAATATATATATTTTTACTATTGCCTGTACCTTTCGCCATTAATACAAACTTTACTAATTTCTTGTCTTAGTTGTTCAGCATGCCACTGGCTAGTCTTCTACATGTTTACCTAGCATTGTAGCACTCTGTAAGCCCTTTGTTTTAGCTACACCAAACACTGTTTCCATTTATACTAATGAGGTAAAATCAGCATCAGGAGCATTAATTTATAGTGCTTAGCATTTGCAGAATTGAAAACACATGTTAATCAGAGTTTTAAATTAGTTCTCAATGTTGGTTCTGTGTACATATTTCATACAGAGAAGCTTTGTTTGAATACATTTATTAATAGTAAACTAAGGTATAATTCTAATAATGTTTGAAAGAAATGTTCCCCAATAACTTCATATTCAATAATTGATTTAAAAGGGCTGCATCTATATTGTTTACTTTTAACAAGTAAGATAAATAAATAACTGTTCAAAATCTCTTATTATATTTTGTCATTTTTTCTTGTAGCCCAGTAATTTGTTCCTATTTATAATCAACATGAGTGATATTGTTTGTTTAGAGAGGCATTCATCCCTCTTCTGTGTAATTAACACAGTTTTAAACATAACATATTTTCATATTGTTTTGAATCCATTATTTTTTCAGTTCTTAACATTTCAATAAGACTCTTGCTGTGTTTAATGATACACTGAATCGGGAACTTAGAATATCTATTTCTCTTATTTCTTCTGCATTCTACATGTCATTTCTTACACAGTTCACTTATTATATTAATGTGATTAGCTGAAGGACAAATGTAAAGGATAAGAAAAAAAAACAAAAAATTTTTTTACCAACAAAGTTATATCATAATTGGGCACCAGAATACAATTATACCGTCCAATGAAAAAAGCAAAACGAGAGTAAACTTTAACAATAAAGATTATTTATTTGTTAATTAGAGTAGTTTAGCAACATCATTACCTTTAATTAGCCATTTTTTATTTTACAATATATTTATTTATTGCAATAAAAAACTACTTCAATCTTTAAAGTATAGAAAGATAATTATAGATTTCCAGGATATCCAACTAAAATATCTGTAAAGCCAGTATTACATTTATCATCTTTGATTTTGTTTTAGTGATATCATTTTAGATGCATACACTGATTAAATAAACCAAACAAGCTTAAGAAGTAAACGAGTTCTTTATTTTCATTTGTTTCTTGAGCCTTATAGTCTGTTAACATGCCTGTCATTATAATTCTATGTATTTATTTAAACAGCCACACACACAAAAACGCATCTAATAAGAAAAAAATATAAGCACGCTTCATGTTTGATATTGTATCTCCATATTGTTGTCTTCCCTTTCCATCACAATCACCAACTTTGAATCATCTATAGATGTATGTTTGTGATTGCCGTCTGTGATGTGTGTTCTAAGATTGCCATTCGTGGAAAAGCCTGTTTAAATTGCAAGTAAGTAATTAGCTGTTAAACCCAGTAATGTGAGAATTTTATTCTTGCCTCACATGTTTATCAAAAGAAATAATCTCTTCTTCAAGTCACTTTATCAAATGATGAAGTATTTTAGTTTCAAAGTAACAATATTTTTTATATAAAAAAAAAGGTATTAAAATATTTGAATTTTGCCCATGTTTTTTTAATTAGTAATAATAATACATAACATCAGTGTAAAATTCCTTATAGTTTTAGATGAAATATTTGTTGTAAACCCTTCTTAAAATATGGTATCTTGGCTTTCAAAGTCTGGTATTCCTATAATCTGTAGTCATAGTTGTTTAGTGTCTGCATTGTTTTAAAAGCTGTATCTTTCTTATTCGTATCATGCTACACAAATTCACTAAGATGTAATTGCCATCTAAATATATGTACATTATTTTAGGTTTTGGTTTAGATATTAAATTACAGCTTAATTAGAATGCATTATGATATTGTGTTCAAATGTTTTGATTGCATACGTAAACCAGCATTAGCTTAAAGCATTAACACTTAAAACTTTTCTAGTCAATTACCTCTGCTCTCTCTGTAACTGCTTTCATTTCATCATTAATATTGTTATAAGTTAAACTTCTAAAATCAAAATTTTTAGTGTCTAATTTCATTAATGCAAATTAGTATAAAAATATGTTTTATTATTAATTAGTTTAAAATCTTTGGTATATATTTTAACATTGTATGAGTTTGTTTTAAGATATAATATTAATTAGCCCTTTATATATTTCACATGAAATGGTTTATTTCAGTTAAAAGTATTCTTAAAATGAGACTGTTCAATATTTTCATCCCATTTTCTTCATTTTGAAATTTTCTTGAAATCTATTAGAAAAAAATTCCACAAAGATTGTGCTCAAAGAGCTCCTGCTACTTGTGGTCTTTCAGATGCAGCTGTTGATGCATTACTTGAATGGCAGGGTTAGTAGACATAGTTTTGTTTATGTATCTTTGATGCAGTGCTCAATTCTTAGCATTTGCAACTGATTTTTTTTTCTTTGTCATTTTTAATTTAGACTCTCCAATGTCTCATCGTCATCTGTATAAGCCAGGTTTATACGCAAATCACTTAACAGATTATGACACATTGAAGCCAGTTGCCTCAATGCCCAGCATTCCTGGTGCACCTCTTCCTGATTCAGGTTCCAACACATCATCATGTAATTCTTCATCACCATCATCTCCAGCTAATCACCAGACATCATCAGATACCATCACTTCACCTTCCCCTGGTCCGTCTTCATATAACCCAGTGCAGTTTAATTTCCCAGGTGAGAAATAAAGTAAACTTTTGTTTTCTTTTTTTTATATATGCTTTTTCTTAGGGCACTCTATCTGTTTGTATGTATATCTGGGTGGAAATTTCTTTGAAATTTTGCATAATTGCTTGCTTCCAATGACAATACAATATTCAATAATTAGGCACAACAAATTTCGTTCCATATTGCTCTGATAAGCCTTTAATTTTAACACCCAGACAGAGCCTCCCAATGATAAACTGTGACAGAATTTTAATTTCTTTTAACCTAGGGTCTTCCATAAACAAGTATTTTATATTCTAATGTTTGAGTGGGGTAGTGGGCATCCTATCTCCCCTGTATTAACTAATCGTACATGATGTTACAACACAAGATGACATGGGTAATGTCAAACTATTCAAAAGTAAAAAATGTAATTAATTAAAAAAGTAGATTTTTAAAAACACGCTTTTTCTAAAATAGTATATAATGCACTAAAAAGTAAAAAATAAATTTTTCATCACTCGAAGAATAAAGCCTAAAATTTTCATCACTCAGAGAATAAAGCATGGGTGCAAAATTAATCACTCTCTGCAGTTTTTTGCAAAACATTGTCATTGGAAGCGTTTTTTTATATTTAAGTACTATACTTGGTACATCTTTTTTTTAAGTCAACAATATCATTTTGTTTTAAAAAATCAAACCATTTACACTATTTATTAGTCAAAATTGTTTTAATACTCTGCTAGCAATTTAAGTACATTGGTTAAAGCCATTTATTTCGTGCAGTGTTTTTATCTTGTTTACAAATTCAATCAAATTAACTATGGAACAAGTAAATAAAATTGATTTGTAATAAAATTATCATTGGAAAACATAAAATAATATTTGTGGTGGCCAGCTCAAAGCTGATTAGATGAAAAAGGTATTCATGCTTTCTTACATTTATAGTTTTATATTTTTAATTTTTTTATTGTGATAGATGTTTCTGCAACTTTACCTGCTGATTATGGGCTGACAGTGGGCAATGATTCACCAGAAAGGTAATGATGTCTCTTTAAATAACTTAAATAAAAGCTTTGTTTTCACTAAATTAAAACTAGTTTCCTCAAGGCCTAAATTCGTCTCAATTAATGTGTTGGCAGCAAGATATTAGTGTACTTATTACTAGTAGACAGCATCTGAAATGTACAAGTACTTATTACTAGTAGACTTCATCTGAAATGTACAAGTACTTATTACTATGGAGCGACCGATATGCCTTTTTACCGATAGCCCGATACTGATATTTTTCCCCAGCATTTTAACCGATACCGATATTTTTTTTAATCAACAACAATGCCAAACACGTGTTTTTCTCGTGCTACAGTTAATGACGTATGTCAACCCATGCTCACCCCTTCCCTGTCATATTTCGTAACACTTCGCCCACACGTAAGTCTTGTTCCCCCCCCCTCCCCCAGCTTCCCATCCCAAAAAAAAAATACACACAGATGTTCACTAATTGTATCACTCAAGGTCATACATTAGAATTAAAAATGCCAATCCTATTGTTTCAAGGTCATATCGCTGATGCAATTTTTGTGGACGTGACAATTTCTGTGTATGGGGTTTTTTTTTTCCTTTTATTTTAAATTTTGTCTGATCTGGTTATAGAATTGGGTTATTTACGGATTTTTTTTTCGGCAGCCAAAAAACGGCCGGTCTGATAGTTAACCCGTAGTGCCAATATCGGTTCAACTATCGGTCACTCCCTACAAAAATCGGTCGATCCGATATTAACCAATAGTGCCAATATCGGTCCGATACCGATCCGATTATCCGTCGCTCCCTACTTATAACTAGTAGACAGCATCTGAAATGTACAAGTACTTATTACTAGTAGACAGCATCTGAAATCTACAAGTACTTATTACTAGTAGACAGCATCTGAAATGTACACATACTTATTACCAGTAGACAGCATCTGAAATCTACAAGTACTTATTACTAGTAGACTTCATCTGAAATGTACAAGTACTTATTACTAGTAGACTTCATCTGAAATGTACAAGTACTTATTACTAGTAGACAGCATATGAAATGTACAAGTACTTATTACTAGTAGACAGCATATGAAATGTACAAGTACTTATTACTAGTAGACAGCATCTGAAATGCACAAGTACTTATTACTAGTAGACAGCATCTGAAATGTACACATACTTATTACTAGTAGACAGCATCTGAAAGTAGACTTTTGTTTTCTCAGCTGTTTCTACATGTTTACTGAATCATGGCAATGATAGGAGACTTCTTTTAAATGCTTGATAGACTTTTTTTCCCAACAGTGTCAGGATATGAGCGGATGGTGGTAGAAGTTTTTAGAAATGATATCAAGTTATGTGTAATAGATGTATTCAAGAAATGTGCTAATAATAATTTTAACTTTCTGTCTCTGGTTTTCTGAATAATTGAATGTCTCGTGTGGATGTTCTTAATTTGTACAACAATTTTTCTGTTATAGTGACTTTTCATTATTCTTAATTAATTAGTAGAGGGAGAAGGAATGTCTATATTCTTCTAATTTTTAGTGTGTCCTTATGAATCTTCACAAAGTAGTTTTAAATTGTTTAAAAACCATTTTCTCTCCTTATAATATTTTTACTAAAAAACCAATCCACCATGATTCAATACAGGGTGTGTATGTCTTATGGAAATCTGGGAAACCTAAGGAATTTAAAAATAGAAATTTCAGGCTATGTGAAAACCCTGTTAAAAAGAATTGTCCGTCACCTTTGGAAAAATTATGAAATTTAAAAATGTATCCTGTTCTCTGGCTTTCATGGCATTTGTTTCAGTGTATGACAAACATCATGTGACAATTTTTAGCTTAAAATATGATAGTAATAATAAAATTTTTTAGCTTAAAATTATGAATTTTTAAAAAATGTTCACCATCATAATCTTAACTGATGTTGTTGTTGGGGGACGCATGGACACCTTGACAGACATATTTCGGCATACAGCCATCCCTTGATTAGCGTGGCTTTTAATAATGCGGTTTTGATTAGCTCGCCTACAAAATTTGAGACCCTTCCTTGATATATGCGGTGCCGGTGTCGATTATCGCGTTTTTTTTCCTTCGGCCACCAACCATTTTATTCTGTCTCTCAGTCACGCAGTAACACTCATTGAAGCAAGACGTCTGCCTAAATTATTGTTTGTGCTACCCATTTCGATTTGATTACTATTTTTTGAAAATAATTTTCTTAATTATGGACAAACTCTTAAACTTAAGCACATCACTTTAGAATCTTTTGCCGGCATGCGCAAAAGATTTTTGCAGCTTTGATTATCAACAAAGCTATTGATAAAATCATTCAGTAGGAACAGAACTTGGCTTTTAGACCGATTCAGAAAATGTTAGGGAATTGCTGGAATCTCACTCAAAAGACTTGACTGACGATCTTCTTGTAATTGAGCACGAAAAAGCTTCTGAGGAAGAAAATAAAGAGGATCCGGAAGAAGAGGAAACACCTCCTAAAGAAATTCCATCTAAAAAGAAAAAAGAACTATTCAATGCTATTGAAAAAGTAAAAGAAATCATAAGAGAATTTGATCCCAACGAAGAAAGAAGCATGTATGTTGTCGTGAAATCGACAAGCAAGTTGACTGTTATCGGAAAATTATGGAGGAAAGAAAAAAGCCTACTGTTCAGTTAAAGTTAGATGCATTTTTTGCTGAAAAATAAATCTTAAACCTACTTTATTTTTTTATTTATATACTACTATTATTTGAAAAATATACAGCTAGTTTTTAGTGAAAATTATAATATAGATCTAACTTAAATATTCTGGAGGATTCATTATAATTATTCTCATTGGTTAAAAGTTTTATTAGCGCTGGGATTAGGGGATTTATTAACCGCGCTAATCAAGGGATGGCTGTATTTGCCTATACTGTATGGCTTTCAGAAAATTCTAAAGCATTTTTTTCGCTATACCGAAATTTAATTTTTTTTAATACTGACGTCTGTTATTTTTTTTTATAAAGGGGGAAGGGTTTAAAAAATACATGTATATGCTTTATTAGAGATTGTATTATTCTGGTCTTTGTAATAGTAACCAATCAGAAATATTGGACATTATTAAATATACATTCTATCTATACCCTACACATTATTATTTTGATTATATGTGTCAGCAATGATTATTTGTCTAATTTTTTTAATACTTTTTTTATTCTTTTTTTCAGAGATGTTGTGAGTAGCAATACTTCAAATGATAGTGATAAAACATTAATAGATGTAAGTTTGTATGATAGTGATAAAACATTAATAGATGTAAGTTTGTATGATAGTGATAAAACATTAATAGATGTAAGTTTGTATGATAGAGATAAAACATTAATAGATGTAAGTTTGTATGATAGTGATAAAACCAGTGCCGGCTTTAGGTATAGGCGATATAGGCAGCTGCCTAGAGCGGCATTATTTCAAGGAGCGGCAAATTCCAGCAAAATAAAATAAAATAAAAAAAAATAAAAATTAAAAATAAAATGAATTTGAGAATTAAATAAGAGCACAAAATTGCTTAGAATGGCGACAACAAATAAGTCACGTGGATTAACGCTCTATCTTAATTTTATATTACATCAATATTATGACATCACTATTTTCAAAATTATTTTCTTATTTTGCATTTAACAAAATTAGATCCAGATATAATGGATGATCCTGCTAAATGGACAGATATAAGTGATAATATTCGTTGTTTTCTTATTCAGCATGATCCAAAGCAGATCAAATTGAGTCTGGTTATCCAAAAGATGAAAGTGGGAGACAATTTTCTAATTACCTCTATACACGCAAGCTTGCTAACGGAGAAACTTTAAAAAGGAAATGGTTGATGTATTCTACGTCAGTAGATAAGGTATATTGTTTTTGTTGCAGAATATATAACAGGAGTGAATCTGCCTTAGCAACACATGGCAGTTGTGACTGGAAAAATATGTCAAGTATATTGCAGCATCATGAAAAATCTCCAGATCATTTATCCAGTTATCATGATTGGAAAGAACTAAAAATGAGGATAACAGATAATAAAACTATTGATGACGTGAATCAGCGCCTTATAAATCGTGAAGCGAAACACTGGAAGGATGTATTAGAAAGAATAATATCTTTGGTCAGAGTACATGATGTTCAAAATGTACCCCCGAGAGGGCAGTCAGATCGGTTATATAGGCCTACACCTCATAATGGAAACTTTTTGAAATTTGTTAAAGTTATTGCAGACTTGGATCCGGTAATGAAAGAACCTATAAAACGTTTAAAATCAGATGAAATTCATGACCATTATTTAGGAAAAAATATTCAGAATGAGATGATTCAACTGTTGAGTAAGAAGGTAAAACAGAAAATGATAAATGATCCAAAATGCAAAATATTACTCTATAGTTCTCGATTGCACACCAGACGTCAGTCACAAAGAACAGATGACAATGATTGTTAGATTTGTTACAGCAAATGAATCGACAAATGACAAACCTTCAGAAGTTTCTATCAATGGACAATTCATTGGATTCGTAGAACTTGAAAAATCTACAGGGGCAAGTATGTAGGAAATTTTACTTAAAGAACTGTCAGATTCGGGCATTTATCTATATGATATGAGGGGACCATGTTACGATAACGGAGCGAACATGCGGGGAATACATAATGGTGTCAAAGCAAGAGTTAAAGAGCTAAATCGCAGAGCCTTTTATGTCCCATGCAATGTGCATTTGGTGGTGAATGATGACGTAAACTGTTGTTTGGAAGCAGTACGGTTTTTTGAGGTAATTCAAAATATATACACCTTTTTTCTGCATCAACACATCGCTGGAATGTATTGTTAGAATTAGAATATGTCAAAAACAAAGAGGCAGCAGGTTGAACTGTTAAAAAGTTATGCGCATCACGATGGGAAAGTCGAGTTAATGCTGTGAAGGTAATTCGATACAAAACAGTTGAAATTTACGATGCACTCGTTTCAATTGCTGATGACATTTCACTTTCTGGACCACGTGGAACCCAGTCCCGTGCAGAAGCTAAGGGAATTGCACAAAAAATGCTCGATTTCAAGTTTATTTGTTCATTAGTGATTTGGTATGATGTTTTATTTGATATCAATATATCTAGCAAAACATTTCAAGAAAAGATTGATTTAAACAAATCAATTCAACAATTGACTGCAACTAAAACTATGCTCCAGAATTATAGAACAGATGAAGGTTTTGCCAAAGCAATTACAACAGCTAAATCATTGGCTGAAGAATTTGGTATTGAGTGCAATTTCCCTACGGAAATTCTCGAGCCAGAAATGAATTACAGAGTAAATTTTTTTAACCAGATATTGGATACTGCAATTCAATCAGTTAATGATCGATTTATGCAGTTAACATCTCATAGCAATTTATTTGGATTTTCAAAGATTGCATGGACCTTCAATTAGCTTAAACATCTGAAAACGAAGATTCAGCAGACATGAATGCAACAGAACTGTGCAATGAATTATTTGATTTATCAAGGAGAATTACAGAAAAATCAAGAGTTATATTAGACTATCTATGTGGAATGGGCTTGGTTGCCTAGAGTTATTTTAGACTATCTATGTGGAATGGGTGTGGCTGCCTAGAGTTATATTAGACTATCTATGTGGAATGGGCTTGGCTGCCTAGAGTTATATAAGACTATCTATGTGGAATGGACTTGGTTGCCTAGAGTTATATTAGACTATCTATGTGGACCGGGCTTGGCTGCTCTTTTTCCGAATGTGTAGGCCTACTTGGCATTGCGAATTTCGCTTACACTCCCGATAACAGTGGCGTATGCAGAGAGAAGTTTTTCGAAGCTCAAACTCATAAAACATATCTTCGTTCTACCATGTCTCAGCATCGTTTGGTTGGTTTTGCTACAATATCTATAGAGAAAACGATTGCAGAAGATTTGGATCTAACTAAAGTAATTGAAGACATTGCCTCTGCAAAAGCTAGAAAAGCATATTTTTTCTTGAATTCTTATCAATCGTTTTAACGCTTAACATGACATTTCGTTTTTAGAGCATTTTCGAAAAAAAAATGCTCTATTGTCCCCGTTTTGTCTGTCTGTCTGTCATCACCCTAGATCTCAACAACCATAAGTCCTAGACCCATGATGTATATATCATTTTGTAGGTCTTGGCCTGCCATGTGTGCAGCAAAAGTTCATTTCGCGATCTGACCTCTGAGGGCCGTAAAAGGGGGCTTATAAAGTACCGTTTTTTTACTATATAAGCTATATTAATAAAGGAGCACCCTATATCTCAGCAACCATAAGTCCTAGACCAATGATGTATATATCATTTTGTAAGTATTGGCCTGCCATGTGTACATCAAAAGTTCATTTCGCGATAGGACCTCTGAGGGCCGGGCTTCAGGGCTCCTAAGGGGCTTATATATTATATATATGGCCCCATTCTACACTTTGTACGTTCAATAACCCATTCATTTGGTGCGAAATAGTAAGCTTGTGTTCAGAGTTTAATTGAAAGTATCAGAGCTATGCAACAATTGACGGAGTTTTCGGACGATTAAATGACTACAATTTCGAATGTTTTCAATTATGAGTCCTATTTCAGTAACCACAAACCACTTGTAGTTAGATTTAAGAGAAAATAATTTTTTTTCAAATATAAAGAAACGTCTTTATAATATTTTTTTTACAGATATATGCATTACACAATTAAATTTATAAACATTTCCAAAATTTACAAATATTTACTGAAAGCTAACTAACGTACTGATACATAAGAAGAAAATGCGCTAACATGTCCTGTATCCAGAATGGAACAGGCTTAATTGCTTGTTTTTATTTTTCTGTACTTTTCTAACTTAGCAAAAAAAAAAATCCTAAAATACAAAACGTATACTTAAAACTCTAACTTTTATAAAGTTGCCAAATTTAAATAAATTGTTATGAAGAATGAACACCAGTAATAAAACTATAAATATATCATATTTTTATTTTCATAATTTGGACTTACTTCAAAATAAATAGCATTTATGGAGTTTTCTTAGAAAATGAAACTAAAAAGGGCGGCATTTTTGTCCTTGCCTATATCACAAAAATGTTTAAGGCCGGCACTGGATAAAACATTAATAGATGCATGTTTGTACGATAGTGATAAAACATTAATAGGTGTAAGTTTGTATGAGACTTAATTTTAGAATAAATAAGTGTTTTCAACATCTTGAATCAAGATAATTGTAAATGTATTCAATTTATGTCTTTCAGAGTAATGCTTCAGAACGCACTCTGCCGGACAGAGTAGATTCTGTAGACAGTCAAGATGATAATTTCAGCTGGAATCGCCAAAACAGTGTAGGTAGAATTAGATGTAAACTTTTTAATTTACCATTGAAATAAACTTTACGGTATTTTCAGGCAGAGAAGACAGCATGAATAGAATATAAATTTTGAAAAAACCAATAATAATTTGCTGATTATAATTTTAAAGTGGAGTTGTTTTTTTTTTGGTAATGTATCACATGAATTATTTTTAGGCGAAGAAATTGAAAAGTGTTGTTTGATAAGACTATTCATTGTTACTCTACCATAATATAATTTATTTTATCCTTTTATTTAGTTGGCAGCAACAATGAAAGAATGGGATATTCCATTTGAAGATCTCAAGATTGTGGAAGTCATTGGAGAAGGAAGACTTGGAACTGTATATAGGTCAGTTGTGAATTAAATACTTCAGTCACTTTTAAGTTTTTTTTTCATAACTGCAAACCTTTATTTCATATGAGTGTATTTGACAAAGTAATTAGTCCAGGGTGGCAAGCATTGGTATATACCCCTGGGATCATTGTCTCCTTTAATTGCAACATTGGGAATGTTGGGCATTCTTGCTTTGAATACCCATTCTATGTTGACTTCTTAAGGTTAACAAAAATTGTTAAATTAATAAATTAAATGAACTAACAGTAGAAGAAATAGGTTTATTTGGTAAATAGCTAAAGTTGGGTCTCTCTATAGGGATCCCTTGTGAATTTTAGATAATTTTTAACTTCTCTGGAAATAAGCTCATCCGGTATATCCCAGCATATTTTCTTATATGTTTTTACTTATAATTAAAATGATTTGCATCATTAATTAATGCATTAAAGAAAGAAAAAATTTTTTTTGTTTCTTGTTTACCTCTCATCAAGTGGGATAGTCTGATATAATAATATACAATTATATTAGGTCTGACTTACCAAGGATAATCCAAATGAAACCATTCAATTCCCAAGGCTTTTAAAAATGGTTGTCAAATTATCATGAGCAAAAAATAATCACTTAAAAAAAATTAATTTTTAGCATTTACTAATTTTATTTAAATATATTTCATTTTATAGCTTTAAAAAATGGTATTGATAAAATAAGTTTAAATGTGTTCATGTTATATTTTGGTGTATTATTATTTTTCAAATAGCCTCGCACAAGTTTTAAATATTTGAATAGAGAATATATGTACAATTTTTTTTTAAATGCCAAATAAATAAACTATTTTTAATCTCAGGTTCCTTTTAATTCTAGAAAAAAATAACTTAATTTCATTAGACAAATCATGAAATATTTTTAATATTTTGCCAAAACTAAAACACCATATACATGTATTAAGAGAATTAAAAGGTGTCCCCTTAGTTACCATCCATAAATTTGATGAATTTGTAAAGATGGCAATGATTCAATCTCTTATGAAATTCATAGCTTTGTTTGCCATCTTCTTGAAGTGGTTCATTTTTAAAGCTTTCACTTATACATTTTACTTGTGAACCATGAAGTGATGTTTCATCAATTATGACAGACTTAAACAGTGTCTTCTGCTAATTTTTTAGTCCATCTTTTTACCAAACATTGCTCTAAGCCTCCACTATTAGCTGCACCAGATAAATAATTAATGGACAGAGAAAGTTTTTTCAAAGTAGTTTTCACTTCTTCATATATAAATATGTATATATTGATTTAATCACATATTTTTATTACATCATATTTTGGTGAATTATAATCATAATTGACATAGCTAACTAATCTGTAATAGCAGAGTCATTGTTTTCATCCATTGCCAAAAGTGTACAATTTCTTAATTTATCAACTTATTCTTTCATTTTTTTTTTAAACAATTTCAGGATTCAAAAATCCTTTTTTTTAAATAGATCATCATTTAATTTACTGAACTTTTTTTAAGGTACATTTTTTCCACCCAAGGCTGTTTAAAATGTCGGCTTTAAATGAATAAAACTAATGAATATATTTAGAGCAAGACACTTGGATACTTAGATTATTTAAACATAACTCTGACACTTGGATATTTATATTATTTAAACATAACTCTGACACTTGGATACTTAGATTATTTAAACATAACTCTGATATTGTAGAGGTCTGTGGCATGGTGATGTGGCCATCAAGTTGTTGGACACTGGAGGAAGTACAGACAATGAGGCTCAGTTGGCTGCTTTCAGATTAGAGGTTCTTCTTTCATTCTCATCTTTTAACAATACTTTTTATTTACATGAAACATTCAGTATACCATTATTGTTAAATTTATTATAATACAATCCCACCCTGCCTAGCAAGAGCAATCAGCTCATATTTCGAGTGTGTTGTGCTTATCACAATTTCACTTCTAGGCATTGTGTAATCACTGAAGTAGATTTAGAAAATTCTTTTAAAATAGCAAGGTAAAAAAAACTTTTGATGATTATAAACAACAAAGTATGAACAAATGTCTGGTTGATTGAGATTATGGTGAGATACACATACAAACACAGTTAACACATATTACGTTTTAATTGCCTGAATCAGTGTTGGAAGTTTCCGTTTCCAGGTAGACTATTAGGCCGGAACAGACAGACTAATGGATGAAGATGAGTCATATCATACACCTGCTTTCTTTAGACCTCTTGGTCTCACACTTCACATAAATAATAGAATACAAAATTTGCAGTTGAACTCAACAAAAACTTATTCTGCAGCAAGGATACTTTAATCACTCATAAACACACACACACTCCAAAAACACACTGATGCAGAAAAATGTTGGCACTAATAGAGAGGGGAGAAAAACACCATGATTTTTCTTTTCACATGAGACAGCTGACAGGATTCAGTAAAATTTGTAAACTGAATTGTTCACATGGGACCTGGGGATTATTGTGCAAAATGCCAGCAGTGTTTTTTGTCCAGAATGTCTGTTCTGCTGTGTAATTTTGATCTGTGGGTTGCTCTATGAGCTGATTACCACTATATACAGATACACACACCTCCATTTAAAAAATTTTACTACTCAAATAAATTAATTTGGTTTTTTTCACCTGACAGCTGGCAATTTTGAGAAAGACACGTCACGAAAATTTAGTATTATTTATGGGGGCCTGCATGAAGCCACCAAGATTAGCCATTGTAACTAGGTTAGTTACACAATTGTTAAAAGTAAATTTACACAAATTTAACTAGTTAAAAGCTTGCATTAATATTTTTACTTCAATTTTTGTTTATTTCACTATTTATAAACTAATGTAATTCTCCCACTTCAGTTTTTGTAAGGGTCAAACTTTGTACACTATGATCCACCTCAACAAGAACATATTCAAGATCAACAAGGCCATAATTATTGCTTCTCAAATAGCTCAGGTGAGTCAATGTGTTCCTCTCATTTATTTAACTCCTGACATTTACTTTTTGTTTGTTTATTGTTTGCATATTGTTTCCACAGGGTATGAGTTACCTTCACGCCAGGGGCATCATTCACAAGGACTTGAGGACAAAAAATATTTTCATGGATTGTGGGAAAGTTGTCATCACTGATTTTGGGCTTTTTCATGTCACAAAATTATGTCGGGGTACAAAGTAAGTCTTAATTTCTTTTTTTAATCTAAAAAAAACACAATAAACTGTCCAAGATATTTACAGTGTATGGTTCAGAAGAATTAAAAGAATAAAAAGTAATAATTAATAAAAGATAATGTTTTGTGAATTAAAACTACAATTAGAAGAAATTTTAAGTAAAATCAGTTAAAAAGCCATAAATTAAATTAATTTCACTTGATATTTTTGTGTGTTTACAGAAAAGATAACTGGCTAAGTGTTCCTAAAGGTTGGTTGTGCTACTTGGCCCCTGAGATAATTAGATCTCTAAGAGCTATGCAGCAGTCCCAGTCTGACTTGCCTTTTACAAAAATGTCAGATCTCTATGCTTTTGGGTAATTTTTTTTTTTTTTTTACTTTCACTCATTACTTCCTATAGGTAATGTTTGTTTGTTTTTTCTGCTATCAACTAATTTTTTTAAAATATGACTGCATCATATGAAGGGGAAAAGGTTTTTTTTTGTCTACAAATTTTTTTGAATGATTGATATTTTGAAAGTAATAAAAAATAATTTCAAAGGCATGCTTATTTTTTAGATGTTTTCCAATGTTTTTTTATAAGCTTTTAAATAGCTTCACTTTCTGTGGGTTTCCTCAAATCTTGTAACTCAATTTTGGACCCCAGTAAAAAAATACTTCTGCTGTACATTTTTACTATCCTCATCAGTAGAGGTTAAAGGTTACCACATATCTTACTCCTCTCACACTCCCCCCCCCCCCATATCTAGTAAATGTGAATGTTGTTGAGCTCAAGTTGACTTGAAATTTAGAAATTTGCCGAATAAAAATTTTTTTTTTGGTAAGGGGATAAAATTAAATATCGGCAAAACGACTATTTTTTCGCAGTACTGAAAGTAAGAAATTCATTACAACAACTCATTTTAACAGATGTTATATAAGCGGAGGGGAAGGGGCAAAAAAAAAAAAATCCGCTGTACTGAATATTTCTTTACGCTGACGTTCGTAATAACCACATTTCACTGTAGAAGGATATAGAATTATGGACAAGGCTGGGGGTGGTGGCTTGCGGCGGCCCCCACTAGTGAAAGATTAATTGCGGTCTATACTAAAATGCAACCCCTAAGGCCAGACTTGACAAGATCTAGAAATGCAGGATCACCTTCAGCACCAAACACGTCGTTTGAGCCACTGATAATCCACATCATTCTTTATGGGTGCAATCTTAGAAAACTACATGCTTTTGCAGAAATATGATTGAGGCATTTGTCAGCTAGTTCCTTAGGAAAATTCTTGAAATTTCATACATATACTTAAAACCAAATCCTATGTAAGGAATTATTTAAGCAGATGGAACTGAATGTTCATCAATGCCTCACTCACAATAACCTTTGTAAAACTATCATGAATGGAACCCTAAAAGCGCTTCAACAGAGAGGCGTTTCATAGAAATTTTTGGATAAACAGACATAATAAAGGACATTAAAAAATGACAAGCCAAAATATACCAATTCCACAGATGTCTACTTGACAAAGCGTGAAGGTAGAGGCCTTGATGGATGGTCATTTGATAAAGTGCCTGAAGGTCCTGGGTTCGATATTCAGTGTGAACCAAGTACATTTTTTCAGGTCATGGTGAAAGTTCCCTCCATGTCTCCCATGGTGCTTCCATGGCCATTGCACTATCTGCTATGGTGTAATGAAAGAAGGGTACTACTAAAACCTCCCATATTGGTTTATAGTAGCTAAGACAGAGGTTTTCAACCTTTTTTATGCTGCGGACCCCACAGACATTCCCAGCTCGGGTGGCGGACCCCCATAGCCGAAGGCACCCTGGCTTCAACTTTTCGTACATCAGATTGGGCCAGAACACTTCTTAAGTTTGCGGATGCAAACTACTTAAATTTTGCTAAACGATATGCCTAGCCTAAGTTACGCGCAAAAAATGTAAAAGTCATTTCACATACCGAAATAGCTATCTATCCAAAAAATGAAACAATCACCAAGTATTTATTCTACTGGTATGTCTGTTACATAGAGGTAACCTGTTCAGTGGTAAAGCTGTGCCTGTTTTGCACTACAGAGTTTGTCCAAACATGGTGGTATGCGAGATAAACATATGCGTATTTCATGTTCAATGTCCAGTCTGGCATAGCTAGTAATTTTTGTTTAACTAACCAATCAACCAAAACAAGCAATACTTTATACAAGAAAAATCACTACTTTCCTTGACTTGCCCACGGACCCCTTTGAAGCTCCTCGTGGACCCCCTGGGGGTCCGCGGACCACTGGTTGAAAACCTCTGAGCTAAGAGATCAATATCTCATCCTTACAGGGACTTCACAGATCAACTGCAATAGCCCTGAAGTACTTTCAATGACAAAAATGTATTCAGGGACAAATGAAATAAAAATGAATAAAATAAACTCAAGTGTAAGCCATTAAAAATTGTTGAGTACTGTTAAGCTATATATTTTTTTAAGCACCATTCCCATCCTTTTTAGTGTGAAATTCCCAACTTATTCATTGTAAGTGTATTTTGAGTGAGTGTAAAATATGTATGTATCCCACTTTTTTAATGTAAGTTATCTAACACGTTTTTAGAGCCATTTCTACATTTTGGTGGCCCTAGGCTAATCTACCTATAGGGTGTTCGATCCTATAACATTATATTTGATTGGAAATTGTACTGAAAAAAAACTTTTTAGTGGTGGTGAAGGCCTAAGGTTGTCTAGTTTGCCTTTCATTAAGAATGGCCCTGGCCTAGATGATAGGGAGAAGGAAAAAAAGTTGTTTTTTTTAAACGGAATAATTTTTTAAAAGATATCTTTTTGGAAAGTTTATGTTTCACACGGAAAAAAATAATTTTAAAAAATATAAAAGAAAATGGAAACTTTCATATTTCACCTTAAATAATCAAATGTCACTCTGAAGAACCAAGACCCCCACGTTGGAAAACACAGGGTTTAGCCAATATTTTGTATCTGTATACAGCATTTTTTTATCGAATGTCTGTAATAATTCTTTGATAAATTTTTTTAACATGAATTAATTTCTAGGACTGTTTGGTTTGAACTGCTATGCAATGATTGGCCATTTCGGAGTCAGCCTTGTGAGACGGTGATTTGGCAAGTGGGGAAGGGAATTAAGCAATCCCTTAGCTCTGTTACTGCCCCTAGAGAAGTCAAGGTATTTTTTATTCTCATACCCTACTTAGTCATAATACTCATAGTCATCTGTAATGATTAAATATGTTTTGTCACTCTATAGTATTTATTCTGTTTTCAAATTTTGCTTTCTTAGGAAATTCTTATGTCTTGCTGGACTTTCCGATCTGAAGATAGGCCTGACTTTGCTCAGATAGCCAAGGCTTTAAGCCGCATCCCTCAGACTCGACTAATCAGAAGTCCTTCCCATCCTTGTCAGCTTAGCAGATCAACAGATGCCTTGATTTACTCATGACCATTACTGAAAACACTGTTAACCAGAACATGGCATAGTTTTATTATATTTTTAGATGTCTGCAGTTATTCTATTCTTTCTTTAATTTAAATGTAATTCCCTTTCAAAATTTGTATTTTAGGCCTCATAATTGAAAACTTATCTTGGTACATCTTGGCTATACAATAAGTGTCATTACATTTAACTATCTTTTATTTTTGCCAGCCCTCGGCTTTAAAAGATAAAAAGGAACACCCAGCTTCATATACATTCTTTTGATGTGTAATTTTTCCTCAGATGGAATTTTTTGAATGTACTAAGCTTAAATGTTGTGCTAAATCTCAAGCTATATTTTATACATGTATGGTTCTCCTGGTGATGTGTAGACACCAGATTCTGTGATAGTTGCTCCAGTAGCTTCCTGCAGCATGTCTGATGTAGTCCTTCCTCACTTCATGTTTTCTCCCTCAAATATTGCATTGCACTTGAAGATTGTACTCAAATCACAATGCCTGCATTGGAAACGATTTTTTCATATTTTACTGACTCACAAAAATTGAAATTTTATTTTGCTAGTTGTCCTAATAGTAACACATAAACTTTATTCTATAATATACTGGTCGTGTTTTTTTGTATGTGTAAAACTCATTGATTGTCTAAAGATAACATAATTTAACTATTTATTCAAAGCATTTTTATTTTTGAGCTGCAGTAAAATGGTTTACATTTACCCTACTCTAGACTGGAATTTGACAAGTAATATTTGTCATATAAATATTTGGTGCAAAAGTAAAATAGATCTAGAGAAACCCATTGGACTTTCACAAGATTTTATATAAAGTATTTTTAAACATTTAATGTTTTATGTGAATAAAGTTTAAAATTACTGTTGCATCATCCATTACAGTTCTGTTGTGGGATTTGCAACTCAATGAATTTGTATTTTCTTGAAACTTTGGTATCACATTGAGTTTTTATTGTTGCTGTATCATCATGATGTTGTACTTGCTAACTGCTGTGTAGCTTTCTGATGTCCATCTCTGAAAGATATTAGTCTTAACTGGTAGAATTTTCATATTATTCAAAATAATTGAAACTTTTTATCTTGCTCACCCTTGTACAACTAGTAAAGTCGTGAATACAACAGGTCATATAGAATGAAACATGTCTTATGATATGTAGCATACAAAAAAAAAAGCTAAATTTTTTTTAAGTTAGACACAGATAACTAATTTGTTTGTATGTAAACTTTTTGTACATGAAATATTTCGCGGTTCACATTTGTTTTTACTAATAATTTTTTTTGAAGTCAAGAAAATCTGTTGATTTTATTTCTTGTTGTCAAGTTTTCTTGTGCCTGGGTGGACACTGTCCATCGTGCTCCTGTGGCTGCACATAACTGGGATGAAGCATTATACTTATCATTACTAATATCAATGTGTATTTGTTCACTAATATTATAACTACTTATTGGGACATGAGATGTTTGGAATACATGGTATGTACAAATCTTCATCAATTTATTCTGAGATTAAATATGCATTTTCCTTCACACACAAAAAAATGGTTAAGTTTTAAATACAAAAATATTCTTGGCTGTTTGTTTTTATTATTTTGTTTCCTCATATCTTTAGACTTACTTTTAAAGATTGAATATTTTAAACTCATGTATACATTTCAATATCTCTGTGTGAGGCTTATTTCATTTGATGACAGATTTGTCTGAGTAGGTGCAGAATGTTTCAAAAATGTTCATGCCATAAAATTGTGTTCATTTGTTTTTTTTTTGACTGTCTGCAAACAGGAACTAATTGTCTGACTTTTTCTTGTAAAGCGCTTTGCATGGTTGATGTGGACTGATGAAGTTCAGTTGAAATTTTCTGCAAGATTGAAATTTTCATTGTTGTTGAATTAATTTAAGCTTAAATACTTGTGCATTTTTTTTTCCAAAAAAAAAAAAAGCTGTTGTTACTAAAACTTTGCAAACCATGTTTTATATTTTTGTTTTTTCTTTCAGTGTACATATTTTTGTTTTGATCGTGTGTACAAATATAAATATGGTTGTATTTAAAAGTAAAGAAACTGTTCAAAAATAAAACTTGAATTTTAAACCTAATATATGATTTATATGTTATTTTATCAATTTCAGTCACTAAATTCATTGCCAGTGAAGCCATTTGGAAATATTTTTTTATCAAATACTTTATTATGGTTAAAATTTGACAGTGCAAGATAGAAAATTTAATTTTTGTGTATGTTTTGGGGTCTGGATGCTAGGGTGATAAAGACAATGTCTGGCTTTGATGGCTAGTGTGAAAGTGACTAGAAGGTTTGAGTGGCTAAGTCAAAAGGCTGTGAGTGGTGAGTGGCTATGTCAGAAGGTTGTGTGTGCTATGTCAGAAGGCTGTGAGTGGCTAGTGACTATGTCAGAAGGTTGTGTGTGCTATGTCAGAAGGCTGTGAGTGGCTAGTGACTATGTCAGAAGGTTGTGAGTGGCTAGTGTGATAAGTGATGTCAGAAGGTTGTGAGTGAATATGTCAGAAGGTTGTGAGTGACTGTCAGAAGGTTGTGAGTGGTTAGTGACTGTCAGAAGGTTGTGAGTGGCTAGTGTGATAAGTGATGTCAGAAGGTTGTGAGTGAATATGTCAGAAGGTTGTGAGTGACTGTCAGAAGGTTGTGAGTGGCTAGTGACTATGTCAGAAGGCTGTGAGTGGCTAGTGTGATAAGTGATGTCAGAAGGTTGTGAGTGACTGTCAGAAGGTTGTGAGTTGCTAGTGACTATGTCAGAAGGCTGTGAGTGGTGAGTGGCTATGTCAGAAGGTTGTGTGTGCTATGTCAGAAGGCTGTGAGTGAATATGTCAGAAGGTTGTGTGTGCTATGTCAGAAGGTTGTGAGTGACTAGTGACTATGTCAGAAGGTTGTGAGTAGCTATGTCAGAATGTTGTGAGTGACTATGTCAGAAGGTTGTGAGTGGCTAGTGACTATGTCAGAAGGTTGTGAGTAGCTATGTCAGAAGGTTGTGAGTGACTATGTCATAGGGTTGTGAGTGGCTTTATCAGAAGGTTGTGAGTGACTGTCAGAAGGTTGTGAGTGGCTAGTGACTTTGTCAGAAGGCTTTGGATGGCTAGTGTGTGATTGACAGTGTCAGAAGCCTGTGAGGGGCTAGTGTGATAGTGAATGTCAGAAGGCTGTGAGTGGCTAGTGACTAAGTCAGAAGGCAGTAAATGGCTAGTGTCATAGTGAACATGTCATGTTATAAATCCTTGTAAATGGCTGGTGCAGTTTTACCAACCTATATACGGTGGTGCTGCACCAAAACTGTTTAAGAAAATTCAATATTTCCCGCCCGTAGTATTTTTTTTTTTTAATTACTTTTTATTTCCATCATTCGTTATATTGCTCTGAATTGTTTACTAATTTAGGTCATCGTAAATAACAGTTTCTCGTAAAAAAAAAAGTGACAAAGTCTTAAGGGAATTTCAAGATACTTGAAACATGCATGAAGTAGATTTGAAACACCCATGGCCAATCTTGATGAGATCTACAATACACACACTTCAGCATATGGAGATCGACAGCATGCTCTGTTAGACAAATTTCAGCATATGGTGATCCACAGCATGCTCTGTTTGACAAATTTCAGCATATGGAGATCCACAACATGCTCTGTTTGACAAATTTCAGCATATGGAGATCCATAGCATGCTCTGTTTGACAAATTTCAGCATATGGAGATACAACGCAGACGCGAGACTGCGATTATTTATAAGAAGATATCATCATTACTAAGCGTGTGCGTTGGTGTCAGTCTATATTCTATATATAATATTTATTTATTGCTACTTATATTTGTATGATACGAATTTTGTTTTCAGTGCTTTTTTTTTCTTCTAAATTTTGTATTTTAAAAAAATGAATTTTTAAAAAAAAATATATTTTGGCATGTTTCTAATGCCCAAGTGAAAGGTCAAAAGGTACTATATTTCTTAGTCTTAACAGAATTATTGTGTTGGGATCCAAGCTGAGCGCGTGGGCGATCGCTCACACATATTCAGAGCGTCGCTCATACTACACGTACGATCGCTCACTCCTACGGACGACATCGCTTAAATCGCTCACAAATTTTGGCCTCAAACAAAAATGTCGCTCAGAGACAAAATTTCTTGCTCACTTCATACCAGACCTTAGAGGGAACATTGGTTGGGATGTGGGATTGATTTTTTTTAACGATCACTGGAAAAAAAACAACAGATCATACGCTGCAATGTAGTCGCTACTACACTTATCGGCTCTGATCACGACCTACAAAACAGGTCAAGGCAGCCACATGAACCTTTCGTAGTTATATATAGACCAGTTGGTAACATCAGGCTATATTTAGTAAACAAATAGTCCACCTAACCACCGCCCCGCAGGCACAACCAATTTTAATAATGAATCTGGTGTTTACATTCAAAACAGAAGCAAGGTGGTTAGTTCTTAGCGCATAAAACATATGCGTAATTTCAACATCCATGTACATATTATATACTAGACATGGACGGTAAAATCTTATTTTTATTTTTAAGGACAATTTTTATTTATAATTAATAGTTACAAGTTACAGAAAATTACACATATTAAATATTTGGTAATCATACTATGTCTATGTATAGGTCCATAATAAATATTTTTTTTTTATTTAGACTTTTAAAAACATTCTTTTTTATATCACAGAAATAAATTTAAAAATTTAAAATAAAGTTTAAAATGGTATTCATCTTTATTAATGAATGGCAACAAAGTAAATAAAAAACAAAAGTTTTTTTTTACTATGATTATGGTTTTAAACTACCTACTAACAATTTTTTTTTTAAAAACTTAACAGCAGTAGTGAATACACTGTGGGTTGAAGTAACTGAAGTAGTATGGTCTATCTCAAGATATGTCAGAATATGCCGATGTAACCTATTTTCTCATTCGCACTGGCTCCACTTCCGTCATATGACGGACGATGTATTTTTTTTTTACCCCTTCCGTCAACAGAATGAACTCTTATGATTTGAAGTTATTTCCTTTTCGCAATTTTTTTTAATTATACATTAAAATGAGAGGTAATTTTGTGTGGCGCTCTAGTAATGTAGGTTGTTCGCTTGGCTGAGACCCAGTTTGGCTAGCTATGTGCGGGTTCGATTCCTGATAGAGACATACATTTTTTTGTTCAGATTTTATTTTTCAGGATCAGGGTTAGGGATAGGGGGTTAGGGATAGGGTTAGGGTGTGGATCATAATTTTTTTTTCCAGATTTTTTTTTCAGGATTAGGGTTAGGGATAGGATTAGGGATAGGATTAGGGATAGGATTAGGGTTAGGGATAGGATTAGGGATAGGGTTAGGGTGTGGAGCAATATCTATTTATGGTCCCCGAAAAAAAAAATATTTCCGATTTTTAACAGTAAATGACGTCATCAACGTCTGCAGTAAATAAGAGTTCTCATTCATTCTGTTTACTCTTTAATTGTGTTAAAACGATCACCGATTTTGAGCACCATCATTGTGTAAGTAATAATATCATAATATAAACTGCATTTATAACTTTACATCATAAGAGTTCATTCTGTTGACGGAAGCGGTAAAAAAAAAATACATCGTCCGTCATATGACGGACGTGGAGCCAGTGCGTTTCTCATTTATGTGTAGAGCTGTGTCTAAAAAAATTACAGCTATGATGCTTAGAAGTTTAAAGTGGCTTTTTAGAGTATGCAAAAAACTGATAAAATTTGGATTTTCTAGACCTATTCTAAGAGAAGAGAGAAACTTGTGTGAGAATACAATATATACAGAACAAACAAATTAATATATGAAGGAGGTGATCTTACACAATAATTTAATATGAAGTGTAAAGTTAAATTTTTTTATATATTCTTAAGGATTTCACACTTTTCAGAATACTGGGTAGGAGAGGTGATGCCAAAAATTACACAGGGTGCCACAATAGGGTGATTCAAAAAATTTTTTTTTTTTGAATTTAATATTGCATTGTTGTTAATTTTTTCTTTTTGCCAGTACTCCTACCATATTTTCAGCCAAATTTTATTGAAATTGAATTACATTTAGAGGTCAAGCTCATATCGAGACTGAAGTTTATAGTATATTCTTTAATGACATGAACTATACTTATAATATAAACATTAAAATAAACATTATCTTTTAAAATCAACATTAAACAGTAATTACAGCGAATTAGACATGTTGAAATGTTAAATAACACTAAAATATAAATTATTCTTGTATTACATTGCATTATAAACATAAACAAGTACATGTTACTAATGGTAGTCAGTTCAACGCTTCTTATATAACCTCATTGTACTTTTCTTCAAATTTGGCACTCTCTGTCTGTGCTCTTCTACAACTTGCAGCAATCTCTGTATTTCAGATTCCGTTTTAATGATTGTCTTATTAAATGATGACATCAGTGCGACTGACCGCTCGGCTGCATCATTGATGACCTTAAAGGAATCAACAATACACTTATGACGGGATACTGGATCAACTTCATCGAAGCTGGTATCAATACCGACTAAACGCATTGCAGATAGTGATGAGGTACCTACAAAGTGATGCAGTTCTTTTGTCCCCAAGTTAGTGCGATCCATCACCTTAAACACTCGATCCGTCCAATTATCGCCAGTCTTCAGTATCGCTCCAGCATTACTGCAGTTTTCATCTGCAGAAACTTTTTCAGAAAACATCGCAAGAAAAACCACCTATGAACTCTGAACTACTATACCAAAGATGGTTTTTAATTTTTTTTGCAGCATTCGACACTGTTTTGTATCTGACAGAATTTTGCGAGATCTGCTTGAATAAAAATAGATCGTTAAACATCACGACTCACAGGGCATGAGACGCAAGCTTTGACGTAAATTTGAGTAGCAAACAAGCAGAATTCTTGCAAACTCTTTACCTCTGAAGCTGTGAGCCAGAACTGATTTCTAAACAAGTAGATCTTGAAGCAGTATATCACTTTCACCATCCAGCGAAAAATATGGTAATTGCCTAGCGCATGAAAGTGGTACGGTTCTTGCTTACACTGACACCAAATATCAACAATCAGGTTTTGATCATCCCTCTGTAAACTTCAAGTGGTATGTAACTTGAGGCACTTGACAGACTGTCTTGCAGGAATGACACAACACTGTTTGTGTTCCACCATAAACGGATCATCTAGTCTCAAATCCTCTAGTGGACAAAACAGCTACTGATCAACCTTAGGCTAAAATCGTTTGAAACGTTTGAACAGTGGAATGTTAGGGCTGTTTGTGGAGCCACAGAGAAAAAACAACTCCAGTGCTCAGTTCATGCACATGATGTCGGCAGGCAAAATGTAACAGCTCCTCTTGCAACAATCTACATGTCTCCTAAGTAACACCATGTTGTGTCAAAACACATACTAATAATCTCATAAGATATCTCCTATAGTCCAGCTGTATTGTTGCATTGGCTTGTGCCTTCCCAGATCCGTTTGGTATTTTAGCTAAACCTAAAATCCTCTCAACTTCTTTCCCAGTTACAACAACAGCTAATCTGTCTACGTGTGACTGCAGCTCTGGATAATCTGTAGTTTCCTCCATTATCTTTCCATCCCAGTGAATGACCAATGGGCTTTTACTTCTAAACTGAAATTCTGATTTCAAATTTCTTGTCTGGCATCAAACCCTTTGACAGAAGCTTCTTGTAGTAAACAGGAATATCAAAATCGTCATCATCTTTGCCTTCATCCTCACTTTCACAATAGCCTCTGATGTCTTCTTTTGTCTTCAACTTCGATTTTTAGAGCATTTTCGAAAAAAAATGCTCTATTGTCCTCGTTTTGTCTGTCTGTCTGTCTGTCTGTCCGTCATCACCCTAGATCTCAACAACCATAAGTCCTAGACCCATAATGTATATATCATTTTGTAGGTCTTGGCCTGCCAAGAAAACACTTTGGTCCATTTCGAGATCTGACCTCTGAGGGCCGAAAAAGGGGGCGTATTAAGTACCGTTTTTTACTATATAAGCTATATTAAAAAGGAGCGCCCTATATCTAAGCAACCATAAGTCCTAGACCCATGATGTATATATCATTTTGTAGGTCTTGGCCTGCCAAGTGTACACCAAAAGTCCATTTCGCGATCTCACCTCTGAGGGCCGAAAAAGGGGGCGTTTTAAGTACCGTTTTTTACTATATAAGCTATATTAATAAAGGAGCGCCCTATATCTCAGCAACCATAAGTCCTAGACCCATGATGTATATATCATTTTGTAGGTCTTGGCCTGCCAAGTGTACATCAAAAGTCCATTTCGCGATCTGACCTCTGAGGGCCGAAAAAGGGGGCGTTTTAAGTACCGTTTTTGCTTATATTTTAAATATAAATAATAAAAGCTAATCAAAGGGGCGTAATCATTTTTTATTTTTGTAACAGTTATTCAACATGATTACTTCCCTCTCTATTTATCAAAACCTATACGCGTGGAGCAAAATCTATGGATGTAACCCAGAATTTCGCTTGGCGTAGCCATAGCCACTGCGTACACGAAAATGCTCTAAAAAGTCCTTAGTCCGAAATGGAAAAGACTTAAATTGCTTTTTGAAGATCGTTGACAGTTACCTTAATACATTCAAATGTTGTCTTCTTCAGTACCTTGTGATTATAGAAAACCATCTTCATAGCATGACCCAATGTTAGTGCCACATCGCTAGGCAGACAAGAATCCATTTGTCCAATCAACCAAACTTCAATTATACATCTTGTCAATGCACTTTGCGAATTACCATACCACTTGATGTGGATGCCATATCAATTCAATAATTTTTAGTCTAAAACTACTTTATTATCCAACAAACTTGAAAAATAAAATTAGTTATAATTTAAAATTCAAATATCACGGTATACTTTTAATTTTACAATGAACTAAAATTGCACTAATCCGAAAGCAAGCGACACATCAGAAATGCTGCATTATCTCATACAGTAAAACTTCGGGTCGCTTGAGCGACCTCTAAAAGTGGTCATTTTTTTCAAAAACTTTAGTTTTTCTTGATTTGCTTGCCAAAAGGAAAAAAATGAGCCACAATGCAAAAGAATTGGAGAAAAATTTTTTCCCCCATGCAATGATGAATCACCCTAGTGCCACAATAGCTAGCTATGTCTCTGTGGATAGTGTGGTGGCCATATAATTGTGAACCAGATAAGTCAATTCTGTACAAACAAAACCCATTGAAGAGCAGCATTTTGTTATGTAATACTTTTTGTTAAAACTCTTGATATAGGAAAGGAGACTCATTGATGTTATTACATTAGTTAAATTAGATTTAAATTATTACATTTAGCATTCAGAGTTTGAAGTTTGCTATTAACTCTATTTGGGAAGGGGGGATTTTATAATTATACTTTTTCATTTGTTGTTTTTAAGTTAGTATTTTTAGGGAAGGGGGGTGGGGTTGTGTGTGTGTTAAAAATTTATGTAATTTTACTAGGGTGTCACCAAAAGTCTGACAACTGTTTACAAGATGGGGAGGGTCTAAAAATGCTAAAATTTGTTGACATAATTAATGGACATTTCAGTCATGACACACATCTTTTAAGAAAATCAACATTTTTGGAGTCCTTTGTCAGTGTTGGAAAATGCATTGAATGTTAGTTACTTAACTGATGACATGTCAGACAACAAATATACCTTTATCGATAGCATGCTTAAAAAAATGTTTTCAATTTATGCTTGGAAGAAATGGCTGTAAATTGGCATCAATGAACCATACATTAGAAATAGATCAAAATTAGTTCCATCATTTGTGACAAGTTTAATGGCATTAAACAGTTGAACCATGTCAAATTGGGATGAAGATCTCTGCTTTCAACACTGCTTTAAAATAATATGCATTGAAATTTTTGTGTTTTTTTTTTTAGAGTTTGCACAGAATAGAATGATTGAACTTGTAAGTGATAAGCAATCAAATGAACTATAAAAATAGGAGATGATGGAACTCAAAGGTGAATCAATAAGCTATATCATTTAATGCAGAACTTTGAATGGCTCTTTAATTACTTTTTGTATGTGTTAATATCTATCACTTTTCTAGAGTGTGTTGCTGAATTTTTTAATAGTTTAAGAGTGCTGCAAGTTGAAAAAGGTTTAGATTTGAGTGAAATTTATAATAAAAGTAGTGCTTAGTATGTTACTGTCTATAAGTCAATATTTATGATGTAGGCTTAGGCATTTAGATAATAATTTGTTTTTGGCAATCTCCTTTTTTTTCTGATAGGATTGACATTGAAGACATGAATAAAATGGATATTGAAAAAAAACATTCATCAGAACTTGGGCGATTGATAAGACTTTGTTATCGAGGTAAAACAGATAATGCAAAAGAAATTCTTCAGCAGTTCAAATCAATTATAAATGCTGTTGATAATGACTGGACTCCATTGCTAAGTGCAGCCAATAAAGGTCATTATGAAACAGTTGAAATGCTTCTAGACCAAGGGGCAGATGTCAACTGGACAAATAGAAAAGGACAAAATGCACTATTTTTTGCTTGCTACAAGAATCATGTTGATGTAGCCAAGCTTTTACTGCTCAATAATGCTGATAAAGAGCAGTGTGATTTAAAGGATGAATCTACTGCACTAATAGTAGCTGTTAAAAAAGACTTTATTGAAATTGTAAAATTACTCCTATGTCATAGAGTGAATGTTAGGCATGCCCTAAACAGAGATTAACTCCATTGATGGTTGCTGCAAAATATGGGGCATCCAATCAAATAGTTGAGTTATTGCTCAAGCACAGTATAGAGACCATTAATGATAAAGATAGTAAAGAATGGACAGCTTTATGGCATGCTATATATCAGGGGAATACAGAGACTGTTAAATTATTACTTAATGCCAAAGCTGATGTGAATACAGTCAACAACATTCAGCAAACTGCGGTAATGTTAGCCCTAACACTGTCGAAGCTGGAAATAGCAGAAATTTTGGTGAATCATGGTGCAGACATCAACTATGTTGATATAGATGGGAATAATGCCTTGATGCTAATGTCAGATAGTGGTAATTATGATGCCTTACAACTTTTAATAAAACATGAACCAGATGTGGACAAAATTAACTCACATGGATGGACAGCCCTCATGCTTGCAGCACAGAGAGGCCATGCTGAGATTGCCAGGCTGTTATTAACTATGTCTGCTAATATTCATCAGCGAAGTGTAGAAGGATTTAGTGCATTAATGCTGGCATCACTTAATGCACATTCTAATGTGACAGATATCTTGCTTAGTTTTGATGCTAATGCTAATGAAAAGACCATGAATGACTGGACTCCACTCATGTTAACATCACAGTTGCCCAACACTCTGCCCTGCATGAAACTGCTTATAGAAAAGGGAAAAGCTGATGTCACCTACATTAATAAGTATGGCTGGGGTGCTTTGAATATTGCATCTTTTTATGGCCATGATACAATTGTTGAATATTTGTGTCTCAATGGAGCTCTACATCCTGTACAAAATAATCAAATTAGTGCTCTTATGTTGGCATCTTTTAAAGGTTTCCCTGATGTTGTTAAACTATTAATATCTTATGGTAGTGATGTTAACCAATCAAATGATGCTGGCATCACTGCTCTCATGATAGCTGCGAGATTTGCTAAGTCTGATACTGTGGAGTTGTTATTTCAGTTAGAAGCATCTGTCAATAGTTTGGATACCTTTCACAGAACTCCATTATTACATGCTTGCAGTCAAGGAAATTGGGAAGTGATTGATGTTTTGTTGAAATATGGGTCAGACTATACAGTAGTGGATAAAAGAGGCTTGAACTGTTTAATGTGTGCTTGTGAAAAGGGTCATTTATTAGTTGTTAAGGAACTTGTTGAAAAGCATAAATGTGATACTAACCTAAATTCTGAGATAGATGTGAACACCCTTGATTTGTTGAGTTATTGTCATTCATTTCCTGAAAAAAGTAACCTAATTACACCCAGTATAATAACAGTTAATGCGTTAACAATATCTGCATTTTGTGGTCATAAAGAGTGTGCAGGTTATTTACTTAAGTTTAGGCACAACAGTGGCACCATTGACAAAAGTGTGTTACAAGTAGCATCTAAGATAGGATGCCATGACTTGACAGCTTTTGAAGAAAAAAACAACTTAGCAGTGCTCCCTTCAGTGTCAACAAAAGAATTATCTACCTTGATGCAGTCATGTGTCTCAACAGATTTTGTAGATAAAGACATGGAATTTGATTCAAAGACTAGGACGTCTTCTACAAATAAACCTGTTTTATCTACAGAAAAAAGTCCTTTAGAATTATTGGTAAAAATGATGTCTTGCATACCTCCAGGTTTTGTACCCAACTTAGTATTAAACATTTTGGCTCCTTCTGGTGATATTTATATACCACAATCAACACAGTGCAATGTTTATGCTAAAAATATCACAAACTTAGCTGTGGATAGTGTAATAAATTCTGCAAGCAGTATTAATACACCATTGCTGAGACAAGAAAGCTCTAGTAGCACCTCATTATGCGTGAGTGCACAAAATGTTCAATATATGGCATGTGATAATAGCATTATAAATACATCACCTATTCATTAAAATTTGAATTTTGTAATTGCTCTTTTTTTATAGATATAATTTTTTTTTATTTCACGTTTCTTCAAAAAAAAAGTGAAAATAAATATTTTTGAGAAAAAGAAAATTCAATACTACAATTAAATTTAGGATAGATTTATTTTTTTGCAGTAATCTAATAAGTTCATGCTTTATTTTATATTATTTAAGTTAAAGTTTGTGTATCATTTGCATAATAAATTTAGTATAGTTATTATTGTAGGAAATGTTTATAAAAAGTTTCATAATGACAAAGCCCTACTATTGCTACTATTTATGTGTGGGAATTGGTGTCAGGCACAGGGTTGTTAGTATCGAAGTATCGGTATCGGCAATACAGTATCGGCGATACTTTTTAAGTATTGGCTGCTGTATTGCCTATCCTTTTTGTATCAAGTATTGATTTGTGTATCGCCGATACATTTTAAATGAAAAAATTTCGATTCTCGATACCAATACTTTTCTATTACCAGCATTAGTTATTTTCAGAAAAACAATACCAATTTTAATACATTATTTTAAAAGTAGTCTACATAAATTCAGTCACTACTGAATGAATTGTGCATGTGCTATAGAGTGTGAAATTTAATAACAAATACATGGGTATTATCATTAACACATATTTTCATATGTTGTAAATTGTAATTGAAGTAGACAAAATATATATGCGGCCTGCTGATAACAATCAAGTTTTCAATGTGGCCCTCTGTAGAAAAAGTTTGCCCTCCCCTGTTATAGTTAATTAAACAAAAAACACTTGTTTATTTTTTAAAAAAGCAACAAAAACTTTTTTAATAAAAATTAATTTTGTATTATGAAAAAATAGAGCTTAAATATTTTTTCCTTAAGCTTTCACAGCCCTCTTATTTTAGCCTATTTGAAAATGAAAAAAAAATCTTCCGCCACCCCCAATAATGGTTTCACAGCCCTATGGCTGTATAAAAAAATGCTTCAGCTATCATTATGGAGAATTTTTAACAGATTAGTTAGGAAAACTAAACGTGTAGTTAATGGAAAAAAAATTCATTAATTAGGTTACATATCACTTTATATATTTACAGCTACCGAAAATTAATATTTTATTACAATATCATTAAAAATATATTCTAATAAAATTGTATGAAAAAAAGGTTTGATTTCCTAGAATCACTTGTGAGGAAAAAAAGTCACGTTTATAGAAATTAAATGAAAGCTAAATGGCACATAAGACATGAAAATCTTTACTGAACTATAGTATTGTGTAGTACAACTGCTAGCATTCTTACAATGTCATTGTTGGACTATATAAGGTGTAATTATGGAGACAATCAATTGTAGGTAATAATTTTTTAGTTTCTCACATAACATTGGTTCATAACACACCAATTGGTTGATATCCATATTTTGAAAACCTTTGCTTTATTGCATTTATTTTAACAATGACCAAAATAAAGTAACCAACTTTTTATTTTAACAATATATAACCAGTATAAAGTGAAAACTTTTTTTTAAATGAAAAGTAGGACATATAAATTGCTCATTTCTTTTTACATTTAAAAGCAGGACAAAGTCTGAGGAAAAAATCATCATAATGAAAAGAAAATTTGTATTCATTTAACAATAATAAAGAAAAATATATATAAAAAAACAATTTAATTTGTAGCATTGTATATTGTAAGAATGCTGTTATGTTTATTGATTTTATTCAAAGATATAGTTGTTTTTTTAAATATATAAATATGTCACATCACACTCAATGGATGGATTCAACATTGGTCAGATAGGGAGATTTACAGATTATTCTACAATTATTGATAAGGAGGAAAAAAGGCACAAGAAGCACAGTTGGTCACCTTTTAAATATAGATTCTCGACTAAGCTCTTGTACTTTAAGAATGGAGGTTTTTAATTCTACAAAGAGTATACCCAGTATTGTGCTGGAAGACGTAATAACACTTAAAAATTAAAAGGCTGATAACAAAACCCTCTTTTAGGAATTTGTAGAATATCACATCACCAGAGTGAAGCAACGATCTACATTTTATCCAATAAAGGCTTATAACTAATTCTATTGTAAATTGACAAACACAACACTTTAAATGAATTAACTTTCTAAAGAAAACACTAATTGTATTTTTAATATGGAATCACCTTATTAGATGTTGCTTAATTTATTTTATGGGAAAAATGGGGGAATTTTTTGCCTTCTTATTGGGCACGATGAAGGTTTTTTATTCCTTTAATGCAACTTTATGTGAAATAGCTAAAATTGCTTGACTTATTTAAAGCACTTGAAATTTGGAAACGAATAACATTTTAACTAAGGAGATTTTACCCTTTAATAAGAAAGTTTACACATGTATTGGAAATTTTACAGAAATATGCACAGACATACATAAGTTAAAATATTAATAACTAGGGTTAAGAGGGTTCAAATTGGAGTCTGTAGTTTAGAGAATAATAAAAAAATTGTGGCTAAATGTATAAAAATTTCTTCATGGTCCCATCACTAAACATTAGTTTTTTAATTTCCTGTTGCATTGCTTAAAAGCTCATCTGTTTTGTCCTGACTTGACCTGTCTTCTCTTTCTGACATATGATGAGGCTTTTGAAAATCTGCCTCTGTAAATGCTCCCAGACCTCTGTGTGTAACAAATGGGTTTGGATCAGGTGTTTTAATGGGCCCTGCCATACGTGAAGATGAAGTCATAGCCTTCAGTCTCATTTTTTCTGACATTATCTGTCTCTCAGTTTCAGCCTTTTTTAGCTTTTCAGCTGCCTCCTGCATTACATAGCAAAAATAAACCCATTAGATTGTTTTGAATGTTAATAATTGGCAAATCTATGACAAAACTTTAAAAAAAAGAGCAGCTTATTAATTTCTAGTCGTACCATTTAACTAGTACATGTATAATTTTTTATTTTGTAAATAAAATTGCAATAAATATTTTTACAAAATTTGAAATAAATAAATTTTAAGACTAAAAATATTGTGTACTTTAAACTGTATATTGTGAAACACAATGCTAATTCGATTTCAACCTTAAAAAAATTAATATATTAATTGATTTAAAAAACATGCTTGTCATGCTAAAATTTAAATAAAGGAAAGGTAAAAAAAAATGACAATAATTAAATGATCAATGCATTAAAAGTGACTGGGTGATTTCAAAAATTAAATCTGCAGGAAGGCATTGGTAGACAATGACAAATAAATATGTGTGTGATATTTCTGTAACAAAAACAATACCAATAATGAAATATTTTGATTGTAGAATATGCTTTTTAAAAATATGCTTGAATTTAAACAAAAAATATTGCATGTAGAATAAAACAAATAATAAAGAGTCATTTATAAAATGTGAAATTATATTTTTAAAACCTCTCAAACTCAAAGTTCATAAATCTTAAAATGATATTTATTGATATTATATATCAAATATATTATGTTTGCAAAGCTGCTTTAGAAATAGAACATTTTTAGAAAATTTATAGTAATCTTATAGTTAACTTTTAAATGAATAAAACTGGTTTAAGCTAAGGGTAAAATAGAAATAGAAAAGGGATTTATCCTAGAAACATATCATGTCTTAGTAAAGTTTTTTTCATTTTTTTACAAGCACAAAAAAAAAAAGAAACAAAAAATATTAAAGTCTGTTTAGTTCATTCAGAAAGGCATTCACTTTTTTCTAGCACAGCCTCAGTTACTTTTTTTTTTTGTAAAATAAGTTTGTGTTAAAAAACACATTACAAAAATTACTTCATTAAGTATTAATTGAATTTTCTTACACTTAGATCTTCTTCAATTTTCAAACAATAAAACTTCAATACAAAGAATATGATGAATTCTGATTTCAGAAAGTAAGATTGTGCTAGGAAAAAAACTACACGAAAAACAAAAAGCTTATAATTAATTTCTGTTTGGTAGAGAACCTTTCCAACTCTAGCAATCTCAACTTCTCATTGGCCTCCTGGAAAAAGTGAGAATAAAACAACAAAATGTAAATTCAGCTTCTCTTAGGCAGAGAACTATAATTTCTCTGAAATTTTAAAGAATTAATGCATAATTCTTTCTTGAGTCAATTTTTTTTTTAATGACATGATATATTTACAAATTTACACAAAACTTATTTAATGAGGAAACTTACAATTTATACTAATTTATAGTATACATTTTCAAAATGTTATTTTTTTAAAACTAGGAGTTGCATAATTTAATATCAATTCAGTTCAGATATGCATAAGTATACTTATGTGGAATACCACAACATTTGCTATCATGAATTTTTAATATTTCCGAATCAATGATGATATTGTAAAAGAATACAAAATAATGAAGAGATGAATTCCAAGTGTTTCCATTGCATTGAAATGCTTTTGGCACAACTAATGTTATATATTCAACATATTCAGTATATGTTGATGTACTTAATGCTACTACATGTATTTGATATGGGTATTCCAAGAAAATTACATTTTTAATGATTTCTATCACCATTATTTATCAAAGCAATGAAGTAGGTAACATAATTAAATAAAGATATTTTAAATTTAGTGCAGAAATGTTAAGTTTTAAAATTGTGCTTTTTTAAAATATTTTTAAAATTGTGCAATGGTATAATCCCTTGGTTCCAAGCCTGTGGTAAATATATAATTGGATGCATTTACACATCATGCGAGAGGCAGAATGGGTTTCAAAAGTAAATGTGTGGTCATGATATATACATTGAATGTTGCTGGACTTTAAAAATGTTTTGATTTTCTTTTTTTTTTAATTTTCTTTTTACTAGGTTTAAATAGTATCAAGTGACTAATTATTCTATGTATATATGTCTGGTTTAGATTAATACAAATTTAAATTTATTAGCATGCATATTTTCATTCCTACATATTTACCTTTATATTTTGAGAATAAATCAAAAGATAGAGGGTAAAATAAGGCTTTAGTTATTTAATTTTTTAAGCCAATTTAAATCATTGTCAATGAAAGTTTCTCTTTAATTTATTATGGGAACAAAAAAAAATTCATCACAAAACTTCCAAACAATGCAAGAGCATGGAAATTAGACAGTGAGATGAAAGTCATGGTCAACAGAACAGTGACTTCAAAATAGAAATAGCTGTGTATGAACAAAGGCTATGGGTGGTCATAATCGTTTTATACTTGGGCCCCACTTTCATCAAGAGTGGAACAAGCACATCTGAGAACTGCACTAAATTGTAACAGCTATGGTAGCTATGAACAGACTTAAAAAGATCTGGAAAAGCAGGACCAGTTTCAGTAACAACCACATATGCAGTTTAAGCCCTTGGTGATCCCAATCATGCTCTATGGCTGTGAGTTCTAGAACTAGAAAACTGCATGCTGATACAGAAAGATGTACTAGATGCTTGATGCTGAAGAAAAGTCTTGACAAATCCTTTGTAAGGAATCTGAGCAGCTTGGTGACCCCAGAATACTGATGGCTTTATTGGAAAAGCAAAATCTGATATGGTTTAGTCATGTGTCATGTCAAGATACCCTTTGTAAAACTATTATGCAAAGAACCCTGTAGGAGGTTTTCTGGAGAGGACATCCTAGAAGAAGCTTAATTAACAGGCCCATATGGAACATTAGAAAATGGTTAGGTTAAATCATATCATTTCCAAAAGGGACAAAAAGTAGAAAGTAGAGACCTTCAACTGTAGTGTCCCTGAAGTCCTTCCAAAGACAAATTTGTTCAGCGACGCATGAAAGAAAACTAAACAAAATAAGCATTGATTTGGGCCATTTAAAATTAGTATGCACTGTTAAAACAGGATTATTATTTTTTTTTTTAAATACTATTCCCTTTTTATGTTTTGTATTTTTTTTTGTTTTTACATTAGTGTGAAATAGGCACATAGTTTCATAGCTTTTAGATTTTCTTAATATTGCTTATATTTACATAGAACTTGGCACTTTAAATTATGAGTGAATGAAATTTTTATGTAGCTGCTTTTTTTTTTACTGTAAGCTACCCACCACTTAAAAAATAACTAGTCTAACTTTACCACATTCCTCTGTGATTTTCGCACCTTAGAGGCCATTCACTTATTGCGTAACTTTTTCCCCTTGATTTTTTATCTTAACACCCCCCACCTGCATACCACTTGTAAAATTTTACTGAAAACTGTGTGTCCCACTTTAACCCATAGCCAAAGGCAAGTTAATGACCCCTTAGTGCATGCTTAACAGTCACAGTCTTGTTGATTTATCTATAAGAAGAAATTTATTTAAATTTATAGCTCATATTGTTTTTTTTTAGATGTGTTTTATAATTATCTGAGTGTTTATCCTTTAGTCTGGGAACATATAATTTTTTTTTATAAAGATAAATCAGTTTTAGATTTGGAGGGGGGGGGAACACATATAAATTTAGCTGTCTGGGTCCCTATAAAATCATAGTCAGAAACACTGGCCTATATCCAAATGCATCAAAGAATATTATACACATTTTCAAAAATTGTTTTTTTTGTGCTAAACCAAAACAATAATTTTTTTAACCAAAACATTTTTTATAAAGGTTTATTGTGAAGACTTTGTAGAGGCCTATATAATGTGAATATATGTAATAAAAAATTATATTAAATAGAGTTACAAATGAAAAAGCTGAAATAAGCTGGAATATAATTCATAAAGAAAATTTTGACTAAAAAAATACCCTGAGTTGTTGGTCAGCTAACTCTCTTTCATGTGTTAAAGCTTCAAGTTGTTCTCTGGCTTTTCTTAAGGCTTCCTCTTTTAATCTGTGTGCTGCCTCAAGCTCTTGTCTTGTTAACTGCTCTTCTTGGAGTTTTTTATTTTGTTCAGCTTGCAGACGTTCTAGTTCTTCACGTTTAGCATACTCTTCTTCAAGAATCCTTAAAAAATGTTTACTGTCCTGATTATTATTAAAGCTTAAAATATATCATGTTAAAAAATAATACCTTTTTCTTCAATTTACACAAAGAATTTTATTTTTTTTGATCCCAGGTAAATTGCTTTGAGATTATTAGGGATAACAAAGTAAAGCCAAGCAATGTATATATATTGATTAAAATTATTTTGTTGACAAATGATAATGTTCATAAACAAATTTATTAACTCAGGCTAAACCAGCAGTTCTCAACCTTTTTTTGTGACTGTACCCTAAAGGGTGCGAAAATATATCCATGGGTACCCCTTAAAGTTCAACAAACTGGCGACCTTCTTCAAACTCTTGGTTGTTATTTTAAACTAAAATTATTTGTCGTTGCGTACCCCTGCATAACCTTTCTTAGACTAATAAATTCATCATGGCAATATTTCCAATTTCTTTATTTGTAAAATAAAATTTTTACATAAAGTATCATCAAATATATAATTAAAATGTTTTAAAAGAAATTATTTGACAAGGATTTTCACAAAATTAAGAAAAAAATTAGGGTATGACTAACTTTGAAAAAGACAGGTTTATTGTACTCTAGTATACATTAACCCCAAAACATTTTGAAACTAATATTACTGCTGAAAAGGAGTACTTTCTTATTCACTAGTCTAAAACATTGAGCATAGTATGATAATTAACTTACCTGGCTTGTAAATTTCTAACTATTTCCTCATCTCTCTTTAAGGCTCTTTCTACTTCTACAATTTCTTCTAAAGCTGCTTTAGCTTCTTCTAATTCTTTTAACCTCCTTCTCTCTTCTGCTAGTTCAGCTTCTTCTTCTAATAGCCTTGCCTCTACAAGAGCTCGTTGTTCTCTCTCTGCTTCAAGTTCCTCTTGACTGCGTTTCATTAAGGCTTCTCTTTCTGCTTGTAAACGAGCTTCGGTATCTGCACATCTGAAAAAATGTTAAGTGTTAGCAATAATTAAATGTGTTATCTCTGTGGGTTTTCAAACTTTTGCTAATCATGACCCACTAAGAAACCTGTTTGATTTTTGCAACCCACCTTAAGGAAAGAAAAAAAATTAAAGAATTATATTTCTTTAATTTATTGTTTATATTTTTTTTTATTGCTAACAAAAAGAATGTTATGTTAATTAACCCTACTCTGTTATCTATTCATTTGGGGTTTGGAGAAGATGAACAATGATGCTATTTTCTTGGCTTATTTACAACATTTTCAATGCATGTTTTAATATTTGTCATTTTAAAGCAGAGAGCTACTAGTAGTTCATTGGTGGTATTTGTTTTTTTTTATAATGAATGACCAAAAAGAAATTTTGTGTGCATGTCAATCTGTAAAAAAACAGGAGGCTAAACTTAAAGATGCATTGTAAATCTGGATTCATATTTTAAACTTACAATAAATTTTTTTGAGCATATTCATTGAAGCACATGCTCTATAGTGCAGAAAATCTTTCAAATTCAGTCATAAATACATTTATAGAATCAATACATGCAACTACAATTGTACAGCTAAAGAGCTATTAGCTGACTCTTGAATGTGACAAAAAAAAATTGCCAATATACAGAGCTCATCTTAGGTTTTTAAGGGCCTTTTACTGTGACTTTCAGAAAAATTTTAAGACTGTGCTGAAGTAGCTTTTGCAACAAATTTGATTTGAATTTGTACAGAATGGAAGTGGGCCCCTGGGAAGTCTCCTAGTTGGTATATTCATAAGAATAACTCTGAAAATATATGGAACTGTCTGAGGATGCAAAATACAACACTTTTAAATGAATCACATTTTTTTATGGAAAAATATTATAGTAAAGTACAGTAATTCTTGTGGGGCAGATGGCAGAGTGGTGTAGATACTCAACTGTCAACCTGAGAGTCCTGGGTTCGATCCTCGTTGAGATCCATGGAAACTTTTCCAGGTAAAATTTGGTGTAAAGTCCCACAAGCCCACCCAGCTTTAAATGGGTACTTAACTTACGTTGGTTAAGTAAAGGCAGCTGGCCTTTGTGCTAACCACACAATCCCTAAATATGCAGAGGTTATAGAGACAGATAAATTCTACACTTCATCTGCTCTGATGGCCTGTTAGGGCTAAGGGATCTTTACTTTTTTTCCAGTATTTCTTATGATGAAATTATTAGATAAAATAAGCTGAAATTGTTCAATAAAATTTATAATATTAAAAAAATCCTAACAATAGCGCAGTGATTCCCAAATTGTGGGTTGTCATCTAATTCAATATGGGTCACCAAACAATTTAATAAAACAATCAGACTATTTTTGCTCCAAAATGACAAAATTAAAAGTCATTGAAACAAAAAAACATGCACATTTTTCACATGAATATTACTAAAATTACGAAATTACATATTTTAGTTAGTGTTAAGAATTTTAAATTACATGATCCAGTATATACCCGAAATACTATTAGTGCTACTGTTTAGTTTCTTATTTTATCCTTTTTTCTTTCTGTATCTCAGTAGTCTTGGTGGGCTGGGGTTCATGAAAGTTTAGGAACTCCTACACAAGAAAACTCTGACAAAGTTAATGGCATAAATAGAATTTGTTCACCAGTTATATTACGAAGCATGCATAGCTTGGTCTTATACAGCCCCATAGCATGAAAATTCTATAGCAGGGTCCAGGCATTTTACAGCAGGGGCCAGGAAACAGCAGAGGGGGGGGGGCAGGTAAAATACATTTTACCAATTAGAGCAAATAAACAGAGGGGGGCCAGACAAAACGCAGGGCCCCCCCCGCACGCTACGGGCCTAGTCTTATATCACATACTAACTAGACTTCTGACAGAGAAAACTAACAAAGGCTAAAGAAGCATTCATGCAAAACCTTGCATTCTTATTACAACTTTATTTTTTAAGTTGAGCGGAGACACACCAAAAAATCAGAAGACCCTGTTTATTTCTCTAACAAATTGTCCTGCCCATTTGGCCCCTGAAGAGTGTTCAGGTAGTTTCTCACTGGTGGCCCTACTATGACTGTGGAAATGTGACATCAGCACCTCGGTGCTGGCAGATGAATTATTTGACATTGGTACTTCAGTGCTGGCAGATAAATTATGTGACATTTGCACTTCAGTGCTGGCAGATGAATTATGTGACATTGGTACTTCTGTGCTGGCAGATGAATTATGTGACATTGGTACTTCAGTGCTGGCAGATGAATTATGTGACATTGGTACTTCTGTGCTGGCAGATGAATTATGTGACATTGGTACTTCAGTGCTGGCAGATGAATTATGTGACATTGGCACTTTAGTGCTGGCAGATGAATTATGTGACATTGGTACTTCAGTGCTGGCAGATGAATTATGTGACATTGGTACTTCAGTGCTGGCAGATAAATTATGTGCAAGAAAGAGGGAGATATTAATATTTTTTTCTCATTAGTTGTCCAAGTTATTACATCTGTTATTTATGATCTTTTTAAATACTGACATCGTGTCATTCAAAGTATATATAAAAATTAATGATCAAGAGTGTCAACAATATAAACAAAATGTTAAAAATATATTAATTGTTTTTTTAAATAGCTCCAAAAAAATCCACCTTTGCCTCTCAGCTGCAATTTCTCTCTCTTTATCTGAAAGTAGTTTATCTGTTTCTCTTCTTCTGTTATCCTCTTCTTCTGCTCTTTTCTGTCGTTCCAAAGCAAGTAATCTTTCCCTTTCTTTAATTTCCTCTTCAGCAAGCTGTCTTTGCTGTAAAAGTATAACATAAAACTTTGACACCTTTAATAAAGTAAATATGATTTACAACTGGTTTTCTTTTAGAGAAAAATCCAACATCTTTTTTTTTTTTAAATAAAAATACATAATACATAAAGAATACATAAATAAAAGCCTAAAATAAATGTTTAAATTTTCATAGTTTTTTTAGGTACACATTTCAATTAAAACAGATATTTAATCCAGATACAGTGAGACCTCCTTTAGCATGGAAGATGTGTTCCTGAAGACAGGAGCGCTAAATGAAACCGCATTATATGAGTTCATTTTAACACATAGTAGACAGGGAAACAGGAATATGTGACCAAAAAATAAACATATTTTACCTTAATTTTAAACTGTATTTTGCATTTTAAATAATGTTTTATATAACACAAACATTTACACAAATATATATAAAGTTTATGATGAAGGTCAAGGTTCTTCTGTTGATCGTTTGATGCAGAAATTGTCTAGTGTCACTTGTCACTTTCTTTCATTAAACAAATGTCAGTAGCAGATGATCACCTTCAAAACTTCTCTTCTTGCTTTTGCACTCCTGTCAAAATTTGGGTAATTAGCTACAATTTGATGTCCTGTTTTGGTTATCATTTCCAAATTTTTTAAAAGAAAATCTGTTGTAATTTCTTTTTGTTAATCATCTTCAGAACCACTCTTTTTGCCTTTCTTGTTCTACTAGTTCCTGAATGTTATCTTTTTAAGGCCTTCATCAGAAACCGCTAGTAGCTCCTCAATATCATGCTCATCTACATCTGCTAGTCCTGCTGTTTTGACTAGATTAACAATTTGATCACATTGATTTGGCTCGGTCAGGTCAACTTGAGATACAGCCATAGACCTACCTGACAAGCTATACATATTCTAATATCAGAGGTTTTGAGTTCAATCATTTCTCTAAATTAGCTGCATAAAAATTAGCAGCAAAATAATCACAATTATAAAAACAGAGATAATTATATTTTATTTATAAATCATCAATCTAGATTTTCACTTGATTCATTAATGCATCAATAAGCTCTTCTCGTTGATAATGTCTGGGATACCATATCTTCTTCAATACTACATTCATGCACTTCTTAGTTAATTCTTGCTAAGCGACGTCAACATTACCTATGACATCCAGGATGCTATATTTTTTTCAAAACTGCAAAATTTTCTCTTTTATCTCCACCTTCTGTTTTATCAATAAGATGTTGAAATGTACCACAAAGATAATCAGCCTTAAAACTTGCAATAACTCCCTGGTCCATTGGCTGAATTAAAGATGAAGTGTTGGGTGGTAGGAAACAAGGACTTACTGAATAAGAAAAACTATTATCATCTTTATAATTTTCCCGATAAAAAGCTTTTTTTAAGACTTCAGAAACACTGCAGAGGATAGGTCTCTTCATTCCTCTTTGTTGTGTGGTCCGCAGTAGGGTCACTACATTATGGCCTGTCTGTCCATTACAAATTGTTGCCTAATCAATTCTTTTTAGAAATGCCTAGGCTATAGTTACTATAAATTATACAGACTCAAATCATAAAATTCTTTATAAATATATAAACAAAGGTTAATTTTTATTAATGAGTAATATAACACTTTTTTAGTCTAATGAACGAGACAAGCATAGGCCTTGCAAATGTTTTTTTTGTCCTTTAAAGTAAAATTTAGGTTAAATAAACCTATGTTTACCTTTCTTTCTTCTTCTAACTCTCTCTCTCTCTCAAGCAGTTTTTCTCTTTCCGCACAACGATTTAACTCTTCCTCTGCTGTTCTTCTACGTCTCTCTTCTCTTTCTTTTTTTCTTTCTTTCAAAGCTGAAAGCTGCAAGCTATCCTTAGATTTACCAATATATGATATAACAGTTTTGATGTCTGCAATAAAAAAATTATTATTAGAATTTATTTGCTTTATCATTTTAATTAATCTACTGCATTACCTTTATCATAGAATTTTATACATATGTAAAAAAAAAAATACTTTTTAAAAATTTCATTTGATAAAGTAATATTTAAAAAATTACAAAAAATCTCTCAAAGAAATGTGGCTTCAGTTTACATTGTCATTAAGATGAACCAAGCCTAAAATTAAATATGAAACCAATAGTTTTTTTGTTTTTTTTTATCAGAATGTTAGACTTGCTATGAATAAAAAAAACTGTATATAACATTTAATATCTAAAAATGGGTTTAACTTCTACCTCCCATCCATTCATTTTTAGATCTTAAATCCAAAGTAGATAATTCATAATGTTTTCCTGGAGTGTGTAGCTTGAAACGGTGTTGCTTTCCTCCTGGTTTATCAGGAAAACTCTGGCAGAAAATTTTGAGATATAAATCAAACAAGCTTTTTTTTCAATAGATAAATACAACGTTGAATATACAACCTGATCATTATCAAGACCTTTGTTCTACAAGTGTGCTGCAAAATAACAGCCGCTTAAAATAACACCAATGTGAGACACAAAATTGAATGTAAACAGTAACATTACACTGGGCAACAGCCAAAAAATCGTCAGGGGTTTTTCAACTGATTTAGACTAATTTTGGTGTTCTGAGTCCAAATATCACATTGATTTTGCTCGGTCAGGTCAACTTCTTGAGATACAGCCATAGACCTACCTGACAAGCTATACATATTCTAATATCAGAGGTTTTGAGTTCAATCATTTCTCTAAATTAGCTGCATTAAAATTAGCAGCAAAATAATCACAATTATAAAAACAGAGATAATTATATATTATTTATAAATCATCAATCTAGATTTTCACTTGATTCATTAATGCATCGGCACTTGATTGGGCACAGCCTCCAGTACCCCGACCTTCCATCTGCCCGTCGTCCAGCTGCTCACTGCGAAGAAATTCCTGTACCAGCGTTCAGAGATCTTCTTGACAGCGACGATGAGGCCACCACTTTAGACGAGGGAGGAGATACAGAAGAGGAGTATGAATCACAAGATGGTCCACAGCCGTTCTCACAATGTGAGCTTAATGATCTGGTTCGGGATCTCAGCTTGTCGAATAATTCCTCCGAGTTGTTGGCCTCCAGACTCAAAGAGAAAAATCTACTTGGCAAGGACGCGCGTATCACTTTCTTCCGTAGAAGGCATGAGGACTACATGGGCAACTTCTGCCAGGAGGAAGACCTTGTATACTGCCGAGATGTCGCCGGTCTTCTCGATAAACTCTGCGATCCTCAATACGATCTGAGAGATTGGCGACTCTTCATTGACAGCTGCAAGCGCTCTTTGAAGTGAGTACTTCTCCACAACGGGAGCCAGTTTGCCTCAATCCCTCTTGCGCACTCCACAACTCTTGAAGAGAAATATGAAGCAGTGAAGTATGTGCTCAACAAAATCCAATATGAGGAGCACCAATGTATCATCTGCGTCGACTTGAAGATGGTGAACTTTCTACTTGGTCAGCAGTCCGGGTTCACGAAGTACCCATGTTTTATATTGTATAAGGGACAGACGCGACAGAGCCCAGCACTATGTAAAGAAAGAGTGGCCGGCATGAGAGCAGTTAGTACCTGGGGCGAGAAACATCATAAACAAACCTCTTGTTGACCGGGAGAAGATATTGATCCCACCGCTACACATAAAGCTTGGGTTTATGAAACAGTTTACCCGCGCTCTGGACAAGGATGGGAGGTGCTTCAACTACATTTGCCGAGCATTTCCTCAACTGACCATTGAGAAACTGAAGGCCAGCATTTTCGACAGCCCACAGATACTGCAGCTCATATAGGACACAGAGTTCCAAAACTCCATGAATACTCTTGAGTGCGCCACCTGGAAATCGTTTGTGCAGTTGGTGAACAACTCCCTGGGGAACATGAAGGCAGCAAACCATGCCAGACTCATCAGCAGCATGATAGAGGACTCCGAAAACTCAGGTGTTTTATGAGTATAAAGAGTATAAAGATGCACTTCCTGCTCTCACACATGGAGAAGTTTTCTGAAAACCTTGGGGCGATGAGCGATGAGCAGGGAGAAAGATTCCGTCAGGACATCCACCAAATGGAGGAAAGGTACCAGGAGAGGTGGGACGCAGTTATGCTGGCAGACTACTGCTGGTTGCTGAAGAGAGACAACCCAGCAGCTGCTCACACACGGGAATCGAAGAAATGCCGATTTATGCCTTGAACTCTTAACTATTGTTTCATGTAACACTCATTGTTATACTAATATCATGATAATTATGCTTATCAAATTTGGTGGATAACTAAAAAATTAATGAATTTGAATAAGTTGACTTTTATTTCTTGAGTAAAACGGAAAAACCGTCAGGGGTTTATCAGCTGATGATCCGCAAAAAATGTGTTTTTTTTTACAAAAAAAAACATTTAGTTTCCTGGGAAAATCGCCAAAGCCCAACCATTCAAGCTATTATTTGGAAAGGCTGGAGATGATGTTTTATGACTTTTTTAATAATAAAAAAAATAGACTATTTCATTAGAAAGTGCAGCCCAGTTTTATGTTGACTTAAAAAAATATACTTATGAATAGCACTTGCTCTGATGATATATATGATGATATTTATTTGTCATGGGTCAGACCAAGTGAAATTGGAATGAGCATGTTGCTCGACCATTTCAGATTTCAATGACATTTTCACAGAATGATTATTAACCTATTAGATGAGGAAATCTGAAGTTACAGATAGATTTGATAATTTTTGTAAAAGTTATGGCCAAATGTCGAACAGCACCCTAAATTTGAAAATCGAATTTTTAGCAAATCGCCTGTTAGTTTTAAGGCATTTTCTCAAAAACAAAAAGAACCATGGTAATGAATTTTTCAGTATTTACTATGGATGTATGTGTAAATAAATTAATATAAAATTTATATAATTTTTGCTTTTAAATTTTTTGACGTGCTCAGTTGAAATATAACAATTTTTGTGAAATCGGCCACTTCCAAACCTTGATAACTTTCTAACCAACAAAGATTAAGCATATAAATTTTATACATAATTTGATAATGATGTTCTGAAATGTTAGGAAAAATTTGGATAGATTTGGATTAATGATTTTCAAATTATAAGCATTTGAATTATCAAAAAAGTCATTTTTTAGGTTTTTTCCACGGCTAATATAAAAAAACACCCTTTTTTTTTCTTCTGAAAATTATTGTATTTTTAGGTAACAGCATGTGCAATAACATAGAAAAAAATTGGAGATAGGTTTTGTTTCTAAACAGAGATAATTATGACCAAAAACCCCTCATTTTACATCCACAAGCATATCATTCTGGTAATTTGTTAAAAAAAATTCAAAATTGTTGTATCAAACTAATACTAGTAAAGATGAATAGATCTTGCAAAGTGCATTCCAAAAACAGCTAATTAGAAGCGAAGTTATGATTTTTTTAGTGAATTTTCTTTTTTTACTATAGGCCGTAAAAGAAAAACTGTGACTGAATTTTCCAAAACTTTAATTATAAACTGCATATCTTGAGAGTCTTTAAAGACAGGGTTCAAATTTTTATCACCTATTTAAGTTTATGTGTAGATAAAAATGCAATGGTATATATATAGTTTTTTTTATATGTTGATTAAAAAAAAAAATATTTGTTCAGCTGACATGACATGTCGTGAAAGCCGAAATTAAAGATATTATAGCTTATAACTTAAAAACTATTCCATCTAGAAGAACTAAATTTTGCGGAAATATAATAGGATACATATACTTAATATAAGGATCTTAAAAAAGAAATTTCATACTTTAATTATGAAAATAAGACAACTAAACTATAAAGAAACACAGTGTCAAATCAGAAGTAAAATGACAACATGTTTAACTTTAAACCTGCATATCTATAGTTTTATATAAGATAGAAGGTTCAAATTTTACCACTTATTTTTTATTATGTATAAATGATAATCCATTATATTTAGTGAAAATACAAGGGGAAAGCTCAAGAGAATTTAGAGTAAACCAAGAGGGAGTAGAGAAAGACCTTAAAGCCATAGGAGTGAGAGAGTGGAGGAAGAAGACCATGGATTGGGAAAAGTGGAGAAGAGTAGTATGGCAGGCCAAGACCCTAAATGGGCTGTAGAGCCAAAGGAAGAAGATGAAGATACTTATTCCATCACATCTATTCCAATCAATTTTGTTCTCTTCCATAAATATATAATAATCACGAGTAATTAATATTTAAAAATATTTTTAAAATATAGAATTACTTCAAAATAAATCATCCGTTACTCTATATATGTGTTTTTACTTAATTAGGACAAAAATGATGAACTTTACTTACATTTCTTCTTTACTAAAATTATGCTTACCTGGATGAAACAAGCTGGACATAAATTTATTGAGCCTTTAAGATCTTTCTCCTCAGCATTGGTGTAATATTTTAAGTCACAGGATGTAAGAACAAACCACCTCTCTTTCCAAGCTGTAACTTTATTTCCAAATTTTACCATATTGCCCTATGAAAATAAAATAATCAGCAAAATGTATTTAACTCTTACAGAAGATATTAAACTGTGATTTCAATTCAATAAAAGAAATCTACAGAGAATAGAAATAAGGCATTGTAAAAGAGGTTGCTGATATTATTAGCTTAATCATCTCTAACAAATTGTCTGCAAATAAATATGTATTGAATTTCTAACCTTGCGAACAACATCATACATAACTTGATTATAGACTTCTGAGATTCCATGACTGATAGCACGTGTGTCATTGTCTTTGATAATTCTCTTCACAATGAGTTTAACAAAGTCAGAGAAATCAATAAGAAAGGACTGAAGAACGCTGTCTATTGAGCCCCTTCTTTGATTTAATTCAGTTTTTGGCAGTGATAAGCCAACTGCCTGACATATTTCTACAGCAATACGTTCTGCTTCTTCAATGTCAGTAAGCAGTGGAAAAAGAAGACTTTTATCTTCAGCCCTTTCAACTAAAAAGTTAAAAATCTGACAAAAAGAAAAAAAGGTAATATTATTTTATAAGGAAATTTAATGCACTCTACAAAAAAATGTCATTTGTTCCAAAGGTATTGAATTATACCACAAATCAATGTATATTAAAAATAGTCAAATAAAATTAACTTATTCTGTTGAAACATAGACTGATGAGCCCAGAGAACCAAATGAGAAGAGTTAACATGTTTCTAGAATTCATGCACACAAGAAGAGGTGAGGGCAGTGCAATGATTGCTAGGGCCCACTGTATTATGTTTGGACTCATGGACATCTCTGTGACTTGAGTCCAGGTCCTTCTGACCCACAATTATAAACTCTACATATTGGTGAACCCAACAACTCTGTTTAACAGCAACTCATTATTTCTGGAATGATGTAAATCTTAAGTAAAATAAATGATTCTCAGAGGACAGTAATAATAAATGATTCTCAGAGGACAGTAATAATAAATGATTCTCAGAGGACAGTAATAATAAATGATTCTCAGAGGACAGTAATAATAAATGATTCTCAGAGGACAGTAATAATAAATGATCCTCAGAGGACAGTAATAATAAGCAAAAAACAAATGTCAAAATAATATTAAGTAAAAAAAAAAACAACAACTCACCTTCCATAGCTTAAAGCAATCACTACTTGAGAAAATCTTTGGTGCTGGCTTAATGTTAAGTAAATTTAATTTGTCTTCTATCTTGTTTTCAGCAGTGACTATGGAATGATTTTCTCCATTTTCCACACCCTCTTCCAAAATTCTTTGACGATACACATTTTCACACAGCATCCAACACAGATTGTCAATATCAGACATCAAACTAACCAGTTTTGCACCAGAATGTTTATCTAGCCCTACCAAAAGGTTTTTATTTAGGACATCCATGAATTGATTAAAATCAATGTTGTCTTCTTGAATTTTATCCCATATTGTTTCAGCCTGCTCAACATTCAACAGATGTCCCAAATTATTTGTTAATACCTGTTAACAAATATATTATTTCAGAAAATGATAAATGTTTCATAATTCAATTTAATTACAAGAGTAAATGAAAATTACAATGTTGTTACTTAATATAAAATCTATGAAAAAGATAGCGCCAAACTAATGTTATAATTTCAATAAATGAATTAAATGTATTATTTATAAAATTAAAAAAAAATCACTGTTTTTGCTAATACCAATGAAAAAAAAAAGTGATTTGGCATTTTTCTTAATGCACTTCCATTCCACCACAGTTTCTGAGCAAGATACAACAAATACCAAATTTCAAGGCCTTTTCGTAAATTAACATTTATTTAAATGGAAGCAAAATCACATTTATAATGAGCAAACAATAGGTCTTTCAGTGATTCAGTAGGTCAAACTGACCAAAAGAAAAAAGAAAACTGGGAAGAAAGGCTATCCAAAATTGCGCACATGAAGGTGAATGAATATATTGGTCTATACATTTAAAATACAGCAATGTAAGTGGAATCTAAGAATCATGGCGACTAATAGTAAACTGATTATGATTTAAACGGGAAGATTAAACAGCAGGAAGTAGACAAGGAGAGGTCACAAATAAAAATAAAACTGGACAGAGAAGAAACTAGATCGAAACTTATTTTTAGTAACAATTAATGGCTAAATTTTTTTAATAAGTTTTAGATCACCCAGCAAAAATGTGTTTGAGGAACCATGACACTGAACTACTAACATGTTATTATCATTACAATGATGGCCTACTTACCGACTATGACTTTAAATACTACTCTAATGATTGTAAGATGCCCTAAACATAAGTCTCTGAGAAGAACAAGCAAGGTTTTGAAAAGAAAAATCATGGCTAGATCACACAGCAAATCATAATAGAACAATCAATCATTTGAATGGTAGTAATCACTAGATTTTGAAAAAGGTTTTGACAGTGTGGACAGAGAAACTATATAGAAGCTGAATCATGGAATTCCGTCAGCATCATACATAAACTATATGAAGACTCCACTTGGCACATTTTACACAATTATTAACTGACAAACCTCTTGAAAATGAAGAGAGGAGTTTGGCAAGGATGATATCTCCAGTTGAATGAATAATGTGCAGAGCAAAAGAAGACAAAAACCCAGGTATCCAGTGGACTCTCACTGAGAAAATGGAAGACTTTAATAGTGCAGATGACATAATACTTCTGTCAGAGAAGCAACAACATGCACAAACAAAGCTCACACATCTTTCAAATGAAGCCCAGCAGACTAAATGTAAGATCATCTCAAAGAAAACAGAAGTTGTCGCCCATTAGGTATCTGAAACATGAAGAGGGACAAACCACATTTAACTACAGGCATTTGTTAATAGAAGCCTGCACCAAATAATGGACGACAGATGGTTTGTAAAGATTACCAGCATCGCATTGTGATCAAACAAATGCACATTAGCCCAGAAATTAAAAAAAATGGAAATGCATAGGACTGTAGTAGAGAATGTTAAGAGACAAGTATCTAGAATGGAACCCACAAGTCAACAAGGTGGCCATAGGACTGTAGAAGAGAATGTTAAGAGACAAGTATCTAGAATGGAACCCACAAGTCAACAGGGTGGCCATAGGACTGTAGAAGAGAATGTTAAGAGACAAGTATCTAGAATGGAACCCACAAGTCAACAGGGTGGCCATAGGACTGTAGTAGAGAATGTTAAGAGACAAGTATCTAGAATGGAACCCATAAGTCAACAGGGTGGCCAAAGCCAACATGGAGAACAGACCTAAGCAAAATAAAAAAAAGGCTCAAGAAGACAGCCCAAATCATGTTCGCTGGCGAGATTGTGTTGAGACCCTACAGGAGGTAAAAGAAAAAAGAAAATGACTTTGAAAATGAAATGAAAATCAGTAAAAAAAAAAAAAATAGGACGTGAGTACACATTTTATAAATTAGGTACAGAATTGTATAAATTAGATGATTATTCAAACATTATTAAACTGATATCGAATGAGAGGGTTATTCTAACATTAAACTGACATCAAATAAGCGGATTATTCATTCAAACATTAAACTGACATAAAATATTTACCCTGAGTTTTGTTTTAGGGACCAATGCAGTCCTGGTTTTTTTTAAGTGGGATGTGGTATCTAGGACATCAAATGCATGCCACAGGCTCTTTTTAACTTCTTCCCACTCCATTTTCTGTTAGAGATATAAAACAATAATAACAATATTTCAACTTACTTTAATGAGTATATTTAAGGATAAATAATATCAGCAATGATGTTCTAAATCTTAAGGCCTTTATGTTTGTTATGTACAGTCTAAATCGTCGTTTGTTTGAGGGTTGAGGGTGGAACTGCAATTAAAGAATGCAATTATGTACCTTTAGACTAAATAACCAGTAGTTGGATTTTAACCCCATCCCTGTCATGAATAAAAGGACTCATTTAGCAGCATGTAAATGTCTAGTGATGTTTTGAAGTCAGTAAATGTCATAGATATAAAGGTAAATGTCTAGTGATGTTTTGAAGTCAGTAGTAAATGTCTAGTGATATTTGGAAGTCAGTAGTAAACGTCATAGATGTTAAGGTAAATTCTACTGATGTTTGGGAAGTCAGTAGTAAATGTCACAGATATTAAGTAAATGTCTAGTGATGTTTGGAAGTCAGTAGTAAATGTCACAGATATAAAGGTAAATTCTAGTGATGTTTGGAAGTCAGTAGTAAATGTCACAGATATTAAGTAAATGTCTAGTGATGTTTTGGAAGTCACCATTATATTACTCGCGCTCCACGCTCGTCATAGCTTGCCCCACCTTCCACCCAGGGGCGTAAATAGGTTTTGTGCCTTTGTAAGTGGCAACGGGAGCAACTGCCCCAGACCCTGAGGGAAGGCAGTGTGTGTGGTCTGATGAGTTATTTGATAAGACGGGATATTTGTTTTAGGATAGAATAGCTTCAAGGCGCAATCTTTACTGCAAAAAGACTGTTCAAAATATGTCAAAAGTATCGGTAATGAAATAGTGGGGTAAGGACAGGAATCAGGAAGATTAGTACGAAATAAATTCTTTTTTTTTTCGTTAAGTGGATGGCGTACTTTCTCGTATTCTTATGTTTTGTGTAATGTATAATGATACTTGATGTTTGTATGATTGAGCTGAAATTTTATGATATGATAGTGGGACGGATGGCCAATACTCGACTGTCGACCTGATAGTCCTGTGTTCAATCCTCGATGAGAACCATGGAAATTTTCGCACTTTCAAAGTCGTCCCACAAGTCCACCCAGCATTTAAATGGGTATCTGTCTAAAGTTGGGGAAGTAAAGTCAACTGGGCACCTTCATATGCCGAGGTTATATGGATGGATGGATTCTACACTTCATGTGCTCCGATGGCCCGTTTTTACTATCATAAAATGATAAGATGGTTTTTATGATATTGTATCTCTGGAAAATTTTGTAAGTAAAATTAATGATAATAAAATTAAGGGTTTCTATTAAATCTTTAAGAAATCGAGTTTAAATTGGCGAAAAGAATAAAAAAAACGAAGATAGGCCAAGCTTTTAGTGAAAGTAAATAAAATAGAACAATTAGTTGATATGGAACTATTCATTTACTGTCTACTACTTCATTCCCTACTATCCTACCAATTAGTTGATATGAAACTATTCACGTAAAAGATAATTTAGAATTTGAGCATTATGATTAAAAAAAAACATCTCGAAATACATGTATATTTCTCGGCCACATTTTGATCAATATGTGAATAATTAAAACACATACACATAAACGTATGTCATTAGTGACCTATTAACAACAAATAAACGTATGTCATTAGTGACCTAGCAACAACAAATAAACGTATGTCATTAGTGACCTAGCAACAACAAATAAACGTATGTCATTAGTGACCTAGCAACAACAAATAAACGTATGTCATTAGTGACCTAGCAACAACAAATAAACGTATGTCATTAGTGACCTATCATCAACAGATAAACGTATGTCATTAGTGACCTATCAACAAATAAACGTATGTCATTAGTGACCTAGCAACAACAAATAAACGTATGTCATTAGTGACCTAGCAACAACAAATAAACGTATGTCATTAGTCACCTATCATCAACAAATAAACGTATGTCATCAGTGACCTATCAACAAATAAACGTATGTCATTAGTGACCTAGCAACAACAAATAAACGTATGTCATTAGTGACCTATCAACAAATAAACGTATGTCATTAGTGACCTATCATCAACAAATAAACGTATGTCATTAGTGACCTATCAACAAATAAACGTATGTGATTAGTGACCTAGCAACAACAAATAAACGTATGTCAATAGTGACCTAGCAACAACAAATAAACGTATGTCATTAGTGACCTATCAACAAATAAATGTATGTCATTAGTGACCTAGCAACAACAAATAAACGTATGTAATTAGTGACCTAGCAACAACAAATAAACGTATGTCATTAGTGACCTAGCAACAACAAATAAACGTATGTCATTAGTGACCTATCATCAACAAATAAACGTATGTCATTAGTCACCTATCATCAACAAATAAACGTATGTCATTAGTGACCTATCAACAAATAAACGTATGTCATTAGTGATCTAGCAATAACAAATAAACGTATGTCAATAGTGACCTAGCAACAACAAATAAACGTATGTAATTAGTGACCTAGCAACAACAAATAAACGTATGTCATTAGTGACCTAGCAACAACAAATAAACGTATGTCATTAGTGACCTATCATCAACAAATAAACGTATGTCATTAGTCACCTATCATCAACAAATAAACGTATGTCATTAGTGACCTATCAACAAATAAACGTATGTCATTAGTGATCTAGCAATAACAAATAAACGTATGTCAATAGTGACCTAGCAACAACAAATAAACGTATGTCATTAGTGACCTAGCAACAAATAAACGTATGTAATTAGTGACCTAGCAACAACAAATAAACGTATGTCATTAGTGACCTAGCAACAACAAATAAACGTATGTCATTAGTGACCTAGCAACAACAAATAAACGTATGTCATTAGTGACCTATCATCAACAAATAAACGTATGTCATTAGTGACCTAGCAAAAAATAAACGTATGTCATTAGTGACCTAGCAACAACAAATAAACGTATGTCATTAGTGACCTAGCAACAACAAATAAACGTATGTTATTAGTGACCTAGCAACAACAAATAAACGTATGTCATTAGGGACCTAGCAACAACAAATTACTATTATAAAATAAAAACTTTGCATACAGTGTGAAGAAAAACTTAAGGAAATCGTTAAACTATTTCAGGCTGGTTTGTAGTGGATCTAGTTGATGAACTAGAACTAATTATGTTTAATGATAGCAAGTAATTAGTCTTAAGATTTTTTAAAAATACATATATATCGTAACCAGAAATATTTGCATTTCCCAACATGCTGACAGTTTTACGCACCTTCTTATACTGCCAACAGACCCACTTCTAAGGGAATCAGTAAGCAGGTTACTGAAACATGAACTCAACACTTTATCTGCTCCGATGATCCTTTAGACCAGTGGTCCCCAACCTTTTTCTCGACACGGACTGGTCAGCGTTTGATAATTTCACCGCGGCCAACTGGAAGGAGGGAGGGACGTTGATTATTTCTCGTTCAAGGAAAGTTGCCACTATCCCGAGATAAATTTAAAACAAGGAAATAATTTAATGTTTCTTGGGCGGCCCAGTACCATTAGTTCCATATTCACACTCTATTATATTTACACATGCAAATTACATTTCAAAATACGAACTATATCAGTTGCTAATTTGCTAATAAGACTTTACTATTCATAATTATTTCTATTAAAGTTTAATGTTATCACTGCTTTAGTCTTCTTTAGAGGCTTAAGAGAACTTAAGGCGACCGACCAAGGTAGCGCTCCTGGGGCCTCATATTTGGATTTTGTTTGTTAGCTGACTGTAGCAAAACTAAGCAGGCTCCCCCAAAAATGACAATCGCCCTTAGGCCCCCTGTTAATGCTAAGGCCCTCTCTTGGAGAAGGGAATACTGAACACATGTTAAGGTCACTGAGTCTTTGGGGCCTCTTAGCCTGTCATAATGTGCTATAACATGATTTGGTAGCTGTAGGAAAAGTAACGACATTCAGAGACTGTTGAGTGCCAGATAGGGATCAAATACATCAAATGATCGAAAACTATAGGCATATACTCACTGTAGGCATACACTCACTGTAGGGCTATACTCACTGTATGGCTATACTCACTGTAGGGCTATACTCACTGTATGGCTAAAATTGGCTATACTCACTGTAGGGCTATACTCACTGTATGGCTAAAATTGGCTATACTCACTGTATGGCTAAAATTGGCTATACTCACTGTAGGGCTATACTCACTGTATGGCTATTCTCACTGTAGGGCTATACTCACTGTAGGGCTATACTCACTATAGGGTAGGGTGTCCCAGAAATGCTCGAAATTTTTTTTTTTAAATCTTTGGTGTCTCACCCCCTGAAATGTGTCTCTTGGGTACAATGAGTGAATTGGTGAAGTTGTAGCTCATTTGAACAACATTTAGAGGTCCCCCAAGAGCTTTTAAAATTCCAGTATTAGGCCAACATAAAAATCCAGACGAATCATGGCTCAAATAATTTGCAGTTTTTGCATGCCATAGTTGAATAAAATGAAGTTTAAATATACTTATATTTATCTCATTGCTACCATTAACTAGAGTTGAAATTGTGTGATTCTTAATTAGAAAATGTAATAAATGCTAGAAAACATATAAAATACCTAATGTGCAAAATTTAAGCAATGTGCATATTTTTGAAGATTTAATTTTTTAAAACTAAGCATGCTAAATTGTCAAGCATAATATCACCAAAAGTTGCTGCAGTGCTGGACAGAACGAACACCAGCATTAGAAAAATCAACAATGATACTTGCATCCGCATTCAACGAAGCTGGTGTTCCGACATCTGACACAGTATTTTCCAAGAGCACAATGCATCGTCATCGCAAGCTTTGTCGCCAACAAGCTGCAGCATGTATAAAAGAAGACTATATTCCCTCAAAATCAATTGTACATTGGGATGGTAAACTATTACCCGATGTTACTGGACATGTTACCAACAACGGCGATCGATTACTTGTCCTGCTCTCGTCACTTTTCGATGGCACTACAAAGCTTCTTGGTGTTCCCTAGTTAGCATCCGGGTAAGGATGGGTAGCTGCTGATGCAGTATATGAACATATCAAATCATGGAAGTGCGAATCTATGGTCATTGGCATGTGCTTCATCACTACGGCTTCCAATACTGGAAGACTCAATGGAGCTTGCACTCTGTTAGAAGTAGCCCTGGGACGTAATCTATTATGAATGGCATGCCGTCATCACATGTTGGAAGTACTCCTTTCCGATGCATTCAATATTTGTCTTGGACCATCCACTGGACCAGAGATTTTGTTTTTTAAGAGGTTTCGAGAAAAATGGCCAGAATTAAACCACACACCCGAAGCCAGATCCGCCCCTTTGATAATCGTGTCTGATTCGATTAAAGAATTTATTAAATGTCAACTTGAGGTCAGTCATTCATGTGATGATTTTTTGGAATTTCTTCTGCTTGCTGCACAAATGGTTGGGTTGGAGGTTGATGTCAGCATTCGCAGACCGCATCTCATAAAAACACTATCAAAAAGTGTTGATTTGCGTGCTTCTACCACATTTTTTGAAACATCCAACATTGATGCCAGTTTTCTAGATGTTCCTGTTGAAGCCTGGTCAGATACACCATCTTTTAAAGTTGCAGCAGATTTTGTAAAGAATCTGGCTTGTATCAATGACTCTGCAGAGCGAAGTGTAGCATTGATACAAAATTTCAATGACAGTATCACCAAGAATGAAGAACAAAGACAATTTTTGCTCCAAGTGGTTGAAAAACATCGGAAAAATTTTGCAGAGTGTAATCGTGAACAGCTGGCTAAAATTTAAATTTGAAGAACTTTTTTAAATTTTTGTCTACCCTACAGTACAAAGTACAAAATAAATAGCAGGAATGCTTATTTGCATTGCTTATTATTATTATTTTTCAAGCGGATTGACAATGATTCAAGAATTAACTTGTCAAAATGAATAAAACTTTGTTTTTCATAATTTTTTACTTAAATTTCAAATTTAAAAATATAAACCATTCAAGATTTATATATTTTGTTTCATTTAATATTATAAACAATACTAAGCATCAATTTGTTACTTAATATATCAGTTTCGTATATAATGCAACATTACGCTGTATTAGATTTGACCGCGAATGATTTTACACCAAAATCTGGAACTTTAAACCTCTTGGGGGACCTCTAAACATTGTCCAAATGAGCTGAAATTTTGCAGGTTGACTACTGTTACCATACAGACATATTCTGTGGGGTGAGACATCAACATTTCAAAACTTCATTTTTTGGGACACCCTACTATAGGGCTATCATTTTATTAAGTGATAGCATTCAAAATTAAATGTGTTTTATATTTCGTAGTGGCAGAATATTGAATTACAAAAATATATATCTCAATTCAATTTTTTTTTTAAGTACAAAGAAAGAAAGAAGCTTAAAAGTTCTATAAATACTAGCATTCCCATAATGACAATTTTAAATATCTTTTTTTTTTTTTTTAAAAATGCTTACAATTTTATTGACCTAATTAATAGACCACAAGGAAAATAATAGATCAGCTACCAATGTTTTTGTCCCCGTTTTGTCTGTCTGTCATCACCCTAGATCTGAGCAACCATAAGTCCTAGACCCATGATGTATATACTTTTTTTGTAGGTCTTGGCCTACCATGTGTGCATCAAAAGTCCATTTCGCGATCTGCCTCTGAGGGCCGAACATCAGTGTTTTAAGTTTTTTTTTGCTATATAAGCTATATTAACAAAGGTGCGTAACTCATTATTTATTTTTGTAACAGTTATTCAACATGACTTACTTCCCTTAATTTATAAAACCCATAATACATAACACGCGCACCAAATGAATGGGTTATTGAACGGAAGTGAAAAAAGAGTTACACAATTGAATTTAAAAACATTTCCAAAATTTACAAATATTTACTGAAAGATAGCATACGTACTGATACATAACACGAAAATGCGCTAACACGTCCTGTATCCAGAATGGAACAGGCTTAAGATGCTTGTTTTTCTATAGAAGTGAGTGTCTGTGTGTGGGAGGGGGGAGGGGGCAGGCAGCGAAAATTTACAAGGGCATATCCCAGACCTGGGTTCATGAAACAGGGCTGTGTTATGGGGCACACAAAGGATTAAGGTCTCAACATAGAAAGAGGGCGCCGAACAGTATCAATTAACTCATTTATTAATATATTTTTTTAATCTGACAAAGGGGGCCATTAAAATGTTCCACATGTGGACCTTAAGGTGAACATGCCGCCCTAAACTCGAAAGTTATAAGCGGCGTTATTATAAACTAAAATTATCCTAAAAGTTATTATTGGCGTTATTAGAAACTAATGTTAGCCTATAGCAGGGGTGGGCAAACTACGGCCCACGGGCCGCATGCGGCCGGTTAGAGTTTATTATGCGGCCCGTTTGCTTGTACATGTTGTGATCCTATGTCTATGTTAATTTTCGTTTTATTTTGAACATTGATTCCGACTATTTGATTCAATTCTAGAGATATTAAATCGGTTTTATGGCTCCAGAATATTAAAGCTGCTTGACCTACAAGCAGATAATGAATTGAAGGAGAATTTCAAGTCAGTTATTTTGCTGGAGGTATAAGGATGTTTGCCAGCAGCGGCATTTCTCCACCTAAAACACTTTTCTGCCAAGTTTTTGTCACTAATTGGGTCCACATACATATAAACAAGTCTAAGAACAAATCGATGTTGACTGACTGCAATTTAAATGCAGTCATGCTAATCACAACCAGTAAACTGGTTCCACAGTACAAGAACACTATCCCAGATTGTAAACAGTTACATACTTCTCATAAATTATAATTGTACTCTGGGGTCAGGTTGTAAATTACGTTCCTTTGTCTTTGAAATTATTATGACATGTAACAATAATTATGAATAGTGAAGTCTTATTACCAAATTAGCAACTGATATAGTTCGTATTTTGAAATGTAATGTGCATTTGTAATAGAGTGTGAAAGTGAAATTTAATAACAAATACATGGTTATTATCATTAACACAAATTTTCATACGTTAAATTGTAAATTGTAATTGAAGTAGACAAAATGTATATGCGGCCCGCCGATAACAATCAAGTTTTCAATGTGGCCCTCTGTAGAAATGGTTTGTCCTCCCCTGGAGTAACCTATACAATTATATTATTAACAGCATTGCTCGATTTAAGAAAAAACCAGTGCCGGGGCTGAAAAAAAAAATTATGCAGAGCCGGGGATAAATGTATATGATTTCATCCCCGGCTGGGATATATTAGCTAAAGCAGAGCCGGGGATGACAGGTCTCAGTGCCGGAGATTTCCCCGGCATCCCCAGCGGTAAATCGAGCCCTGATTAACAGTACTATGGTTATAGAGTAACCTATACAATATAGTAACCTATACAATTATAGACAAATTATAGTATTAACAGTACTACGGTAATAGAGAGATCTAAACAATTATAGTAGTAAAGTATTACACTACTGCTTAGGACTACAGCAAAAGATGATAACATACCTATTGACAAAAGTGAACACAATAGTTTTAAAAATATTAACAATAAATTGTAATTTATATTTTACAGAGCTACCTCATTTCTGAAATTATTAAAGTACCAAATTATTCAAGTAATAAATGGAGAATTCTAGAAATATACTCCAGATAAAACATAGCAAGTGTTATCCAAAGAAAGTAAAACAAAAGACATAAATCAAACAGCCATTGTTTACTGAAAACACGCAGAAAGACGGTATCGGTAAAGCACACTACATGAACGAGATAATGCAGCACATGTCATGTGCAACTGAACGAGTCTACAGAACACAATTTAAACACATGTGCAACTGCAATAAAGTCTACACAGCACAATTTAAACATATGTGCAGCTGAACGAGTCTACACAGCACACTTTTAACAAACATTTTTTGAATACTACATGTGAATATCTTTCGTCAATTTAATTAGAAAAACGAACATTTACTATACTGAATTCCCGTTTCCCTTTAGCAGGATCTTTTTTTTTATTTCCGCCCCCTTTCCCCCAATTTGACTGTTGTCGACTACACTAACTTGTCACACACTGGTATTGCCACTCCCACTTTTCGCGTCACATGTATTTGCTTCCTGTAATTTTCTATAGTAAAGTGTATCTGTCACAAATACTGCTTGCTAGCAGACGATACGAGATCCTAAAAAGTGTGTTGATTATTTTCATTAAAATAACCTTTATATTAGCTATGTTTACAGATTACAAAATACATGTACAATGTGCACATTTTGTGTGTGGGTAAAACCAACTAAAAGGTTTGAAGCACAGACCTCCTATAATGAGACAATTTTTTTTTTTTTGATATGGTATGTCTGTGGTTCGTCTACTTGACGGGATGTCATTACATGAGATAAAGTGATAACATGGCTGGGTTTCTTTAATTGTATTTATTGTCATAGAGGGAATTGGTTGACTTCCAAAGTTGTGTTTGATGAGATACAGCATTTAATGTATACAGACTGTGGGCCACTATTAATTATATTATGAGATAGCAAACTGTGGGCCACTGTTAATTATATTATGAGCTAGAAAACTGTGGGCCACTGTTAATGTATATTATGAGATAGTAAACTGTGGGCCAGTGTTAATGTATATTATGAGATAGCAAACTGTGGGCCACTGTTAATGTATATTATGAGATAGCAAACTGTGGGCCAGTGTTAATGTATATTATGAGATAGCAAATTGAGGGCCACTGTTAATGTATATTATGAGATAGCAAACTGTGGGCCAGTGTTAATGTATATTATGAGATAGCAAATTGTGGGCCACTGTTAATGTATATTATGAGATAGACTCGCAGGGGTAGGCACCTTTCGATTGTCTAAAGACAGTTGATATAAATCAGCATCAAAGGCCACATCTTAAATGATCACCTGCTTTGAATATAAATTCCATAGAATGCTCTAATTCATATAACTCCGGTACAGTGGCGCAACCAGCAAAAAATGCTGGGGGGGGGGAGGGGACTCACATATAGAAAAAACGACAGTTTATATAGTAAAATATGTGGTTGCGCCACTGCTCCTGTATATGCCTAAACAGTCCTAAATTTAATATTTTATTTTATAATTTCCAATTTATAGACAGACGGCGAACATGTATATGATATATAATATCATAATATAAATATCTATAAATATATATATAAATACTTTATGGTAATTGTGGAGCACATCCTGATATGTATGTTGATGTTTCAAGAGTTAATCTAAATGTATTCCAGTTTTCAAATTACACATCAACTCTCCCCCCCCCCCCAACATTATTAGATTGCCCTCAATTCTGTGGTATAATAGAGAACCTGACGTTATGGTCATTTTATTCAGTTTTCTATTATGAAAATTCCAATCTTTAACCACAATGGTAGACTTTGTATTTTGGCAATAGCAACATATTTGTGCTCGGTCTAATTTCATAATAAAAAAAAATAAATAAATAAGACATAAAAGACAACTTAAAATTTGTGTAACGAAATATATAATTATTCAGTTCCACAAGATTCGATGAAAATAAAGTTAATTAAAAGTTAAGAACGGTTATAATGGTGAGAGGGGGTTTGGGATGTCACGTGACACAAAAGTAATGCATACATTATTTCGTTTATTTTTGTTTTCATTCCACTTTGTGTTATCTCACGTAGGGATACATTACATAATTAAAAGTAAATAAAATAACGGTGAAAGGATAAGAAGGAGGGGTGTATGTGTCACGAGGCACCACCGGGGATTACATATATATATATATATATATATAAAGATATATATATATATATATATATATATATATATAGGCCTATATATATTTATATATATAGGCCTATATATATTTATATATAATTTCTTTTTGCCTTGTTTTCGTTGTTAAGTGTGTCACAAAAACCGAAAGTCTTTTTAATAGGTCAAAATGCTAAAAGACTGTTATAAACTATTCTATACGTATGACATTATCATGCACATTCTGTGCAGTGCATTAAAACGTTTCTATTTGCTACTTTTACGGACAATGTTCCATTTTACCATGAAATTTCCATCCACGATTGCATTTCATGACTTGTTCACCACACATAAAATATCGCAGTAGGTCTACTGGGGTTAGCCGTTTCTAATCTTGAGATAATGTTTAGGCCTAACAGATTGTAGATAAATGTAGGCCTACATACGTATCTATCAGTCCCACAGTATTGTGATATCAACCAGGCCGTGATGGTAGCATCTAATACAGCTGTATCAAGTTACGGTTGTATAATTATAAAAATATCAGCAGTTCTGGAAGACATTTTTGTGGGGCTCCTAATTCACACAAAACTGTGACCAGAATATTCTTTAGCTTTTTAAGAAAAATATACATTATGTATATACATTTGTTTAGCGCGTTTTTGAGAGGACACAAAACAGTCTAATTATCATTATATATATATATATATATATATATATATATATATATATATATATATATATATATTAGGGTGCATCACCAAAAAAAATTTTTAATAATTGATCTGTCTGCTATTTAAATTTGTTCCATTGATCAAAAAAAGCATTGTGTAAAAAAAATAAAAAATATTTGACAATATTTAGAGGTCACCCGGACTTCAACAAAGTTTGCATAATTAAGCGAAAACTAGAAAAAACCATCCTTCTTGTAAAGTCTTACAGACTTACATACAAAAAGTGAAGTGCTATATAAATTGTTTTATACTCTTTGGTTTTATAATGTTTGGTAGCTATGATTGATTTTGATAAGCAGTTGTGCTAGAAATAAAATTTAAAATTCACATTTTATTAGCAAAAACAACACTTTTCCTTACCGCATATTGATGACCAAGGCAAGCATTTTAATTTCTTTATTTATATTATTTGAATTTCTGATACACACGACCTATAAAATCAGAACATGGAAATGATATGAAAAACAACAATAAAATGTTCACACCTTCTAAGGAAATGCTGGCTGACCCTGGCATCACTTCAACAGTTGCATATCCAGTTATTACTGCGTCTCCTGCCTCGCGAACAAAGAAACCACAAACTCTTCTGAAAATTGAATTGTTTGGCATTGGCCCTGCAATCTGTGTTGATGATGCTATAATTACTGGAATTCTTCGACTACCAACTTGTTTACAAGTTTTGAGGTGCATGATGTATCACTGCAATGTAGCAGCACACAAAGAGCGTCCAGGTTCTCTTGGTGCACCTTCTCGATTTACAACTGCCAAAATTGTGCTGAATCAAGTTACTGCTTTCTACGAAAAAGCAAACATTCCAATGGTGACAGAGAGGAGAGCTTGTGAGAAGATTGTTCAGCTTCTTGATGAATACAATAAACTTCGTGAGAAGATTGTTCAGCTTCTTGATGAATACAATAAACTTCGTTCAATTGATAAAAGTCGCTGAAACACACCAGCCACCAAACGTAAACTGGAACAAATGAAGTCTATGTTGGCAACAACTTTTCAACTGTGGCCACCAAATGTCGAGACTATTATCAAGAATGCAGAAGATCTAGCATTCTTGAGGTCTATGAAAGGAGACAGGTCTTCCAGCTTTGGATCATTTGACAAAACACTTGCAAAAAAAGTCGCTCGACGCCATTCACGAGATGTCGCAACATTGGAACGTCAGAAACACGCAAGAGAAGAAAATGCAGCATGTCAACGATATCAGTGCCTTCCAGCGAGGGTAGCAGTGACGAACCCGATGATTCTACTTCTAAATCTGAAGATAATATGGAGTTTGTTGATAACTGTTTGGATTATATAATGCCATTGCAAAAGCGAAGAAAGCCAACAGGAGCTTTGGTATTTGTACCTCCAGATGTTTTAAGCCGACCAAATCTTGTGTCACTAGCGACAAGATTAAAGATTACACCAACACAGCAGGCAGCTTTCACACAGGGCCTTATTAGTGAGTCTGGGGGTGATGTATCAATGGTGGCTTCTTCCTATGCCACTGCAGATCGTTCACGTCGCAAAGTTGTAAGTGAGATATCTACAAAGATCCACCACTCCTGGGAACCACCCAAACACTGCACTCTCCACTGGGATGGCAAACTGACACCTTCTCTAAAAAACCATCGTATCACTGAAGAACGCATAACAGTTGTTGTCGGTGATGCAAAGCAATTGAAACTTCTAGGAGTGCCAAATTATGTCAAGGCAACAAAGAAACCCGTTGGTGAAATAATTGCAGAATTAACCATGAAGCTAATGACAGTGGCATTGTAATGATTGTATCGTTAATATGACATTCGACACAACAAGATCAAACACTGGTCATCAGACTGCTGCCTGCATTGCCATACAAAATATGCTGCAACGTGCTCTTCTGTGGTCAGGTTGTCGCCATCACATTGGTGAAGTTATCCTCTCGCATGTGTTTGCAGACATGAAAATAGAAGTTTCCAAATCCCCGGATATAACTTTGTTCACCAAGCTGCGAAGTAATTGGGAGTTGGTGGCACATGATTGGTCTGACGTTTGTAGTTCGTTTACGTTAGCTAATCATGATCTGAAGGCTCAAGAGTGACTGACGAAAATGAGAGATGCGGTAATTGCACATGCCAACTCTAGTAAACAAACCGAATTCTTGCGAGACGACTACCACGCATTCCTTAAGCTGTCCCTTGTTTACCTAAATGCTACAAATAAAGAGGTTAACTTTAAAAGACCAGGTGCCCTGCACAAAGCACGATGGATGGCAAAGCTGATATATTGCCTCAAGATTGCACTGTGTGAGAAACAAATTCAATTATTGCCTCCAGGTACTATTACCACACGTGATCAAGTGCCAAAGATTCGTGCATTTGCTACATTTGTAACACTTGCTCACTGGCTCACTTGCAAAAAGAGTGTGGATGCACCATGGAATGATCTACAGCTCTACAAGCGACTTTTGGATTACAACGATGTCAACAGAGACATATCCAAGTCAGCAATCCGTGCCCTGAATAGGCATCTGTGGTACCTCACTGCTGAAATGATCCCACTTGCTCTGTTCAGCAATGAAGTACCTGTGTTGGAAAAGCGAGCTCTAGCAGATGCTCTGCTAAGGCTTCGACCAGTGGTTGCCCTCCAAACTCCACAGAATTGATTTGGAAATGGTTGGGGAAAACCACGATTCCAATCAATTGATTCTAAAACTCGGTTGTGTGATCTGGCTGAGTTGACTCGTGGTTTACTATATACAGACTTCAACTGGACACAGGATTCCTCCAACTGCCTGTTGATGATTGGTGCCAAACAGCTTCTTACATTGCCAGGGCAGAAAATGTTGCTGCTATTAACGTTGTTAACGATTGTGCCGAGAGAGGAGTGAAACTGGCATCTGACTTTATTGAAGCAGGGCGAACGGATTGTGTCACGGGTTGTGACTAATCTGTCGAAACCATCCCCTTACTCCAACACTTAACTTAATAGTATTACTAACGTTAAGATGTATATTATACCATGTATAGTAATATACGTTCCCGTTCTCCAGTTCCCCCCCCCCTTTTTACCCCACCCCCGTAATTGCGTCATAGGAGCAGGTGGACAGCGAAACCTCCGCCGATGAATAGGACAGTAGTTGGCAGAAACACGTTACATTCCTCGCGGGATTCTCCCTGGCCACTGGGCTCCTGTTCAAAGCCGACAAAGGGACGGATGTCCAGTTACTTGTCTCTGTCGGTATGACGTACTTCTCCCCCCCCTCCTCATCTAGGCTCCACCCCCTAATTTGAAAGTTTGAAAGAAACATATTATATTTTGATTGGCTAGGGGTCACGTGGGAAAAATGAGATGAGGGATGAAATACAGATTCGTGGACATTCGACCGAGGGGTCCCAGGGTGACCGGTCGCAATTCGACTGAGTGATAGCTAGTCGATGGATGTGTCTCTGAGTGAGATAGAAAGAGAGAGAGAAGGGTGATCTATCGAGAGAACGTCCCTTTAATTCCGATCATTGATACTGGATTAATCTTTGACATTTTGGATTACTTTTGCTTATGATTTCAAAGACCACCAGATCTCTGTTACGGACTGGTGTCTCTGTAAATAAATATATTTTGTCGCTGTACACACTTGTTGAATTAAAAATCGTCACTTGTTGTACGTTAATTGTTGGTGAGACTGTGAGTGGTAGAAACACAAATACAAATACGAGTCATCATTGAGTCAGCCCTCATACTCTTAGCAACAAGCCAAGGATACCCTCAAAGGGGTCCTCAACAGATAGACATTTTCAAAACATTCTTCAAGTGGTAGAAATGGACCGCAAAAACATCTCAAATGTGCGTAAACCTTACAAACGTGCAACAAAGTGAAACTGAATTGAATGCAACAGTAATAAATAATTTAATACTTTAATGTAATTTTTATATAGGCTAGAATAAACTTTTGTTTTCTTTACATGTTTTGTGATTTCTTGGGCGGGGGGGGGGACCTCTAGATCAACTCTGGTTTGAAAAATATTTTACACAAGTTATTATTGATGGTATCAGAACAAATTAGAAACATAGACAGCTCAAAAACAAACAATCAATTTTTTCCTCTATTGTGATGATGCACCCTAATATATATATATATATATATGGGTGTTCGTGTGCTGTAGAGCGCTCGACTATCGACCGCATTGTCCTGGGTTCGATTTTTCAGGTCCTGGTGTAAGTCCACCCAGCTATAAATGGGTACATGACTTTAAATTGGGGGAGTAAAGACGGCTGGGCGTTGTGCTAACAACACAATCCCTTCATATGCAGAGGTAATTGAAACAGATGTGTGGGATGGATGGCCGAGTGGTGTAGATACTCGACTGTCAACCTGAGCGTCCAGGGTTCGATCTTCGGTGAGGCCCATGGAATTTTTCCAGGTGAAATTTGGTGCAAAGTCGTCCCACAAGTCCACCCAACTTTAAATGGGTACATCACTTAAGTTGGGGAAGTAAAGGCGAGGTTATAGAAACAGATGAATTCTACACTTCATCTGCCCCGATGGCCCGTTATATATATATATATATATTTAAAAAAAGCTGTAATTAAAATCCATAAAAAACTGAAGTATTATTACTAAAAGTATAAATATCTAGATATTTAGATCATTGGTCCCCAACCCGCGGTACCGCCCAAGTACGAGAAATAATCAACGACCCCCCCTCTCCTTCCAGTGGGCCGCTGACCGGTCCGTGGCGAGTAAAAGACCACTGATTTAGATCATTAGGCTTAGGGATCTTTTTCATCTGATAGGTCTCCCCCTATTAAAAATGTATTCAATGGTGAAAATATTATAATGTGTGAAACAGATGTTTCAGTTATGCATTTATCATATTACCTCGTTTTTCCTTTATATTGTTGCAATGTATACAAAAAGTATTATCGACATTAGGTATCGACTATTCGTTTCCTATTTTGGCAATCGGAAAATTGTGCACTGTCCTACGTAATAGGGTTTCTCATTCCGGGCTTTTTGCATATCTGGGGATACCGGTACAACGTTTATGATTTCGCCGCGGACCGGTCAACGTTTATAATTTCGCCGCGGACCGGTCAACGTTTATAATTTCGCCGCGGACCGGTCAACGTTTATAATTTCGCCGCGGACCGGTCAACGTTTATAATTTCACCGCGGACCGGTCAACGTTTATAATTTCGCCGCGGACCGGTCAACGTTTATAATTTCACCGCGGACCGGACAACGTTTATAATTTCGCCGCGGACCGGTCAATGTTTATAATATCACCGCGGACCGGTCAATGTTTATAATATCACCGCGGACCGGTCAATGTTTATAATATCACCGCGGACCGGTCAACGTTTATGATTTCGCCGCGGACCGGTCAATGTTTATAATTTCACCGCGGACCGGTCAATGTTTATAATTTCTTCATTCCTTTACCTTCCTCAAACTGTACAAATCAGGGAGCATGAAAAAACAACAACAATTCTTTGCAGCACAAAGGCACGATACAGCACCAGCGCGCAAGTTCTATTCGACTTTATTAGTAGGAAAATTTAAAAATGTAAAATGCATCATCGGGAAATGACGTCACAGAGGAATTTTATTTATGGCGCCGTCGAGATTACTTTAATATAGTAAAATACTAAAATAAAAATAATTAATTACAATTAAACATTAATTATTTATATTGACATAAATAAATGTATTTGAAAATTCAAACATTTTGACAACAAGTACAAGCATGTTCCGATTTTTTTTTTTAATTTGGCCTTCTGTAGCTTGATTTGGCCTTTGAAAATGTTTTAGACTTTCAGGTTTTTTTTTAATCTGGCAACTCTTGTTAGTTTATAATCGTCTGCCACTGAGTGAATTTTTAAATTTATCCTAAATTAATTCAGACATTCAAAAATAAAATTAATACGAAAAGGGATATCAGAAAAATGTTTAACAGGCTCAATAAAACGAAAAGTAGAGCAATCGCGGGATTCCGAAAAGCCGTTATTAGAAGAATTTAGGGCGATTGCAGCATCTGAATTATCATATGCATTGAGGACACTGGCGGCGGAGCAGGGGGGGGGGGGGGGGGGGCCCCCCCCCCTAAAACTTTTAAGGGGTGGCGGCGCCCCCCCCTTGAATTTGCTGTCTGCCCCCCCCCCCTAAAATTTTTACTTTGTTTAACTTTTTTAACTTTGTAATTCATTTTAGTTTATATATTTCATTTTCATAATTCATTTGATTTATTTCTTAAATTTAATATTTGAAACAAATTATAATTAATTTACATTTTACAGTAATCACATTATTGAGAGTTGTTGTGGCATATTTTAAAAAGTGTTGCCATCTATCGAATGACGGCAAATGTAATTTTTAAAGTAAATGCAATTATTTATTATCTTTTCATAAATTACTTTTTGTTTATGGAGGTTCCGGTTTCAGTTTCGTGTTCATCTTCATTCATGATAATTATTTTCTGATCTAATTTCACTATTAAATTTGTAAACAAACTGACATTACGATACAAAAAAGATTAAAAAGCAAGGTATGTGTCAACATTTTATGTGTATCATTCATAAAGTTAATAAAAATAGAATAATATTCAGTGGCGTAAATAGGGTGGGGGGGGGGGGAGCGGAGTCCAAATACAAGCGTCCCCCGGGCCCCCACTTTTTATTTTAGCGCTAAATATTAAATACTAGCTGTACCAGCCACACGCTGTAACGAGCACGGCCGGTAATATGTTTTTGTAACACACTTTGGAAGGGCCGGAAATTATTACAATGTGGGTCATATTTAGAGAGAGTTTGTATTTTTGGGGACACATATCTGTTAAGTTAGATGACCTAGTTAGGCTGGAATTAAAAGCAAGGCTAAGTGTCCATGTATTATCAAGAAACAAATGTTGTGATAAGCTAATTATCTACTGTCTGGTTTCGTATGTATGGCGCCAAACTTTCACATGGGCTTGATTAATGATACAAAGAATCAGTGTCCCAAAGTTTCTAGGTTGAGCATTGTATTTACAAGAATATAGGTCAAACATTGTATTTTCAAGAATGTGTCTTGCCCCGCCCTTAAAGGCGGCGCCCCCTTGAATTTTGGCTTCCCCCCCTTAAAATATTTCGTTCCGCCGCCACTGATTGAGGACAACAGTACAAGTTCAACAGCCAGACACAACTGTAGCAACTATTTCTTATTTGATTGTCGCTGTCACTTCTTCATTTCCTAAATTGGATAATGGAAGGTATGTCTTGAAATACGACCTTTCAAATGAGTTGAAAATGCTGCTGATCCTTGATTGTTGAACCCATGATAAAAATATGATTTTAAGAGCTAACAGTGGTGGAAAGAGAGGTTTTAGATATGCTTGGTTATCAGACTATTCATCGTGGGTTGTATACTCTCAAATATTAAAAGGTGCCATTTGCAAATTATACGTGTTGTTTCCACAAAAAGTAATTCCAGGAGTTCAGGGGGCATTTGTCATCAAACCATGCACAAAATTTAAAGATTTCAAAGAAGATGCATGTAGCCATATGCAAAGCACATGACACAAAGGCTCTTTTTAAGGATGCAAGCTATTTTGTAGCATTATTGGAAGCCAAAGCAGTTTCTATAGATGAGTAGTTGAATCATCATTTAGAAGACATATTCAAGAAAATTGCAACAAACTGGGTCCCACCTTTTCTACAATCCTATTTTGCGGCATGTATGATTTGGCACTTCGTGGAAAAGAATCACATTCTGGTAATTTTTACGACTTGTTAAAGTTTCGTGTTGAATCTGGAGATGAAGTTCTAGGTAATAATGTGTCAATTGGTTCTTGTAGTGCTAAGTACATCTCGGCAACAACACGAAACACTATGATCGAAATTTGTGGTCTCTCTTGTGTGAAGACATTGATCGTGAAGCAAATAATTCATTTGTAACTTCTATACTTGCCGACGAGACAACATAATTTCAGGCATTGAGCAGATGTCACTTGGTGTTAGATTTGTCCAAGAACACCATCACTCGTTTTTGTGTAGAAAAATAAACCAACATTTTTCCTTTTAGTTTTGCATCCCTTTTTTGATGACAAAACTAGAAAGACTCGCATTTACGGATCAAGCCGGGGCTATCGCTGAATATTACGCATTTGACAATGTAATCAAGGAGAGTGAAACCTTGTCTGATATATGGAAATGTAAAACTAGTAAGGGAAAAAAAAGAATGACTCTATGTGAGGTTTTAGATGAAACCAATTTTTTTCCCATGATTAAAATGGCTTTTTGACAGCATTGGCTCTTCCAGTGACAACATGCACAATCAAGAGACCATTTAGCACTCTAAGACAAGTAAAAACGTGGCTACGCTCAACAACTGGTGATGATCGTTTATCTGGTCTTTGTATGATGAGTATCCACAGAAATGTTATCAATCGATTTGGACAAGACGTTTACAATTTTTGTTCCAGAATAAATAGTTTAAAATTACAATATTACTGCTGTATCAATGTAATTTATAATTTTATACTCTATTTTATTAGTATAGTAACTGTTCGACACTGAAACCATAGTTTTAAAAATGACAATAATGTAATAAGTTATACTTGCAGATATAATTCTTTTTTTTATTTTTGATATATGTAGGCCTACATATTTATCTTCAATGTAATAAACTTTCAGGAAATTTAGTTCAGTTATATTGTAACAACTAGATATTAAGCCCGGCGTTGCCCGGGAAATCTAGGTGTAATGTTAAACCCCTTCCTAATCAATTTAATTAATTTAATTAGGTGCTGATTTATGCCACCATCCTAATGTGCAGAAATGACCTACATTTCATACGTCAAAAGATGTGGCTGCCATAACCAACAAACCATCATCAAAAATTAATCCATCGAGAGAACAATAACCTCCAGTACACAATGTTAACAAACTATAATAACCGAGCATGATTATCAAATGCGCCGCCAATTTACGTGAAATCAAGTGCAGAATTATTATTTTTTTATTTGACGTCACAAGGATTTTTATTTATAGCGTTTTGCCCTGAATTCTTTTTATAGTTAAAGCCAAAACAAAGCATTAAAAAATGCACTGAAAAGTAAAAATAAATAAGCACTCATCGGGAAATGACCTTATAGAGGATTTTTTTATTTATAGCGACGGCGCTCCCCTTCTGCAAATGACGTCATAGGTCATAGATTATTTACGAACGCGCGCTAGTGACCTAGTCTGATTAAAATGCTATCTGTTGAATATTATTATTATTATTTAATATTTAGGACTTTTACATTTCATAATAAAAAGCCACAGAAACTATTTAAAACTGTAGATTTTTGAAAACAAAATATCGAATCGAAGACGCCATTTTGAATTATGTTTTCGTGACCTCGCTGGTCACGTGATTACTTTATCAAACACTATTGTTTTATTTATTTCTGGAGGTCGTTTATTTATAGAACATATTCCCCACACAAGACCCGGACAAGCTTAGCGCTTTATAAGTAGGACTTTATGACATTTTTCCAAAATGTTGGGGGGGGGGCAAATGCCTCCCTTGAATACGCCCATGTATGTATGTATATATATATATATATATATATATATATATATATATATATATATATATATATATATGTATATATATATATATATATATTAGGGTTATGACTTTTTAACTTTTTTGAAACTTTTTGTAAAATAATTAATTCTTGTGTCATAAATCGATGAATTTTCGCTCTAAAGTAATGAAAATGGGTTTTATTCTGATTAATTTTCAAAAAATGTCACCCACAACACGAAATTTTTAAAATGGTATATAAGCTGTGATGGGCAACTTGTTAACTAATTAGTTGCTAATATATAGAAAATACGATCCATTGAATGAAGTTTTTGACATCACAAAAAAAAGAGGTGAATGGCTCAGCAGTGAGGACACATGATTGTATCATCTACGAATTGCAGAAAAAGACAGGTCGGGTATACAACTTGGAAGGCTGCTAGTTCAAAAACTATCCACCCATCCAAAAGAAGAAAAATATCCTTGAAGCCTACTTCAACAACAGTAACGGCAACAGCAACAACGTCAACCTCCGAAACCGTGTCTGAGGCAGAATATCAAGAGTTTGAAGATTCACAGTCCACAAGTATCAGCAAGAACTACAGCAAAACCAAAACTGCAAAGAAATTTGTAACCAGTGGCGTAGCCAGAGTAAACGTCACTCGGGGCGGTCCGTTCAAATGTCACCCCAGTGACCCTTTGCTGAATGGTTAAGTGTAGCTAAATTTTCATAAATACTCTACCTCTAGGCTCTACTTTACTCTACTGACCGGTACGTTACTGCTTACATGTATGATCCAAGACAAAATCCGAATCCAATACCACAAAACAAATAGTTCAAATCCAAAGATTTTTTTAACCTCATGTTATGTACTGTTAAATAATTGAACTCATGTTATGTACTGTTAAATAATTGAACTCATGTTATGTACTGTTAAATAATTGAACTCATGTTATGTACTGTTAAATAATTGAACTCATGTTATGTACTGCTAACATGGTGACATTCTACACAGTGCCGACCCATTACATCAAGATACCCAGTGTACTAGTCGTATATTTAGCGGTGATTCACTACAGAATACCTGATTCATGGTGTACAAAATGACGTTAGTTTGATTTACGAGACTGAAGTATGGCGGACAATTTAGTTCCTCCCCCCTCTCCCCCACCACTTCACAGTAGAACTAAATTTTAAAAAATTCAGGTGTAAGTAGCTTAATTTAAGCAAAAGCTTAGGCGAAGGGAAAGTTAGCACGCCCGAACTACATTGTTGTACTAAACCATAGCAATGACTTCCCTTTTTCTCCCATTCCCTCCCTTAGCACTGTTAGCCTACCTCACATGTAAATACTGTACTTACATCAACAAACATTCGTTCAAGTCACATTTCTGAAACGGACCCCCTAACAGAATTTATTTTACTTCCTTGTTGACACAAAGGTAAAGTCACGAAGGGTGCGTTCATATATTATATAACGTTTGAAGGCCACATATTCTGCTATATGGGCCACAGATTCTGTTATATGGGCCACTGATTCTGTTATATGGGCCACTGTTTCTGTTATATGGGCCACCGATTCTGTTATAATGATGCACAGATTATGTTATATGGGCCACTAATTATTTTATAATGATGCACAGATTATGTTGTATGGGTCACTAATTATTGTATAATGATGCACAGATTATGTTATATGGGCCACTAATTATTTTATAATGATGCACAGATTATGTTATATGGGCCACTAATTATTGTATAATGATGCACAGATTATGTTATATGGGCCACTAATTATTTTATAATGATGCACATATTCTGTTATATGGGCCACATATTCTGTTATATGGGCCACTGATTCTGTTATATGGGCCACTGATTCTGTTATATGGGCCACTGATACTGTTATAATGACGAACATATTCTGTTATATGGGCCACAGATTCTCTTATATGCTCCACCGATTCTGTTATATGGGCTACTGATACTGTTATAATATAATGGGTACGGGTGGTCGTGCGGTGTAGAGCGCTCGACTATTGACCGGAGGGTCCCGGGTTCGAATCTCAGTGAGAACCTTGGGATTTTTTCACCCAGCATTTAAATGGGTACCCGACTTTAAGTTGGGGGGAGTAAAGGCGGCTGGGCGTTGTGCTAACCACACAATCCCTTCATATGCTGAGGTTATAGAAACAGATGAATTCTACACTTCATCTGCCCCGATAGCCCGTTAAGGTTAAGGAAACTACTATACTGTTATAATGACGAACATATTCTGTTATATGGGCCGCAAGCTTTATTTTATCAGAAGAATACAAAATAAAAAAAAAAAAGTACTTCATAATTAGAATGTTTTAGAAAAACGCAACTAAAATTCAATTAGAGAGCAGGCCAGAAAATCAACACCGTTTTACAGTTAGCGTTATTGGTAGATATTAAAGTGAGCACATGTCCTCCATTAGTGAAGGCATAACTCCTTTTGGTAACTAAAGCCTTACCCTCAAAATGTGATACTACAAAATAAATAAACGATACAATACAACGATATGTTTCACACAAAGTAGTATAGTTGCAATACAATACAACGATATGTTTCACACAAAGTAGTATAGTTGCAATACAATACAACGATGTTTCACACAAAGTAGTATAGTTGCAATACAATACAACGATATGTTTCACACAAAGTAGTATAGTTGCAATACAGTACAACGAAGTAGTATAGTTGCAACGCCTGTCTTCTAGTTTTATATTGGACATTTCACCTAAAATGTCGCATCATATTAATGGTAAATTGAACAGGGATAAGGTCCTTTGTCAGTGGGAGCTCTAGGAAGTTGTGTCTGTGTGAGCTCTAGGCAGTTGTGTCTGTGGGAGCTCTAGGAAGTTGTGTCTGTGTGAGCTCTAGGCAGTTGTGTCTGTGGGAGCTCTAGACAGTTGTGTCTGTGTGAGCTCTAGGCAGTTGTGTCTGTGGGAGCTCTAGGCAGTTGTGTCTGTGGGAGCTCTAGGCAGTTGTGTCTGTGGGAGCTCTAGGCAGTTGTGTCTGTGGGAACTCTAGGCAGTTGTGTCTGTGGGAACTCTAGGCAGTTGTGTCTGTAGGAACTCTGGGCAGTTGTGTCTGTGGGAGCTCTAGGCAGTTGTGTCTGTGGGAGCTATAGGCAGTTGTGTCTGTGGGAACTCTAGGCAGTTGTGTCTGTGGGAACTCTAGGCAGTTGTGTCTGTGGGAGCTCTAGGCAGTTGTGTCTGTGGGAGCTCTAGGCAGTTGTGTCTGTAGGAACTCTGGGCAGTTGTGTCTGTGGGAGCTCTAGGCAGTTGTGTCTGTAGGAACTCTGGGCAGTTGTGTCTGTGGGAGCTCTAGGCAGTTGTGTCTGTGGGAGCTCTAGGCAGTTGTGTCTGTGGGAGCTCTAGGCAATTGTGTCTGTGGGAGCTCTAGGCAGTTGTGTCTGTGGGAGCTCTAGGCAGTTGTGTCGGTGGGAACTCTAGGCAGTTGTGTCTGTGGGAGCTCTGGGCAGTTGTGTCTGTGGGAGCTCTGGGCAGTTGTGTCTGTGGGAGCTCAAGGCAGTTGTGTCTGTGGGAGCTCTAGGCAGTTGTGTCTGTGGGAACTCTGGGCAGTTGTGTCTGTGGGAGCTCTAGGCAGTTGTGTCAGTGGGAGCTCTAGGCAGTTGTGTCTGTGGGAACTCAAGGCAGTTGTGTCTGTGGGAACTCTAGGCAGTTGTGTCTGTGGGAGCTCTAGGCAGTTGTGTCGGTGGGAACTCTAGGCAGTTGTGTCTGTGGGAGCTCTGGGCAGTTGTGTCTGTGGGAACTCAAGGCAGTTGTGTCTGTGGGAACTCTAGGCAGTTGTGTCAGTGGGAGCTCTAGGCAGTTGTGTCTGTGGGAGCTCTAGGCAGTTGTGTCTGTGGGAGCTCTAGGCAGTTGTGTCTGTGGGAACTCTGGGCAGTTGTGTCTGTGGGAGCTCTGGGCAGTTGTGTCTGCGGGAGCTCTAGGCAGTTGTGTCTGTGGGAGCTCTAGGCAGTTGTGTCAGTGGGAGCTCTAGGCAGTTGTGTCTGTGGGAGCTCTGGGCAGTTGTGTCTGTGGGAGCTCTAGGCAGTTATGTCAGTGGGAGCTCTAGGCAGTTGTGTCTGTGGGAACTCTGGGAAGTTGTGTCTGTGGGAACTCTAGGCAGTTGTATAATTTGCCTATCTATAAGAGAACGGCTCTGGCTTAGATGACAGAAATTAGGAAATTTTTTTTAAAGAATGAATAAATGTAATGAACATATCTCTCGGAAAGTTTAAAGAATGAATACATGTTTGAACATATCTCTCGGAAAGTTTAAAGAATGAATAAATTTTGAACATATCTCTCGGAAAGTTTAATTGAGCAAACAAAACACAAAAAAATAACATTTGAAAGAAATTTAACTTATTAAACACATTTCGGTTTATATCATAATAACATTGAATGTTCAATTCACGAACTAATAAAAACTATATTTATTAAAAATGAAACTATTGTTGATTTTAATTTATCTTCGATCCCACCCCCAACCCTCCCCTACCCATGTCAATAGCTAAAACTTTTTCAGATCCCACTCAAACCATTTAGTTGATTTATAAATGGGGCACCCCATGGTATATCTTCATATTGACCTAGAAAAGGGTTTTCTCCTTTGAGGCTTAGCAAAACGCTGAATAGAAAGTAAAAAAAGAAGTAATGTTCCCTTAGCCCTAGCGGGCCATCTGGGCAGATGAAGTGTAGAATTCATGTTTCTATAACCTCGGCACATGAAGTGATTGTGTGGTTAGCGCAATAACCAGCCGCCTTTACTTCCCTTAATTGAGGTACCCAATGTAAGGTGGGTGGACATGTGGGACAACTTTGAAACTGGAAAAATTCCCAGCGAGGATTGAAACCAGAACTCTCTGAATAGAAAGCTTCATATTGAAATATGTGATGATATTTTGTGATATTAAAAGTAGTATTTACATGACATGTTATTTTTTATGTCAAATGTCTGACTTCATAGTGTTATAACTCTTAAAAATCCTGTTTATAAAATCAAAACAACACACAGGCCGGCGTGGGTTCCAAGAGTTTACTATTCTTTTAACATTGACAACGACAACAATATCACGGCCATCTTCTTGCCGGCTTCTACGTCACTGTCTCTACTGCGTCATCGCGTTCACTATGTACACTGTACGGTGCGCACCGAGAGGGTCGTAACACTGCCCCCCTCTTAAATCTGTCCGTCCCGGACAGGTCAGTTCTCACAAAAGTATCTGTACAGTCTGTCCACATAAACCAGAGCTCTGTTCTCAGCGTTACCGTTGATGCTAGCTAGAGCATGTCTTTTGTCAGGCTGTGGAGGTTGATTGTCCCCGTGGTGGGGCGGGGAGGGTCGTGTTCGTCCCCATAGCAATCTGGCTGTTCACCAGGTAGGTTTTCTCGCAGGTGCAGGCGTTCGGGATACTGACCTCCATTGATGAGGCCCAACAAAATCAAGCTCTTGTTGTTGCAGAATAACATGACGATGACGAAACTCACGTTGTAGCAGTAACGAAATGTTTTGCGTTTGACAGAGCTAGGATGAATGTATACTGAACTGACCAGATTAAAGTCAATGGCCAGGTTTATCTCTGTCCTGCTTCGTTCTCCTCTGCTCCGATGCACTCTGCTGGTCTCCTCGCTCCTCTCTACCTTTCGTCTCTGCTCCCCAGGTGGCTCATATCGGTTCACCAGTGTCTCAGGTGGCTCTTCACGGGTCACCAACTCCTTAGGTGGCTCATCACAGGTCACCAACGTATCAGGTGGCTCATCGCAGGTCACCAACGTCTCAGGTGGCTCATCACATGTCACCAACGTCTCAGGTGGCTCATCACAGGTCACCAAATCTTTCTTGTTATCGAAGCGCGACAGATTGTGCACGAAATTAAGACCTGTAGGGGTCTTGCCGTTGCAGTGCCAAACGTTGGCACTAGCATCAGCTCCACTGTTGTGGATTTCCATGCATTCGTGGCTTTTGTTTAGTTGTGGTTTATTGTTCTTGACGTTGTTTTTATCAGACTCTGTTAAGTTGTCTGGATATTCAAAGTAACCAGGGCAGCGGTTGCAACAAGCTTTCAGACATTCTGCAGACCGATCATTCTCACAAGGGCTCAGATCGCTGGGCGGCTCTTCTTGGATTAGTTCCTTCTCGTGCGCTACGTTTTGGATGGCCACATCATCAGGTATCACGTCGTGGATGACCACATCCTTAGGTGCCACTTCATGGATGACCACATCCTCAGGTACCACTTCCTGGATGACCACATCCTCAGGTACCACTTCATGGATGACCACATCCTCAGGTACCACTTCATGGATGACCACATCCTCAGGTACAACTTCCTGGATGACCACATCCTCAGGTTCAACTTCCTGGATGACCACATCCTCAGGTATAACTTCCTGGATGACCACATCCTCAGGTACCACTTCATGGATGACCACATCCTCAGATAAAACTGGCCGCATGTCTATGTCTGCTTCAATGATTAACTTTGTCTGTCTCTGAGTCATGTTTTCTTTTGTTGTCGTTTCATTCACTACTTTCACTTTTGGTAATTCAATCTTTGCTTTCTCGGTGTCACCTTTAAAACCTTTCTTAATGTCCTCTATTTCACTTCTTAATGTTAAATGAAATTCTTTCATTTCATTCCGGCCTTCTTTCATTTCTTTTCTTAACTGTCCGATTTCCGTGGTAAAAACGCGGCTCTCCGGGTCCATTCCCTCAATCAATAAGAGCTTCATGAAGTCTATTAAACAGTTGTTGTTTGTTGCCGTTAGTTGGAAGGTCCCTTTCTTCTAATTCTTCCTTTAACTCTCTAACTAAAAGTTTGTTTAATTTCTTAGCGAACATTGTAAGACTATCCCGCATCTGACACCAATGTTATAACTCTTAAAAATCCTGTTTATATAATCAAAACAACACACAGGCCGGCGTGGGTTCCAAGAGTTTACTATTCTTTTAACATTGACAACGACAACAATATCACGGCCATCTTCTTGCCGGCTTCTACGTCACTGTCTCTAATCTCCTGGTGTTTTGCTTGTCTTGGGACAGAGGGATAAAAGTTGTTCTCTTCCCAAGATCTCCAGGAATAAATTAATACCTTTTAAAACCTATTCAAAATAAATTCTCTTATAAAAAGTATAGGAATAGTAGGCTAATCGCTCTTTTTTCTCCATGGGAAAAAATTCTCATTGAATCCGTTCTATAAATAAACGACCTCCAGAAATAATAAATATAACGATATTATTTGATAAAGTAATCACGTGACCAGCTAGGTCACGAAAACATAATTCAAAAAATGGCGTCTTCGATTCGATTTTTCTTTTTTGAAAAATCTACCGTTTTAAATAGCTTCTGTGGTTTTTTATTTTGAAATGTAAAAGTCCTAAATATTAAATAATAATAATATAATATCATTCCAATTATTTTAGTTTTTATTACAACATATAGCATTTTAATCAGACTAGGTCACTAGCGAGCGCGTTCGTAAATAAACCTATGACATATGACGTCATTTGCAGAATGGGAGCGCCGCCGCTATAAATAAAAAAAATCCTCTATGACGTCATTTCCCGATGAGTCACTTCGCGCTGCAAAATGACATAGTAAAGTAGTTATTTTTTACTTTTCAGTGCATGTTTTAATGCTTTGTTTTGATTTTAACTATAAATAGACGTCAAATAAAAAAAAAAACAACTCTGCAATTGATTTCACGTAACGCAGTGGCTACGGTTCGGTCTGACCGAACCCGTATTTTTTTTAACTTCGGGTACCAGCCATAGATAATATTGCTCCACACCCTAACCCTATCCCTAACCCTAATCCTGAAAAAAAAATATGAAAAAAAATTATATATGCCATGTTCCTTATACCCTAATATAATGGTTTTGGCTGGTGCCGGAGCCACTGCGTTCACGTAAATCGGCTACGCATTTCATGTAAATCGGCTGCGCATTTGATAATCATGCTCAGTTATTATAGTTTGTTAACATTGTGTACTGGAGGTTATGTTCCCTCGATGGATTACTTTTTGATGATGGTTTGTTAGTTATGGCAGCCACATCTTTTGACGTATAAAATGTAGGTCATTTCTGCACATTAGGAAGGTGGCATAAGTCAGCACCTAATTAAATTAATTAAATTGATTAGGAAGGGGTTTAACATTACACCTATATTTTCCGGGCAACGCCGGGCTAAATATCTAGTATTATATAATATCTATTCTGTGTGTCTAAATACGCAGCATTGCACCGGTGTCTGCGTATCAAACTAAATACGCTGCATTTCATCGGTGCAGAAGAGCGCGAAGTAGTAAAGGTATTTTTTCGTCTAGTATTTACTCAATTAATTAACATACGTTACTGTGTGCAACATAAAATAGAATGTTTAATTCTTTCAAAACTAAAAAAAAAAAAAAATCATTTTCAAAACTAAACTTTTATTAACATGTACTAAAAAAAATAATTCCTTCGATCATACAATTATCTATATAAATTATTATTATTAAAATTAGTTTTGCTATACTTGAATTAATGAAAACGGTGTCTGTGTGAAGTCCCTGTAAGGATGAGATGAAATCTCTTAGATCCTATAAATTTATAAACCTCTATTAGGACGGTTTTTATGGTGCCCTTCTTTCATCCCACCAGAACCAGGGACACTAAGGTCGACAGTCGAGTGCTTTACCACACGACCATCTGTCCCAGTAAATGACAACGGTAGAGTTGTTTATTTGTAACGTGCTTGAAACATTTTGTTGAACTATGACCTATGAACTATGCTAATCCATCTTTCCCACCACTTTCAGTTTTTTGGAGCTCATTCCGCCTGAGGCGAAAAAAACAAACAAACAGTGGCAACAACTGTTGATATTCTCTTTAATAAACAAACAACAGTGGCAACAACTGTTGATATTCTCTTTAACAAACAAACAACAGTGGCAACAACTGTTGATATTCTCTTTAACAAACAAACAACAGTGGCAACAACTGTTGATATTCTCTTTAACAAACAAACAACAGTGGCAACAACTGTTGATATTCTCTTTAACAAACAAACAACAATGGCAACAACTGTTGATATTCTCTTTAACAAACAACAGTGGCAACAACTGTTGATATTCTCTTTAACAAATAACAACATTGGCAACAATTGTTGATATTCTCTTTAACAAACAAACAACAGTGGCAACAACTGTTGATATTCTCTTTAACAAACCACAACAGTGGCAACAATTGTTGATAGTCTCTTTAACAAACAAACAACAGTGGCAACAATTGTTGATATTCTCTTTGCCAGCAATGGCCATAAAATCCAATATGAATATTATGAAAGATTTTCTTATTCAGATGTTTCCAATACCAGTGCCGTCTATATATTGGGTAAGGGGGCCAGCGGGACGTTATGGGCCTCTGACAAGGGGGCCCAAAGTATATTGCAATGCAACTGTCCATTAGATTGCTAGTAGATGAAACTGCCCAAAAAATATTTATTCAGTTGAAATATACACTTTTAAATACTACAGTGGAAATATACACTTTTAAATACTACTGTAGTATTTAAAAGTGTATATTTTCACTGTAGTATTTAAAAGTGTATATTTCCACTGTAGTATTTAAAAGTGTATATTTCCACTGTAGTATTTAAAAGTGTATATTTCCACTGCATCACCCTAGATCTCAACAACCATAAGTCCTAGACCCATGATGTATATATCATTTTGTAGGTCTTGGCCTGCCAAGAAATGACTTTTTTCCATTTCGCGATCTGACCTCTCAGGGCCGTAAAAGGGGCCTTAGTACCGTTTTTTACTATATAAGCTATATTAATAAAGGAGCGCTATATCTCAGCAACTATAAGTCCTAGACCCATGATGTATATATCATTTTGTAGGTCTTGGCCTGCCATGTGTACATTTTGCGATAGGACCTCTGAGGGCCGGGCTTCAGGGCTCCTAAGCGGCTTATATAGTATATATACACCTTGTACGTTCAATAACCCGTTCATTTGGTGCGAAATACTGCAGCACGTAGTTTCACCAAGATTTATTAAGAAACTCATCAAATAAAATAGTAAACTTGTGTTCTGAGTTTAATTGAAAGTATAAGAGCTATGCAACAATTGACGGAGTTTTCGGACGATTAAATGACTATAATTTAGAATGTTTTCAATTATGGGTCCTATTTCAGTAACCACAAACCACTTGTAGTTAGATTTAAGAGACAATAATTTTTTTTTCAAATATAAAGAAAAGTCTTTATGATTTTTTTTACAAATATATGCATTACACAATTGAATTTATAAACATTTCCAAAATTTACAAATATTTACTGAAAGCTAACAAACGTACTGATACATAACACGAAAATGCGCTAACACGTCCTGTGTCCAGAATGGAACAGGCTTAATTGCTTGTTTATATATAATTCTCTTCTTCGCCCAACCTTGCGAGGCAACGGCGGCCAGCGAGAATTCCCGAATACGTCACAGAAAGCAAGACGCGTTCAACAATACAAATATATATATATATATATATATATATATATATATATATATATATATATATATATATATATATATATATCTCGCGTTTGTAGAATTCCCTCCATGTTTAAACTCCCTCTTTGACGCACCATGTATATTATTATTGAACGCGATGGCGTAGAACAGAAGAAAAGAAAGTGACGAAAAAGTGAGAGAGAGAGAAAACGGTAGCCATTGTTGTTGTCTTTACCTAAATACCGTGGCATATTTGGTTCCTACCCATGGCCGCCGCTTCACATATATTTCGGGGAGTCAACAGGTCTTTTAATGTAGTCGAAATTCCTGCATCAGGTAATTGTTTATTTTTATCAGTCGCATCGTGGAATGTAACACTTTCAAAGAGGCTTGCCAACAATTGGGTCTTCTTAAAGACGACAAAATATGGCATGATACTCTTACAGACACATCTCAGATACGAATGCCAGCGTTCTTGCAACAACTTTTCGTTTTCGTCTGTGTCTTCGGCGAACCACATAAAGTTCCACACCTTTGGGACACGCATAACCTCTCCTTTTTTGAGGACTTTCTAAGAACATATTCAACACGTACCGCTTGCATGTATGCTCTCGCAGAAATAAATGACATGCTCCAACCGCATGGCCTCAATCTGCACAAATTACACCTACCCCTCACTGACATTCTTCCAATGTGTCATTCATCTTCCGTCTTTGACGCTCAGGCTGAACACTCCCAAGCTATGGAACACAACAACAAACTCAACGCATAACAAAAGCACGCTGTTGACACTGTTTTGCCGCTGCATACACCGACTACCATCCGCGACAAACCTGCTTCTTCTTAGATGGTCTCGCAGGAACAGGGAAGACCTTTATCTACAAAACCCTGATTCATACAATTAGAGCAAGGGGAGACATTCCTATAACAGTTGCATGTACATGTATAGCTGGAACATTGTTACCGGGTGGACGTTCTGTCCATTCGGTGTTTAAAATACCGTTGAAGTTCAATATCAAACCTGTCTTGCAACACGCGCAACATATTCTGCAATCTGAATTGATTATATGGGACGAGGCGCCAATGACACATGCATACGCATTCCAGGCAGTTGACAGGTTGTTACGTGATCTCACAGGTGAGACGCACCCATTTGGAGAGAAAACAATACTATTGGGTGGAGATTTCCGACAAATACTCCCCGTCATTCTGCGTGAGTCCCGAGCACTCACTGTCGCCAGTTGCATTAACAAGCGACTTTTGTGGCGTCACATGCATGTACTTACACTGTAGAGAGCTGCACGGGAGTCAAAATCACACTCAGACCCACCCACTCCCGCGTTTTCAAAACCAGTCCCACCCGCTCCCAAAAGAAATTCCCCCCAGTCCCACCCGCTCCCGCGAAAATTTTTCCCAGCCCCACCCGCTACCGTCAAAAAATATTCTTATAACTCATAAAAAATGGTTTAAAAATTTGTTTGTAGAAATCCTCTCGATAAACATACATGAAAAACATTTAAGATAATAAGTAAAATAAACAGTTCTACAGTTTAAGTTCTTGTAAAAATAAGAGGTCATCAACACTTTCTGGAGATTTTTAGAGCATTTTTGATAAAAAAAAATGCTCTATTGTCCCCGTTTTGTCTGTCTGTCATCACCCTAGATCTCAACAACCATAAGTCCTAGACCCATGATGTATATATCATTTTGTAGGTCTTGGCCTGCCATGTGTGCAGCAAAAGTTCATTTTGCGATCTGACCTCTGAGGGCTGGGCATCAGTTTTTTACCGTTTTTTACTATATAAGCTATATTAATAATTATGCCATTTTCATGGCCCCATTCTACACCTTAAACGTTCAATAACCCATTCATTTGGTGCGAAATACTGCAGCACGTAGTTTCACCAAGATTGACGTCACACGTGTTCTGCGCAGTAGAGTATTTATTCTTCAGCCACAATAATTTTATTTTCGAAAAACATCCTTTACAATTACACAATTGAATTCATAAACATTTCCAGAATTTACAAATATTTACTGAAAGCTAAAATACGTACTGATGCATAACACAAAAATGCGCTAACACGTCCTGTGTCCAGAATGGAACAGGCTTAATTGCTTGTTTTCTTTCTCCACAACATTACCCAAATGCCTTGAAACAGTTGTGGCACAAGGCAAAATCTCATTAACAGGAACATTCCCATATTTTGCACCAATGTTTATCAACTTTGCAGCCGTTTCTTGGAAACCACAGCCTTCGACAAATGAAAGGACCTGATGTCGTTAGCGCACATTGAAACAATGGTGTTTGTGATTTCTGTTTTAACCCGAACTGGAACCTGTTTAACAATCTTCTCTTGACATGGAATGAAGCTAGTCATTGATGTAATTTTTGGAAATGGTGATCTGTTTTTACAAAACTCGAGATGCTTCCACAGACCATTCGTACCATCGTGTGCCTTCTAAGTTATAATGGTATCGCATCATATACATACTGCGAATGGCACATCCTCACCATCCAAGAGCAAACAAATGAAACTTTCCCAAATATTGCTCTTACCATCTTTATTTACGTAAAACTGAATACGCTCGCTTTTTGCGTAAATTAACTTTTGAATGTTTGCTTTATTATCCATTATTTGAAAATTAAAAAAGAGAATTAGAGAAGTATGTCTGTCTGTTTCACTCTTATTTGCTCGCTCCTTTGTCACAACTCAAAAACCAATCAAACTCGAGGCGTTGTTAGTACAACGATTTATTTACATAAATGTACATCAGAAATTCATCAGAATACAAAAGTCCATAAATGAATACACTTCAATAATTCACTCTGCCTCAACTCTGACTAACTAGAGATCTCTAAAACTCCTCATAACTACTAATGTCTCCTAACTTCTTTTAATTAACTAATGTCCGAATCCAGCCCCTATTTTTATACCTTAACGTCCGTGCCCTAATTACCATAGGTACGTCACAATCCCTTCAGTATTTTCCTAACTATCTAATCTTTCTAGGAGCGTCACCTGGTCATCATTGTTAACCCTACTAGCCTGTCCGACTTCGCAACTCGGTCTTCACACCTATGCTGTCTACTATTCTATTGTTTCCCCACCTTGTCCTAAGTCGTCTGTCACCTTGTCACCCTTATTGGTATTACTCCTAACTCTTAGAAATCCATTATATTAAAACGTCGAAGGGGATAGTCTCTGTCTCTAAATCTACTCTAGCGTTTTGACCTAAATACCAAGAATGTCAAGGAAAGGCCTTGAACTAGGTGTGTATCATACATTACACATCATCCCAAGATCATCCGTGCGATTTGATTGATTCATCAGAAGTCTACGAGAGTCTCAAATCAAACAAAACCCAAACCCACGGGACTCCCACAAAAACAAAACCCAAACCCACGGGACTCCCGCAAAAACAAAACCAATCCCATGGAACTCCCGATAAATTTATTTCCAATCCCGCGGGACTCCCGCGGATTCCGCGGGACTCCAGCGAATCCCAATCCCGTGCAGCTCTCTATTACACTGACGACAAATATGAGAGCTCTTCCTGACGAATAACATTTCGCAAAATGGCTTCTAGATGTTGAAGACGGGACAAATGGATCACCTATAACATTACCTTCACATTGTTTTCCTGTTCATTCTCATCCCGTTCAATAACTATATGGCGACCTCGACTTCTCCACTGGCACTTCGGAACAACTCAGTACGCGAACTATATTAAGTGTCATGAATGAACAAGTATTGAAACTTATCCCAACCGACGAAGTAACTTTCACCAGCGTTGACTCCATCGTCACAGACGATCCCGCAGATTAATTTTCATTCCCCGAAGAATTTCTTAACAGTCTTACACCTACTGGCATGCCTCCGCATAAACTCAAAATTATAATTGTTTCAGTCACCATGCTTCTTAGAAACCTCATGCCAGCAAGAGGTCTCTGTAATGGCACTATACTGACTGTTACCAGCATTCACCGCAACGTACTGGAGTGTAAAACTATCGCAGCTGCTACCTCACAAACTGTCCTAATTCCCCGGATATCCCTGACTCCAGCAGATTGTAATTTGCCTTTTACCTTTACGCGCAGACAATTCCCTGTTAGATTAGCCTTTGCCTTGACGATTAAAAAAAAAAACAGGGCCAAACGTTCAAAAAGATATGTCTGTATCTTCCAAAAACTGTTTTCAGTCATGGACATTTGTATGTTGCTCTCTCCAGAGTTCCTTCTTTTCATTCACTCACAGTCGTTTGCCCAAACCCACCCCATTTGGACAACTGTGTATTTCAGGTAGTCTTCACCCGTCGGGTATAGATGTTTAAAATGTTTCAAAATAAATTTTGCTTTACAGAAAACATACTTCGCTTTGTCATTGTGTCCGTATCAAAGATTGTGTCAGTATCTTTCCCCCTTTCTTTGCGGCGTATGCTACGCCGCGGGTCGACTAGATGTTATTATTGTTGTTGTTGTTTTTTGTTGGCTTTTCAGAGTTTTGAGCGACTTCCTTTTAATGTTTTAGTCTTTTATTTTATCACATCATCTAGTTATATTGACTCTAGTACAGTTCATTTTAGAATTTTGATAGTGTAACTCTAAAATATCGAAACTTTGAGTTCACGGGCTTCCCGTACATATTTATTGATTCAAATTTCAGAAAACGAAACAAAAAATTACTAGGTCACACGGCTGATATAATTTTGAGTGACAGTTCCCATGTTTTCTTTCGTGGTTGTTAAAGATCAGTGATGATCAATCTAACTTTAATCAAAATCATTCACTATAACTGACAGCAGTGCCGAACCGAGGGATTTGGGGGCCCGGGGGACTTGGCCTCTTTGGGGGCCCCTGCATTTTGACATTCGACACATGACATAAGCTAATGTAGTTAATATTTAATGTAAAAAAAATTGGGGGCCCCTCAAGCTGGGGCCCGGGGGACTTTCGAATTTGGACTCCCCTCCACCCACCCTAGGTACGCCTCTGACTGACAGCTGTTACTAAACTTATCGAAAATGACCAAACTTTCCCGAATCATTTAATTTTATATCAAAAGACCTAAAATACAACCCATAGCTACTGACCTGCACTATACTTTTAATAGAATTAGATTATTGGTTTATTTATTGATTTTTATATTATTTTCCAAACTCCGAAGTATAAGCATCTGGGTCACATTAACGCCAGCGGCGTAGCGTGGGTATAGGCCGCCCAGGGCGGAAGACGATTTTGCCGCCCTCTCATTTTGGTATTTCAATTTAATCTATACATTTTTGCCGCCCCCCCCCCTAAAAAGTAATAAAAAGTGCTGCCCGGTGCGGACCGCACCCACCGCCCCCCCCTAGGTACGCCACTGATTAACGCATTTAGGCGTTGCGCTACAAATGTTAATCGAATATTTTTAACGCATTAATTTTGCGTTAATGGCGATTAATCAGCAGCCCTGTAAATAATGAATCAGCTGAACTATTGATCGCGTAAATCATTTCCTTTGTTTCAAGTGTGTAGCTAACAATATGAAGAAGAAGTACTTAGCATATTGAGATGTGCAAGTCATTAGTGTCTTAATTGGAGTTGGATAAGTGGATGACTTTCTTCATACTTAATCTAACTAATGTATGTCTCTATCGGAGATGTCATATATATATATATATATATATATATATATATATATATAACATGTATGATGTATCGTTATATTTATATAACAAGACTGAGGTATCATTATATTCATATAGCATTATGGGGTGTCGTTATATTTATATAACAAGATTGAGGTGTCATTATATTTATATATCAAATGTATTAACCAGGATGAGGTGTCATTATATTTATATATCAAGTGTATATAAACAGGATAAGGTGTAATTATATTTATATATCATGTGTATATAACCAGGATGAGGTGTCATTATATTTATATAACAAGTGTATATAACCAGGATGAGGTGTCATTATATTTATATATCAAGTGTATATAACCAGGATGAGGTGACATTATATTTATATATCAAGTGTATATAACCAGGATGAGGTGTCATTATATTTATATAACAAGTGTATATAACCAGGATGAGGTGTCATTATATTTATATATCAAGTGTATATAACCAGGATGAGGTGACATTATATAGTTTGAGATGTCATGATATGTATCCACCTGTCATGGTATAGTTATTAGTACTACGCACACAGGTGTGTGTGTATCTTTGGAGCTTGGCCAACTAGGTCAACATGTGGTCACGGGGTCATGATTCGAGATGTTTATAGAAAATAAATATGTTGTTTATTATTCTAGATATTTATAGAAAATAAATATGTTGTTTATTTGTAAATTGTATTGACTAAATGAGTGAGAGACAGCGATGTGGAATGTTCGAGATGGATGGAAGGAAATTATATAAAGACGATGTTCAGTTGAGAAAGGGGATTAAAAAGAGAGTTAAGTCAATCGAGTCAGAAGTTCAGTTGAGTATTGAGAGAGTATTCGAGTATATATCAGAAGTTTTAGTTGATCAGTTAAGTTTATTATTAACAAGTATTATTCATTGGATTTATTCTGTTTATTTATATTATTGTGTCGTCAATAAATCGTATGAACCATGGACATGAATTGAGTTTTCATTATTAACCAGCTCATACATAACGTTCATTTACATGGTGGACAGCGATATAGTGAATCCGCTTCCGAGGATACATTGAGTTGTATAATAATATCATTCGTTGATTCATCGCTGGACAGTAAATTGACCTAAATAGAATATACGCACTTAACGTGTGCAGTCAAGTGGAACATTGTTGTAAACAATTATTACGAAGCAGGTCAGAAATTTCATGAACTTTCAAGTTTATTTATAACAGTGCTGGACTGGATTATTTATAGAACAGGAACTGTAGTAAATTGTTTTATTGGAGTTTATTCGAGAACAAAGAAGAAGGTCAAGTAAACAAGGGACATAATTAGTATTAACTTAAGATAATTTAATTTAATTGAAAATCTTTGTGTCTGATTCCAGTGTACTAATTTTTTTATTCATGTTACATGTATTTTTCAAATGAATATTAGACTAGCTAATTTCATTTGCTATTAGGAATTAATTTATTGTCTTTTTGGAGTTATATATACATTTTTGTATTTTTGAGTGAATTTAAGGCTCCACTTAGACACTAGATTTAAATATTTGTTTAGTGGTATATGTCTAGTTTGTTTATACATTTGTTTATTAATATTTGTATTCCTCTTGTAACATTCTTTCATCTTGTCCTAGATAATTTCATGGTTCATTGCATATGTTGTTATTTTGATGTCATTATTATAATATTTTTTATATAGATTTGATAATATTAATATTTTAGTTCGTACATTGGATTGATTACTACACACTTAAAATCATTGTAAAAACTATATAACATGGATGCAGACGCAAATAAATTCCTTGAGCTAGGAAGAGCAAAAGGACTGGAAGGAACACAGCTAGCGAAATATGTTTGCGATTGCTTGAATGATGAAAAGGACCGAATTATGCAAAAAGAAAAAGAAGAAAAGGAACGAGAAGAAAGAGAAAAAGATCGTTTACGCCAGGAGGAAAAAGAAGAAAAAGATCGTTTACGACAGGCAGAAGAAAAAGAAAAAGAGCGTTTACGCCAGGCGGAAAAAGAAGAATTAGACCGCAAACATGAATTTGCATTAAAAATGGCAGAAATTGATGCCATGAAAAGACCCACGATTGATGAGAACTTAACAAAAATGACAACTCAGTCACAAACTTTAAAACATAAAATAAGAATACAACCATTTAGCGGCAAACATGGTGACATAGACAATTTTTTTTCTGTCATGGAGACACAGTTTGCAATAAGCAAAATAGATAAAAAGGATTGGATAATTTATCTTTATGAAGCCATGACCCAAGAAGCACAAGCTGCTTTGAACAATATCAAAGGTGAAGCTGCTAAAGACTATGATGTTGTAAAAAAATATTTACTGCAACATTATAACAAAACGGAGGAACATTACAGGAATAAGTTCCACAATACTTTAATGAATGCTGATGAACATCCGCAAGCATATGTCAACAACTTGGAAAGTTATCTCCTTAATTGGTTCAAAATGGCAGAAATTGACCATAATAATGCAAGGCAGATAATTGAATTAATCTTAGTAGACAAAATTTTGACACACAGCAGCATGCAGCTTTACACTTACATAAAACAGAACAAAGTGCACTGTAAAGAAAAACTCATATCTGCCATGCCTGATTTCAAAGATAGTCATATAGACACACCTTTGTTTAATACAGTGCAAGAAAAATCATGTAATGTCATGCATGCCAATAATAAACAACGATACTCAAGTCTACCCGCTAGGATGCCTAAAACATGTTACATATGCCAGAGAGTCGGGCATCTACAATATGACTGTATTTATCGGAAAAGAGGAAATCCATATTTATATAAAAACAGAACAGGAGCATATGGAATCAATTACAGTCCTCCAAGAAACTACTGGCGTGCTGAACGTAACAACTACTACAAGGGGACATATCAAAGAGGTCCAGAAAATGAACAGAGAAAAACTACCACAATAGATATCAGAGAGGCAAATCGCAGGATGATAAAAGAAATAGCATGGAAGCACCGGTACGCAGCACCTATCAAAGAAGGATATCACCCAATGTAAGTCCTCAAAGATGTCAAACTGAAAGGGGTAGAACTCCACTAAGAAAAGAAAACAAGGAAAACACAGTTGCAACAATATTAGAGAGCAAAGGCACTCTAGTATTCTATCCTTGTTTTGTCAACAATCAGGCTGTATTATGTCTCAGAGATACAGGCTGTACGTCTGTAGTGGTTGATGAGAAAATAGTTAAGGAAGAACATTTAACTAATAAAAAAAGAAGACATAAAACTGGGAAATGGACAGGTCATAATATGTAGGACCGCCAACATTCATATCGACACGCCATGGATAACTGGACATGTGAAAGCCATAGTAATGCCGTCTCCCGTTACTTCTTTGATAGTGGGAAATATTCCCAATATAAATGACAATTGTTCACAAGAAATGTTTCATGAATGGTTAGAAAAGAAGGGTATATATACCCAGTTAGAATTAAAAAACATACAGGAACAGATAACAAAACAGAGCAAAGATTTCACGTTCTCACTACTAAACAATATGTCCAACTGGAATGGAACCCAAGATATTGGTGATTACATACAAGGATTAGATATAATTGCTGATCAAGAGAATGTTAAAGAACAGCAAAGAGCCCAAATTATGAAAAGAAAAATGAAAGGGCACAGATTAGCAAAAAATATTGCTCTAAAGAACAAAGATAATTATGAATTGATGAGAAATGAACTCATTGGAAAACTAACTACAAAAGCTAGTGCTGAACAAACAAGTTGAACATATAAACGTTGTGACAAGATCGACATCTGTCAAAGAACAAAATAAAGACAAAGAACTCAGTTCCGACAATCAAAATATTTTATCTCCATATTTAAATATCAACTCTGATGAGTTAGGTAAATTACAGAGAGACGACACTTCTTTGAAACGATATTTTCAACACTGTGAACAAGGCACTAGTAACTGTCAACAAATTAAATATTATTGCAGAGATGGTATTCTGATGAGAAGGTTCTCAAGTCTAAACAGCGATACAGATCAGATAATAATCCCAACTACTTTGAGAGAAGAAGTACTAAAAACAGCACATTCTGTTCCATTAGCAGGACATATGGGTCCTAAGAAAACATTAAAAAGAATTAGAAATGTATGTTATTGGCCCAATATGTTCAGAGACATCAAATCATTTATCAAGTCATGTTCGTTGTGTCAGAAACACAATAGTATTGGTCCAAAGCATACAGCACCACTCCAACAAATGGATACAACATCAGAGCCATTTAAAAAAATAGCCATTGATATAGTAGGACCATTGTCTGTCATGTCAAACAGAAAACACAGATTTTTGCTAACCATCATTGACTTTGCGACCAGATGGATAGAGGCCATACCATTGGTTGATATTACAGCTGAATCAGTATGCACTTCCTTATTAAAAGTCTTCACCATATTTGGATTTCCAGAAATCATATTGTCAGACAACGGTACACAATTCCAATCCCATATGACAAGATCGTTTATGCAAATGCTAAAAGTCACACAAACATTTGCAGCCAGATATCGACCGCAGGCGAATGGAATGATAGAAAGAGCAAATCAGACAATAAAGACAATGTTAAGAAAGATAATTGAAGAATATGGACAAGAATGGGATAAATATTTACCTCTTGTACTGTTCGCATACAGAGAGATTCCACACGAATCAACTGGTTTCTCACCGTATGAATTAATGTTTGGAAAAAATCCAAGAGGACCACTTAGACTATTTATAGAGAACGTATGTCCACAAAATAGAGATGACATGTCGCCACATGAAATAGTCAACAATACCAAAGAAATGATAATTAACGCTAACAAAATAGCAGAGAAGTGCACAATTCAAAGCAGCACTAAACATAGAAACATAAAAAACAAAAATAGATACCTCAGAGAACTCGAAGTTGATGATCAGGTCTATGTACTACTCCCAGAAAAAGGTCATTTTGGTAACACTTGGCAAGGACCACATAAAATTGTTGAAAAAATTTCAGAAGTTAATTATGTAGTAGAAATAAAAGGGAGAAAACTCACATTCCACATAGATGATTTGAGAAAAATAGCCACGAATCCAGAACAAAAAGGAAAAGATTTTAACAGTGTGAATGAAGTAAACATCATTGTAACCGATAATACAAATGTTGATGTACACAGCCAGCATGAGGATGATATGTTTCACAATTTACCATTGGTTGTGCTAGAAGAGAATAATCAGAAGAAACTGATTGCATTAGCTGAGGACATACCAGCAGTAGTACAAAAAGAAATTGAAAAACTATGCTTAAAACATAGTAAAATAATTTCTAGTATTCCAGGAAGAACAGATGTCATCAAACACAGAATACAACTTCAAAATAATAAACCATTGAAACTAAAGCCATATCAAATACCTATTGGGTACAGAGATGCTGTGGAAAAAGAAATTAAACAACTGTTGAATAGAAACATGATCAGACCATCAACATCACCATACGCTTTCCCAATAGTGATAGTAAAGAAGAAGAATGGTGATGCAAAGCTTTGTTGTGATTACAGGCAACTAAACAAAATAACTCAAGTTGATAGACAGCCTATGCCAAACATAGATGAGCTTGTAAACGATATGGCAAAAGCAAATATTTTTTCTCACTTGGATTTAACCAGAGGATTCTGGCAAATAGAAATGGAAGAGTCTTCCAAACAACACACTGCTTTTGTGGTTGGCAATGAATATTATGAATGGAATGTCATGCCTTTTGGCCTCATTATCAGCACAGCCACATTCATCAGAATGATGAATAAAATACTTAAGGACATACCAAATATAAGATATTACATAGATGATATTTGTGTGTTTTCAAAAGATTGGAACACTCACATTGAGACATTAAAAAAATTATTTCAAATTCTAAGTGACAACAACCTAACAATGGCACCAGACAAAATACGAATAGGATTCCATGGTATTGATTTCTTGGGATATCACATTGGAGATGGTATCATAAGGCCTACAGAGAATATTCTAAAGAAAATATTAGAGATAAGGATACCAAAAAAGAAGAAAGAGGTCAGATCTTTAATAGGACTCTGTAACTTCTATAGAAACTTTATTCCAAACTTTGCGGAAATTGTTGATCCTTTAGTAAGCCTGACAAAAAAGAGAATGAAGGACAATGTTGAATGGAATGAAACTTGTCAGATAGCACTGGAACAAATAAAATCAATTTTCCAATCACCACCAATTTTGTCGCCTATAGATTCAAAAAGACAATTTGTGTTGGCAACAGATGCATCTCGACATGCATTGGCTGCGTGTTTAATGCAAAGCTACCACAATATTAATAAACCTGTGTTATACTTAAGCAGGAAATTAAGTGAAACAGAGAAGAAATACTCAATTATTGAATTGGAATGTTTGGCATTGGTTTGGGCCATCACTAAACTAAGCAAATACCTGCTTGGTCAAGAATTTATGGTGTTAGTAGACCACAAACAATTATTGGAATTTAATCATAAAAGTATAAAAAATTCAAAGTTGACTAGATGGTCACTGTTATTGCAGGACTTTTCCTTTCAGATCAAATCCATAAAAGGAGCAAATAACCACATACCAGATATATTATCTAGATTGACCTAAGTTAAAATGACTATTGTAAAATATCACATTGTTTATTTTATATCAATCTGATTTATGATTGCATGTACTTCTTATTTTCATGTTGAATCACAAGATGGTATACATTGTATATGTACATAATTTTGACACCATATTACGTTTAAAAAAAAAAAAAAGGAAAAGGGGGGAGGTGTCATGGTATAGTTATTAGTACTACGCACACAGGTGTGTGTGTATCTTTGGAGCTTGGCCAACTAGGTCAACATGTGGTCACGGGGTCATGATTCGAGATGTTTATAGAAAATAAATATGTTGTTTATTATTCTAGATATTTATAGAAAATAAATATGTTGTTTATTTGTAAATTGTATTGACTAAATGAGTGAGAGACAGAGCGATGTGGAATGTTTGAGATGGATGGAAGGAAATTATATAAAGACGATGTTCAGTTGAGAAAGGGGATTAAAAAGAGAGTTAAGTCAATCGAGTCAGAAGTTCAGTTGAGTATTGAGAGAGTATTCGAGTATATATCAGAAGTTTTAGTTGATCAGTTAAGTTTATTATTAACAAGTATTATTCATTGGATTTATTCTGTTTATTTATATTATTGTATGAACCATGGACATGAATTGAGTTTTCATTATTAACCAGTACATACAATAACATCATTTACGAGATATGAGATATGAGATACCAAGAATATTTATATAGCAATAATTGAACTGGGTCTAATGTATTGCCTCTGTTTATGTAAGTTGTATAGAATTGAACTGGGTCTAATGTATTGCCTCTGTGTATATAAGTTGTATAGAATTGAACTGGGTCTAATGTATTGCCTCTGTGTATGTAAGTTGTATAGAATTGAACTGGGTCTAATGTATTGCCTCTGTGTATGTAAGTTGTATAGAATTGAACTGGGTCTAATGTATTGCCTCTGTGTATGTAAGTTGTATAGAATTGAACTGGGTCTAATGTATTGCCTCTGTGTATGTAAGTTGTATAGAATTGAACTGGGTCTAATGTATTGCCTCCGTGTATGTAAGTTGTATAGAATTGAACTGGGTCTAATGTATTACCTCTGTGTATGTAAGTTGTATAGAATTGAACTGGGTCTAATGTATTGCCTCTGTGTATGTAAGTTGTATAGAATTGAACTGGGTCTAATGTATTGCCTCTGTGTATGTAATAATAATAGCCCAATCAACCCGGCCTTATCATAGCCTACATTTAAAAAAAAACATTTCAAGACAAAAATTATTCGCTTAAATTGTTTAGATGTTTTACCAATATTGTCAAACTTGAGAGATATTTATAAGAGAGGGCTTTGAATTATGATGCATAGTTTTAATGATCGTTGAGAAATACTTGTATTAACTCATATGTTATAATATTTGCTAGTTATAATGAACGTTGAGAAATGCTTGTATTAACTCATATGTTATAATGTTTTTTTTTAAATTAACAGATTAGTTTCGCCTTATCCCCCCCCTCCCTAAACGTCCCTCCCCCGACTCTCCGTCCGCCGCAATATACCGGAAACCAGCAGAACCAGTGCCCTCTGATGTACTGTAGGAGGCACTGGCAGAACCAAGCAAAAAAAAAACAATAACAATTCTCGACTTCAGCAAAGACTGAGTCACCGCTGTGACCTTTGACCTTAAGCATTTTATCTACACACTGTCCTAGGGTACGTGTTCTTTATAAATGGTAAAATGAATGTCAACATTAGATACACAGAGTGAAAAGAAAGGAGGAAAGGGGTGGATAAATTTTGTAATTCTATGTCAAAAATAATGTCCATTTGTTTTTTCATGTCCATGTAATGATGAGTGTTTATTTTATTAGATCCTAATAGGAAGGCTTTGTACAGCCCTTCTTTCATTCTCGTCCTAACCTAGAGTGTATAGAGACATCACATACCCCACAATGACCACAAATAATGTCAGATAGATATTTTCAACATCAATAACGTATAAAATAAGGTAATCCCTTAAGGCTTAAGGGATTACCAGTGGTGTGTTAGAAATAAATATACTTGTAGCCAATATAGTGGTGTGTTAGAAATAAATATACTTGTAGCCTATATAGTGGTGTGTTAGAAATAAATATACGTGTAGCCTATATAGTGGTGTGTTAGAAATAAATATACTTGTAGCCTATGTAGTGGTGTGTTAGAAATAAATATACTTGTAGCCTATATAGTGGTGTGTTAGAAATAAATATACTTGTAGCCTATATAGTGGTGTGTTAGAAATAAATATACATGTAGCCTATATAGTGGTGTGTTAGAAATAAATATACATGTAGCCTATATAGTGGTGTGTTAGAAATAAATATACTTGTAGCCTATATAGTGGTGTGTTAGAAATAAATATACTTGTAGCCAATATAGTGGTGTGTTAGAAATAAATATACTTGTAGCCAATATAGTGGTGTGTTAGAAATAAATATACTTGTAGCCAATATAGTGGTGTGTTAGAAATAAATATACTTGAAACTTTGTAACCTACGTAATGTTTTTTTTAAATATAATGTAGCCTATATAGTATTATTTATAATATAAATATACATGACCTATAGGATGGCTATATAATTATATGTGTGCTATAAACATACATGTCGCCTACATTATGGTATGTTTGATATGTAAGCAGGCACGCCGAGAGGGGGGCAAGGGGGTCATTGCCAGGGGGCCCTCATCTGTCAGGGGGCCCGGCCGCCCCGACCATGTCAACGACTCAAAATTATTGTTTATTAAGGGGCCCGCAATGATGTCCTGCCCTGGGGCCCATGTTGGCTCTCGGCGCCACTGTATGTAGGCCAACATTTTTCATATGGATAGACACCATAGATAGCTGCAGTGAGCATCAAGGCCTCCAACTGCCAGGATGGCCTCCCTTTTGAAACATTTATATTCCCAGCCACAAGGAAAGGCGATATGAGAACGTGTCACTGGCACCGGCCACCGGGTGACGGAGTGTCAGGCCCCCAGTTCACCGGGTGAGGGAGTGTCAGGCCCCCAGTTCACCGGGTGAGGGAGTGTCAGGCCCCCAGTCCACCGGGTGAGGGAGTGTCAGGCCCCAGTCCACCGGGTGAGGGAAAGTCAGGAGAGGCTCCAGTTTTCTAAGTTTGTTAGGGCCCCAATATTTTCAAGCAGCGACTTTAACAACATTTTTGTCTAGAGCGGCTTAACTTCTGTTGTCTAGGCCCATTCTCTACACCCCGCCCCCAATTTAAATTACTAAGCCCCCCATACCCTCACTTCGGGCCCCCATAACGTAATAATAGAAAACAAACAAACACAAGTATACAACTATTTTGAGAAAGAAAAATTAAAGGGGATATAATATATATATACACACACAGCAGAATAACAGTTCAATTTATCCAATTTATAATAAACATTTCTTACCTCTCAAATTATCCGTGAGTAAATGAAAACTGCAGAAATATTAAATTAAGTGTAGAATCAGTATTTTTGAATATGACTGAAATTATTTTTAAATGTTAAGGGACTATATTACTAACACTATAACAGGCGTCATATGAATCTAAATGTACATAGGGACGTCACAACTAATTGAACGGTTAATAAGATAAAATATAAACATTTATTTTATAGCACTATAATCATACCCGAATCACGGCTTAAATAGAAGTAATAGTAAAAATCACAAGCTCGAACAATATGTTGTTTACGAATAACCCGGACTTATTTTTACTTCCGCATCGCAAACTTGCAAACATGTTGTAAACAATAGGGCACTATTTATAAATACTAGGAGATTTAAGTATATTACTGGTTGTAAATGTATAAGTACTATCTTATACAAAATGGATTAATGCATATAGCAGTTTTATTATTTGTTAGAAGTTCAAATAGTGTATTTTTTTTAAATTTTAAACTAGATAACACATTTCACTAAACCCTCCCTACAATGTTCCAACTGTTTGTGAATGAAACAGGTCATTGTACAAGTGGAGAAATAAACAAACTTCTTTTTTTAATCTTGTGGAGGCAAAAGACGAATGCAGACACAGAAAATTATAATCCTTTTTTATATATTAGATAGTGAAATGCCTACACAGTCGAGTTGTTTTTTAATCATGGAAAATATTAAAGCATTTAAAATACATGTAATGTGTGGCGTAACCTAGAGTTATGGGGGGGGGGCGGTTTTGGTATGCCCCGGGTGCACTTTATCTCCTGCTGGAGTCGGGGACGGTATTTGTGTGTTCAGGGCCGTATAACCTTGTGATACGAATTTAATCTGAATGAAACAGCCCGAATTCCAATTCGTTCAGGTTTCGAATTTTTTAAATTATTTCAATAAGATTTATAACATGAGGCCACTTCTCCACCAATAAGATTTATAACATGAGGCCACTTCTCCACCAATAAGATTTATAACATGAGGCCACTTCTCCATCAATAAGATTTATAACATGAGGCCACTTCTCCCTCAAAAAAATAAATAAAAACCTTTGCTACCGGCCATGGCTAGGGTTGGATTTGATAAAAGATGGATGAAAATATTCATCCTTTCCAAAATGAAACTATTATGTGTAAAAAAATAATTATTGTTGTTCATTAGAATTTGTGCATTAGAAATAATGCAACAGTTGAATTTTTTTTTTTCAGTTGATAATGATTCTTGCACAAAATACAAAAATTGAGAACGACAGTAATTGACAGCTAATATTGTCGTAAATTCCAATTAGAATATTACATTATGTTTAATAATATATATAATATTATAAATTATATATACATTATATTCTGTTAAAAAAATCTTTTTTTTTCAGATTTGTCCAGTATCAATGGCGTTGTTTTAGAAGGCGTGGGCCCACCCCGGGGGGGGGGTGAGATGAGATGAAATCTCTTAGATCCTGTAAACCACTAATGGGACGATTTTTATGGTCCCCTTCTTTATCCCCACCATAGCCAATAGTGCAATGGCCATTGAGGCACCACGGGAGATATAGCGGGGACTTAAGCCATGACCTGAAATATCCATTGGTCAGCACCGGAGATCGTACCAGGAACACTCAGGTCGACAGTTGAGCGCTTTACCACACGACCACCCGTACTGGGGCTGGGGGGTAGCGAATCATTTTTTTAGCGAAAGGACCCTTCCAATCTGTTAGCGTGGCCATTGTCCGATGTAGGCCTACTGTTAGTAGATGTTACCGTGGCCAATGTCCGATGTAGGCCTACTGTTAGTAGATGTTAGCGTGGCCAATGTCCGATGTAGGCCTACTGTTAGTAGATGTTACCGTGGCCATTGTCCGATGTAGGCCTACTGTTAGTAGATGTTACCGTGGCCAATGTCCGATGTAGGCCTACTGTTAGTAGATGTTACCGTGGCCATTGTCCGATGTAGGCCTACTGTTAGTAGACGTTAGCGTGGCCATTGTCCGATGTAGGCCTACTGTTAGTAGATCATATATTGACTACAAATAATTATTCAAAGGAAAAATTTTCACTGAAATAAATAGGCATAAAGACATTGAATAGATACTACAGAGTTATAAATATTTCTTTTAGGAGCTAATCACATTATTATATTGGCCTATTCTATTTTATTATTGCTATAAATACAAATATTTATTTACGATAATGCTTGATAGATATTATCGCAATATGAAAATGGTCATCGGCTTACCCCCCGGGGGGGATGCCTTAGTTATATTATTGTATAATATGTAGACATAATATTTTGTAATGTGTAAATATTTTTGTAGAATGCAGGAAAACTTTCTGTCACCATAAAGGTCTGTAGTAGGTATTGAAATAGAACGAGCCAGGGCCGACCTTACAAATTGCGGAGCCCAATTGGGAGCAATCTAATTAGCCTAAGGCGGGCCCTAGAACGAGCGTTAGTTATTGGCCTATTATAAGTATTGATATAGAACGAGCGTTAGTTATTGGCCTATTATAAGTATTGATATAGAACGAGCGTTAGTTATTGGCCTATTATAAGTATTGATATAGAACGAGCGTTAGTTATTGGCCTATTATAAGTATTGATATAGAACGAGCGTTAGTTATTGGCCTATTATAAGTATTGATATAGAACGAGCGTTAGTTATTGGCCTATTATAAGTATTGATATAGAACGAGCGTTAGTTATTGGCCTATTGTAAGTATTGATATAGAACGAGCGTTAGTTATTGGCCTATTGTAAGTATTGATACAGAACGAGCGTTAGTTATTGGCCTATTGTAAGTATTGATATAGAACGAGCGTTAGTTATTGGCCTATTATAAGTATTGATATAGAACGAGCGTTAGTTATTGACCTATTGTAAGTATTGATATAGAACGAGCGTTACTTATCAGCTGGCTTGTCCATGGGACAGATTTTTCTGTCCCATCCTATCCCATCCCATGGTAATTTATGTCTGTCCCGTCCCATGGGATTCCCATGATAATATTAACGTTATGGAATGCCGTTGAAATACAAAATAAGAAATTTCTGAAAGTTTTAAGTTTAGTGTCTACTGGATTGGACTACATACAGAAACATGTAAAACGACAGAATTTAATAAATTTGATATTGTGAATATTCAATACTATTTTATAAAAAAGTTTAATCGTAATACGAAATACCGTAATACGACAATTTAGTGTCTTTCTGACACTCTTATTCTGTTTCTGAGTCACTCTGGTCATTCAGCACATAATCAATTTCCCGCTGATCGACTGTCTCTACCAATACAGTTAATCCCTGAAGCTTTTCCACAATTAACAAATTTGGGGTAGCTCAGTTGCACATCAAGTCGCTATGGGACATGGAAAATACAAATGTGTGCTGTACCATCCCGTTCCATCCCATGGGAAACGTCCCATGGGGTTCCCGCGGGAATCCCAATCCCATGGACAAGCCTGGTTATCAGCCAATTGGGTTGGGAAAAAATAAATTATTATAAATTGTACCTAAACTTTGGGGGGGCTTACTTCCCAGTGCTCGTCATGGGCAATGTTTCCTCTAAGCTGCGCGCTTGCGCGCGCGCAATTTTTAGAAAACCTCCGCGCAGAAAAAAATTATTCCCCGCGCACAGAATACAATCTTATGAAAATATTACTTCAACTAAATTGCTTATAATATTATTTTCTAAAATTGTCAAGGAATTTAAAAAGTGGTGCTAATATTTGTTTATATTTGGTATCTACATACAATTTATTTACATAAATTCAATATAAAAAGTTATCGCTTCAGTTTCAGCAAAATTAAAACTTCTATTTCCTTTTCACCTAATTTATTCAAACGCATGCGCATAAATTATTTCTTCTGTTTTCAAAATGGCTGATCGTTTCGTACTATAATTAATTAAATAAATAGTTGTAGAAAATAATTTCAAAATGTCGCTACATAAAATGTGCAAAAAAAGAAAATTATTCCCCGCGCACAGAATACAATCTTATGAAAATATTACTTCAACTAAATTGCTTATAATATTATTTTCTAAAATTGTCAAGGAATTTAAAAAGTGGTGCTAATATTTGTTTATATTTGGTATCTACATACAATTTATTTACATAAATTCAATATAAAAAGTTATCGCTTCAGTTTCAGCAAAATTAAAACTTCTATTTCCTTTTCACCTAATTTATTCAAACGCATGCGCATAAATTATTTCTTCTGTTTTCAAAATGGCTGATCGTTTCGTACTATAATTAATTAAATAAATAGTTGTAGAAAATAATTTCAAAATGTCGCTACATAAAATGTGCAAAAAAAGAAAATGTGTTGCCTCTTTCAAAAACGTGTGGCTTGACGAGTTCGTCCAAACGTTTATGCCGGAGTCAAAATCACACTGTCGCATTCAACTGGAAAAGATATTTACTTATGATGATGATGTTGGTGTTATATGTGTCATCTGCCAAAAAGCTAAAAGTGGAAGTGATTTTTGCACTGGAAAGATTTGGGATGGCATTTGGAAATTTGATTACCTGAAAAGGCATTTAATAAGTAAAACCCATCAGACTAGTATCACTGCATTGAGAAATTTAACTGGTTTACGAGGCATGTTAACAGAAACAGCCGAGGAGAGAGACAAGAAAAAGGAACTGAAAAAAAAAATCAACTCCAGAGGAAATTAAAGTTCTAATTGACAGTGTCATTTTAGCGATTAAAATGAATAATTCAATGCTCTCTGTTACAGACATTAATGAGCATATGTCAAAATACACAACTTAACCTGACAGCTGGAGGAGTAAAAATTATGCGTTCGAATTTCTTGAATCAATAAACAACTTCTACGTCTAAATCACTAATGGCATTCCGACAAGGTCTGAAAACACACTTTTTCAAAGTTCATGTTCCGAGAGCTTTTGCTCGATACATAATAAGGCGCTATATAAATTTAAGTGACTGATTGATAGATTCACTTCCTTTGTTCCTGAAACTACCAATAGCTAATAATTTCAATAGCGATTAGCAATTACTTCAGAAAACCCTATTTTCAATTTTGTCTGGTTATTTTAGGTGACTAGCAGTTTTATTAGTTTTAGACTAAGTCATATAGAAATAGTTGCTTTTTTTTTTTATTAACATTGTTCGAATAATTCTCGCAGATTCGGACTACAAACAACACCCAATTTTTTATAATTTATTCCAAATTGGCGCCCAAATTTTTTCGAAGTTCTAAAAAGTTGCACAAGAAATTTTTTTACCGCGTAGCGCCGCCAAAAATTAGAGGGAACATTGGTCATGGGTCTTTATTTAACAACCCATCCCCGATAAGAAGATAGCAGAAAATAACCTATATTGTTTTAACAAACAAAAAAAAAACTGTAAAATAAACGATGACTATTTCTTCTCTACATTTGAAGTCAATTAAAAACAAACAAAAATTAAGACTGTAAAAACAGGACGTTTTAGAGCATTTTCGTGTATAAATAGAGAGGGAAGTAAGTCATTTTTAATAACTGTTATAAAAATAAATAATGATTACGCCCCTTTGTTTAGCTTATAATCTATATATAATATATAAGCCATATATAGTACCCTAAGAAACCCTGAATCCCGGCCCTGAGAGGTCATATCGCGAAAGGACTTTTGATGTACACATGGCAGGCCAAGAACTACAAAATGATATATGCATCATGGGTCTAGGACTTAAGGTTGCTGAGATCTTGGGCGCTCCTTTGTTAACATAGCTTATATAGTAAAAAACGGTACTTAATAAGCCCCCTTTTTCGGCCCTCAGAGGTCAGATCGTGAAATGAACTTTTGATGCACACATCAAAAGACCTACAAAATGATATATACATCATTATGGTTGTTGAGATCTAGGGTGATGACGGACAGACAGACAAAACGGGGACAATAGAGCATTTTTTTTTCGAAAATGCTCTAAAAATTAAATGGGTGCTAACAAAACTATAGACACGGAAGTCGATGTCACCGATTTGGAGGAGTTGATTGAGGTCTACAGAATAGAAATCTTTTGAATGAACAGCTTAGGACTAGTGGCGCAACCAGCAAAAAATGCTGGGGGGGGGGGGAAGCTCACATATAGAAAAAATGCTGGGGGGGGGGGGGCTCACATATAAAAAAAAACGACAGTTTATATAGTAAAATATGTATGATGATTTAGTCGGGGGGGGGGCTCAAGCCCCCCCTGGTTGCGCCACTGCTCAGGACATTAAAAGTGGAGCAGTCGTACGGCGATGGGGATCCAGTGATTGTTTCAACTGATAAGATTAAAGAAATTTGTAGTAAGTGGTAGACATTGAAGACTACAATGAACCATCATCAAAAAAAAAGTGTGTTACTAACAGGGACATGTTGAGTGTTAACACAATGGTCCACCTCAGAAATATTCTCCATGAAAGGAAGTGACATACTTCCCTTGATAGTTTCATACTATATATATATATATATATATATATATATATATATATATATATATATATATATATACAGCGGTACCTCGACATACGAGTGTCATAACATACTAGGTTTTTTTTTAAATGCGAGCAATGTCTTGCTTTGAAATACGATGAAAATTTGAGATACGAGCGGGTTGGCTGGCTGCACATGACCCAGTTCACTGCGCCTCGAACGTCTTGCATTTTCCCGCGCCCAGTCAGTTTGCTTGTTTGCCTCGCTGTCGAAGCATCTTTGTGTGTTAAGTGTGTTCGCGTTTTGTGCTTTTTTTTTTATTATTTATACAGTACTATTTCACATTTCTTTTTTTATAACCATGGCTCCGAAGAAAGAGAGTGGAAAGGTCAGTACTTAGAAGAAGATAATGTGTATTAAAATTTTAATTGAAATCATACAAAAACACGAGCAAGGTGTATGAGTGACTGACTTGGCAAGGCAGTACGAGTGTAGTACTTCAACGATATGTACTGTACTTAAACAGAAGAAGTCGATAAAGGGTATAACACCAGCTAAGGACGTTACAATAATGTCTAAGCTCCTCCGCTTATTTCTTCCACCCTTCGTCTCTGCCAGCATCTTTCGTAAGATCAATTTGGCTAATTTCCAAGTAAATACACTCAATAAAACCATATTATTTCTTTACATTATTTTTTATCATGTTTGTATACGATATTTGTAATTTACAAATACATTTTTCTTATTAAAAAACAACTAGGGTGGCATTTTGGGGGCTGGAGTGGATTAATGCCAATTCATTTACTTTCAATAGGGAAAACTGCTTTGAGATACGAGCAAATTGACGCACGAGCAATGTTACGGAACGGATAAAATTCGAATCTCGAGGTAGCACTGTAACTGTATATATAATTCATCTCACTGTGGATTTTATCTGAAGAAAAATTGTTGGCATATGGTTCGCAAGTCACATAACTCCCGTCAACCACAAGTTGCTGTAAGTGTAAACAAATATGGCGGATTTCTTGACCTATTTGTAGAAGATAAAAAATGAAGTTTAGGGGGAAGATAGATGATATATCAACTATACAGCATTTCACAAGTAACAAGCTTGATGAATAAATATATCAAATAATTTTATAGATTAGCATTACAGAAAATACCAATTTTTTTTTCCAACCTTGCTTTAATGATAAGGAAGGACAACACGACATCGAAATTTTTTTAAAAATGTCTCTATATTTTTTTTTATAAAAAATGCTTCATATTCAGACAATTTAGGAAAAAGGGATATTTTGTGTTATCACCCTGTAAACCCATACTAAGGACCGTTAGAATCTTAACATCTCCAATACTATCCCAACTAATGGTATAATATTTAGGCATCTTAAGTTAACATATTCACGTTTTTGTAGCCCTTGGCCTGTATAACATGTGGAATACTTGTTCACAGTTGTTCCCAATATTATTACCACTAACTTCTAAGCTATGTATACAAAAAATGCCACTCTTGTAGGTCAATAAATTTTGTAACGTCTTGGCAGAAATCATCTAGATTGCTGAAGAAGTAATACCATTTTCGTCCAAAACTTTTTTCAGAAGGCTCCACTGCTTCAGTCTAAATGTGTGGAGTCCAGCATTGGATTGTGTGAGTCCCATATCTGTTATCAAGCTGTTGAGATTTTTTTGATTGGGTAGTACCTCTGACATTATAGACTGGATCTAATACATGTTCTTGTTTAATATCTGATTTGCTACATCTTCTGGTGATGACGAATCCCTTGTAAGTCTAGGGATACATCATTCCTTTGATCTGCCCAGACAGCATTTTATGGTGAAAATTGTTCTTCGGCATGAAGTAAAATATGTTCAGACTATTAGCAGAAAAAGGGGACTGGTGGTCTTGCTGTGTAGAGTTCTTGACTGTCGACCAGAGGAGTCCAGGGTTCGAACCTTGTAATTTTTTCAGGTCAGGTGAAAGTTCTCAAGTCAACCCAGCTTTATATGGGTACCCAAATTTATGTTGGGGGAGTAAAGGCAGCTGGGTGTTGTGCTAAACAAACAATGCCAGATATGCTGAGGTTACTGAAACATGAATTCTACACTTCATCTGCTCAGATGAGCCCTTGTGGCTTAAGGGAACTTTACTTTTTTTTTTATAAGCAGATGTGCTTACGTAGTAAACAGCCTAGAATATTCAACCTACCTTAAGACAGGGCTATAATGTTTAGAAGTTTCTAGAATATATTCATCTGACAATTAGACAGGCTTGTTAATTAAAATGTCCTGGTACAAAAAGAAAAGCTCATGAGTAAAAATTAGAAAATAATTTGAAAATAAAGTTTTTAAGACAAAACAAAATTTAAAAATTTGTTACGCAGAATTGTTTCAACATGATCCCATAATACTTTTATTAAAAAGAGACTATATTATTCTCTTAATTATTGCAGAATCAAAAAGAATAAAAATGTCATTATAATTGTAAGAATGTAAGTTAAGAGCGTATTCCTTGAAAACAACAGCTAGTTTTTAGATGTAAAAACTTTCATTGAATTTTTTGAAAAGAAAAATAATCTACATTCACTACCTTGTCTCTGAAATAATTTTTAACATATTTGAATGAATATTTATTTTACAAATAAAAGATTTCGATAATTACTGGAATAATAAATTATAGTCTACTATATATATATATTTTTTATTTTATTTTTATATATTTTCATGCATCATACTAAAGGCCTTTTTGAAAGTATATGTTCATATTATGATATCTAAGCTTTTCTATGGGTTTGAAATGGAGAGCTGTGTTAGGGAAAACCATGAAACATAAATTCTAAAAATATTCCTCTTCAACTGTTTCTTATTTAATTATAATGAATTTTTTTAGCCTAGCTCATCATTTTAGCAAAATCTTGTTTTTGTTTTTGTTTGTTTTTTTACTATTACTTATGGACTAGTGTAAATACCTAATTATAAAAGAAAATGTTTTAAAAGAAGTTTTTTATTGATACTTTCAGGAAGAATACTTTTTATTTACATTATTTTTTTCATAGATATTGTTGGTACCATATCTAAACTGGTAAAGACTTGCATATTGAGAATAACAGAAGATAAGGTTTTTTTCATATTATCTGAAAGAATTGGAGATGGTGGAGCTCAAATATGGTGTGAGTTATCTCAGGTAATTAAATCATCTGTAATACCTATGGTGTGAGTTGTAGCAGATAATAGACATCAGAAGGCTTGGATTTCTATGATCTAAAAAATGTAGAAATATGCATGAATTTATGCCCTAAAAAACCCAAAAATATTTCCTAAAAATACAAATAATGACCCAAAATCAGAACAGACGCTAAATATGAGTCTTATTTTTTAACTAAGTTTAAATCATTTAAATTACATACTTTTTTTAAAGCTGCAATACATGTCAACAGTTACAAGATATATGATATGCTGAGATATTCCTTGAAAGTGGTGCTTAATGTACATCAAGTTCCTTTACCTTTGAGGTAAAAAAAAGTTCCTGCACTGCTTTAAATACACTGCGAATCTTTGCTAAGATTTTCTCAATTTCTATGTGATGTATACAGTAGTTGTTTACGTCATCATCCAGCCATGTTCACCAATGTGTCATCCAGCCTTGTTCGCCAATGTGTATCCAGCCATGTTCCCCTGTGTATCATCCAGCCTTGTTCGCCAATGTGTCATCCAGCCATGTTCGCCAGTTTGTCATCCAGCCATGTTCGCCAGTTTGTCATCCAGCCATGTTTGCCAATGTGTCATCCAGCCATGTTTGCCAGTGTGTCATCCAGCCATGTTTGCCAGTGTGTCATCCAGCCATGTTTGCCAGTGTGTCATCCAGCCATGTTTGCCAGTGTGTCATCCAGCCATGTTTGCCAGTGTGTCATCCAGCCTTGTTTGCCAGTGTGTCATCCAGCCTTGTTTGCCAGTGTGTCATCCAGCCATGTTCCCCTGTGTGTCATCCTGCCATGTTTCCCTGTGTGTCATCCAGCCATGTTCCCCTGTGTGTCATCCAGCCATGTTTGCCAGTGTGTCATCCAGCCATGTTTGCCAGTGTGTCATCCAGCCTTGTTTGCCAGTGTGTCATCCAGCCTTGTTTGCCAGTGTGTCAACCAGCCTTGTTTCCCAGTGTGTCATCCAGCCTTGTTCCCCAGTGTGTCATCCAGCCATGTTCCCCTGTGTGTCATCCAGCCATGTTCCCCTGTGTGTCATCCAGCCTTGTTTCCCTGTGTGTCATCCAGCCATGTTCCCCTGTGTGTCATCCAGCCATGTTCCCCGGTGTGTCATCCAGCTAGGTTCCCCAGTGTGTCAGCTCCAATAGTGGGGGTAGAAGTATTGTCTGAACTTTCTATTTAAACAGGAGCCTTGATAAAAATCTTTTTACCATTCGCTATAAATGCATCCATTTCAGGGTAGCTCCAATAAACTTCTTCATCCAACATATAGGGTGTTTGCAAGACAAGTTAACATGGATAGAAGAGCTTTGATTTACCTGCTTTAACCATAGCATTGCTAACAAACAGAATGGTATTCTCTGGTTCTATTTTTTTCGGCCACAACAAATTCATTGTCCAAAACAGCTATCCTATTCCTCATAGGTTAATAGGAATATGTCTCCATGCTTATCATAGTTTAGAATACCAATCACTTTGTTGGCTACATATCTATGATCTACTTCACATGTTTGATATAACCATATTTTACTGCTGCTGACTTAGTCTATAATTTTCTTTAGGGTCTATTCATAATGTAAAGGGAGATCATTTTTTCTTAGTTAACTTTGAAGGAATTTGAAATGTTGTTTATTTTCCCAAAAAATTATGCAAACAAGCATTGTCTAATTTATTAAAAGGAATGTTGCATGAAACTATAATTGTCTTTCAGAATCTCAGTTTCTCTGCTTACGCTGGGTTGAACTGTTCAATAGCAACTATTGTCTGTTTGTTGTGACATCTCTGGTCATCAACTACTTATGTTTTACCATCGTACAATCATGTTGAAATATAATGTTTTCTTTATGTTTATCAAACCATGCTGGAATCTCAAATATTGCTTTTGATGTCGCTCTTTGAAAGCCAATCACTGATTGAAAGAAAAATAATGTGTTAAAAAGACCTATTTTTATATCACATACATCAATACAAATGGCATGTTATATTAGGTAGTACACTCATCAGTAACACAAATGACATGTGATATCAGATAATACATGTATCATATGTAGCTCTGTTCCCCCCTCCCCCCAATAAATTTATAAGTTTTTTTTTTCAAACAACTTAGTTTGAATACTTGACCAAAGCATTTTTATATTTCTTTAATATAGAAACAATTCTTTGGTCAGTATGCCATGGAGGGACTGTCAACTGAGGCCAATGAAATATATCTGGAAGTGACTCCAGACTTAGTTTTAAGAGCCTTGAAAACAGCCCATGCAGCCAAGTGGATGAAAATAAAATTAACTAAAAAAACAAACCCCTGCCTTACAGTGGAAATTGATCTGGTAAGTATTAAATTAATTCTGTGTTTACACTGTTGCTCAGGTTATTCAAGGTCATTAGAGGTTGTAATTTTTTTTTTTTCACCATTGGTAGCCTACTGGTGGATCCCATCAGAGACAAGTTGTTCATGACATACCTGTCTTAGTGGTACCTAGAAAACACTGGTCAGACTATACAGAGCCAGAAATGCCAAAGTTTGATGTGAGTAAATATCTTTTGTCAAAGAGCTAAGTAAATTACCAAATATGTGTACATTACAGACAATTTACTAAACTATCAAGTATACTTAGACTTCATGAACCAATTGCTACTCATCAAGTACTTACCACAGATTGAAAAAAAAAATCCAGAAAAGTGCCTTGAGTTTGCCTATTTCTAGTAAACATTCCATACAAGAGAATTGTTTTTAAATAGCACAGTGTCTTTTTTACCTTAAATTTTCTTCACTCCTGGCACCCATTGTTGTAAGTTGGGTGCACTGAACACTACAACTGGTCACCCACTCCTGGCACCCATTGTTGTAAGTTGGGTGCACTGAACACTACAACTGGTCACCCACTCCTGGCACCCATTGTTGTAAGTTGGGTGCACTGAACACTACAACTGGTCACCCACTCCTGGCACGCATTGTTGTAAGTTGGGTGAACTGAACACTACAACTGGTCACCCGGGAGTATAGCAAATGAATAGTTTCAGAACAAATGTTATATGTGTAGATGGATGTTTACAACTGTGTCACATTAATAGTTTCAGAACAAATGTTATATGTGTAGATGGATGTTTACAACTGTGTCACATTAATAGTTTCAGAACAAATGTTATATGTGTAGATGGATGTTTACAACTGTGCCACATTAATAGTTTCAGAACAAATGTTATATGTGTAGATGGATGTTTACAACTGTGTCACATTAATAGTTTCAGAACAAATGTTATATGTGTAGATGGGTGTTTACAACTGTGTCACATTAATAGTTTCAGAACAAATGTTATATGTGTAGATGGGTGTTTACAACTGTGTCACATTAATAGTTTCAGAACAAATGTTATATGTGTAGATGGGTGTTTACAACTGTGTCACATTAATAGTTTCAGAACAAATGTTATATGTGTAGATGGATGTTTACAACTGTGTCACATTAATAGTTTCAGAACAAATGTTATATGTGTAGATGGATGTTTACAACTGTGTCACATTAATAGTTTCAGAACAAATGTTATATGTGTAGATGGATGTTTACAACTGTGTCACATTAATAGTTTCAGAACAAATGTTATATGTGTAGATGGGTGTTTACAACTGTGTCACATTAATAGTTTCAGAACAAATGTTATATGTGTAGATGGGTGTTTACAACTGTGTCACATTAATAGTTTCAGAACAAATGTTATATGTGTAGATGGGTGTTTACAACTGTGTCACATTAATAGTTTCAGAACAAATGTTATATGTGTAGATGGATGTTTACAACTGTGTCACATTAATAGTTTCAGAACAAATGTTATATGTGTAGATGGATGTTTACAACTGTGTCACATTAATAGTTTCAGAACAAATGTTATATGTGTAGATGGATGTTTACAACTGTGTCACATTAATAGTTTCAGAACAAATGTTATATGTGTAGATGGATGTTTACAACTGTGTCACATTAATAGTTTCAGAACAAATGTTATATGTGTAGATGGATGTTTACAACTGTGTCACATTAATAGTTTCAGAACAAATGTTATATGTGTAGATGGGTGTTTACAACTGTGTCACATTAATAGTTTCAGAACAAATGTTATATGTGTAGATGGATGTTTACAACTGTGTCACATTAATAGTTTCAGAACAAATGTTATATGTGTAGATGGATGTTTACAACTGTGTCACATTAATAGTTTCAGAACAAATGTTATATGTGTAGATGGATGTTTACAACTGTGTCACATTAATAGTTTCAGAACAAATGTTATATTCATATATAAATGTTTACAACTGTATCAGTATGCTAGAACATTTCAGCTTAAAGTTTATAATCAAATGATCTCATACAATTATACTGTTGTTGAAATAGATTGTTGAATGATACACTTCATTTTATTAACATTTAATACCCCTATATCTTATATAGGTCAGTATCACAATGCCTCAGTTAAAACTTCTGAAAAATGTGGTTGACAAGATGAAAAATCTGAGCAATTATCTTGTAAGTGTAGAAGTTATTGATAGTTGTTTCTTTTATATTTTTTTAGCATTTAATTAAGCAAAACTTTAATTCTGCTATTATTCAACAAAGTAAGAAGAAACGTAAATTTCCCATTTATCATGATTTGAATAAACATACAACATTTATGTGCAGTCTCTTTCTGCTAATAGAAGTAATAAACATACAACATTTATATGCAGTCTCTTTCTGCTAATAGAAGTGGAGAAATGAAACTTTCAGTTGAAACTGACATGGTAGCGGTGAGCACACATTTTCAAAATCTCACTCATCCAACATGGAGTAAGTTTGATCACATGCAATATGTTTGGTATTCTTTTTATTTTATTAATGTTTAGAAGTTAATCGAAATTTATTGACATGAAATCTAATGGAAGGAACCCTATCTGTAGGTAGAGATTGTGGTCAGAGCTTTCTACAGTCATCTAATGAACTAGAAAAGAAAGTGTTCGTTACTGCAAGAATTGACATAAGAAAATTTGCCCAGTTTTTGAACAGTCAGCAAGTCAACCCGAAAACTGTTGTATGTAGTAAGTACAGAGTATCACATATTGTTTGATTCATCATAAATTAAGCAGACTGTTTTACATTATGTTTGGTTAATCAATTGTTTAGTATTAGTAGTAACATTGGTTTGTATCACCTTTAATTTCTTATTATAATGGTTAAAGTTTTCTGTCTTTTAAACATCATATTTGACAAAATAAAAGACAACATTACATAACTTAAAGTAATTCATTTATGCAACCAGTTAAAGATTTACAATAGATTATGAAATTCCCAATATTAAGTCATTTTAGTGGTTTGGTTTTGTTTGACAGATATTGTTCACCACAGAATGGTCCATTTTTTTCTGATGCATGATGATTTATCACTTCAGTATTTCCTGCCGGTCATCTCACGGTGATGTTACCAGTTAATTAAGCATTTCTTTTATTATTGTAATTTAAAACAATTGTTCCAATACATGTAATTAAAGAATCAAAATGGTTTTTTTTTTTCATTTTCATTTAGTTAGCTATTATAAAACATGTAGGTGGCTTGCTGCTTAAACATTTGTTTACACATTGTAGGTTTCTAAATATAGATGTGTACATAGTTATAATATCCGCAATACATTTGATCAAATTAGTCTGACATGCCTGATTTGAGACTTAAGCAGATGTTCATTATTGTATTCTCAATGTTGCTATATGAAATATATGGCTCTGTGTATATCTAATGATACATTCTTTTCACATATAAATTCATATTCTGAAAAATTCTAATGAAAAGAATTACTTTTAATTTTATACTGACTTTGCAATAGATAATTTGAGGCAAACATAATCAAATATTGAGACAAACATATTTTTCAATATTCTAAAGTTTTTTTTTATTAAATTTGTTGAGAGCAATATTAATTAGCTTGTCCAATATTTTATAAAACTGTAAAAATAGAATTAAAATATCTACAGGAAATTTTCTGCATACTGTTACAAAAATATCACTATGTAACCACATACTAAAATGCTGATTGTCTAAAAAATGTAGTGCTGTACATGCTCTAACTTAAATGAATTTATCAGCAATAATACAATTAGGTAGAAAATATAAACAAGAACATCGGTAAAAGTATATTTTTCTTCACCTTGTGTTTGTAAAATTGATAAAAATTTATTCAAATTTGAAGTGTAAAGAGTTATTTAGTGATAAAGTATCAAATGTGCATTAAAATGACAATATTATATCTGTTAGTTGGGAAGTTTTATTGTTTCCCATGACAAATTTTATGAACTAAAACATTTTAGGCAAAAAAAATTATGTCTTACTATTAATTTAAAGCCGTGTAAAAAATGTATTGTCTTTGGGCATGTGAATGTTGCATTAATGTGAAGCATTGATAGTCACATCTGAAAACACTTTTGACTTTTTACAAGCTCAAAACCATTTTTATTTTTGAAGGTATAGTGATAAATTTAGTATCCACATTCTTTGAGTTCTTTTCAATATAACATACATTTGGTGCATAATAAATTTGAAAATGCAGGAAACAAAGTCATGTACACCTAAAGATAGGAACACACACAGGGGGCATTTAATTGGTAAAAATTTAACAGCAAATGTAAGGATATTTCTTACATTTCTTTTATTGATAAATACAGCACAAATGGAAAAAGCTTGACCTCAGCTACAATGTTTAAATAAAGTAAATTATTCCTCATTTTAATAGAACATAGATAGTTTAGGGTGACAGTAAGCAAATACTGTGATATACTAAAAGAAATGGACCATCAAACTTATTCATACAATTAATTTTTAGTGTCAACTTTATTATAATTGTCCTTTCCACATGGCAGGTATGGGGCTACATTTAACTTGTAAAAAAACACAAGAGTAAAATATTAGGAATTCTGTACTCAATTTGCTCTTCTTTACTCAGGGAAAGAATTAAAGACCTAATTTATTACTGATTACATTTGACTCAAGCATTGCAAGTAACTCATTATTGTCATGAAAATATAAAGCCAATGAATTGCGGTTTTTTTTGCTTTGCTATTAATTTTATTAACAAGGCACACAAAAAATACAAGTGCATCAGCTGCCACATAAAAAAATATTGGAGATGTATTGATTTACTACAGATCAGAACCAAACTGATCAATTAACAATAATTTTATTGGATAAAATCAAATTTTTCTGACCAAATGTAAAAGGATTAAAATATGAAATTTTACATTTTAATAAAAAAAAAATATAAAAATGGGCAGATCATTTCTAAAATTTTAATTTTTCACTGTATTAAAACAATTTTTTTTAAAACTAAGCTTGAACACTAGTTATTTTTCAACATTGCAATTTAAGACAATCTTATTTGAAACCTTGCTATAAGCAAGAAATGTTCTTACCTCATTGCCACCTGTTCACATTTAACGGTCTCAAAGACATTAAAGAATTATTAACAAGTAAAAACTACACCGAAAAAAATGGCAACAAATAAGCTTTTGGTGATATTTAAATGAGCTGTAATAACCCTTTAGTTTTTAAACAAAGAATGAAACTGCAGAAATAACTATTGTAAACTTAAATATGATTCATGTTAACTTTTAAAGTTTCTTTTGAATCTTTTTTTTTATGGAATATATTTTTGTCATGTCAATTATTTATTGAAGGTATCAATTCATAATTATATTAGTTGCTTAAACATGTTAGTCATTATTTTCTGCAATTCACTACACACAAAAATGTGAATAAATACTAACAGTGAGTATTATTTTTCAGTAAAATAATTAAAAGCCTACTTAATATAAATCTTATACTTATTAAAATTGGACAAAATTATGTAATGTAAATAATAAACAAACAATGGAAACAAAACATTCATACTTGTATATGACATGTCACAAGTATCTAACTACATGTATATGAAATGTCACAAGAATTTAACTACATGTATATGACATGTCACAAGTATTTAACTACATGTATATGACATGTCACAAGTATTTAACTACATGTATATGACATGTCACAAGTATTTAACTACATGTATATGACATGTCACAAGTATTTAATTAACTACATTAAATGACATGTCACAAGAATTTAATTAACTACATGTATATGACATGTCACAAGTACTTAATACAATTTTGTAATAATTTATTTCATGTTTTAATGGGAAAAAAAAACTCAGACTGATCAATAATACATGAATAAAAATGTCTGTATACACAGCAACGCATCTATAAGATTTCTTTATGAAAAAAATCAATCATTAAAATATTATATATTGAAAGAAACATTATAGACAAAATCATTTAGAAAAAAAATCATTCAATACAATCTCATTAAAAGTTCATATTAGACTTGTACCACCAACATATACAGTTCCTGTGAATAAATAAATGTAAATGTCTGCTTCTGGTGTAAGAAGTCAAAGAAAAAAGAGTTATTTACAACAGTTTAAAAAAGTCTTTTTTTTTTTTAATATTTCTTTAAAAGTATAGAACTACATTAAATTTGACAGCAATAGAATCTATACTGCGATAATAACATAACTGAGTTCAGATATTAAACATGAATTTTAAAAGAAAAACATGCATCAAATAAAATCATTTGAAAAGTAACTGTTTTCACATCTTAGAGTCATGAATCTTTTTCTTTTTCATAAAACTAACCAATCTGGTTTGAAATTCATATTTTTGTCTCAAGCTCTGTATCGTGAATATGAACAGCTTATGTGTGAGGAGTTATCATTTTTTCTGTCACACATATTTCCAGTTTGCTTTCCTTAAATTTTGCTATGCGTTTTCTGTAAAAAATATAAAAATACTTTTTACTATATCTAAGGCAGCATGTCATTTACAAGTTAATATTAATAATTATTTGAACATATTTACCTTTTATGCACATGCCAAACAACTAATATAATAACACAGATGAAGAACAAAAGTGTACACACAATTCCTGCATAAGCGCCATGGGACAAACCAAAGATGGTATCTGATGAACCATAATGGAGGCTGCCAACTGGAACATACAATTTTAAAGAAAAATAAACGGATAATTATTATTATTATTGTTTTCATTTAATACTTACTACATGTACATGTAAATAAAAACACATTTTTTTTGTTTTCACTTAATACTTACTATATGTACATGTAAATAAAAACAAATTATTATTGTTTTCACTTAATACTTACTACATGTACATGTCAATAAAAAAAAATAATAATAAATGTTTTTGCTAACTTTGAATTCTTAGCAAAGAATATTGTATTAGAGTGTAAACAGTTTGCCTCAATAACTCAATCAAATAATTAATCAGCAACAAACTGCTTATGTTTGAAGTCTGCTATCAGACTGACAAAAAGCTGAGTAACTGGTATAAGGTAACATAACGTTTTGAACACATCATGTATTCTTTTTTAATACATAAGCTTAAATAAAAATTTTCATACATAAGTCATAGATAAATAAAATAATTATTAAGTTATTTTTTGTTTACTAAAGTATTTTATTTTATCATCAATATTGTTATGATTTATTTAGATTATTTATATTACAACAGCATAATTATAAAAAAAACCTGTATTAAAAAAAAGTCTGCAGATTAGTTAAAATTAAAAGAAACAGTATTTTTCTAAACTCAATCATCAAATTTTTTTTATAGTCTTAGTTAGTAATTAATAAGCATAAAAAAGAAGCTGTTAAATTTCTCGCAAAATGAGGACAATATATAGTGATCCTTACTAGCATGCAACAGGCACAAACAGTTAACTTTGTTAAAAAGTAAAATCCAAGCTTAGATTACACTGGTAAACAGTGATTTCATTGCCAGTGATATTTGAATCATTTTATACAAAGTCAACTATGCTGATTTAGAATATGTAAGTGCTTTTGCTAGATTGGCTCTATTTTACGAGATAATTAAAATTAATTAAAAAATGTATGCACCATGTTTGAAAATTGTCAAGAATTGCATGAAGTAAAATAGTATACTAACAAATACTAGTGAAAATGTTAATAGCCATGCAGAATTTTGTTTAAAAAGATATGTAATAGTGCTATAGAAGAAAACATTTTCATTTGAAAAACTAATTATGTCTAATTAATTAATTAATATGTTAATTGTCTATGGTAATGCATTAGCAAATCGCCGTCCTTTTGTGTATGTCGTTGGGGCAATTGCGCTGGAGGATCCAACAGTAGTCAGCCATCATATTATGTCCCATCTTCCTTGATATCTCTCCTCCATCACCCTCATATCCTGATGGAACCTCTCGCCTTGTTCCTCACTGAAGTCCCCAAGGTTACCTGGAAATTTGTCTAAATGACTGTGCAGGTAATGTACCTTGATGCTTATATTTGCTCCAATGTTTCTGAAGTTAGCGAGCATATCTTGTACCAGTTTTTCGTAATTCTCTGCTTTGTTATTACCTAAGAAGTTCCTGACAACTGAAACAAAACTGTTCCATGAAGAAGCTTCGAGGTGATCCGTGAAATCTGTAAAATTTTGATCGTTGATGAGTTTTCGAATCTGAGGACCGTCAAAAATCCCAAAGCCTTAACAAATTGTTTCATTAAACCTAATTTGATATGAAGCGGTGGGAGAATGATCTTATTTTTTCAACCAGTGGCTTGTTGATGATATTTTCTTTACCTACAGTCATGGTTTCCCTTGCAGGCCATGTCACTCTTGCCCAATGATCTTGCCTTGCCCTGCTATCCCAAAGGCACATGAAGCACGGGTATTTTGTGTATCCTGACTGCTACCCAAGCAAGAAGTTTACCATTTTTAGATCAACACAAATTGACCACTGATGCTCATAATAACAGACTTTCTGCAATACTGTTTTGATATTCTCATACTCTTCTTAAGGTGTTGTTGATTGAGCAATAGGAAGAGATGCGTAACGGTTACCATTGTGTATCAGAACACATTTCAAGCTTCTGATGGAACTGTCTATAAAAAGACGCCAGTCTTTGGAATGGTAGTCTTGTACTCCCATTTGGAGCAGAAATCCAAGGATGTCATTACAGTAAACAAGATCTTCCTCTTGGCTGAAATATGGAAGAAGAAACTCTCCTCTTTTCCGATAAGAAATTTTTAAAATTCGTGTTTGAGAAAATTTCTTTCATTGAGCCTGGACGCTAAAAGCTCAGATGTTTGCTTGGGCATATTTAGGTATCGTATCAGGTCATTGAGTTCTTCTTGACTAAATGGTTGAGGTGTTGAAGAACTTCCTTCATAATAGCTTCCACTTTTTTCACCTGCCAAAAACTCCAGATCTTGCCCCTCGTCAGAGTCTGATGGTGAAAGCTCTAATAATCCACTAAACACTGGTATAGGAACTTCACTGCTATGTGGAATTGGTCTCCTTGCAGATTCAAGATCAGGATAATCTCACTTAGATTTCTTGTGGCGATTGAAGCCTTTAACATTCACAATACAAAAATAGCAATCACCAAAATGGTCTTTCGGCTCTCGCCATACCATTGGTACACCGAAACTTAGACTTTTCTTCTCATCATTTGTCCACTGCCGTAGGCTCTCCACACAGTTTTTGCAGACCTTATGGGGAGCCCAATGTCACATGGAGTGAGGCATACAGAGTGACATCAACTATAATGTCAGATGGAGGTGAGACATACAGAGTGACATAAACTATAATGTCAGATGGAGTGAGACATACAGAGTGACATCAACTATAATGTCAGATGGAGTGAGACATACAGAGTGACATAAACTATAATGTCAGATGGAGGTGAGGCATACAGAGTGACATCAACTATAATGTCAGATGGAGGTGAGACATACAGAGTGACATCAACTATAATGTCAGATGGAGGTGAGACATACAGAGTGACATCAACTATAATGTCAGATGGCGTGAGGCATACAGAGTGACATCAACTATAATGTCAGATGGAGTGAGGCATACAGAGTGACATCAACTATAATGTCACATGGAGTGAGACATACAGAGTGACATCAACTATAATGTCAGATGGAGGTGAGACATACAGAGTGACATCAACTATAATGTCAGATGGAGGTGAGACATACAGAGTGACATCAACTATAATGTCAGATGGAGTGAGGCATACAGAGTGACATCAACTATAATGTCAGATGGAGGTGAGACATACAGAGTGACATTAACTATAATGTCACATGGAGTGAGGCATACAGAGTGACATCAACTATAATGTCAGATGGAGGTGAGACATACAGAGTGACATCAACTATAATGTCAGATGGAGTGAGACATACAGAGTGACATCAACTATAATGTCAGATGGAGGTGAGACATACAAATATATAATCCTCATATTTAAATTGTTAAAGTATATGTTATACAACATGGTTAAAACAAAAATTATTTATTTAGTTTAAGGAGATTTAGCTCTAAAGACATTTATCAACCAGTATATGCAAGATACATACATATGTACTTTAAAGTCTCTTATTATTTGGGGATTATGCTCCACTTAAATCACATATTAACAAATCCTCTCAAATATGACTTTATTTACTTTGAAAAATTAAGACTACAGTAATTTTCATAATTATTTTTATTGAAATTATAAAACTTTTTTTACTTCAAACTACCTAAAAATTTTGCAGAAGCATACAAAAAAATACCATGCTTTATAAATTGCTAAAAGTTTATAATAGTTTTAAAAGGATTTCATAATAATATAAACCTTAACAACTTGTACAATATTTTAAAAAAAGAAAGAATGATCTAATAATTTGTTCCTAGCTAGTGTTATACAAGCAAATCCCCAAATCATGTAAGTTAAAAAATGTATTTCCTACTTCGCATCCATAACATTTAAACAAATTCATTAAAAAATTATCTTATTAACAATGATATATTTTGTTTTTTTAACCATCAATTCATGTGATTTTAGGGCATAAATTAAATAAAATCCTGATGATTATGAATCTAAAAAATAATAATTATAATGCAACACATTGCAAAAGATTTCATATTTTGACATAGCAAAATTTTCTGTCACTAAATTAGTGAGCCATGTGAATATGTCTAAATGTACATGTTTGTATTATGGATGAAAATTATACAGCTGAAATTCAAATTTTCATAAAAAAGGGCATTTATAAAAAGAGACTTTACAGTATAAACATATATATGTTTAACATCATAGCAAAAACCATTACCATAATTATATATTAGTAAATGTATACTTAATAAAGACATGCCCTATTTAAAGCTGTTTTATTAACTGCCAATGAAATTAAATGGTGTTTTCACCCCAATTTATAATTTTACATTTATTCATCAAAGTTTAATTTTTTTTAACACAATGGATATATAAACTCTGGTATTTTACTATAATATTCCTCTGATTTTGTGATCACTGAATCTGGATGTGAGTTTGTTAGAAGTTTGTAACAAATGGCTGAAATGTCAGTATATTTACTTATGATTCAAGTTGTGTAATAAATGCTTGAAGTGTTGGTCTATTTACTTATGATTCAAGTTGTGTAACAAATGCTTGAAGTGTTGGTCTATTTACTTATGATTCAAGTTGTGTAACAAATGCCTTAAATGTCAGTATCTTTACTTATGATTCAAGTTGTGTAACAAATGCTTGAAGTGTTGGTCTATTTACTTTTGATTCAAGTTGTGTAACAAATGCCTGAAATGTCAGTATATTTACTTATCATTGACGCTGTGTAACAAATGCCTGAAATGTCAGTATATTTACTTATCATTGATGCTGTGTAACAAATGCCTGAAATGTCAGTATATTTACTTATGATTCAAGTTGTGTAGCAAATGCCTGAAATGTCAGTATATTTACTTATCATTGACGCTGTGTAACAAATGCTTGAAGTGTTGGTCTATTTACTTATCTTTCGTGTTAAACCTTTTTCACATACTTTTTATTCATATTAGGAATTCCTAAATTTATTTAGTTTTAATGAATCCTTAAGTTCCTTTCAAAAAAGTAAAAAGACAAGTTGGAAAATAATTGCAAGTGCTGAGATGAATTTAAAGGCATTTATAATTTAGTACATTTTTGAAGGCTAATGAAAAAAATAATTATACATTAATAAATAATAATAACTACTGGTATTAAGAAATTAAAGTGAACTATAAATATTGATGATAGAATATACCAACATTTTTACTCATTACTATACTATTCCTAACAGTGTTTTAACCTGCTTCAGTTATCATTATTTATGCAAAGAACTAATTGTAATATATAAAAATGAAACTGTGTGTATGGGGCTATAATTCTTTGCATGGCATAGAATTCCACATCGTTAAAGCAGCAGTCAACAAACGTAGTATGCCCATTAGAAAGATCTAGATTAATCACTTTTAAACAGTCAGGATTTAGCTATTTTTGATCTTTAAGAACTGAATTGACAGACTAATTTCATTTATTTTAGGTGAACTTTGGACTATTGACATTCTTACTGCGCATGCCTGAACTATTTTAAGTATAAATAGTGACAAAATTGAAAGGGGGGATAAAAGGAAAAATTATTTACTATATTAATTTTTCTTGAATTTACATAGGTGCAAATTTATATTTTAATAAAATGTATCACACAATTAAAAACTAACCCGATCATTAGCCTATCTAACATTTTAAATTAAAAGTGGGTCACATGTATACTCAATTGGTTACAACCAACCCTTGAAATGATCAAATTAAAAGGAGGAAAATAATGAACAAAATAAAATGTATCTATAACAATGAAACAATGCATCTATAAATGTGCATTATTCAACCAAGTCAGCAAACTTGGTATGCCACTCCTTTATTATGACCTTGAGAACAATGTTGACTATTTTTTTTTTCTTTTTACTTTTCCATATATGCAAATCTTAAAAGCGGTAAGAAATATACATTTACAATTGTGAAACATCAGGAGACTAAAAATGGCCATTATAATTTCTCTGCTATACCCACTTTTTGCAATCATCAAAACTTAGCCTATAAAAATGGGATGGCATTTTCACTGAAATATATTTGTGTATAAAAGATGCCTATAGACAGAAATGGATGGTAAAAACCAAAAGGACTAAGGCAAGTTTTGATAGTATTAAAGGGAGAAAATTGTGTTAATTTGTCTACTTTATTTGAATTTTGTCAAGTATTTTTCTGATGCAATGTTGTCTGATGTAATGATAAAGTAAACAAAAATTATAAAGAGTGAAATAAGAAAGTAATGTTTAAAATAAGGCTGACAACAGATATACATTTGAAAACCAAAACAAATGTTTTTCAAACTGATAATAATCTTTAAAGATGTATTTTAAGATGTGCATATTTACATTTAATAAGATGTATTACTATATGAACCTTTTACAAACTTAATCTTATGACAATGTGAGTAATATTTCTCTAATAGAAAATATCAAAATAAACAGGAATTATATACTTTAGATCTTTATAATTTGTAGCTAAATTCACTTGACACAGCAGTTATAGTCAATTAATCTATATTTACCCGATAGTTAAAGTATGTAAAAAAATGAAGAGAGTTTTTAATGCAAGGGTGAACATTTTCCACAGGTAATGAAAAGGTATCCTACTAGCAGACTTATTAAAAAGCGTAGAGATTCAATAATCCAATATCAATTGGTTGAGGAATCTGAAAGTGGGCTGGAATTCTGACTCTGATGCAGATACAGAGTAAAATGAGGTTGCATCTTATTGTCCGAAAGCTGTCCAGGAAGGTTGTAGAATTTTTCTTGTGTTCTGCTCTGAAAACTGTGTCCTATGCTCATGTGAGTCTTATAGTCCGTAAAACTAGGTACATATTTAATGTCGATATTGCCCAATTTAGTGCTGTAATGTCTTTGAATCCCCTTGTCTTACACTGGCAATATTTTCTAAAATCTAAGATCTTCTGATCATCATTCTCCATAACACAACTATTTTATAAAAACAATATTTGTTTTTAATTGTTTTTTAATTTTATCCTGTGTTCATGTTTGTACGTTAACACTTCAATATGTTGTTCCCCTTAACCAACAACTGAGTATAAATTAAAGAATATAAACAATATGTTAAAAAACATCACAATAGAAGTAACTGAAAGGCAGAGGTCTCACTTCTGAGATATTACATGTATCTTTTTTCTAAAAATACCTGAAAATATTTTACTTATAGCATCAAATAGGCAAAATTTTCATGCACTAAAACAAAACACAAAAATTATTAAGCTGTGCTATAAATAAGCATAAATAACCTTATGTTTCTATAGACTTACATAATGAAGAATGTACATTTACAATAACAAAGCAAAAATTACCAGCGCTATGGTTAGATAACTCTGTTTCTATAATTGATTCAATAGTTGTTACCTCTTCCATCAGTCCCTCTGACAGCAAGAATTTAATGGAAGAACAAACATTTTTGATAAATGACAGTCTATGAAGTTTATATTTCTGTGGTACAAAAACTTAAAGGCAATTCACACTTAAGTGATTATGTAAGCTGTCATATGCTGTCTATGTATAATGTATTTATAGTCTAGTTTTTATATAAGTTAAATTGAAAAAAGTTATCTATTGGATAATTTGACTAAATGCAACATAAAAATATACTTTGACATGCCTAGATAATTAAGGCAAGCTAGTTCTTTATAAAAATGAAGTATTTATTATTAATACACTTAAAGGTAAAAAAAACAAAAGAAGATAATGTATGCTTGTGTAACAATCTTCAACAGCATTTTACCAGTGGTAGCATGTAAAAACTTTACTTGGATAAAATTCAAAGATTATAAATATAGACTCTGCTCTAGATTTATACTAAAAAATCCATAGGCAGTTAATTATAACTGTTAATTATAAAAATAATAAAGGAAATGTTAATTCTGATAGAAAAATAATCAAGTTTTTAAAGGAACAATAACCTAATTGCTTTAGCAAAGGATCAAAATAAAACTAAACCAATAGAAGATTATAATATAGACTAGATAATTTTAAAGCATAATATGGAATTTAGCAGCAGAACTCTGGAAAACCCACTTGGCTACTAATTATAAAATGTCACACCATCATTATGATTGTAAACTAAAACTTTTAATCATTCTAATATTTCTGGCTGATTCAAAAAAGCTAGTGATTGTGATACAAAATATAAAAATTTTAATTTAAAGCAGAAATATAAATTACAAGCTGAAAATACCAGGATCTCAGTCAAACCTCATTGACTATGGCACTGCCACTAAGTAGTGAGGATTTAATTCTTAACCGACGACGTGAATACACCAATAAATAACCCCCCCTCCCCCCCACCATTAGTTACACTATGTAACAAATTTTAACTTTTTTCTCCTAGGCTCAAAGTGTATTTTCCTAATCCGTTATGCCTAAAACAAACAGAAAATAGCTATTGTTCCACAAAAACTTTATTTCTGTGATTAGGATGATGATATTTTGAAATTCTTGTTTTCTTTATTCTCATTTTATGATTCGTAGTCTTCTAGAATATTCTTGAACTGCAAGAATTGTCTGTTTTTAAGAAAATTCTTGATTCGCATTCACTAATGAGTAGTCTTCCAGAATATTCTTTCAAGAAACTTTTAGAACTTTCTAGGACTGTCCAATAGTAGTCATACAAGTATAAAAGCACAGGTGACTTAAACCAACATTTCGGTTTATGATATTGCTAAGTAAGAGAATAACAAATCATTGTTAAAGAGTAATTATTGATTTAGACGGCATCACAAGGTTGTTTGCACCCAGGAGATGAATTTTGCTACGTGTGTCGACAATGTATAAAGAAAAGAGCCAGAAAGTATTCCGTGAAAGCATGTAGTAAGATTGCGAGACCTACTAGGCATACTTCGGCGTGTCTGTCGGGGATCAAGATTGCAGCCGCTCTCAGGGCAAAGTCATGGAGAAGATATAGAAAATGCTGTGCAAAAATGCTTGGAAGACTGTGAAAATGATATAATTAAATTCGTTTCCATAGCAACTGATGGAGCTAGAAGTATGACAGAAATAGGTAAAGGGGCAACAAAGATTCTCAGTAAACCACAAAATTTTAACATATCACTGCATAATTCATCAAGAGGCGCTTTGTGCCAAAACTTTTCTGGCCAAAATAGCTTGGTAATTAAAATCTTTTTGAAAGAAGATAAATGGCTGCAAAAATTCATGGTGGATATCACAAAGACATTAAATGAGTTAAATGTAAAACTGCAAGGAAAAGGAAACCCAGCCAATGCCTTGCTTGAAGAAATGGTTTGTTCTGAAAATAAATTATTTCTGTCGAAGACCTGGAGAGCGTTAAATTACTTCATTTCAAAAATCTGAAGCAATATCGCGATGAAAGCAATGCAACTATTGACACGAATTACTTCAGTGTGGCTATAAACAAAATGAAGAATGGATTCGCTGAGAGATTTGAACAATTCAAAACAAATGCAAGTACTCTGGCATTCATAGTAAATCCTCTCAACACAAATGTGATCAACATTGAGCCATTTGGAATTGATGCCAGTTCGTTTAAAATGCTATTGCTGGATTTAAAAACCAAACACTTGTGGAGTGGCAAGTTCACAGAACTCAAGAGCAAGTTGGAAGAGTTGGAGGTCCAGAAAATCATGCATCTTGCACTGCACAAGTGGTCAGCTCTAACAGAAATACATGGAATAGTCTTCCAGAATGCTACAGTGAGGTGAAGAAGTGAGGTGAAGAAGTGAGGTGAAGAAGTGAGGTGAAGAAGTTGGCATTTGGGTCAACATATTCGTGTGAGCAAACGTTCTCTTGCATGAATATAATAAAAATAAAGTAAGAAGCCAACTAACAAATAAAAATCTAGAGGCGTGCTTGAAGCTGAAAATAAGTTATGAGCCAGATCTAACAAAACTTTCAAAAAGCATGCGAGGCCAATGCTCCCATTGATGTAACTATTGCTGCGATCTATTAAAATCATTTATTTAAAGTAAAAATTTTGTATATGAATACATATTATTTCGTATTTAAAGCCATTTATTTTAAATCAAAAATAAAATTTATTTATCAAATCCTAATCAAATACCATAATATTGAAACAACAAATTTAATGTCTCTTTAAAAACTGAGAAAATTTTAAATTATTACTTTTTGGCTCTTCCGTATCAAAAGGTTGCCGACCCCTGAGCTAGGGTGATACCAATTACTTATTCTTCTTCCCATCTCTCGTTTCAATTCATATGCTTCCCGCAAGTCAACAATAAATTCGTGTGCTAAAAAAAATCATTGGTTGTTCTGTGGAATTAATAAATGACTTGAATTTAGCCCCTTTTCCAAGTCAAGTAAACAACGGATGCAATAAATCTCTCTGTGTGTATATACCCTCCCCTCCCCATCCATGCAATCCTCAAATTACCCCTGAACCACTTGGTCATGCCTTCTCACTTGTATCCCTCAACAATTACTTTCTATCAATGACAATGTACACAGGCGGACTAGGAGGGAATTCATTGGAAAGTCACAGTTTCCCAGATTTCTCTGTAATTTCATGGAATGTATCAACATTTTTTGCTAATTGTTAAGTTCTAAGCTAAAACCAGCTTTTAAAACCCAAAAAAAAAAACGGTTGTCGATTGCTTCAAGTTTCATCAAAAAACTGGTTTTTCGCCACCGGTTTTTAAAAAACGTCAATTTCTAATCCATACACACATACATTATTTTAGAAAACAATTATTTTAAAAGGAAATGCAAACAGATTCGCTTTTGATTTGCATATAAATGGAAGTGTTGACCACCAACTGGAAGTAAGAAACATTGAGAAACATGTCACTTGAGGAAGCCATCTTGTATTGAGATGTGTCATGCTGTGTGTAAGGACATAGACAGACATAGATAAATAGACAGACACATTGTTAGATAGTTATATAGATAGACAATTAATTATTGTATTAATGTAGATGTTAGAGGGAATTCCCTGTAGTACGGTGACGCACCTAATGAACGGGCTATTGAACGGGGAAAAGAAAAGCAAGAAAAACACACAGACGGTTGACGAGGAAAGAGATAGAACATTGTTTTGGTTATTTTTGTTTTGTTTTAAGTTTGAAGAAGGAAGGAACGGAGGAGCTAGGAAGAAGTATTTACTGTATTAAAAGAACAGACAACTGGTATTTATCGTAGAGACATGATTTAATGGTTAATGTTCATTATTGAATAACTAGTTCTTATGATTATTCAATAAAGTGATTTTAGTTAAAAACTGGAGGTGTTATGAACTTGTATAAGTTGTGCAGTTAAAGAAAGTAATTGAAAAATAAATATATAAAAGAGACCACCGCATCCATACCCTGACACTGTGCACTGATGTAATTTCATATGTGTGTCAAAAATGTAGTAATATAAACAATAAGATGTAATAATGCTAGCTCACACAATGTGCACATGTGACTACACACATTTTATCAACAGATGACACTAAGCTACACCATCATGTAAACAAATGATGTCAGGAATCAATTATTTGAATTAAAAATAAAGATGAAAAGCCATCAATTCAATTCCAATTCCAGCAAAAAAAAAACAATTCTTTCGGTTCTCAATTCAGGTGAATCGTCCCATCACTTTATATTTACCAACTGTGACAGTGGGGTTAACATGAAGAACATTCAACATGAAATTAACATATGTTTATTATATTGTGCTAAAGGTTAGATTATGCTACAAGTCTGCGAAACTGACCAATGAGACAATAATTTTTTTTTAGTCCTGTAAATTCAGCTAGATAAAATGATTTCAGTAAACTATGACATCACATCAATAATATATCAATAATATAATCTTTATTTTTATTTTAAATTGACAAACTCCAAGAAAGCAGCTAGAAAAAGCCATCTTTGATATTAATTATCCATGGTAGTTTTTGTTTTTTTTTAAGGGCTAATTGGGTTAGATAAATTTGCACAATGAGGGATTGTGCTACTTTATTTTAAGCTGGGTAGACTTGTAAATTTCAATAGGACTAGTGTTTTATATAGGTTAAATTGTTGACTTTCCAATGTCTTTCATAATTTATATTTTTAACTTACAATCATCTTTTACGAACGATATATTATTAATTTACCATCGTCTTTTACCATTTTCTTAAACACAGGTTCTATTGTTAATTATTAATTTACCTCTCTGTCTCTTAGATTGTTTACTTACCATTTTCTTTAATACAGGTTATATTATTTATAGGATCCAATATATAGCCAGGACAACACTCTTCCACAATCTGGTATTTTTCAACAGTGCGATTATGTTGAATAGGGCACTCATGCAACCTATACATTCGGTGATATAAATTGATATGAATAGTGTATTTCTTTTAAAAACAGCCCCACAAAATAAAATATTTGTATAGACCTAAGTGATTTCTGCAAGATACTTCAAAGACAAAATATTTCACATATAATTACCATCAAAAGTATATTACTTTAATTCATAATAACTCAATTTTGTGGGATTTAAGCTTATTAACTTTATAACTTAAATGATTTAATATTAAGTTATAGGTTTATGATAAACTTATGGTTCTACTATAAGTTCCAATACCTTTAAGTCATAAGATAATAGAATTCACAATATTTTCTATCATAAACTTATTAATCCAATGGTGGCAGAATTTTTTGATCCATGGGCTCCATGGTTTCTTAAATTTGACACAAGGGGTGGACCAAGTGCAGAGGGATGGAGCAGTTCTTTTTTTTATCTCAATGGCTACAAAATAAACCAAATCACTGTTTGTTTCCCATTGGTTTTTTTTTTCAAGTAAAATTTTTAAGTTTTAGAAACTAATGTAACATAACTAGAAGAAAGGAATGCTACTTCTTTCGAACCTGAGAAAAGTATTGGCAATCCCTGGCTCAAACTTGAGACCTTTCGGTAAGAATATGATTGCTCTACCACACTGCAGCCATATCCCCACCGAAACAAATATCTTTTCCAAGTTAATTATTGGCCAAATATAGTAATTTTAACTTAGGAGTTATAGGAACCAAGCCCTTAAATCGTATGTATCAGGTATGAATAAGTATTCACTATTACTTTCTAACTCATACTAATTGTAATCATCATGCTTACTCATAGTAAGTACACATCTGACTTGAAAACCAACCACATCTAGCTGTGTAAGATCGTTTACACTGAGCCATGACAAAGTCTGTTTCCACATGATGCTTTCTTACAAGACGTGTGCACCATCTGCCACTAAAAGTATGCACAGAAGTAGTTGTAACTGGAAAATTCTATAATTTTATACTGTTAGCTATTTCTTTATTCAACCTTCTTTTCTATATACTTGAAGATTAACATGGTGTATTCTTTACTGAAGATTAACATGGTGTATTCTTTACTGAAGATTAACATGGTGTATTCTTTACTGAATATTAACATGGTGTATTCTTTACTTAATATTAACATGGTGTATTCTTTACTTAATATTAACATGGTGTATTCTTTACTTAATATTAACATGGTGTATTCTTTACTTAATATTAACATGGTGTATTCTTTACTTAATATTAACATGGTGCATTCTTTACTGAATATTAACATGGTGTATTCTTTACTGAATATTAACATGGTGTATTCTTTACTGAATATTAACATGGTGCATTCTTTACTGAATATTAACATGGTGTATTCTTTACTGAATATTAACATGGTGTATTCTTTACTGAATATTAACATGGTGCATTCTTTACTTTAATTATGTATATTTTATACTAAGACTCTCAATCATGTAAATGTCATAACTATTCAATATTTATTTTCAAAACTCTATAAATATCCAAAACATATACTTACTATGTGAAATCTGAAAAGCAAAGAACCATCAGAAATCCAATTGAAAATGTTTTTGACCACATTTTAATAAAACATGTAAACACTGGAAACACACATTGATAATCAATCTTTCCAGAGCCACATCTTTCTGAAATCAATCAGCTGAGAATGAAAAACAACAAAACATGTCTATACTTCATTCTATTAACAAAAGTATTTTCGTATGATTTATTCAAGGGGAAGTATATAAAAAAAAACTATTAAAAAATGCTTTGAAATTTTTCACCTTTTCTTTATTGCTGCATCAAAACAGACGTCTATAAACTAGTGGTTCTCAAAGTGTGAGCTAATTTGAAATGTGTTGCCAACTATTGTAATTACAGTTGTACTTAATTCAGAATTGATGTTAGCATTTATTTCTTTTAAAACTGTTTCTTTTTTTTTTTTATATCTGGATAGCTAAAATAAACAGGTAGATCAACAAATTTTAAGTTTTAGAAACACTGCAATAAAGATGAGATTAAAAAAAAAAAGGGGATGGGGCTTAGACAGCAAACTTGACAAAATAAGGTATAGTATGTTTAGGTACACAATGTTATCTAGCAAAGTCAATTTACATCCTTTTAGAATAATGTTTGAGGTTTTAGAATAAAAATTTAATTCTTTATGTCTTTTTTAACTATATTTCTTTTTTAAAATTATGCCTCCTACTTTGAGAGGAGTCTAAACAGTTGAATTTATAGGGCTCATCCATTAATTACGCCAGCAACTTTGAGTGGAGGGGGAGGTCTAAGAAAGTTTGAGAGTTGTTGATATGGGGGTGATGTTTAAAGATTTTGTGATGTCAACAATGTAATTATTTTATGTATTAAACTCCAAGACTTGCGATAAATGAGAGCTTGTTACAATCTAATGTGAATTTAAAGCAATGATTATTCTGACTCCAATCAATGACATAAATTGATGGTGTCTAAAATATTAATATGGCATATTTTTAATGAGTACACAGAGCACTAGTATGTCTAAATGAACTCCATTGGAACTATTTTTAGCCATTACAATTTTGAAACAAGACCAAGCTAAATATTACTATTCTAACTCTAACTATATAATATTTTTTATTGGAAAGATACGGTGGACTCTCAACTATCCCATCTAATGTTGCGCAATGACATTCAAACATTCCCAATAGTGCTATAGGTCCTAGATCTGTATACAATAATAATATGCCTTACACATAGTAATCAAATAAATCCTTATTATTAGGGCTACTGATTAAATTGCGTTAATTTGCGATTAACGCATCAAAAAATTTCGTGATTAAAATTTTAAACGCAACGCCTAAATGCATTAATCTTACCAAAATGATGAGAGTTCACCAAATTGATAAATAACAGAATTTCACTCAACAATTTGAAGTTAAGGTACGTTGACTTATTAAGTAGATCGACCACCCAACCCTGTCGCAATTTGCTCACACCCTAACTCTCAGGTATATTGACAAAAGCCCCACTTGTAATGTAAAATGAAGACAAGTAAACCTCCTGCTCCCTTCCCGGTCGATGTAACAAGAGAAAAGTCTCATTCACTAGTTTACATTATATACTGTAGTGTATTGGTGGAGGTACTATAGTGTATTGTTAAAGGTAAACAAACAACAAGTGTATAATGAGATGCTAGAAATTTTGTATCATCCTTTTTTGCACATAGGGGAAGGAAAACCCTGATTACAAACCGCTACTACCTTGCAGGCTCACCCACCTATGGGAAAGGCTTCGGGAGTCAACCCTGAGGAAAAATCCAGAGTCGGAGTCCCTAAGGCGGATGTACGTCACTCTTGATGTCCTTCCGGCAACTCCTGCAGCCAAGTTGTCTGCAAGCGTCATTGCACCCCCTTGACAAAGCCGAGAGGGAGGCCCTGTTGTCTGGGCAGCGCAAGGCCTCCACAATCTTCACCCAGGCCTGCGATATGGAGACGTTACTCCAGTCTCGCTTACATGACTGATGACTAGCATAGAGCTCTACCATCATCTTCCGAGATGGACGGATGCCTACTACTACTACTACTACTTTTTTTGCACATAATTTTTTTTTGTATTTTTATAATACAGCATCTTGTGGTCACGTCTGCAACAACTGCACTAATAGTTTCATATACATGACACCTATAATTAGTGTCTAGACAGTGCCTAGACATGGTCTAGACTAGGCTATGCACACATCTGCACACGAGACAGTGGTTGTATTTTCCAGAATAATTGTGACACTGAGTTAAATTTTATATGTGTAAAGTCCCTGTAAGGATGAGATGAAATCCCTTAGATCCTATAAACCACTAATGGGACGGTTTTATGGTGCCCTTCTTTCATCCCCACCATAGCCGATAGTGCAATGGCCATGGAGGCACCACGGGAGATATATCGGGAACTTGAGCCAAGACCTGAAAAATTTCCTTGGTCCTCACCGGAGATCGAACCAGGTACCTTCAGATCGACAGTCGAGCGCGTTACCGCACGACCATCCGTTTAAATTTTATATAGCGCTGTTGATTTACTGCAATTAAAACGTAATTAATGCGTTCAAAATAAGCGATTACATTTTTTTTAACACAAACACCTAAATGTGTTAAATTTTACCCAAATGCTACTAGCATTTCAGAGTTGCAGAAAAAAAAAAAAATCAGTAAATAACTCAATTCTATAACCAGATCAGACAAGATTTAAAAAAAAAAAACAAAAAAAAAAAAAAATACTCGAACACAGAAACTGTCACATTTACATAACATCATAGCAGCAATATGATCTTGAAACATTAGGATTGTCATTTCTTAATTCTAATTTATGACCTTGAATACAATTAGGGAACATCTGAAGACTCATGCTATAGTTTGACACGTGCCATCGTTTTGAAACAAAGTAACTTGTGTAAACTTGTTTTGGGACAGAGGGGGTACGGTGGTTGGGTAAGCAAAGTAACGTCATCTTTGTCGGGAGAGAAGGCTAAGTGTGTCAAAAATGTAACTGGGTTGGGCAAGGGGGAAAAATAAAAAAAAAAACGCGTTAATAATAAGGCAGCGAGTATATTCTGGCTATACTATTATTTAATAATAATAATAATATGACAGGGAAGGGGGGAACAGGGGTTGACATACATAATTAGTTTGAAAACTACCGTACGAGAAAAACACTTGTTTGGCATTATTGTTCATTTAAAAAGAAAGCAATTTGAACCACTTGATTGATACATGTCAATAAACTGGTCTCAATAACTAATTCAATAGACATATATGGCATTATATGCTAATGCTTAATAAATCTTTTTTTTTTTTTGGACCTGAGAGTCCTGGGTTCGATCCTCGGTGAGGCCCATGGAATTTTTCCAGGTGAAATTTGGTGCAAAGTCGTCCCACAAGTCCACCCAGCTTTAAATGGGTACCTGGCTTAAGTTGGGGAAGTAAAGGCGGCTGGGCATTGTGCTAACCACACAATCCCTTCATATGCCGAGGTTATAGAAACAGATGAATTCTACACTTCATCTGCTATGATATTATGACATACTAGTTTGAATACAAACAAATGTATTATATTGTGTAGATTAAAATGTGTGTTAATATGCATTAAAATTTGTAATCATGCGTTATTTTCGAACAATTTTTTTAATCGAACAGCAGCTCTACTTTTTATTACTGTAATCAGTCACCCAACCAAAGTAATGCTGAAAATTATACTCAAAAAAGCCAGCAGTCAAGGAACTACTAGCAGAAGAACAGGCAGATTTCAGACCAGACAGAAGCATAATCTAGCAGATCTTCAACTGTCGCTTGCTCATAGAAAAACACATACAACACCAACACAAACTTTATAGACTTCAAGAAAACCTTTGAATGAGTATGGCAAGAGGGACACTGGCAAGTTATGAGAAGCTACAACATTGAAAGTGGACTGGTACAAGTGATCGAATCACTCTACAATCAAGCGAGTAGTGAAGTCCAACTCAATAGCTGTGTGGGGGACTTCTTCAGGATGTTAATTGGAGTCCATCAAGGCTGCATTCTCTCACCAGTGCTGTTCAACATCTTCCTAGAGAAAATCATGCAAGAAGCACTCACTAACCACCATACGTCCATTTCCATTGGTGGAAGACCCCTATGCAACATAAGATTTGCTAATGATATAGATCACCTGGCTGGGAGCAACAGTGAACTACAAGAGCTGACTGACAAGCTTGCAGATAGGGCGGATACATACGGAATGGAAATCAGCTCAGATAAAAGCAAGATAATGGTCAACAACACAAAAGCTGGAAGATGTACAGAACCTCAAATGACTGGGAGCCATCTTATCCAAAGGTGGAAGCTATGAAGTGGAAATTCTGGCCAGGATTGGGTCAGTGTTGGTGGCTATGGCTAAATTAAACAGACTTTGGACCAGCAAAAACATTAGCCTAATCATGAAGCTCCGACTTTATAGAGCCCTAGGTAGAACAATAGCCTTGTGTGGATGTGAGACATGGCATGAGGAAAATCCTTTGAATCTCCTACCTAGAATGCAAGACCAATATTTGGGAAAGAATATCCTCTATTACATGCCCTCAAGAAATGATTATGGAAACAATCAAACGATGTAGGTTGGCATGGTTCTGACATGTGTCAAGGCATGATAGCCTGCCAAAAACTATTTTCCAAGGGACTGTAGAAGGAGTCAGCCGCAGAGGGTGCCAGTGGAAATGTTGGTTTGACAAAATAAAGTATTGGACAGGGCTACCAATGAATGAACTAAAGACAGTCGCACAAGATAGGCAACTATGGAGAAATATGTTGGTTGAGTTGTCCATGCGTTCCACCAACAACCACATGATAATGATGATATTGGATATTTTTTCTTGTAAGCCTTAGTTTAAAATGGTATAAATTGATAACAATGTAAGGTAAAATTAAATAAAATATTTATTTAATTTATAATTTGTAGTTGCAAAACAATTATACTGCAGTTAAAAGTATTTAAATTTGAGTCATTGGTAGTAGCTTTATTAAACAAATATAATATTTCATGAGTTAGAGAAGTAGCTCATTTATACAAATACCTCTGAAATTTCAAAAAATTATGTACTGATGATAAATGCTGTACCTTTGACTAAAATATTATATCATAGTAAGTCATCCAAATATTTAGATTTAGTCCTGTTAACATGAAGCAATACTCCTTTCTATTATGACTTTCGCTTAGTTTGTCTTTGTATCAGGAAAGCCTTGATTGAGTTGACAAATCTTGACTTAAGTTTTCAATTAAATATTCTTTAAAAAAAAAAAAAAGTTATGTATAATCATAATATTCCTGTAGAAAATGTTTTGTCTGTGATGACACGACAATAAACTAATAATGTCAATTATTGTTATATGAAAAAAAAATGAGGTGTTAAAGTAAACCACAAAAATATATTATAAATAAATAGCAAGTCTTTGAAAGACAAGTCAAAATACACTTTTTTTATACAACAGATTTTATCATATGGTGACTTTGTATCCAATTTGAATAAACGATTCGTGGTCAGAAAAGTATTATCAAACACAAATACGCACCTTACTTTACACAGGTCAAAGGCTGATCGCCAGAGAGATAGCATTTTCTGTCCGCTTGTGTTTACTATGCACTTTTCACTTTAGCAGTAGACATCGACACTGTGTTTTGGTAAGACACACCCCGGATGTTGTTGTCTATTTTTATTATTTTTCGTCTTTTTAAAAAAAATCATTTTATGATAAAGAATACATGTAACATAACGTCCACTCTACAAAAGGTTCGAATTCTAACATTATTTTTTCTGTTGTTAAAATTAACAAAAGAAAACTCTATATTTAAAAAAAGACACTTTTATTTTCCTTTTTTTTATTGTAGCTTTTTTCTTCTTTTTAAACGAAAGCTTATAGTGAGTCATATAGTTAGTGATGGCCAAAATACGTCTCTTTTGACGTTGTGCCTCTTCGACTTCTTTGAGATTGTGCGATTCCCAAACCAAAGTTAGCCTTTAGACCCAGTGGCGTAGCTAGAGTAAACGTCGACCGGGGCGGTCCGTTCAAATGTCACCCCAGGTATCCCACACGACCCTTTGCTAGAGTTCGAAGTCGCGTAACGTTACGCGTAAGTTACCGTAAATTACGCGTAATTTACGGTAACGTAATTTTGGAAAATTACGCGTAAATTACGGTAATTTAAAAAATGCATATTTGACGGCCATTTTTAATTGTTTCTGTCGCAATTTGTTGTGTTAACAGCGGCGATTAATTAATTTCAGTGATTAGGAGTACCATCTACATCCGGCCACAAGCATAAACCGGACGTATTCGTTTGGTAAAACAGCGTAAACCGCACAGTATATTGTTTGTTTAAATCGTTTTAGTAAACATAATAAAATAAATATTTTCAATAAGGAAGCCAAAGTCTGGTTAAAAATAAGACAAAATCATAAAAATTTTCTACACAATGCCGCCATGAGCTGTATGGCAAGCGGCCGCAAGCCAAACGGGGAGGTTATAAAACCCAAAAATCCAAATAATAATAATAATTTTTAAACATTATCTATATATGTTCCAAATGTCATGAAACGTTTAGAAAACATTTTTCCCTGACATGAAATTTTTTTTATTGTAATCTGGAAAAACCCATTTTTTTAAAACATTATCTATAATAATATATGTTCCAAATGTCATGAAACGTATAGAAAACATTTTACTGTGTATAGTGCTTCCGTCGATCGCGTCGGCCGTATTACGCTGCGTATTGCACCCACGTCGTCTGTATTTCGCTGCGGATTGCACTAGCGTCGATCACGTGTGCCGTCTTTTGCTGAGTTCGGCAACCGCGGCGGCCGTATTTCGCGGCGCATTGCACCCGTCCCGCGTCGACCGTATTAGACGGTATTACTCAGCCAAAGATGGCCGCCGCTGATGCAGTCAGTACACGTGGACGACGGGGCAAATTAGTATAACCGGTAAATTACAAGTAAAAACATTTGAAAACATTATTAAAAATACACCTTGCTTGCAATCAGTGAGCGTAAGCAACAAAAGGAACATACATTTTAAAGTAATTGGGAATTAATGACACGCGTAATTTTGGAGTAAATTACGCGCGCCAATCTTACGCGTAATTTTCGAACCCTAACCAGCGTCGATCGCGTGTGCCGTCTTTTGCTGAGTTCGGCACCCGCGGCGGCCGTATTTCGAGGCGCATTGCACCCGCCCCGCGTTGACCGTATTAGACGGTATTACTCAGCCAAAGATGGCCGCCGCTGATGCAGACAATTCACGACGAAATACGTGGCCGATGCGGACGACGGGCAAATTAGTATGACCGGTTAATTACAAGTTAAAACCTTTGAAAACATTATTAAAAATACACCTACTAGCAATCAGTGAGCGTGAGCAACAAAAGGAATATAAATTTTCAAGTAATTGGGAATTAATGGTACGCGTAATTTAGGCGTAACTTACGCGTAAATTACGCGTAATTTACGCGTAAATTACGCGCGCCAATCTTACGCGTAATTTTCGAACCCTAACTGTGTATAGTGCTTCCGTCGATCGCGTCGGCCGTATTACGCTGCGTATTGCACCAGCGTCGATCGCGTGTGCCGTCTTTTGCTGAGTTCGGCACCCGCGGTGGCCATATTTCGCGGCGCATTGCACCCGTCCCGCGTCGACCGTATTACTCATAGACATAAAGACTAGATTGATTACGTCTATTACATTGTGCCCGATGAAGTGCTATAAAATGGTGCTTGAAGTTTAAAAAAAGAAGAGTACAGTTCTTTATTTTTTTCCGAAAAAGATTTCTTTCCTTAGAGTTGGCAAGACGCAGCGACGCCATTTTAAATGAAAAAAAAAAATACCAGCTAGAAAATTTGGGCGCTACTATAATCAGCAGATGTGGCAGAAAATCACTTTTATGGTATTTAACTTGAAACATAGAGTGGTCCTGTATTTTGTATATATTTTAATAGTACCAACATTATTGCTATGACTCGTACTGTATATGACATTTAATTTATCAATATATCAAGTCTATAACTAGTGTTTATAAATCAACTACGAACTATTTAATTTATAGTTCGATTGATTTTATTCTGAATGATATTGATCAAGTAAACATTTTTTTTAATGTAATCAAAGCTTCCCAAATTAAATACTTATATATGATAAAAGCAATAATGTTAATACATCATTTTTATTTGTTAAGAAGGGAGTATTTAAATAGAGTGACTAATAGTAACATAGTTCTGTTTGGTTTTAATATTTGAAAGCTGAGTTTACATGCAAACTATTGACAGTGGCACAATGCTGGTGGGGAGGGGGGGGGGCTCACATATTGAAAAAAGACAGTTTGACAGTCTTTTTAGTAACTTTATAACGTATTGATGATTTGGTTGCGCCACTGACTATAGTATAGAGTACAGATACTATTAGACAATTAGAATAGTTAAAATTAAAGATTTAATTATAATTTAAGGTTTATTATTTACATTATTATAATGTAAATAATTACAGTCAAACCTTCGTTTTCCAATGAAATTTTTCTAGTTCTAGAAAAATTTTATAATCCAAAGTAGACATTTATTTAAGATTTCCCCATAAGATTTAATGGAAACCAAAATGATTGCATCTAAAAATATTCTTAAGCATATTTTGAATACTATTGTATATATTTTTATTCAATATGCAGTGCTCAAATGTATTAAATAGGACATGTTTTGATCTTGCCAATTAATTCAATGCTATCCCATTGTAATTTTTTTGTGGTGCGTTAACGTACCTAGACCCTATAACCTAGTGATACTTTCTTCGCCGTTTATCAGAAATGTAACATGACGTTATTAAACAGATTTATTACTAGAATCGCTACATCTTGCAAAATACTAGTAAACCTGGGTTTGACTATTTTATTTGAAAAATTTAATATTATTTTATTTAATGCATAAGAAATTTTAATCCACAGAATAATACAGAGCTAGAGAAATTAAAAGTACTTCTATAATGCTACAATTGTCATTCTGATAGGGAGTTCAAGAGACATTCTGCTTTTTGTCTTGTCATTGTTTGGCTTATAGCTGAGTTCATTTTTTTGGACAAAGAAATTCAAAAAGTATTTTAAGACATTTTCATAGATTCTTCAAAAACATTGAATGGAGGCAACAATCCCACTAAGTGAAAAAGTAGAAAATACACTTTCTGGAAACATTTTAGGGATCATTAACTTCATCATAAGAAATGTGGACACTTTTTTCAACTACTTACAGTTAAAATAACCTCTGTGAATTCTCAGACTATTTGACTCATCTAATGAATAATTTATTGGAGTATTTCTACATCTTTGATTTAATCTCTGCATTACTGAATAATGTCTATTGACAACCTTCATATGTTTCATTTAATATTTATATATGTATTTAGATTAATAAAATACTGATTATTATTACATTTAAACATTTTATCCTCTAGTTGATTTAATAATTTAAAAAAAAAACATTAACTTTTTTTTTAAAGAAATTCATTTATTGTAAAATAAATAATTGAAAAAACACAATAACCAACGTTTGCATCTAAAATAATTTTTAACTTGTTTTAATTAACATTTGAGAAAAAAAATTTCAAAAGCCATTTAAGTCAAGTAATATACAAACATTTTTAATAGGCTGCTTTAAAAGGAAAAACAAACATTATAAAGTTAGACAACTTAAAGTTGAATGATATTAAATATTATTAGACCAGTGGTTTTCAAAAAGTGGGTTGTGACACACTGATGGGCTGTGGACGAATTTTAATTGGGTCTCATTAAATTATAACCTATATCCAATTAAAAGTGCTTTTTTTTCTTTCTTTATTGTATATTGTTTTGCAGGTGGGTAGTGTTAACAAAAACAATTTATCATAGTGGGTTGCAAAGTGTAAAAGTTTGAGAGCCATTCAATTAGACTGTAGTGTAGAATTATCTAGTTTATTAATTTATGCACATAGTTCATAATTGGATTATCTTAAATATTACAAATTATTACTGGATCATGTAACTTTTTCCTCATTCAGACAGTTAAAATGTTTATAAAATGAAAATATATCCATTCAATTTTACAATAATTACTATGATTCCAGTATTATAGTTTTTTTTATACCAAATTGTGAAATATCATAAAATAGGCTTAAATTTCTAATACAGTTAATGTTGATGACTAGAATAGATACTACCACAATTTAAAAACAAATACTTAAAGCATTTTGCGATGTTGTACATGGTGGTGAAAAGGTGATTTTATTTAGTTGAGATTGAACCAGTATTTCATTTAGTGAAATTAACTTAATTTTATTTCAATTAGATGACATTATAAACATATTATGATTTAGCATTATCTAAAGGGTATGTTAATTACATATAAGTTTTTCTACCTTCACATAAATTGAATAAAAATAGATGTATCTAAGAATAAACTTTTGACTAATATTATTATTAAAAAGTATGTACAGTAATCGTTTCTAAAAATTATTTAGCCTATGCACCTCCACTTATGCAACCTTTACCATATCCTAAAGTTAATTTCTTAAAATATTTGTCCAATCAGATAACCAAGACCTCATGAGTCTATCACTTCACAATGGTTATAACCCAAATGAAAAAAACCCAGTTATCTTATTAAGCTAATTGTTAAGCATCCACATTAGTTGGTTTATTAATGACATAAATTATTATTATAAGTTCACTAAATTGCATTGAAAATCCAATTATAATAATGTTAATAATAAACCTTAAATTATAATTTAATCTTTAATTTTAACTATTCTAATTGTCTAATAGTATCTGTACTCTATACTATAGTCAGTGGCGCAACCAAATCATCAATACGTTATAAAGTTACTAAAAAGACTGTCAAACTGTCTTTTTTCAATATGTGAGCCCCCCCCCCCTCCCCACCAGCATTGTGCCACTGTCAATAGTTTGCATGTAAACTCAGCTTTCAAATATTAAAACCAAACAGAACTATGTTACTATTAGTCACTCTATTTAAATACTCCCTTCTTAACAAATAAAAATGATGTATTAACATTATTGCTTTTATCATATATAAGTATTTAATTTGGGAAGCTTTGATTACATTAAAAAAAATGTTTACTTGATCAATATCATTCAGAATAAAATCAATCGAACTATAAATTAAATAGTTCGTAGTTGATTTATAAACACTAGTTATAGACTTGATATATTGATAAATTAAATGTCATATACAGTACGAGTCATAGCAATAATGTTGGTACTATTAAAATATATACAAAATACAGGACCACTCTATGTTTCAAGTTAAATACCATAAAAGTGATTTTCTGCCACATCTGCTGATTATAGTAGCGCCCAAATTTTCTAGCTGGTATTTTTTTTTCATTTAAAATGGCGTCGCTGCGTCTTGCCAACTCTAAGGAAAGAAATCTTTTTCGGAAAAAAATAAAGAACTGTACTCTTCTTTTTTTAAACTTCAAGCACCATTTTATAGCACTTCATCGGGCACAATGTAATAGACGTAATCAATCTAGTCTTTATATCTATGGCCGCCACTGATGCAGTCAGTATACGACGAAATACGTGGACGACGGGAAAATTAGTATGACCGGTAAATTACAAGTAAAAACATTTGAAAACATTATTAAAAATACACATACTAGCAATCAGTGAGCATGAGCAACAAAAGGAACATACACTTTCAAGTAATTGGGCACAAATGGCACGCGTAATTTACGCGTAAATTACGCCCGCCAATCTTACGCGTAATTTTCGAACCCTACCCTTTGCTGAATGGTTAGGTATAGCTAAATGTTCATAAATACTCTACCTCTAGGCTCTACTTTACTCTACTGACCGGTACGTTACTGCTTACATGTATGATCCAAGACAAAATCCGAATCCAATACCACAAAACCAATAGTTCAAATCCAAAGATTTTTAAAATGCAATTGTTCACTTTCAGAACATCTAAATGTAAAACACGACTATGCACAGCCCAAAGGAATGTCTTCTTGTTTTCATTGTGGCAAACAGGTCAATGACATCGTCAAAATCTATTTGTCTTGTAAGCTTGCGTTCAATGGACAGAACAATCTCACAATCTCGACTGGCTCATGACCACAGGTAATGTTTTATAATATTCATTTTGGAGAAACTTATTTCACACGATGCCACAGAAACACATATTGTCAGAAAGAATCTTAGAGTCAGCGTAAGATAGAGCAATGATTCAAAAAAAGTCCCACTTGATGATAAACCGTAGGAGTTGCAGTACAATCCAGCGCTTATTGGTTTATTTCGGCTGCTTGTACATATTGCCTTAAACGTGGAATTTCTAGACAAAGGTCTTCTTCAGCTCATCATACGCGGTTGCTTGGTAACAGACAACTGTATCTCTTCGTCGTTTGCACAAATAACATGGTCTGGCTGAACGGCAGAAAAATTCAGCAAAATGTGATTCACTGCATTTCCTCTCGTATCTAACTCCATACTTAAACGGTCCAGACAATCTAACATTACTCTCTTGCAATGACAATCAAGCATCTCTTGCCTCCTCTCATGGTAATCTTCTATTTCTTATGATTTTCTTCTCTGTAGGGATATCAAGTTCTTCACATTTCGCAAGTGCCTGCTGGACGGCATTGTCAACAACCTTCGTACGATGCTCTTCCACAAAGACCTTGAGAGCTCTTAGTTTGGTTGCAACCATGTCACTCGTGTGTTTTCATGTACTTCTGTGCTAAGTCGACTGCTTGTAAAACATCACCTCAGAAAAACAAGAAAGAAATGAAAGAAAAGTCGCATATAGCTGGCAACAGATTGTGCGCAGCTCCTCTTGTCTCGGCGCTTTCTTCGACATCACACAGGGCTTAAATGGCTTCCACAAACTGGTAAAACTTCTGTATCACTTGCTTCACTGTATCAGCATGTGCTGTCCAGCGAGTTGTGGACAGTCTCTTCACTGTTAGACCTGTGTATTTCTCTAGTGCATCCCAACGATCGGTCGACAGAGCAAATAATGTGTACAGCGCCTGAAGACTTCCAAAAACGTTACACAAGACGGAATGTTAGCAAACGAATGTTTGCCACAAAGGTTCAAAGAATGATTCGAACAAGGTAAAAAAATTGCCTTCGGATTAGTGTCTTTGATCTTTTGTTGCACACCACCGTGGATTCCATCCATGCTTGTTGCATTATCGTACCCTTGACCGCGACATAACTGAATATCCAGCCCTTCGTTTTCTAGTTTCTCGAGGATATCGCCTGTCAATGCAGTAGCTGTTTTACTTTTCAGATGAAAAAATCCAAGGAATGACTTCAACTGTAATTAGGGCGAAACGTCCTGTCACATTTCCTGTGTTGGTTGGGTTTTTATAACAATTCTATTTTCAGACTATTTACGCACCGCACCTTAGCCTGGCTGAAACATTTTGTTGGAGGTGACATAGTGACATCCTCCATTTGCTGTCACCCGGGGCGGTCCGCCCCCCCCCCTCGCCCCCCCCCCCCTTAGCTACGCCACTGTTTAGACCAGACACGAGCGAACGACCAGCGGGCCAAGCAAGGCACTCAGTATACTCCCCTTCGTTCACTGACATCAATAACGTTGACATAGTTCGTAAAAAAAAAAAATACTCCATTAACCTGTTCATAGTCAGGCCCTTCTGTCAGATAAAAGAACCCATTAGGGACTTGCTCTAGACATTTTCATATAATCTGTGATCTCCATCATTTAATTCACACTGGCTCTAGCTAAATCAAAATAACACATTGCGTTAATCTCTTTTGTACAGCGCAGAAGACGGGAAAAGATCTGGAGGATAAAATAAAAAATTGATAATTGCTGATCTGTAACTGTCAAGACGATGCGAATAAAGCCAGCCTATACAATGATATACATACACAAATATCCGATGTAAATCATAGTACTGTCAACTGCTTCTGTAAAATTTACAGGGTGTACATCAATACACGAGTGACGGATGACAGAGAGTTCAAGTTGTATACAATGGTGTACATCAACACACGAGTGACGGATGAGAGTTCAAGCTGTATACAGTGGTGTACATCAACACACGAGTGACGGATGACAGAGAATTCAAGTTGTATACAATGGTGTACATCAACACACGAGTGACGGATGAGAGTTCAAGCTGTATACAGTGGTGTACATCAACACACGAGTGACGGATGACAGAGAATTCAAGTTGTATACAATGGTGTACATCAACATACGAGATACGGATGACAGAGAGTTCAAGCTGTAAACAGTGGTGTACAAAACTGTACATCAACAAACGAGTGACGGATGACAGAGTTCAAGTTGTATACAATGGTGTACATCAACACACGAGTGACGGATGACAGAGAGTTCAAGTTGTATACAATGGTGTACAGTGTACATCAACACACGAGTGACGGATGACAGAGTTCAAGTTGTATACAATGGTGTACATCAACACACGAGTGACGGATGACAGAGAGTTCAAGTTGTATACAATGGTGTACAGTGTACATCAATACACGAGTGACGGATGACAGAGAGTTCAAGTTGTATACAATGGTGTACATCAACACACGAGGGGCGGATGACAGAGAGTTCTAGTTGTATACAATGGTGTACATCAATACACGAGTGACGGATGACAGAGAGTTCAAGTTGTATACAATGGTGTACATCAACACACGAGTGACGGATGACAGAGTTCAAGTTGTATACAATGGTGTACATCAACACACGAGTGACGGATGACAGAGAGTTCAAGTTGTATACAATGGTGTACAGTGTACATCAACACACGAGGGGCGGGTGACAAAGAGTTCAAGCTGTATACAATGGTGTACATCAACACACGAGTGACGGATGACAGTTCAAGTTGTATACAATAATGTACAGTGCACATCAACACACGAGTGACGGATGACAGAGAGTTCAAACTGTATACTATGGTGTACATCAATACACGAGTGACGGGTAACAGAGCGTTGTATAGAGCTAGACTGGTAACACAAGAGTCCCTTGTTCAATCCTTTGGGATTTTTCCAGGTCCAGATGAAAGTTGGATAATAAGTCCCTCAAATCTACCCGACTCTAGTTTAAGAAGTAAAGGTGGCTGTGTGTTGTATTTGCCGTTGTTAAAGAATCAATTATACCCTTTTAGTATACACTTTTAGACCAAGGAAACTTTCCCCGTTTTGTCTGTCTGTCTGTCATCACCCTAGATCTCAACAACCATAAGTCCTAGACCCATGATGTATATATCATTTTGTAGGTCTTGGCCTGCCATGTGTGCAGCAAAAGTTCATTTCGCGATAGGACCTCTGAGGGCCGGGCTTCAGGGCTCCTAAGGGGCTTATATATTATATATACACCTTGTACGTTCAATAACCCATTCATTTGGTGCGAAATACTGCAGCACGTAGTTTCACCAAGATTTATTAAGAAACTCATCAAATGAAATAGTAAGCTTGTGTTCTGAGCTTAATTGAAAGTATCAGAGCTATGCAACAATTGACGGAGTTTTCGGACGATTAAATGACTATAATTTAGAATGTTTTCAATTATGAGTCCTATTTCAGTAACCACAAACCACTTGTAGTTAGATTTAAGAGACAATAATTTTTTTTCAAATATAAAGAAACGTCTTTATATTTTTTTTTTACAGATATATGCATTACACAATTGAATTTATAAACATTTCCAAAATTTACAAATATTTACTGAAAGCTAAAAAACATACTGATACATAACACGAAAATGCGCTAACACGTCCTGTGTCCAGAATGGAACAGGCTTAATTGCTTGTTTTTACTTACAGGTCCACATTTCAGGTGCATTTCATGGTGAGTGATAGCTAGGCTTACTATAGGGTGCAAAGCACGTTTACAATGCTTTTGTAAAATGAAAAAAAAAATTGTCGGTTCCGGCAATTTATTTACTATTTTGCAGTATGTTCATTACGATAACCAAAAAAATGATAGCCAGTAGTACATGTAACATGAAAAGGCCACTGATACCGTTAAAGATGGAGATATAGAGCAGCTTGAATGCACTATGCATTGAAGTAACTGATATATATTACTCCCGGGGGTGGGGGCTCATAGACAGAGACATTGTTACGATTTTAGGAGCCCCAAGCTATGGGGCCCGCGTCTCTTTCGAATTATATAATTTTTTTTTCTTCTGTAAAATTGGAGTCAAAGGGGACCTTGCTGTCATTATTTACTAAAGAAATAATAAAGTGTCTTAGAATGTTTACATGTTTTGAAATTCGAACATCCGGCGAGTTATCTGGCTGTTATTGTATAATATTTTGTCATTTACAATTGCACCATCTTTATGTCATTTGTAACATGTGTTGTGTAAGTATCTGGTATTATTTCTCTGTGTAGTATAAGTATCTGGTATTATTGCGCTCATGCTATCTTTATGTCATTTGTAACATGTGTTGTGTAAGTATCTGGTATTATTTTCATGTGTTGTGTAAGTATCTGGCATTATTTTCATGTGTTGTGTAAGTATCTGGTATTATTTTCATGTGTTGTGTAAGTATCTGGTATTATTTTTTAAAACTTTTTTTCGAAGTTAAGTTGAGATTTTTTTTTTTTTTGAGTCCTATTCTATAAAAACAAAAACTCAGTACATTTACCATTCAAATACACCATTAGGTATATGAAAAGTATTTACCCCTCACAGCTGTGACATCTCCTATAGTAGGTATATGAAATGTATTTACCCCTCACAGCTGTGACATCTCCTATAGTAGGTATATGAAATGTATTTACCCCTCACAGCTGTGACATCTCCTATAGTTGGTATATGAAATGTATTTACCCCTCACAGCTGTGACATCTCCTATAGTTGGTATATGAAATGTATTTACCCCTCACAGCTGTGACATCTCCTATATATGAAATGTATTTACTAGAGAGCGACCGATATGCCTTTTTACCGATAGTCCGATACCGATATTTTCCACCAGCATTTTTGCCGATACTGATATTTTGCTATTAATGAAAGTGTGTCTTGCAGATGAAGAAGATTAGAAGAACAAAAGATTTGAAAAGACAGACCGGAAGACCGAAGTCAGAAACACAAACCATGCCTGCATAATATAAGAAATCTGCATGTTTATTGTTTAAAATTAAACTTAAAACAAACAATTTGTTGTTTTTATTTTTTACTTATACACAAACAGAAAAGTAAGATAAAGTTGTAAATAATTAATGTCAAACTAAAAATGTATTAATTGTTAATTGTAGCTTCATTAACTTGTGAAAGTTGTGATGAAATTAAAATAATTTTCTTCGTTAATCTTTGTACTTTTTTCTGAATTTATTTGTAGAAGATTTTTTAAAAAGTTTGAAAAATTAAAAACACTTAATTATATCAGTAAATCACTTCACTCAGGTGAACAGTTAACTGGAAGTCTGTAAGTAAACTTTAACTCTGTAAACCAAAACCAGTTTAGAGTTACTAGATTTGTGGAAAAAAAAAACAAACAAACAATATCGGCAGCCAAAAAAACGGCCGGTCCGATAGTTAACCCATAGTGCCAATATCGGTCCGATTATCGGTCGCTCCCTACAAAAATCGGCCGATCCGATATTAACCGATAGTGCCAATATCGGTCCGATACCGATCCGATTATCGGTCGCTCCCTAGTATTTACCCCTCACAGCTGTGACATCTCCTATAGTAGGTATATGAAATGCTCTTAAATGCCTAATGCTCTTAGTCCAGCCCTCCTATTAAATTTAAGACCCTATGGAGGCATGCGGTTTGGCCACTAAGTCCTAGATATTGTGTATGTAACATGCCGTAGTTATTGAAATAATTACACTTTACTTAAAGGTATAATTGATGACAATCTTAAGTTCACCTCAGAATGTGACCAGATAAACTCAACTGATTATCACTAACACATAAAACTGTTTCAAAAATTGAGCATCTTTTTATTTTATTGTAAGAAAACAACAACAGCATTTCTTGAAAAATAATTTCAGAATTAAATTATCACACAAAAAAATAATAATGAAAGTATCACTGAAAGTTTATACAAAAATTGAACAGGTAACTTAGGTTATATGAGTAAGAGCAACAAACCTTTGTACCGATGATGCATATTTTAATGCCTTGCAATACCAGTTAAATTGAAAGTACTATTTTGTCATAACTCTAAATCTGACTGCATTAAACAACTATTTTCATTTTGATGTGACTTTTACAACTTTTTAAAAATCCTTTTAACTTTTCTTCTCATTTTGTTGTATCTAAAATATTATAACTTAGTGTATTCACCATTCAAATATTCCACACTTGTACTTAATAATCAGGTAATGAAAAATTTCTATTTGAAAAAGGAGATGGCAGGCATCAAGAATGGATTTTTCCATTTTATAACATTTAAATTGACAAAAAATAACAACTAAATTCTACTTTCAGGAGAGGCGTGATTATATTCTTAATATTAGATTTTATTTTACTAAATGACTCACTTTTTTTTTTACCTATTTGCTATGTTCTGATTAAATTTTGTTTACATGCATTAGTATTAAACTTGCTCATTGGCTCAGTAAAATATAAAGACTCTAATCATGCCTAACATAAAAATAAGCTACCTAGGAACAAAATTTGATTATGCAAGAAATGAAAAGAAATTATATTTGATTATGCTATTTCAGACAAGCATAAAAAATATTAGCTGCTAGTATTATCTGATATTCCACAAAAATATGACAACAGTAGAAACATCAGTGAGAAATAAAAATAATTTTGTCAGACATTTTTAAATAAATATGGATGGAAAAGTAATAAACCAAAAACTAAAAAACATGTATTTAGGCTGATAGAAATGTCAATACAAATGACTTCCAACTGCGTGTAAAAGAGACGGGTTTGCAGATAAAAATAAAACATCCTAGGCACATAAAGGAATTAAAAGTATCCTTTACCAGGTATTCATTAGATGAATATTTCTAATAACATAAAAAATAGTTCATATTCTTCTGCAACCTTGAAAAAAATTTAAATGTTATTTTTTTTGTGAACAGAATCTGTGAGGAAGATTTAGTTTATTTAAAGGCATTGGTTAGTATTATTCAAAAAAAGGGGTTCAAACTTATGTGGCAAAACTTTTTATCTTCACAAGGTCACAATGGAAGTAGTCTGGGACCACACAAACAATATGGAAAATGAAATTACATTAATAAAGCAATTAAGCAAAAAAAAGTGTGAAGGTACATTTAACTATATGGGCCACATTTACACCTTTCTGGTTTGGATTTACATAGCCTACGGGTTAGGTAGAAAAAATTGTGCTGACATGAACATTTTCTAAATTTTCCTCAAAGTCAAACCATATAACCTATGTTTTATTTCAGAATAATTTTAACACCTTTTATCCATTTTATATCATCTAAAATACTCTTCAACTAAATTATAAACTACAAGATTGAAGCATTTATATTGTTATTTTTTTTAAGGCAATAACTAACACACAGAAAATTAAGGGAACGAAATGAGGCCAAATACAAAATTTCAGAAACTAAATCAGAAACATAATGTGCAGTCAAATCACAAGAATTTAAATTATATTAATGAAGAAAATACTGACAAAAAATTATTGATGAATAATATTTCATTTCCTTGTTTACATTTTACTGCAAGTTTAAAAATGAATCACTCAATGAGTTTACTTGAGTACAGATACCAGAGTTAAGCAATAACCTAACAGTTATACAGTTTATACAACAGTAATCAAGTCATTTATCTCAAAGTTGTTTAAGTAAGTTGATTAGAAAAAATATGATGACACAATAGTAAAACACTCTTGCCAGATAACAAATCATCTACATGTTTACCAGTGGCTATAAGGATTAATTAAAACTGACACCACTAGTAAGCTAAAAAAAAACTCTATTAAACCACAGAAATGAATATATTTTGACTAGTTATTTTTCAATTAATTATAGAAATGAAAGCTTTTGCTTTTTTTACTAAGTGAAAAAAATATCTGAAGATTTCCTGCAAAGGCCTACTGGTGTTTTAGATCAGGTTTGGGCTACATAAGGTCCGTGGGCCACATGTTAAACACCACAGTATTTTAGTGGCCCTCAGAAACATTTAGTAAAAATAGTTTAAACTTCTAAAAAGTCTTTGATTGAATTTTTTTTTTTTTTTTGCATTAAAGGTACTTAAAACATTTTTATGTTAAAAATCATCATCATCTACAAATAAAAAATATGTGAATGGGGTTATGTTTTGGTCCGATGGGCCAATGTAGTGTCAAAAAGACTGACTGACATTCAAAACAGGGCTAGTGCATTAGTTGTGAGATAGCAACAGATGAATCTGGTCAGTTTTTAACAAATCACTTGTAAAGCCTGATTAGTTGTAAAGGAGGGGGGGGGAGTGATGAAAGACTTGTAATATTGAATACCAATGGGTTATAGTTGATACACAAATATGTGCATTGGTAGTCAACTGAACCTCGCTGGATAGAGAGGTTCCTATCATTGAATTAAATAGGATGTCACATGATAACTTTAAAGTACTTAAACAGTATAGATGACTACAGTTTTTAAATTATAGTGTGTAAAATTTGACTTAACTAAAGATTTTAAGAAGTTCAAAAAATTTAATTGGCATCTGCTCTCACATGATTTTCGGAGGTTCTTTATTTGAGAAAGTTGCCTGAATAAGGTTATTTTAGATGGAACCTTCTTAGATGAGAAGCTTATGGATTGAACTTTATAAATACTGGAGTAATTTTAGTGAGAAAAAAATCATAGCGTTCTGAAGATTGGTCTACTACAGTTTGTATATGTGCAATCTGAAATAAACAAAGTCCAGTCTGAATATGTATATGAACAGAACTAAAGAATACTTAGAGCAGAAATTGTATTTGGTATACTTTGGCACTGGACACAGTTCAATCACTTATATTTATCTGTAGAGTAGATGAACATGATGTCATCACAGAGAAAACACCACAACCACAGAGACTTGAGTGTGTTGTGGATTGTGTGGAAGAAAGAGGCTTGTTAATACTTGTCATGTTATTTAATATTGTTTTGCTCTCTTTATTGGATATTATGCAGTTCATATATGAATTAAATGAAGTGAAAAGTAAACCAGTAAATACAATCATTATATAATGGCCCTCTGCTCACCACAACCATATGTTGCTTACCCCTGGTCTAGATACATTTATGTATAGACCCTAAAACAAGACAGAACATTAGTTTGTTCATACTTTGACTAATTGTTACTCTAAAAACTACACTCTGTCAAAAAAACTAACAAACTAGAATTGTTAACATGCTTGAAAAAAAGTGTACAAAAAAAAATTATTTTAAAAATAAATAACTATAACTCTTGTTATACATTTTCTACTTTACATGTGAATTCTATAAATTATAAAGAGTTAATCTTGTAAATGTTATTGATATTGGCTTGTGGAAAGAATATTTCAAATGTAACTAAAAAAATCATTTAAAAAGAATACAATTAAAGCAAAGACATGATTACATTTATTTACATGAACCTAAAATGCAATAATTCATATCAAGAACACATTAAACACATTTTAATACTTTTAAAATTAGCAACATCAAAATTTTTCATGAAACAAAAATTATGTATTTAAAAACGCAGTTGTTACTAAACCAGCCAACTGGAATAATTATTTTTTTTCCGCCGACCAGCAATAGATGTGCGCATGCGCGGCTAGATGGACTCTGTACTATTTTTTTTTTCGGGATCCGGCTATAGATATTGCGCATGCGTGACTAGACGGACTTCGTATTATTTTTTTCGGGATCTGGCTATAGATATTGCGCCTAACCCTAACCCCGAAAACAAGAAATATGCAAGTCCGTCAAGTCGCGCATGCATACATCTATTGCTGGTCGGCGGGAAAAAAAAATAATTATTCCAGTTTGCTGGTCGAGTAACATTTGCGATTTAAAAATGTAAATCAAACATTGAATTAACCAAATCATTTTTGTTTGATTTACTCCAAATAGAATCTTTCAGTATTTCACTTAGCTATCAAGCAAAAATATTACATGATTGAATAAGAAATCCAATGTACCATTTTCTTTTTTTATTTCAAAGCAATAGAAAGTAACAAAGTCATCTAATGTAACTGTGTCTCAACTGAGTATCAGTCTACTTCTACAGAATCTTTTATAACATAACTGATTGATGGTAATAATTAAATTTGATAAAACTTTCTGAGAGACTGTAAAATCCCATTGTATTTTTTATATCATTATAAATTTAATCGGAAGATACTATGATCACATTCTTAACGAGAATTTGTGAAATTTAATAACAATTTAACCTTGTTAAAAAAAGAAAAACTACATGGAAAAACTATTTTGCTAAAAAACATTAACACACATAATAGTCCAAGCTTTTTATAATAATAAGAAAGTAACATTGAACTCTTTCAATGATCCTCAAATCATGAATCTAAGAAAAGTTGTATACAAAAAAATATCAAAATTTCAAAGCAAAATAAAAAAAAAAAACTATGTCATCAAAATCAGAAAGCACAGCCAGAAAAAAAAAGGAGCTGACAGTTCACATAAACATTTTTGTAAAACGATTTAAATAGTAACAGAAATAGTTGCTCTCAAAGTATTTCTCATAATTTTCTTTCAGGGTTGAAAAAACATCTTGCAAATTAAAAAGAAAACAAACCCTTTATAATACAGCCATACAGGTAACAAATTAAATATCATTTGATGTATAATGATACAAATTTTAGAAAGAAGTTGTAGTTTAAATCAATAATTCTGATTCTAAGATAAAAGTGATGCATTGATTTATTTCCGTTGCATTTGTTTTTTTTCTCAAGAAAAGTGTCTGCAGTATTAAGTTGTCTTCTTTTTTACTGCATAACCTAGATGCTACAAATATAGCTGTTGACAAATTATGTGGTTGAAAAGGAAAAAATCAGTATGCAAGCAAGGGCTACATGTATCTGTTTATATAAATTTACTTTATACTGTCATGTTTATAATTCTCAGCAATTTACTTTTCTATACTACAAATGTTTCAAACAGGGGGCAACAATGCATTTTTATTTTTCAAGATTTAAATTAATTTAAAAAAAGACCCATAGAATTAAAATAAGTTTAAAAAAAAAAATGCACTAAAGTCTTTTTAAAATTCATTATATCATACAAATTAGTATAAATTATCATAACTAAAAAATATAAGTATGTAGTTCACCTAGATATAAAGATTATCAAATTATATAATGAAACTTATTATCTAATGTAAGACATATTTAATCCAGTATATTGTAATTACCAAAGAAGTATCTATTTGTGTGCCAGATTTTAGCCCATTCACTATATTAAAACGGTTATAGAATTGAGTTATAAGATTTGAAGACACACACATACACACCCACAAACAACCACATAGATATAGTGAAACTTATTATTTTGGCTACACTGCAAAACAGAAATAAAGCTAAATATGTAGATAAATACAGATTGTTACAATTCTTTAAAATGAATAATGTAACAGACATATTAATAATAATTTAACATATAAATAATAAGACTACTGAAAGATTTATGCCAACAGGAAAATAATTATGCTATATAAAGTTATCATTTAAAGAAAAAATATGTCAAATGCTACAAGATAACACCTTTATATTTAAGATATTGTAAAATAATTCTTAAAAGAGACATTTTATAAACAGAAAAAATTCTGGTAATTTTTACAGCAAATTCAACAATAGTAAATGATATATTGCTACTTACTTCATTTTAAGCAAGATCAGTGAAAGGGAAAATATCATGATCGAAACACTCTAACAACTCTAGCAATGTACTGTCTACAGATGGGGCAATCAGCTAGCCTTTTCCCACACTGAGTACAAGTAACCATATGACCACATTCCAGAAGAATGCAGTCCACCAGGGAATCCATGCAAATGTGGCATAAGCTGTCATCAGGCTGTTTGTTATTGATTGTTGCAATATTTTCTGAATTTCTCGCAACAAATGCGGAATCTGTGTTAGTGGTATCTCCAACTTTATCTAATGATGGGATTTCTAATAAAGATAAAGGAGGCGCTTCTGTTGATTGTAATGGAACATTTTCAACATTCTTGCTGACTGACTGAGTTGCTTGCCCTTCACCAAAATAAGCTTTATATGGAATGAAAAAAAGATAATACACATTAATAGTGAAAAAAGTGTCACTAATTTTCTCCCCAGATTAATAATTAGGATAATTATTATGAAAGATTCACATACTTCTGAAATTCATTAAAAATATAAATACTCATCAGAAATATTGATTCATTTTCTCTTTATGGGAAAGTAAATCTTTCGATGGAAATCATTGTTTCCACACATAATAATAAATATTATGCAACTACACATCAAATTTCTTACTATAGTATGCTGTAATGGTGAAATATACCAGTGTTCCCCAACTCCCGGTCCGCGGACCGGTACCAGTCCGCCAAAGAAACAAATTATTATTTACATTTGATTTACTGCGGTGTATTTCTCTCAGGATTTTGTGACTTTCCATGCATGAGAAGTCAACAGGGAGCTGAGTGGCTGCAAGTGGCAGTGTCGCTGTAGCTTTAGTAGAGAGAAGGTGTGTGACGCTTTCCCCTCTGTTCACTGGTACTTTCTCATGTTTAACAGTGCTTGGCGTACATGTATTGTGTGTTTTAAATTTTGCCCCTTTTTTTAGTCCACATTTACTATCTGAGTTTAGCTAGGTTTGTTTTATTTCCATGTTACATCTCGGTCACATAAGCTCTCAAATTTAACCCACACATAAGCAAAAATGAGTACGAAACAGACGTCATTATAAAGTTTCCTTGGGAAAAAGAAAAAGCCAAGGGAATAGAAAGAATAAGAGCTATCAACATCAGAGAAACATATAAATTTTAAAAGACAATACCATGAGTACTTCTTGAAATATAGATTCAACGGGACAGGAGATTCCCACACACCAACCCCACCATACATGGTTTGAGGCGACCGGCTATATAATGTAGTAATGAAACCTTCAAAACTGATTCGCAACTTGAATGCCCTGGATTAATAGACGGAAACATGAAGGAAATAGAAATTTCTAAGGGCCACCACATCATGTAATGATAATGTACTGCTAAGGCTAAAAAAGCCATTAACTATCGGTGAAGAATTTATTTTGCCCTTCACTAAATATATTTGCAGTGAACTAATAGGAGAAGTTTCCGTAAAAAATTGCCCATGTGGCTTTGTCGGCTAACACTGTGACTTGACACATTGAGGAAATGGTTGAAGACATTGAGACACAATCGTTGGAGATGATTAATACATCACCGTGGTACGGCACTCCAGGTTGACGAATCTACAGATATCGACAATAAGATAATACAACTTGTTTCTGTGCGATATCTTTATCAGGAACATGTGATTGAGGATTTATGTGCACTAACTTTGCCAACCAACATCACAGGAGCTGAAATGTCACTGGATGGTTATATATCAGGACAACTAAAATGCCATTATAGGACGACTATCTGCTTAAGTGCCTGGATTAGGGAGATTGCACCTGAAAGTGTGTCGACGCATGATATCTTTCACCAAGGAAATGCTAGTAGAAAAATGTCACTGTAATTTAACAGCATAATGATTGATGTCGTTAAAGTCATAAACCACATAAAACCACACATCCTTAACTCATGCCTATTTGAGCAGCATTGTGAGGAGATGGGCACAGAGCAAAGATGACTTTTCTTGTTCACAGAAATAAGATGGTTATCCAGAGGAAAATCGTTAACAAGAATATTTGAATAACGAGAGTCATTGCAAAGATTTCTCTCAAACAGAAGACACCGCTGGCAGAACATTTCTGTGACATATGGTCACAAAACTGGCCTACCTGTATGACATTCAGCCTGCTCAATGAACTCAAGCTGTCTCTTTAGGGGGAAATGACAACCATTTTAAAGTTGGCAGACATAGCTGCATATAATGCCAAACTGAAGTTGAAGGGACGGCACATGAACAGAAGCATTTGGACATGTTTCAAAAATTAGCGGGGATTTTAGGCCAGACTGAAAACTACGTATTCATTCTCCCAGTTGGTGTACTATCACCTGTCTTTGCTTTAAAAAGAGTTTGAGCGCTACTTCCTAACCACAAAAGACCAAACAGACAAATCTAGCTTGTCTATGCAAGAAGAAAATAAACTGATGTAGATAGCAAATGACTGTAGCCTTAAAGCTACTTTCGAGACAACCTCTCTGCCAGTGTTCTGCATTTTAGCGTTTTAGTGAATTAAAATGTTAAATCACTTTCTACTCAGTTTTTGGAACATTTAAATTCAATTAAATTAAATTATGAAATCAAATCAAGTAAGGTCCACCACATCTCCCCCACCCCCCATGGGGCAGCGGTGAAAAAAATCAAAGGTTGATTGGTCCGTGGCAAGAAAAAGTTTGGGGACCACTGAAATATACAACAGGGTTTATTTATGACAAAGGCTCTTTGTTTCTATAATACTTTGAGTTAAATTAGTTATAAACACTGTAATTAATGCAGAAATAAACCAAGTTTAAGAAAAATTGTAACAAATAATTTCTTAACTAAATATATAAAAAAAATATAAACAGGTAAACTGCTGTGTCACCCCTTTAACAAAATGAATAAAACATTATTATAAAACTATTGTGGGAAAAAATGTATAATTCTTAATGTCATTTTATCATACACAAAGTATTTTGTCATTTTTTTATGCACTAAATGCATAATAAGGCTTTATCATTTAATTGATTGAAATGACCTGTAATAGATTCATTATGCCAACAGATTTATAAGTACTCAGGTACAGATATATTTCAATAGATAATACTGAGATAATGGTCAACACCACAGTAGGGACAGATGGTCGAGTGGTAAAGCACTTGACTGTCGACCTGGGGGTTCTTGGTTTGATCTTCATTGAGGACCAATGGATATTTCTTGTCATGGTTAAAGTTTCCATTATATCCCCTGTGGTACCTCCAGGGTCATTGCACTATCAACTATGGTGGAGATGAGAGAAGGGCACTGCGAAAACCATCCCATTAGTGGTTCATAGGATTTGAGAGATTTCATTTCATCATTACAGGAACTTCACAGACACAGATGCCAGTAGTGAAAACATCATAATCAGCCATCAAAAGCTGTAAGAGGTACAGAATATCAAATCAAATACCTAGGAGCCATCTTATCCAGAGATGGAAGCTGCAAAGATATGGGACCAGGATTGGGTCAGCAATGGTGGCTATGTCTAAATTAAACAGAATCTAGACCAGCAAAAACAAATACCTACCAACGAAGCTCAGACTTTACAGAGCTCTAGTTAAAACCATTGCCCTGTATGGGTGGGAGACATGGACACTGCTACCAGCCAATGGGAAGTTGTAGGCATTCGAAAATAAATGCATGAGGAAAATCCTATGAATCTCCTACAGAGAACGCAAGACCAATGAGTATATCTGGGAAAAATATCCTCAATCGAAGGCCCTCGGGAAACAATTTTAAATGAAACGTTTCTTAAGCTAAATCTGATTTAAAATTCTAATAGTATAATAGTATAGTGGATAAAAAATGATATATAATAGCAGTTGTACTAAAAAGAAGTACTTACTATCAAATGATTAGTAAAAAACAATGAATTCTGAAAGAATTTCGTCAATTTAAACAAATTTACTAGATTCAAAACTGAATAAGAGATTACTAATAAAATTGTCAGTCCAGAATAAGGGAAAAATAAACAACATTTTTTTCTTGCTGAGTAAGTACATGTTTTAGGAGATGCTTAAATAATAAACAATGAAGTATGCATTCTGCATAAATTAAAATATGTGAGCTAGATTGAATAATGTCATACATATAAAAAAATAAATACTTTAATATAAAATTATCCTGCAAAAATATTAATGAAATTAATGAATATATGCATACCTTGCTCTTCTTCTTTATGTATCTTTTCAGCTGATAGAAGATAAAATAAATAAAATGTGTAAAACTTTAATATATTATTTACATTACTTTTAATTGAACAGATACATGGTGTTAAGATCAAATTTACAGACTTTTTAAATGCATGGTTCAATACAAAATATATGTACATGTATCTGCACAATGCTCCACATGTAATTGAAATTTATTATAGCTCTCAATTAAAATAAATCATACACACCTTTAGCTTTGTTGGCCTGATGATCTATCCAAAGTCTTTTTACTCTTTCAATAAGTTCTGGTTTTTCACAGCATCCACGATAATCAACAAAGTTATTAACAAGAAGTTCTTTCAACTGTCGTATTGACAAGTCTTCAATATCAGACACTGTAGTTATATCATCAATTTGCATACGCCGTGTAATAGCAGCAGGCTGATCCTGCAAAGTAAATAATGTTTACTATTTTTACCAGTTTTACACCTGGGTTGCGATCAACTGTTTTGGATAAACTGTGATGACTAAAAAGTCGATTTTTTTTTCGACTACTATTTTGACATTTTTATTTCAATTTGAAAAATTACATTAAGCCTAAATTAATATGTTAATCCTTGTTAATTATTTATTTTCAACCCAGCATGCTTTGTTTTAGCAGAAATTTTCTTAGTGTTTAGAAATTGTATGTGTTTTGCGGTCATATTTTTATTAAAATATTTTTTAAGGCTTTAAATAATCAGGACAAGATGGCAGTGTGGTAGAACGCTCGACTGTTAACCGAAAAGATTTCAAGTTCAAGCCCTGGTGAATGCTGGGACATTTCTCGATCCATCCCAGCCCCCTTCATTACACTCACATCAACATTCCTATTGCAGTTCAGTCAAGTATGCCTCAAAACATATAGTCAATGTGTGACACAAATTAATATCTGGATCTCCCTAGCTGTTTAATACCAGATATTTCCCAGGGTTAGGGCAATTTTTCAAACAAAAGAGTCATATTTGGCATATATATTAGAATAGCAAGGATTTACATGATCTTTTTTTTTTTGAGTTTTCTAATTTTGTTATTTTTATTATAACCTTTTAAAAGAAAAAGAAAATGAAATAAGTGTGAGGAAGGCTATTAAGTTGTAATGATGTTGTTAGCACTCTCAAGCTGATGATAACATTCTTACAAGAAATGATGATGTAAATATGTTATGATAGAGATTTTTATTATGCTTAAATATTGGATAATTCAAATGTAAAATACAAAACTGTATTCTCTGTCTCTCTTTCTACAAATATTTTTACTTGTTTATTGCAAATAAAAAATTTCAAATGTGACTAGTATTAATACCATGGCTGAGTGCAAAATCTAAATTTAACAATAAAAATATTAAACAATAGTATTTAGTAGATTTTCAGTGGTGTGATTACTTTAGATAAGGATTGCAAAATTTACAACAATATCTCTAAACCTTACCAAGGCCAATCTTTTTTTTTTCCCACGCAGGCTAGGGGGTAGTTTTTAATTTTTTTATTAGTTTGTTCTAATCATATAACACAGTCGCCCCCAACCAGTACAGGCTCGTGGAACGAATGTTACCGGGCCGCCCAAGAAACACTAAATTATTTCCTTTTGATTTATTTATCTCGTATTGTGCTACTTTACATGGACGAGAAATAATCTAGCCCCCCCCCCCCCTTTCCAGTGGGCCGCTGTGAAATTATCAAATGCTGACCAGTCCATGACGAAAAAAAGGTTGGGGGACCACTGATATAATGCATAAAAGGTGTGAAATCTCAAATCCTCCCTTCTTGTGTCAGTTTGTTTATGTTTGGTGAAAGTTATATATATTTCTGTTTGGTTGTGTGTCTGCATAGGATTTGTCATTTAATTTAGGACTACATTTAATATGAGGATGTTCTTTGAGGAACTGAGTAGCTGTATTTAATTTTAAAACAGTTTTGGTCCATTATGATCGTTGGTTTAATTAGATTTAACTGGTTACAATTTTATTGAGAGAACTACATTGGGATCTGGTAGAAAAAGGGTGACCAATTTCTAATGTATTTTTTTTTATAAAAGTTTGATATTGAGAAAAATATAAAGATATATTTCATATATATAAGCTTATTTTGTACTTTTAAGGTCACATTTCTGTCTGTTTAGGTAAAAATAATCCAAGCCCTACAAATAACCTAAACACAAGTATAAGACGATTAAGGAAAATTACTTTTTAGTGTGTTGTGAATATTAAAATTGACAAGATAGCCCAGCCAGACATAAGGAAAAAATAAAATAATCAGTTAATTTAACTTACCTCTTCTTGAACACCTTCATCAGGTCTACCTAAAACTTCTCGAATTCTTTCCACTGACTCCCTCAAAAGTTCCTCTAATCTCTCAGCACTTATTTCAAACACATCATCTCTATCATTCTGTGTATGCTGTGTCTCTGATGGGGCATCTGATAAAGTATTTGGATTGAATTGCAGCACTGAGGGTGTTGTTTCACTTCTGGATGATATAGAAGGACTTTCACTTTCAGTTACTGAAGGTTCATTTGTGCTGCTGACATTCTGAACATGGGCCTGAAATTAAGTTCAGTTCAAGTTTTTTAATGTTGTTAGTTTAAAATCCCTCACATTTTACCCACTTTCTTGTTAACTTATATTGATATTGACTAATTTAATTTGAATCCTATAGTGCTCAATTTATCTTTACATTTCTTATCAATGTTTCCATAGAATAAATTGCAAGCTTACTGCCATCCGCTTAACAAGATTTTCATGCTCTTCCTGATCCTGCAAAGACTGTCTTGGTTGTCTACAAAACTGAGTCAGAACTAGTTCAATCAAATCATGTTTTTCTCTGCAATCTTTAGTAGAGATATTTCGAGCATTTAGAAAGCATGTCATGTCTTTTACTTTCCAGGTTTGAAGATCATCTCTAGAAAAATGCCCAGACATTAGGAGTTTACATTTACCACATTGTCGACCAATTAAAGAATTTGGAAGCGGCTTGGGCAAACAGTTGGAGCAAAAATATCGTCGACACCCTTGGCAAAATTTCTATAAAAAATATGATTAATAAATTAAGTCAATAAGTGAGACATTTGATTATTACTAGGATGTATAAAAAAAAATCAATATTGTTATTTTAAAATATACAATAATTTTAAAGTTGTTCATAATTTATTTTTTGCTAAATAAAGGTTTAGTTAATTTTGTTTGTTAGAACCATATTTCACACTGTATAACAATAAATAATTTATAATCTATCTTTTGTTTATGTAATTGATAAAACTTAAATTTAATTTACAAAGTGCACATAACATAACAAAAAAAACTAAAACTTATATAGCTAACCAAAATAAATCGATTTTAAAAATTCTTACTTTCCTTTTGAAAAAAGAAAAATTCACAGAACATATTTCACAAGACATCTTCATTTGTGAGTTAGCCACAAATATGGTCTTTAAAGAATGCTGCTTTGTTTGGCTGGTCACTGGTAATGTCTCAGAGCAACTGTTGGATCTGCTAGTTTCAGAATCTCTACTGTGACCACCTACTGCTCCTGCCCCCATCAGAGTGAAGCCCATAGATCTGTTTACATATTGCTATGTACCTGTATAACAACTTTCTCTACAAGTAAAACCTAAAAGAAATAATTTTCAGACATAAAACAAGTCAGAATCTATGTTTATATTTTAAATAAAACAAGTCAAAATTTATGTTGATATTTCAAGTAAAACAGACTTAAGTTCTGGATCCACCAACACGAAACACTTTCGCGCGGAACCTTCCGTGCTTTCAACTCTTGTAAATCCAACGGGATGAAATGGTGAGCGCTGAAACAACTCACCGGAAACAAGATTATTTAATGATTACTTCACACTTGTTCTTGCTAGCGAAAAAAAAAACGATACTTTGAAAAGCAGAAAATACTGCATCCCGTGTGCCTTTTTGTTCTTATTACAAGTAAATTGTCTGGCTGGAAATGGAAAACTGTTTTTTTATTAACTTTTTATTTGATCGGTAGCCGTTCATTTTTTTCGTTTTCATGATCAGCCAAACATTTATTTAATAGCATTTATGTTTTCAGACAGTGCTTCGATCGAAAGAAATTTCATTTGTACTTGTAGAATATATAGATAGACGATGTATATTTTCCTTTCAGAAATTCATATACAAAGACTGTTGCCGGCCAAAACTTATAGTAATTCATGTTTTTCTGTTAAAATTCACTTTGTTGTTGTTGTTTTTAATGAATATACACTAATTTGAATCATTTTTTCTATTCGAATCGACGTTTCTAAGCAGCCATTTTGTTTGTTTATCCAGACAGAAAATATAGCTCTCCGGAAAAAACTCTGCAAGCAGCGAAACTGAAAACTTTCGCTGTTCCGCAGCGGAATTCCTGACCGGTGTACATGTTCTCATTAGATTATCATTGCAGTGAAACAGGCGGAATTCGCAATGCCCCTAGATACCGGAATTTTGTCTTGGTGGATCCAGACCATTATGCTTCACATCAAGAAAACAAGTTTAAACAAAAATTAACCACAAAAATAAAGTTAAATTAAAAACAAGACCATAAAATAAATTCCTTTGAAATTTTACTTAACTTTAAAAATTCTGTTATTCATGAATAATTATTTTCTTAAATTTTTTTTTTAAATAATCTATATATATATTTCACAACTTCGAGAACGCACAAGACAGCAGGAAAAAAAACACTATAGTGTGCTGGGAGACGAGGGCTGGGTCACAGCAAGCGTGCTGTTTTTCTGATCCCAGACGACAACTTGCGACAGCAAGGAAAAAACCCAGTAATTATTACATCAGCCTGCAAGACTATTTACTACAGCTGAGTTCAGAAGGGAGGCATGCCACAGATAAATTTAAATTTTTCTGATTTCTTTTATAAAACCAGATTATTTTAATTTCTTATATGACGTTTTGTTCTTTTATATAGTGAAATATATTAAGCAATACGAGCGCAATGGTGGTTGTACAATACTATTTCATGTCTAGACAGCTCCAGTAATTTTTAAAACAGTATTGTTTGGTCGTAATCATGTTCAGGGGCGGATCTAGACAACTTTGACGGGGGGAGGGGGCCAAAACTGAAATGTTAAAATTATAGTCCGTCCGCCTGTCTCAGAAAAAAAAATATTTTGATAATTTAGTGATGTCTTATCTAAACTTGCTGTAACGTGGTGGGGGAGAGGCGTGGGCATTCCCCCCCCAAATCCGCCCCTGATCATGTTTTTATGTGCTAAATACAAAACTATTTCATTTATCCCCCATCGCAGTAAATTCTGTATCCTTTTAACCGGGGAAATGAGGGAATGCTGAATGAAAAAATAAACAATAAAATAAAAAAAACAAGTTGCTGGAAGGTACCAGATAGTGACCATAAAGTCTGCACAGGTCAAAGTTCAACTTTGCATACCATGTATTTTTTCCGAAGATGTCAGCCTGTTATTTTGTTTGATTGTTTATTTAAAAATATAATTACATTGATTGATAAGGCGGCGTATGCTACGCCGCGGGACGGCTAGTTATTTAATATTTTGACTAGTAAAATATCAATCTTTACATCATACACTTATTACTATAAATTATCATTACTAAAAATATAAATAAGATTGTCTATCTAGATATGCACATAATTTATTTGTCTTCTATTTAGGAAATTATTCAAAGATATTTAGTTCAGTATATTTCAGTCACCAACATTTTGTTTATATTTATTTTTTAGTTTATACTCTTTAGTGTTAAAAGATTCTATCTCGCTGGTTTTTTAGTCCTTTCTGTTTGTTCTTTCAAATCTTGTAACTCAATTTCACCTGTTCTCAATTGATGGGAAAACTCAAATTTCTACATAACAATACACTATTTGGATAATTTTGTAGAATTACAAAGCTAATTACTTACTTATCATTATCATGCTAGTTAGTTACATCCGGATGTTTTAAATAATGACATAACAAAATAATTAAAAAGTAATAATCTATACTTAGTAGGTTTAGTCTTCCATTGCACCTCTAGCTTGAATACAATATACTGGACTTAATATATCTATCATTGATTGATAAATAAATAATATATTCACCTAGATGGGCACCCATATTTATTTGACAGGCATAAAAATATTTGAATGATCTAAGGAATAATTTATTTTTTTAGTGTATTTTAGTGTATGTGGAAAGTATTTAAATGACAGCAGCCCATTGCGAGTGACAATTTTTAGGCAGGGATACATTTGCTTGAAAAAATGGAAGGAGAGCAGACATTGACATAGAGTCATAGACCCACAGTTCTCAATTAGTGGTACCCATACCCCTAGGTTACGGGAAAGGTTATGCAGGGGTAGCAGCAAAATATAATTTTCATTTAAAACAACCAAGAGTTTGAAATAGGTAGCCAGTTTGCTGAGTGACACATCACCAAACCATGTGCCCATGTATCGCATTAGAAAAATAAACACATTCCATTTTGAAAATAAGTACATTTTTATTTGCAAACTTATGTTTGAGGGGTACTTTCGCACTCATTGGGGTACAGTTGCGAAAAAGGTTGACTGTCATTAAGCGAGCTTCACTTTAAAAAAACAGGCAAGAAGCCATATAAATCTTAATTCGAATTAAGAAATCTGCATAAATTAAGACTTGGTCGTAAAAGTGTTTTGCTATAGTAATTGGGTGCATTACTTTGGTATACAAAATGGAAGCTTGTAATTCATTCCATGCTAGAGGATTCAACCGATATTCTGGTACATAGCTGTACAATGTCAAAACAAACTGATAGCCACTTTATAGCTTGGCAATTATTTATTATTGCACTTCCCCTTCACTTTGATGAATTTATGTTTTCTAGATTTACAGTTAATCACTAGGTAAATAAAGGATTCAAATCTGCTAGCATAGTAACTATTTTGTTGCTTGGTTGTTCTAAAAAGAGCTATCTTCCATGTAGTCTTAAATATTATTAGTGACTTTACATGGGTAGCTGAGACAAAGATCCTGATATATATTCTGTACAAAATATTGTGTGTTCATTTTCTTTCTTTAATGGATTATTTTCACAAAACTTACCTCTAAATAAATTTTTAAAAAAATGCATCAACAACAACTCGAAATAATAAATAACAACAAAAGGATGTAGGAAAGGATAAAAAAATTCAACGACAAGTGTCCTAGTATAAAAAAAAATAATAGGCTACTAAATTCCCATGTAAAGCCTGCAAGAAAAGAAATATGTCTGTCATAAACAACTCACGTACATGTAAAACAAAAATGTCACATACGAAAGTGTGTCATTATCTCAGTCACATTGATTTTTTTCATTATTTTCTCTGCAGTAGATATGAGAGGCAATGCAAGCCATTAAATGCAAATAAATTGTTGTTGACATTTTGTTGAATGTTATTAGTAAATGTTGAAATTGATTTAACCAATAAATATGCTCAGACAGCACACAGTCCTCATATATCAGTATGTTATTATAAAGTTTTACAAGAATAATGTTTTTACAGTTCAAGTAATTGATATATTAACTCTATTACCCAATTTCTAAAATGATAAAAAAAAATTGCAATGATAAGTATAAAGTAAACAGGTTGCATATTGGATAATTGGTGGTGAGATTAAAAAAAAAAAATTTCTAAGTGTTAAAAAAAACAACGGTCATATAAGACGTTCTTTAATCAATTTAAGAAAATAAAGCAAATTTATTAAGAAAAATGTGTAAAACATGTTAAATAATAAACATTAATATTTGAAGCAAAAATGCAATAATAAAATGGGAAAAAGAGAATAACCCAAATAATTACAGAACAAGGGTGGCAAAGATACTAAAAAAAGCCAATTTTATCTGGTACATGAGAGAAATAGTATAATATATTACATAGTATATAATAATTACAAACATAAAGGCTAAGTAATTTTGTTTGATAATTGAGATCCTTTAACTCAAAAAAATAATTGGTTGCTTTTTTTAAAAAAAAAAAGAAAATAAAAGAATTATTGAATTTAATTGAACCTAATTTTTATGGAGTTAGTTAAAATGCCAAGATGTATTTATAGTTTTAGAATTGCTGCAACATGAGCACAATATATGAGGTGGCATATAAAAAGAAAAAAGGGTATTATTTTATGGCTCAATTTTTTCTATTCCGTGTGGAGAGGCCGAACTCTATTCAAACGCTTCTCCAGGTGGGGGATATCGGATGGCTCACCAGATATGGTGAGTGCCAATGAAATAAAATGCTCTGGCAGATTAAAGCAGGCAACCAGTGCCTTGGACTTTGTATTATAAATCAAGTAAAGGTTAAAACCACCTAATGAAAGACTGCATTCTCAGGATATGATGCAAAATGTTCAATTTGACCCTTATCTGTGCCCATGCACTCTCAGAAGATACAGAAAGTGATCCCAAAGAATTCTATGATGGTTTAGAAAGAAATATGAAGAAACACACAGACATGATATTAAAATAGTTTTAGGAGACTTAATTGCAAAGATAGACAAGGAAACAATATACACACCAATAATTGGAAATCATAGCCTCCATGAAGAAAGCAACAAAAATAGAACAAGGGTAATTTATTTTGAATCAATTTAAGACATGACCATCAGTACCACTAAAATTCCAGTAAAACTATGAACATGGGGTGACAAGGAATCACAAAGACCATGATTTAATCGGCAGACATCATGGCTCCAATATTTAAGTCAGAAGCTTCAGAGAAGCAGATTGTTACGAGTTGAGTTGGAGACATAAATTATCCCCCTCTCTCTCATGCCCCCCCCCCCCCATGACTTGTCTCTGTATGTATTTCTCTACTATAATTGAATTGATTAGCCCAATTTAAAATCACTGGAAATAATTAGCTATATCAAATTGTAGATCCAAGGCTTTTCAGCCACATTCTAATATACAAAGCAAATTGTCATAATACACCAAAAATTACTGTTATCATGTCACATCTTTGATCCAAATATTGCTCAGATCAACACATTCATTATTTAAAAAAGCTTTGAAATAGTCGATTACCCACCAAACTAATCACACAGCGATCCCAATATACTTTATTAAATAAAGGCAGATTTAATTTTGTTTCTACATGTCACAAATATTCCTGTCATTGCAACAAATAATAAAAGAAAAATGAATTATCATTTAAAATATTTCAACCTGGTAACAGAGAAGAGTAAATTAGTTTAAATCAACACTATAGATTAACAGCTACACAAATATTTTTACAGAATATCAATTCCTCAAAAACAACCACACACTTCTTACAAACTTCTTCATTTATTTGAACTACATTCCCCCCTCTTGCTGTCGTGTCCTAACCTTGTCTGTTAAAACTAACAAAAACTGTCCAGACAATAAATATAAAATTAAATAACTCAAAATATATGGATTTTAGGCAAAATTTAACGAACGAAGAGAGAAAAAGGAAATACCAGGAGTTGGTTAATAATTTAAAGATGCTACAACCGAAGCCAATTTGGTGCTGTCCAATAAGATTATAAAATGGATCAAGCCTTTTTCTCACGGCGAGTTCATCAAGGAATGCTTGTCAGATGCAGCAAGCATTATATGTCTAGACCAAAAAGCAACATTTGATATTTCTTTATCAAGAAGAACTTTTGAAAAGATAAGTGATAATTTGATGCACCAGCTTTGAGATGCAAGCAAAGACTCTCTTGCGTTGGATTAGCAAATGATTTAGTTCGTATTTTAAAATGTAACATGTATGTATAATAGAGTATGAATGTGAAATAAAATGACAAATACAAGCTTATTATCATTAATTCATTATATAATTGAAGTAGACGAAATATATATGCTGCCCGCCGAGCCGATAACAGTCAACTTTTCAATGTGGCCCTCCATAGAAAAAGTTTGTCCACCCATGCAGTAGTGGGGAATGTGGATTATCAACCAGCAAGCAGAAAATATTCTAAAAAAAAATATTTAGGAAAATCTTTGGGCCAGTCAAAGACAACAATGAATGGTGAAGAACAAAAAAGTTCTAAATTATATGTAGAACTTAACAGCAGAAATCAAAATGAATAGACAGAGGTGGGAAAACGTCATTAGGCCACAACTATTTTTGTTTTAGTAATGACTCTTCTATTAATTACGTATTCTACCAACTTTAGTTTAAATATGTTGCTCAGAATCATGTTCTATAATAACAATGTATATTTAAAGTGTATTTGTAATTTAGGAGCGTTGCATTTTTAAACATAATGTAAAGTAAGAAAAAGGGATTTAATCTATCAAAAGGGGGGATGGGTTTCAGGAAAAGTTGTGGTCCTAGGCCTAGGTAGGGGTGGAAAATGCTGTAGTCGAGTATGGAGTTAACTAAATGATCACACGTACATTTTGAAATTTTAAAATCAAACCTACTATTTATAATATACAAACATTAATATAGTGATAATCTTTTAGACCAGTGGTGTCTAATTTGAGGTCATAGAATGATAGATATATAATATAGTGAGTTTAGTGACTACTGTAACAATCGACATCGTACTGCTCGTACGTAATAAAATCAATAGAGCTTGTTAGAATAGATGGCGCTGTATATCATTTAATCTCATTTCCGGCATGTGATTTTGACGAGAATCACATGGGAGTCACTTCCGGCGTACAAGAGTTTTCTAGCAATAGTGATTGTATAGAGGAGAAGGCAACATTTTAAACAGTTTATTTCATTAAATGGTCTCTTTTTTAGGTAAGAATACGTTTTATTTTCTATAACTAGAAACACAATAACTAAATTAATGTATAGTTTTCTAAAATTGTCTTGAAAATTCCTAAATATCAAAATAAATGCATGGTGTAACATAACATAGTCATGGCAAGTTTGTTTGTAATGTGTACGCAACGTTCTGCTGTGTGATTGTAAAAAAAGAAATTTCACGAAATGGCCCATTATTCAAACAAAAATATAATTATAATAGTTTTTTTTTAAAGTGACATGCCACAGTGATAAGTTCTGACATTAATACAAGTTAAATTAGCTTAATTATTTATCCGTCATGTTCGCCATGACACTACGACTCAGTATAGGGCTGTATTTTCGGCCAAGCCAAGGCTAAGAACGTGAACGTCGTTTCATGTGGTTATAACTTAAATGTCATGATATTTATAAAAAAAAAAAGCTATGATATAGTAGTTTAAATTAGCTAAATTGTTGTTGCAACATTTAATAATGCGGTCATCATAACTTATAAGTTCATTTAGTAAATAGTAATAAGGACCATAAGGCTAAGCACTAAGTCTAAGTGTTAAAGCAAGGCTTAACTTAAACCTAAGCATAAATAATAAAAGCTGTGAAAATTATTTTTTTTATCAATAGTTAAACTTTTTTGTTAGAAAAATGTATTTATTATTATAAATAAATGATAATTTTATTGCTGAGAAAAAGCTTTTTTTTTGCTACATGGAGAAAAAAGATAATTATTTTTACAATGCATTAAGAAAAAAATCAAATTGGTACAAATACTCTTTATTTGATCAATGAACAATTTTTTTCTATTTTATAGGCATCTTATGAACACAAACTAATGCCTTGACTGAAGTGTGCAAAATCTGAACATGCAGAGTGTATAAGGAAGCCTGCAGTGGAACCCCCAAGGCCAGAGAAAAATCGACCGCCCAAAGACCACTTGGAGAAGGTCTTGCGAGCAGGAGATGAAAAGCTGCAAACAGACATGGAGGGAATTGAAAAAGGCCTCCCCCAAAACAGAGTGCTCTAGAGAGTGGTTGCAGAGGTCCTTTGCTTCGCAAGAAGTTCAAGTAAGTCAAGATTGTATAAATGGGGATGGGCGGTCGAGTGGTGTAGAATGCTTGACTGTTGACCAGAGGGTCCTGGGTTCGAATCTCACTGAGACCCTTTGGATTTTCAGGTGAAAGTCCCCAAGTCCACCTAGCTTTATATTGGTACCTGGCTTTAAGTTGGGGGAGTAAAGGCGGCTGGGCATTGTGCTAACCACACAATCCCTTTATATGCCAAGGTTACTGAAACACTTCATCTGCCCCAATGAGCCCTTAGGGGCTTAAGGGAACTTCAAGATTGTATAAAGCTGATTTAGTTGACATGTCATAGGGATTTGCTCAGTGTGTTGGAACTAGAAGGGATCTAACTTGTGTTTGTCATTAATTATGTACCAGTACATGAAATTTAACTAATTATGCATTGTAATAAAATTTGTTAGAAACAGAAAATTACATTGGTCTCTGTATACAGATAAATAATTTAATTTAAAATAATATTAGCTAAATTAAAAGCAATAGAACCATATTTACAGGCAATTTGTTTTTGCTTGGATTCCCAATAGTCAGAATTATAGATCAGTAATGGCTTTGAGCTATGGCGTTAATTATAAACCTTTAGTATAAAATCATAAATGTGCTGATATTTACTAAAACTAATTCACGTTGATTACATTCTTTTTTCTAGACATACTTTGTTACTGGTGCAAAACTCAAAAGCTTCATTTCTGCCAAATGACTATGGTATCAGGAAGGATCAACCTTTACGATTCAATGTCTATTTTTTTTGGTAAATGATTTGTATAAAAATATTTATTGAATACAGTGTTGAATATTTTACGAATATTCTTTGTAATCTAAAGCACCAGTGTCAGGGTATATGTTTTGGGCTATCACTGCTATCAGCCTTGACAGGTTATTACTTCTTTATATTATTGTGAACTGGAGGCGTGTATTTGGTAGCTGTGGCGGTTCTTTATTATTTACAAATCACAACATCAAATAACTTGATATAAGAGTACTTTGCTGATTCAAGTATTTATTCTCGACACAATAATATTATAAATAAAATGATGAAATAAATTCCGAGTACATATTGTAAAAATCAATCCAATAAATTATCACATTCAAATAGGAACTCAATCAAGTTCAAAGGATCCATCTATAATATCCAAGTACATGTATATAATAAACTGTCTAGCACAATATCTCCAACATGGAGGTGAACTATAACTCTCTCGTGATCACTCAGAATAAATAATATATATCACTCAGAATAACTACAATGACACGTCTGTCCTATACGAGAGTGGATCTTCAACTGTTAAATTTATTCTTACTTCCGGAAATATAAAAAACTCGGATTTAGTTAAATTAAAAGTGATCTTACTGTTTCGAAACAATTATATTTTTACACGAAACAATTATACCTTTACACTTCTATACCTTTACACTTCTATACCTTTACACCTCCCCACCCACCAAAAAATGTGCAACATTTCTCTAAAAAAAAACTATTATTAATTGCACTATAGATCTGTACCATCCTTAATTTATGATAAGTTACAATCAATGTATCAAAAAAAATATTCCACTCTATGCAACTAGAGTAACTATATACATCAATATATATACACTTGTATTTCTATTTATAATAAGTTATCTACAAAATAACATTATAGGTGCATATATTTGCATCAACATCATGAAAAAAATTGACAGAAGTTACAACCATAAATTATATGTCTTACAATGTGGTATCTTAATACTACAGCATTGTCAAAATCAAATTAATTATTTTATCAATTGTTACTGTATACAACATGGCATATCGTGCCGAAGCGATGCCAAAATATATTCAATATCCCCATTAAACTCAAGTACAATATTATGGCATTCCTATGCCCAACTTAAATATATGCGTAGTTGTCCGAAGAAATTCAAATAAGACAGTATGACAATACCGATGTCCATACTCTTAATTCAATAAATAATAATCATCAGCCACTTGGCTGGATCTCATGGGGTACAATCAACATACAGCGTCCCTGCTGCTTATATGGTCCTTTCCGACCAACCCTTGGATAAACCAAGTACAATAACTAATTGAGAAAAAACAAATGATTATGAACAATATTACCTAAGTCCATCTCAACATTATAACTAATTCATAGTACCAACATAATATATTCCACAGTTTCAAATTACACAATGTCTAACAGTGGTATACTTTTTTTTTTTTATCCTGTTATATCAATATGTATATCACCTCAAAATTTGGTGAACAAGTACAAGTTTGTGGTATCCAAATAATTACAAGTAATGGTAACAACTAATCATGTCACAAAAAAAATGTTATTTCATGTTACCAAAATCTATGTAAACAATCTTCCTAATATGTACTAAGTAAATGATAAAAATAATGTACAATACCATTATATACAATAATTTGCTAATCAATGTCAATTCATGCAATATTTTAAAAAAAAAATAAATTACAATGCCAATGTATGCCATCTCAAAAAAAAATTTGTTCAATGCCATTATATAGAATAAATTGTTCACAATGTCTTTCTATTACAAAAAAAATTGCCATGTCAGTGTTTTTAAACACCAACCTAACATTAACAATCTTCAAAAAAAAATTATTGCTAAGTCATTTATTAACATGAAGTACAATGTGCCATAATCAACAAAAAACATAATCATAATATATCATGCTGAATGAATTTATATTCTTGAGTAAGAATTTCTAAAAAAAAATTTACTATGTGTTACCAAATATGCTAACTCAAATCACTATTCTCCATTTATAATATCTATGTAAATCACATTATTATTTATCAATGTATGTATATATGTGTACTAGTTAAGTCTAAGATAAATTTCATTTAACAATCAAGAAAAATATTTTGTATGTTATTAATTGTTATTTAATTATTATGCCAGCAACAAAATATCTGATCAATTTATTCAGTTAGCCTTGATAAAATATCTGGTATGAAATTATCTGAATGCTTAATATGTGCTAAATCTAAATCTATCATTTTCATCTAAGTCTTGTTTCTTATTAAACAATGTGCCTCTTGAATGTGTGTGTTTTCTCAAACTGGGTTTCAAATAAGAAATATGTCTAAGTTTAAAACAATTATTCTTTGCATGACCAAAATTTTTACAATAGCTACATTGAAGCTTATTAAAATAATTTGTATGTTTATTTGTCCCATATCTTAATGTTTTACAATCTTGTCTTTTTCTGTATTCATTGCTATCTAAACGGTTGTATTTATTCTGTACATGTCCATTTCTATAGTCATTTTGTGGTTGTTCAGTGTTTTGCATAGTTTGTATTATAGTAGTAGTATCACTTTCTATCGGGTCCCTATCTATAGATTTCAGTACATTTTGTATGTTTATTTCTTTGTTACTCAACCAAAGTGTAAATAATTCTTGAGAATTATCTGGTTTAATGTCTGGAATATTACCTATAATTAAAGGGGCTACTGGTGATGTCATAGCTATGGCCTCAATTTTCCCACTAATCCATGGGGTGTCTATATCTATCATGGCTTTCTTACAGCTAAGTGTGTGACCATTTCCTAATTTAATATCTTCTGAACTGTCCATCATGCACTCATGTGGAACAAGAGATACATCTACCACTACACATGTAGCACCTGTGTCTCTAAGACACATAACCGGTTTATTATTGAGAAAACAGGGGTAAAATATCAAATTACCATTGTTACTTAGCAAAGCATTAACATTATGTACTTTGTTATTTCTATTTAAGGATCTGCCTCTATCATTATTATGTCTAGGAGGACTATTGTTTGGTGACTGTCTATTTTGATACTGTCCTTGATATCTACCAGAAGATCTATCATTACTGTTTCTATGATACTGTCTATTGGGTATATATCTGCTTTCTTTTACCTGACCATTATTCACATATCTATTTCTGTTGAGATATAATTTGCATTTGGCTATATTGTGTCCTGGGTTATGACAGTAATAACAAGTCCTTTGCATCCTATTAGGAAATCTGGCAGGTAAGCTTCTATATCTATTATCATTGTAACTGTATTGTGATCTGTTTTTGTGTCTAATGGCACTAAAAGTATTGTCATTCTTACTTTTGAACATGGGGACATCTTGATTACTATCTTTATAATCAGATAATGTGGAAATAAGATCTTTCTTGCAATTGACCTTCTTTAATTTAATGAAAGAGAATAATTTGCTGGAGCTTATGTTTAAAATTTTGTCTACTAGCATTAATTCTATAATTTGTTGGGGATCAGATGCATTTATGCCAGCCATTTTAATGTAGTTATTTAAATAGGACTCCAATTTATTTATATAGGCTGTAGGGTGTTCTGTTTCAGTCATTATTGAATTGTGGAACAGATTCCTATAGTGTTCCTCAGTTTTGTTATGAAAATCTAAGAGGTGTTGCTTAATTTCATTATATGATTTATGCTCTGGTCGTCCTAACATTTGCAATACGCTTACTGATTCACCACGGAATGCTTCTAGTACATATTTAGTCCACTCAGACTCTGGTATATTGTTAACTGTAAGTATAGATTCAAAATTGGCCAAATATGCATCAATGTTACCATCTTTAGAATTAAACTGAGCTATATGTGGTCTACCACCTGTATTATTCTTTTGCAGTGTTTTTGTGTTTTGCTCTGATTCTATTCTTTTCATTTCTATTTCAGCTTCTAATCTTTTCATTTCCAATTGCATTTTCTCTTTCTTTAATCTTTCCTGTCTGTCTGCATCTAACTTTTTCATTTCTAATTTCTCTTTCTCTAACCTTTCCTGTCTTTCTGCCTCTAATTTATCCTTTTCAAGGTTTCTAAGAGCAAGTCTTTCTTCTCTATCTATTCTTTCTTTATTTAATTTCTCTTCTTTTTCAATGTTTTCTTTAATAAATTGTAGGAGTTTCTCTCCTGTTAGACCATATTTTTCACCTCTCCTCTCATATACTTCCCATAAATTGTCTTCTATATTTTTAGCCTCCATATTGCCGGTTCAGATATATCAAATAGGGAAATATAGTGAGAAAAATCACTATTATAGAAAATAGTGAGAAAAATCACTATTATAGAAAAATATATGATACTGATACTGTATCACTGGCAATACATAAATCTATAATCAATGAAACCTCAAGAAATACTGAGTACTGTTAACTGGCATTGACCTAAATTACATGGCAAAAATCATGGCACTGATCAATAACAACTGGCACTGAATACTACTAACTGGCATTGACTTAAATTACATGGCAAAAATCATTATACAATATTGTACATTGAAGTAAAAAAAATAGAAGGGGGGTCAGTGTTCAGTGTCTAATAAATGATAAATAATAAAAAAAAATAATTATGAAGAAATAAGGTTTTTACAAGACAGGACTTAAACGATAACAGAATCAGCGAAAAAAAATTCCTAGTAGATTGATAGTAGACGTGAGAGAAAAATAATGATTAAACTAGACGAGACATCGACAAAACTGGTAGAAAAAAAAAAATAATTTCGGACAATATTTAAACAAAGGGTTTTAAACAATGAACAAACAAGTCGCAGACAACTAAATATTTACATGATATCGATAATCTAGCTGGATCCAAAATTAATCAATCAACACACAATTAAGTGTAAAGATCCAGAAAGAAAATCAGTATGTCCTAACAGAAAGCGCCAGATGACTAGTTCAACTGACTCACCACTCCACCACCCATTAATGAAACAAATAACATAAATGAACACTGATTATAAGGGGAAAATAAAATAGGAGAGAAGAAAAAAAATTATTAATTAAATTTAAAGTAAGTATATTTACTTGTCTTCCTTGTTCTGCTGTTCTTTCTTCTTGTCAAAAGATTAACTCGGATGCTCCTGGTTCCTAATAATGTTAATACAAGCACTAACAAGCACAGTCTTTAGTGTTGTGTGTAGCAAGCAGCCATCTTGACCTGAATTCCTCTTGTGTAGTGACGTCACGGCAGTCAAAGTTCTTCAGTATACAATGTCAAAAAGAAAAAGGACGAATTCTGTAATACTGGATACTTGACACTCATCAAAGTGTAAAAGAATTATTTGGCATACAATTGCCAAGCACGACAAATGACTGAACAGTAGAGACTGTCGCAATCAATTAGAGATGTTAGTTATTAACGATCTCAGTGTCGGAACACGTCGACTTGAAAATGTGGGTCACTGTGCTGTGGGTCACCGTGGGGCTCCACCGGGTTGAATCGACTTCTTCTGGTGCCGCCTCTGGAAGATGAACTTTTATTTGCAAACTGGTAACAGTATACTGGTCTCTCTGGTCTTCGGGATGCTTAGGTTCTCCATGCTGCCACCATTGTCAGTGTATATGTTTTGGGCTATCACTGCTATCAGCCTTGACAGGTTATTACTTCTTTATATTATTGTGAACTGGAGGCGTGTATTTGGTAGCTGTGGCGGTTCTTTATTATTTACAAATCACAACATCAAATAACTTGATATAAGAGTACTTTGCTGATTCAAGTATTTATTCTCGACACAATAATATTATAAATAAAATGATGAAATAAATTCCGAGTACATATTGTAAAAATCAATCCAATAAATTATCACATTCAAATAGGAACTCAATCAAGTTCAAAGGATCCATCTATAATATCCAAGTACATGTATATAATAAACTGTCTAGCACAATATCTCCAACATGGAGGTGAACTATAACTCTCTCGTGATCACTCAGAATAAATAATATATATCACTCAGAATAACTACAATGACACGTCTGTCCTATACGAGAGTGGATCTTCAACTGTTAAATTTATTCTTACTTCCGGAAATATAAAAAACTCGGATTTAGTTAAATTAAAAGTGATCTTACTGTTTCGAAACAATTATATTTTTACACGAAACAATTATACCTTTACACTTCTATACCTTTACACAATTATACCTTTACAACCAGTAAAAACCATAAAATTTGATGACCAATGATTAGTCACAAATTAGTGTGATTTATTTTAAAACAAATGAAATATAAAGTTATTCAATTAATTATAATGTTAACACATTTTTATTGTTAAAATTAAAGATAAAATCCAGCATGTTCGTTCTGTTTAGGAGTTGGGCAGGTGTTAGTACAGTGTAGAGCAAAGCAGAGGCGCAACTAGACCAAACTTTCAGGGGGGGGGATCTCTTGTATTAAAAAATAACATTTTTTATATATTTTATTTTAAACAAATTTTGGTCTAATCTTTTAGTTTTTTTTATTTCGGAGGGGGCAAATGCCCCCAATGCCGCGCCCTAGTTGCGCCACTGGAGCAAAGTTCACCCAGCTTTATGTAAGCATCTGACATATTTTGTGGAAGCAAAGCCATCAGGGCATTGTAATAACAAGACTGAAACTGATGAAATGAGCCCGTGTTCGTTTTTTTTTTTTTGCATTGATATTTTTTTAAACAACTTTTTTTTCTCTTTCTAGATAAGTCATCATTTTGTCTTCCTGGTAAGCATTTTAAAGAAAATTTAAAAAGTCCAAGAATTCCATTCATTTGCTGTTATGTCCATCAAAGATTGAGATTTTCTTAATGGATTTGTTAAGAATTGATTATGTGTAGTATGTTAACAAGATAATTGCTAATAAATATTAATAGCTGTAATATGTGAAGTGTTTTTTTTTTACTGTTGTGACTGAATTTGTATTATTTATTAGACACACAGTGTTTTACAGTTATGTTTACACAAATAAAACATTAGCAATTGCACACATCAAACTTATTCATCAAGTGCACAATAAGAGACAATTCTTTTTCTGTATTGTTAAAGTTTTATTTTAATTAATTAATATTTACTGAATGTAATGCTAATTCAACTTTATGATCAGGCAGGATGTCTATCCTATACTTGTGAAATGCTGTCATTTGGCTGACTTTGCACATTTCAATCAACGCTTTAAGACTGAGAGTTGTGGCTATACTTCAACTTTTGAAGACCTATTAAATGAAAAAAATTGAGGCACCTAAAGATGGGTGCATTAAAACAGGCATCACTTTTAAATTACTCAGTAAATTACTGAAAAAAAAATATCATTTGAGCCATATAATATAAAATACAAATACTATAAATAATTATGTAAAAATAATAAAATCAAATTAATAATATGTGCTATACAATAGACTCGATAGTGATTTTTACCTCAATCAGAAAGTATTTACTGTCACAAACAGTTGTCACAGCTTTGGGATTTGGTAACTTTGTCTTAACCATTCTTTGAACTAAAAAATAAAACAGATATTTGCAACAGAACACAATATACAAATAAATAAAAATTTCAAAAGTTGAGATAATTATTTTCTTAGCTTTAGCCCCTTCCATATCTATCATTTAGTTAGAATGTTAGACTAATACTACAATACTATCAATTATTATTCATATATGAAGTGGCTCAAAAATGTTACTTCATACCTTGATCAGACTAATCCATGTTTAAAATCTCATTACTGTTAGTCTCTGGCGCGATGACTCAGTCAAAGGCTGGACTCAAAAGACTTATTTCAATCATTTGCATCTATCTGCTTGGACGGCTTGCTATCGATCGGCATGAATTATTGATGAATGTATTATTGTATTGCCAATGGAATAGTATGACTATGTTTCGTTCTTTCGCCTTGGCTAGAAATCAGTCTTCAACAAACCTACTATTGGTTAATGTTTGCTACATATATATGGGTGTTTTATTACACTGTATTGTGTCTTTTCCGACTAAATGTTAGTAGAGTACACGTCTCTTGGTATGTATCCATGTTACTATTACGGTATGTTATACTCATTGTTCCGATCTTGTTGATTTGGTTTCGGAGACGAAAATCGTTTCATACCATCAATATCAAACAGTTAAGCTACCAGATATACATGTCCTACAGGAGCAATGTGCCTTTTTCACTAGAAAAATCAAATTTCTGTAATAAAACAACGATCAAATGTCATCCAACTCTATATAAGTTATGGCACTTGCTACGGGTACGTAATTACGTGCTCCGTATTTGTTTTGGCCCGGGGCACGTAAATAGATGTGCGCATGCGCGACTTTCGGGACTCCGTATTTTTAGCGATATGATTTTAAAAAAAAAAAGAAATTTCGCAATTTTCTAAACAAATTTTAAGTTCTCAGCTTTTATAATATTTTTTTTAAAAGAAATACGGCTTTGAATTATTTTAAATTACAAAATAAGAATATAGGCCTAAACTAGGTCAGAAGAAAGTGAAAACACATTTTTTTTTTCAAAAGTACATAATGAGAGACATTTTTTACATTTTTTAGCGATATGATGCTAACCCTAACCCTTTTTTCAGATAGTGATATGATGCTATCCCTAACCCTAACCCCCTATCCCCCATCCCTAACCCCCTATCCCTAACCCTATCCCTTTTTTTTTTCATAATGTAATAAAACAAAAAAATATGCTCTAAATTAGTATCTATTATTCTGAAAAAAAAAAATTGAAAAAAAAAAAATTCTAAACAAATCTATTTTTAGTAATCTTTTGTTTTTCTAACAAGCTCTATTCAGCAAGATTCATTCATGATAATATTACAATAGTACATAAATTTTACTTAACTGTACTAAAATACTTACTTCTGTATCTTATTCCGGTGTAATATTAAAAGTAAAAAAAAAATAAAGCAATTTCACAAATCAAGAGACTAGTGATTTGACGAAAAATAGATTGAAGAATGTCGTCAACGAAACAGGAATTAAAATGTTATTTTTTTCTATCAAAAAGAGTTACACTCATGTTAACACTTAGAAACATGCTTAAAAATATCATAATTTGTAAACAATGTAATCTCTTTTCTATTCAGAGTAAACCTTTGTAGTTACAAATTGGAAATATGTTCATAAGTTAAAAGTTTATTAAACTTTTTTTCTCAACATTTTACTTTTATTCACTTTTTTGTTGTATAGTTGTAAACCAGGCCTAGAAATATTGTTTTTTCCCTTTTATTGTTATTTGGGGGGGGGGGGGTAATAAAATGTTGACGTAATTTTATGGGGGGGGGGTGGTCTTTGGAAGTTTGACAAGTTGTTGACAGGGGAGAGGGGTAAAAATCGCCAAAAAATTGTTGACGTAAATAATGGACAGCCCCTTTTTTTCCGATAAGCTATAGCTCTGATACTTTCCATATAACTCAGAACCCGATGACAGTGCAATATTCTTACTATTTCATTATGATTTGATGAGTTTCTTAATAAATAAAATTAAATATGTAAAATTATCGTGGCTGAAGACGTGTGACGTCAGAGCTCTCCGATATGTTCTTGCGTGGGAGGTCAAGTGAGAGGTCACGAGCAGTGCTCGATTTAAGAAAAAAAACCAGTGCCGGGGATAAAAGTCATCCCCGGCTGGAATGAAAAAAGCTATTACTATTACTATCTTACCAATTTATTCAGAAATTATTTTCTGCTTTTTAGTACGCAAGAAAAACGTTGTTTTTTATAAAATATTTTTTTTATAATGTAACTAGATCAAAGGCCCGGTACCCGGGCCGGCTATTAGGCACGCAGTTGGAGTTGAAATTGGTGATGCGCTCACAACACCATATCATTGACTAATCTTAATTCATTCATAATATTTTAAAGGACTCTTTCTCAACAGTTCTTTTTTTTTATATAATTTATCAATTCTCTTTCACTTAGCTCCACACCCATCCTTCCTCGCTCTCCCGCCCGCCAACCCCCTTCCACTCAAGACATGCTCAAATCGCAGTGCGTCTCAATGTACACAGTTACAAAATGGGGCATTTAGTATAACTGCATGTTCTTAGAAAACGTATTATTTTAATTTTCTTCTATTTCATTTTTATTCCAACTTTACATAATTTGCGCACACTACTCCTAATCATTTACAAATCTTAATTCATAAATAAGAAATCCTTGTTGTGTTTAGAATTCCCTAGCATTTCATTTTTATTCAAGAAAGAGTCATTTGATGAACAAAATGCGCAACAAACATACGGTACTCTCAGTTAGTAAATCGTCTCTTTTCAATTTCTATAATTTTGGAATTCCCCAGACTATTTTTATACTGATGGTCGACGCGCGCTGTTTTTTTTTACTCCGCGAATGTGTGACGTAGAATTTCTTTTAGTTTTTAGCAATTTCATCTCGTGCGGTGCCGTGTATTTGTAATGTGCAGACATGTGGCTTTTATTGCCATGAACATCAAATACAGCGCACGGTGTGAAGGTCTGTCGAACGTACGGTCGAATTGTCTACCGTCTATGTTAGACGATTATGTATATAGATTTTTATTTTAAACATTATCAAGTCTCATTTTCACAAAAAAACCCCAAAAAAACTGCACAGTTTTAAAGGTTATCCAAACTAGAAAAAAATTATATATAACACATATATGGGCTATAAAGGAAACAGACAACATAGTCCAAAATGTGAGGACACCTGTTTGGTAATGAAAAATGGCCAAAAACCTGCCGTCGATCATACAAACACCAGATAAACGATCATCAGCAGTTAAATTGTTGAGCGTAGCCTCGTTTTTACTCATCTTAGAGTGCTAAATGATCTTTCGATTGTGTATGTTGTTACTGGAAGAGCCAATGCTGTCAAACACCAAGTGACATCTGCTCAATGCCTGAAATGTCAGTTGTCTTGGCAGCAAGTGTAGAAAATGCAACTGAATTATTTGCTTTACGAACAATGTCTTCAAGCAAGAGAGACCCACAAATTTCGATTATATTTTGCGTAGTTTTGCCGAGATATACTTAGCACTATAAGAACAAATTGACAAATAATTAACAAGAACTTCAACTCCAGATTAAACACAAAACTCTAACAGGTCATAAAAATTACCGGAATTTGATTCTTTTCCACAAAGTACTAAATCATGCATACCGCAAAATAGGATTGTAGAAATGATGTGACCCAGTTTGTTGCAATTTTCTTGAATTAGTCTTCTAAATGATGAGTTCAACTCTCATTTATAGAAACTGGTTTGGCTTCCGAAAATGCAACAAAATAGCTTGCATCTTCATGAGAGCCTATGCATATGGCTACGTGCATCGTTGTTGAAATCTTAAAATTTTTTGCATGGTTTGATGACAAATGACCCCTGAACTCCTTGAATTACTTTTTGCGGAAACGACACGTAAAATTTGCAAAAGGCACCTATTAACATTTGCAAGTATACAACCCATGGTGAATAGTCTGATAACCATGCATATCTAATAACTCTGTTTTCATCACTGTCAGCTCTAAAATCATACTTTTTATCAGGGGTCCAACAATAAAAATCAGCTGCAATTTCAACTCATTTGAAAGGTCGTGTAACTCGTGTTTCAAGACATACGTTGCAATATCCAATTTAGGAAATGAAGAAGTGACAGCGACAATCAAATTAGAAATAGTTTCTTCAGTTGTGTCTGGTTTTTGAACTTGTACTGTTTTCCTCAATGCCAATGATAAGTATAATGCTACAGACGCCCTAAAATCTTCTAATAACGGCATTTCGGAAACCCGCGATTGCGCTACTTTTCGTTTTCTTGAGCCTGTAAAAAATGTAAGATATCCATCTGTTTATATTAATTTTATTTTTGAATGTCTGAATTAATTTAGGATAAATTGAAAAATTCACTCAGTGGCAGAAGATTATAAACAAACAAGAGTTGCCAGATTTAAAAAAACAACTGAATGCTAAAACATTTTCGAAGGCCTAATCAAGTTATAGAAAGCCAAATTAAAAAAACAAAAAAACAAAAAACTTCTTGTGCTTGTTGTCGGAATGTTTGAAATTTTAAATGCATTTATTTAAGTCAATATAAATAATTAATGCTATACTTAACTTGAATGTAGGCTTTATTGAAAAATGAACTCGTATGGCATTGTCAGTTTAATTGAAAAACGTGTATTTGTGCCCCCTCCCCCCTGGAAAAATTTCTAGCGACGCCCATGCTGATGACCACGGGGTTGTCTGAACCAGTGTTGGTCAGTTAACTATAACTAAAACGATAACTAGAATGATTGGCTTTAGTTAACTATAACTAAAACTAAAACTAGAAAGAATTTTTTAACTATAACTAAATAATAACTAAAATGCTTGCCAAAAAAACTAATAATAACTATAACTAAAAAGACTTTCATAACTAATCAGAACAAAGTTTTATAATTTTTGATACACGCCTCACGCATTTACAAATAGATCGTTTATTTTCTATAATCTGTCTCGATGGATGGTCCAAATCAAACTTGTCTTCATCTTTCTTGGGGTGTTTCTGCTTGTTTTTTTTTTGATTCTGTGAAGTTGGTAGTTAGATAAGCAATGCAACAACTTTTCCAGCTGCAGCATCAGCTCCGTAGCCAAGGGGCTGCACTGGGGGGGGGAGGCGTGCCCCCCCCCCCCCGCTAGGTGCGGAGTGCCCCCCCCCCCGCTTAAAAAAGAAGAAAAAGAGGAAAAAATAAAGAAAAAGTAAAGGTGCCCCCTTGCTGGGTATTGGTGCCTCCCTGCTTACTTTGACAGGGCTGCGGGCCTGTGCAGCATCCACACACAGGAGAAATGTTGGCTGAAGCTCTGTATCTTTGCTTGTTGGACTGGAACATTACATCTAAACAAGTGTTGATGATTGTCACTGACAGTGGAGCCAACAGATTGCTAAATGAAAGAGAAATGGCTGACCAAGAATGTGATGAAAATGATATCAGTACAGAGCAGCGGCGTAGCGTGGGTATCGGCCGCCCAGGGCGGAAGACGATTTTGCCGCCCTCTTATTTAGGTATTTCAATTTAATCTATACATTTTTGCCGCCCCCCCCCCCTAAAAAGTAATAAAAAGTGCCGCCCGGTGCGGACCGCACCCACCGCCCCCCCCCCCTAGGTACGCCACTGGTACAGAGGCAGAATATCTTTCAAATTCAGACAATGATGCCAGTTATGCTGAAGGAAGTGACACTGATAAGGGGCCATCCATAAAAGACGTCCACACAAAGGGGGGGGGGTTCAGCAAAAAGTGGACTAAAATGGACATGGGGGGGGGGAAGGGGGTTGAGGACAGAGTGGATGTCCACAATGTAGTGTTTCTGCATAAATTTACTGCAAAAAATTCCAGTTTAATGACAAAAGAGTCATAGAAATCGGAAGCCGTTTTATTATTTAAAAGTTGTCAGAAGTATGCCGACAGATACATGTTGTTAAAACGAAACAGACAAAATGGCGACTGTAGTGTCGGCACAAAAGGTTTTTTTTCTCATGTAAATATTTTTAATTTCAAATTTTATTTTTTTTATTGTACATTTTTATTTTAACTATTCTGGACCAACATCTATATCAATAAGGAATGGTAAACATGACTCCAGTACTGCTGCCTCACATGTTGCAGATTTTGATGTACTTGTCTCTCAGGATATTTTCAAGAATGTGGCATGTACAAATGGTGGATTAGTAAAGCCTATAGTAATTTATTACTGTTGGCGGAGGCCCAGACGAGAACCCACGTTATTCAAAAACATTGAACGCTGCATATAAATTGTTTACCAAGCACAATCTTGATGTTTTTTTTTATAGCCTGTCATGCTCCAGGTCACAGTGCCTACAACGCTGTAGAACGACGAATGGCCCCATTGTCTCATGACCTGTCAGGCCCCATTGTCTCATGACCTGTCAGGCCCCATTGTCTCATGACCTGTCAGGCCCCATTGTCTCATGACCTGTCCGGCCTCATTCTTCCTCATGATCATTTTGGGTCCCATTTGGATGCAAATGGTAAAACTATAGACCAAAACCTGGAAAAAGCAAACTTTAAAAAGGCTGGAGAAATACTCGCTGAAGTTTGGAGTCAGGCTGTCATTGATGGCTATGATGTGCATGCACAGTATGTTGAACCAAGCAGCACAAGCACATTTCTTCCATCTCCCTCTGTGAATTGGTGTTGGAATCATGTTCAACAGTCTCAATATTTTCTGCAGATCATCAAATGTAATGATGTAACGTGCTGTGGAGCAAGACGAACCAACTATAATGAACTATTTCCCAAACGTTTCATTCCAGCTCCTGTACCTTTTGTTAGTCATGAAGCAGGCATCATGGCTGCAGCTATCGGGAGTAGTAGTGGAACTTATGGATCACTGTTTCAGAGGCTTGCACTGATTGGTCTGGAGCCCGATCACAGTTACAGTAGCATGCCTTTTGATCTCTATTGTCCATCAGTGGCTGGAAAAATTCCCAAGGTCGTCCATTACAATATTCCTGTTTGTGAACATGATGAGACAGAAGTATCAGACAAGGAGAATGAACCAGAAATTGATGTAGTCATCATACGAAATATGTTTGAATGGCTGCAATCGGAATTTCAATCCCGCAGATAATTGTGGTTTAATGCTTTGCATTTTTTAATTATAATTCAATAAAATGTTTTTAAACAGTAATTTTTTTCATTTTTAGAATTTTGAATTTCTGAAAAAAATGTTTGTAAATATCTACTCTTTATATTGTTTACATTCTCCCAATTTAAAAATTCGAAATATTCATTAATTCACATTCGGTAAATTTTATGTTTTGGACGTCCACAACTGGGGGGGGGGGAGGGGGGTCCAGTCAAAAGTGGACAAATGTGGACAAGGGGGGAGGGGGGGTAAAAAATAGCAAAAAATTGGTGGACGTCTTTTATGGATGGCCCCTAATGAAGTAGAAGTCAACATTGATCCAGTACCGGCAGACTTAGTTTACTCAATTGAATTAGAAGAGTTAGACAAATCTAGTTCTATGCCTTATCCTAGAATGGCGTTTCTAGCTCGCTCGCTTCAGCTTGTGGTGAAAAAAGGGATAGTAAAAATTAAACAAAGATGTGGCAAAGTGCTTGTCAGTGATAACAGTACCAGATGGAACAGCACTTACCATATTTTATCTCGCTTTATTGAACTCAAAGTGACAACAAGTACATTGCTGACATCCAATGCAATGCAATCACAGACAATGCCATACCATTTTGGTTGAGAAGCTGTCCGAAGTCGTACAGTCAACTTGTACCTATGGCTCTAGACCTATTAGCAGCACCTGCTTCTCAAGCATTTGTTGAACGGCTGTTTTCAGTTTGTGGGATGCTGACCACCGGGAGGAGGAACAGAATGGAGAAGTCGCTGGAAATTAGAGTATGGCTGAAAGTCAACCGTGACTGAACGAAATTATTTAATTAAAAAGAATTAGGTAACAATTTGTTTGATGTAACAATTTGAACAAAGCAACTTGAATTTTTTTATTCAACTTTGAAGTCACTTTTACTACTGGTTTTTACAAACTTAATAGTTATCAAGATTTTTTTCACTTATATTCTGTTCAATTCATGTGTAGTGTGATAGTGTAGTGTGTGGTGCAGTGGATGTTGAAATTTAATTGGCATGTAGGCCTATATGTCGTATCGATGGGCATTTGAAGTTTTGCAGTGCTTACGAAAATTATTGAATAACTATAACTATATAATAACTAAATAATAATAAAAATGATTGATGAAAAAACTAACTATAACTATAACTAAAATGAATTTAAAACTATAACTAAATAATAATAAAAATGATTGCTAAAAAAACTAATCAAAACTATAACTAAAATGATTTTAATAACTAGAATATCACTGGTCTGAACTATTGAACACTGGGTTGTCAGAACTGATTACCACTGGGTTGTCTGAACTAATGAACACTGGGTTGTCAGAACTGATGACCACTGGATTGTCTGAACTAATGAACACTGGGTTGTCAGAACTGATTACCACTGGGTTGTCTGAACTAATGAACACTGGGTTGTCAGAACTGATGACCACTGGATTGTCTGAACTAATGAACACTGGGTTGTCAGAACTACTGAACACTGGGTTGTTAGAACTGATGACCACTGGGTTGTCTGAACTGATGACATCTGGGTTGTCTGAACTGATGACCTCTGCGTTGTCTGAACTGATGACCACTGGGTTGTCTGAACTGATGACATCTGGGTTGTCTGAACTGATGACATCTGGGTTGTCTGAACTGATCACCTCTGCGTTGTCTGAACTGATGACCACTGGGTTGTCTGAACTGATGACATCTGGGTTGTCTGAACTGATCACCTCTGCGTTGTCTGAACTGATGACCACTGGGTTGTCTGAACTGATGACATCTGGGTTGTCTGAACTGATCACCTCTGCGTTGTCTGAACTGATGACCACTGGGTTGCCTTCTGTTATGGGTTTTGTAGCGGGATGGTCCTTCGGGTCAGCAACAAGCCCCCAAGAGCTGAGGACAAAATAATTTATCAATATATTATTGACTTTTAAAGTACATATATTAGGAGAGAAACTAGCTAGTTTAATTCATTTATGGATACATGATGTGAGATACATTTGATATAACGTTGGATAGACTAACTAGTTTATGTGCACATAAAGGTATATGCTAGCTTAACCACACCTATATGATGAGACGACCTAGTGTTTGTGAGGGTTGAGGCCCCATAGATTGATGACGCCTTTTAGCAGTGCTTGATTTAAGAAAAAAACAGTGCCGGGGATGAAATTTTTTTTTTTGCAGAGCCGGGATAAATGTCTATGGTTTCATCCCCGGCGGGGATATGTTAGCTAAAGCAGAGCCGGGGACAACAGTTCTCAGTGCCGGGGATATCCCTGGCGGTAAATCGAGCCCTGCCTTTTAGCCGGTAATATCTAGTTTATTTGGCATACGCCTTTTAATATGTGAGGTGAGGATTGTGGAGTAGTATTTGAATGCAACATTCAGAAGGAGCATCAATAATACTTAGCCTGCGCAAACTAGTTTCTTTCACACGTCATTTTGGTACTAGCTACTGCTTGCAGAAAGACACGAGTTTTGTGACGTATACACTGTGAAGTTGTATTCGATTGCCATGAGAAAAAGGGCTTTAAGATTATTTGGAGCATTAGTGATGTCGCAGATGACATGTACATTACTAAACTAGTAGATGTTTTAAAAATCACTGTGCTTTATACTAACTATAGTAAATATAGAGTTAAAAATAGACATTAGGTATAATCAGGCCCGTAGCCAGAGGGGGGCTAGGGGGGCTGAGCCCCCCCCCCCCGTGCATGACCTGAGCCCTCCCGTGCATGAAATGAGCTTTTTGACAAAAATTTAATAATAACGGCTATAAAACATCAATCATTTTGTTCAATAAATCAATAATAATAAAAACTTAAAAGTTTATATTTTGGCAATCATTCACGCTATTTTACTTACATATATAGCTTATCTAATTTTGGGGCATAAAAAATTGAATCTTATTGAAGTTCACTTCTGGGTATTTTGGGCAGCATATGCATTTGGGGCTTCAATAGCCGTGTGTGAGAACAGTTTCTCAACCCTCACACGAAAGCTCACCCCATATCGCAGATCAATGTTGCAAAAGCGTCTAAACAATCTTTTCCTGCTTGCATTTGGAAAAAGATTTAACAGACAAACTGAATGCTGAAGCATTTTTTAGGTAAATTCAGTGCTAAACCACGACGTTTGCAAATTTGAAACGTATTATAATATAAGTTCGCAACCAGTGCCGACGAGTGGGGGGGGGCAATGCCCAGGGGCCCGGCGAGTTTTAGGGACCCGGACTGAGCTGGCCAATCAACTTTTTAAAATATTAATATCAGCATGGGTGTCACGGGTTGTGACTAATCTGTCGAAACCATCCCCTTACTCCAACCCTTAACCTAATAGTAGTACTAACGTTAAGACGTATATTATACCATGTATAATAATATACGTTCCCGCTCTCAAGTTCCCCACCCTTTTTACCCCACCCCCGTAATTGCGTCATCGGCCAGGTGGTCAGCGGAAGGTGAACGAGGCAGCGGGTAACAGAAACACGTTACATTCCACGGGGAATTCTCTCTGACCACCTGACTACTATTCTCCGGTCGGCTTCTTCAAAGGGACAGAGACCCGCTCGATGGCCAGTTACTCCTGTCTATGTCGGTATGACGTACTTCTCCCCCCCCTCATCTAGGCTCCACCCCCCTGATTTGAAAGAAACATATATTATAATTGATTGGCTAGGGGTCACGTGGAAGAAAGTGTTTGAGGAATGTAAGATAGATTTATAGGGACATTCGACTGGGGGCTCTCTGAGGGGAGGGTCGATTGTTGTGTCTCTGAGTGAGAGAAAGAGAGACAGAGAGAGAGAAGGGTGATCTATCGAGAGAACGTCCCTTCGATTCTATTCATTGATACTGGATTAATCTTTGGCATTTTTGGATTACTTTTGCTTATGATTTTAAAGACCACCAGATCTCTGTTACGGACTGGTGTCTCTGTAAATAAATATATGTTGTCGCTGTACACACTTGTGGAATTGATTATCGTCACTTGTAAGTTTAATTGTTGGTGAGACTGTGTGTGGTAGAAACACAAATACAAATACGGATCACCATTGAGTCAACCCTCATACTCTTAGCAACAAGCCAAGGATACCCTCAAAGGGGTCCTCAACAACGGGGGCCCGTGTCACCCCTGCACAGAGTCCCGAAATTTCTGTCGATGGGCCTGTTCGCAACCTCGTAATAGTTTTATATATTGATATCTTCTGAGGACAACTAGCAACTTAAATAAGTTAATAAAATAACATTGACTTCTGACATCATTTTTATACATGTGTATAATAAAATAATAAAGTACAAACTCCATGATTTCTGAGTGATGTTATGTAATTTGCAAATTTACTTTTTAGAAGAATTAATTTTAATTTTAATTGAATAATTGCGACTGTTGTTGTTGATAGCTCTGTTCTTTGTTTTCAATATTTTATAAGAAATATCACACAAATAGCTAAGCTATAGGCCTATTCGTACATCTTTGTCGTTCTTCCCGGGTTGTACGTTTAACCAAGTCTAATAATATAAATCAGGTATCTATTATGTAACAATCGTGTAGCAGAACAAATGGTCAATATATTTATAACAGGAATCAGAAATTGCTCAGCCTCAATAAATTTTTATCATTAAAACTCTTTACTATTTAAATTATTTTTAACAAAACTGCAACATGCCATGCATTATTGAAACGTAGTAAAAATCAGGCTTGCGGAGCCGGAGCCGAGGAGCCGCTACATTTTGCTGGAGCCGGAGCCGAAAAAATCTCGCGGTTCCACGGCCCCCAAATGCTTTTTTTAAACAGCAGAATGATTATTTTTTAGCTTTAAAATTCCAAATTTGTTTGATTGTTTGCCTCCTACAAATTGAAATGTTGTCATTTTTATGAACGCCACAACAGTAACAGCATTAAAATGATAGCGTGCACGCACATCATCACAAGAAATCTTTAATGGGGAATCGTTTTGTGTTCGTTTTAAATCTTGTTTACCTTCCGAAATTTTTTTAATGGCATGTTATTTTGTTATAAATAAAGTTAAAACTGTTTTATTTCATAGAATAATTGTATCAATCATTTAAAATAAATTTTTACTACGATGACAAATAGAACGCGTCATTTCATATTATTATTTGACCGCGAATCAGGCCCGTAGCGTGTGGGGGGCCAGGGGAGTCGGGCCCCCTTGCGTTTTGTCTGGCCCCCTCTGCTTATTTGCTCTACTTAGAAAAATGTATTACCCCCCCCCCCGCTATTGCCTGGCCCCTGTTGTAGAATGCCTGGCCCCTGCTGTAGAATTTTCACGCTACGGGGCTGCCGCAAATTTGTAATAGACTAAAAACAAAATGGTCGCTTTCTGTATTTAACAATTTTATTTTAAACAGAATATCTGAAATAGAGTAGATAAATTTATAAGGCTGTGGCTATACGGACCCGGGTCCCAATAAAATCCGATTGTTATTCGGACCCGTGGCAAATATGCACTAAGCTTAGCTATATTTAAACTTCATTAGACGGAACCCGAAAAAATAATAATACAGAGTCCGCTTAGTGGAACCCTAGACACTGAGTAACGATTAAATCATACAATTCAAACAATTATAAAAAAAAAACAATAATAAAGTTTATGTATAGCTAAGCTAAGTGCATATTTGCCAAGGGTCGGAATAACAATCAGACTTTATTGGGACGGGGTCCGAATAAAAATCGGAGTTTATTGGTACCCGGGTCCGAATAGTCACTTCGAATTTATAAATAATAAATATAAATACTGAAGTCTTTAAAATATTTTAAATAATGTATCATTTTACTATTTGCTAATTTGATCATTGAAATAACTTTGTATTACTTATGAAAATGGCGACAAGTGAAACATCGGTCGAATATATCAGCGGCATGTTTGCGTCCCGTGTGGAGAGGCCGAACTCCCATCGAGCGCCTCCCCAGGTGGCGGATAGGGGAATGCCCACCAGATATGGTAGGTACCGGGGAAATCAAATACCCGGGGCGGACCAAAATCAGCAAAACCTGTTGCCTTACAGGAAGTGGAGGGATCCACAAAGGCTAGGGAACCTTGCCCGAAATGCAAGGCAGCTATCCAGAGAGCTGAAAGGGAATCATCCCAGATGGTTGTGCGCAGGGCCAACAACCCAGCCATGGAAAAACAAGCAATTAAGCCTGTTCCATTCTGGACACAGGACGTGTTAGAGCATTTTCGTATTATGTATTAGTACGTTTGTTAGCTTTCAGTAAATATTTGTAAATTTTGGAAATGTTTATAAATTCAATTGTGTAATGCATATATTTGTAAAAAAAAAATTATAAAGACGTTTCTTTATATTTGAAAAAAAATTATTGTCTCTTAAATCTAACTACAAGTGGTTTGTGGTTACTGAAATAGGACTCATAATTGAAAACATTCTAAATTATTGTCATTTAATCGTCCGAAAACTCCGTCAATTGTTGCATAGCTCTGATACTTTCAATTAAACTCAGAACACAAGCTGACTATTTCATTTGATGAGTTTCTTAATAAATCTTGGTGAAACTACGTGCTGCAGTATTTCGCACCAAATGAATGGGTTATTGAACGTACAAGGTGTATATATAATATATAAGCCCCTTAGGAGCCCTGAAGCCCGGCCCTCAGAGGTCCTATCGCAAAATGAACTTTTGATATACACATGGCAGGCCAAGACCTATAAAATGATATATACATCATGGGTCTAGGACTTATAGTTGCTGAGATATAGCGCTCCTTTATTAATATAGCTTATATAGTAAAAAACGGTACTAAGGCCCCTTTTACGGCCCTGAGAGGTCAGATCGCGAAATGGAAAAAAGTCATTTCTTGGCAGGCCAAGACCTACAAAATGATATATACATCATGGGTCTAGGACTTATGGTTGTTGAGATCTAGGGTGATGACGGACGGACGGACAGACAAAACGGGGACAATAGAGCATTTTTTTTCGAAAATGCTTTAAAAAAACTCGTTATAGAAACCAAAAGGAAAGACAAGCCAGAAAACACAGTCAGAGGAGAGAGCAGAGCTCCACAAAGGAGATTAATGAAGTCATGTGGGGAAATTCATCAGAATCCTACATGGCCGACTACTCTGCTCAAACCAATGAAAACAAAAGCCTTCCTAATCCAAAAGACACCATTCATACTGGGAACCTGGAATGTCCGAACTCTCTTAGAACCAGGGAGATGCGCCCAAGTTGCAAAAGAGATGTCCAGCTACAAACTACAAATACTGGGCTTAAGCGAAGTCAGGTGGAACACCTTCGGGGAAACTAGACTACAGTCAGACGAAACAATGCTCTTCTCATGATGCATGATGATGACTTATGAAAATGGCGACTAGTGAAACATCGGTCGAATATAATGATATGATTCTGGATGCACTGAAACGGTTTGTTTTTAGTAAAACCGACATGCGTATATTTTTCAAGTTCCTGACTATGGGGGTGAATGCGGCAAAATTTGCATAATTTTTTTTATCAGCGGCATGTTTGCGTCCCGTGTGGAGAGGCCGAACTCCCATTTGGCGCCTCCCCAGGTGGCGGATAGGGGAAAGCTCGCCAGATATGGTGACTGCCGATGAAATACAATTCTCGGGGCGGACCAAAGCAGGCAACTACTGCCTTGTAGTTAGTGGAGGGATCCACAAAGGCTAAGGGACCTAACCTTAAACAAAGGCAGCTACCCACAAGGCTGTGAGGGGCAACACCCTAGTGGTTGTGCACAGGGCTAACTACCCAGTCATGTAAAAAAAAACACTAGTTACGAAAGCCAATCAACTATTCAAAAACCGGACTGATTCAAATGGAAACCGACCTTCGCATGATCACGGACATGATTACTGGCTAGCGACTTGGAACGTGTTAAGCCTATACAGAGCAGGAGCCCTAACCCGCCTCACGGAACAGCTTAGAAAATACAAAATAAAAATAGCAGCACTCCAAGAAATCAGAAGGAAAAATTCAGACATACTAAAAAAAACAGAGTAAACCATCTTTTATAGTGGAAATACCACAAATACATTAGGAACAGGTTTTGCCGTCAGGAAAAACATCCTCAATCAAATAATTGGCTTTAAACCAACCAATGAAAGATTGTGCAGCCTCAGGATTCGTGGCAAAATGTTCAATATGACCCTAATATGCGCCCATGCACCCACTGAAGATTCAGAAGGGAATACCAAAGAGGAATTTTATGATGCCCTAGAAAGGTTATATGAAGAAGCACCTAGACATGATATCAAATTAGTGTTAGGAGACTTCAACGCTAAGATTGGCAAAGAAACAGTATACAGACCGACAATTGGAAGCTACAGTCTACATGAAGAAAGCAACGATAATGGAACGCGTCTGATTGATTTTGCATCTGGCAAAGGCATGACCATTTGTAGCACTAAGCTTCCACACAAAAGAATACACAAAGAAACATGGAGGTCACCAGATGGGGTGACAAGAAATCAAATAGATCATGTGCTAATAGACAGGCGACATGGTTCAGATATTCAAGATGTCAGAAGCTTCAGAGGAGCAGATGCCGACACAGACCACATGTTAGTCAAAATAAAGTATAGACAAAAAATAAGTATCTTGCACAACACAAAAGCAAAGATGACAAACCGATTTGACTGTGAAAAACTAATAAAAGAGCCACAAACAAAAGAAAAATATGCCCAAGAAATTAAAAGCAAACTAGAAACACTAGATATAGATAATACAGAAAATCTAAATAGCCACTGGGAAAAGATTAAACAAACCATAAAAGACACAGCGGAAAGTGTCATAGGGTACAAGCAAAAGAAGAAAAGAGCAGAATGGTATGACGATGAATGCAAAAAAGAAGTGGAAGAACGAAACAAATTGAGGATGATAATGCTACAAAAGGCAACCAGAAAGTCAACTCACGCATACACTGAGGCTAGAAGGAAGGCCACTAAAATATGCAGAAAGAAAAAACGTGAATGGGAAAAGGGAAAACTAGTAAAACTAGAGGAATACTCAAAAGAAAAAGAAACAAAGAGGAAAGTAACGGCTTCCAAGCAAGATCTCACATGTGTCTTAACAAATCAGGCGACCTGCTTATAGAATATGAAATGGTTCTAGAAAGGTGGGCGGAATATTTTGAAGAAATGCTGAACATTAAAACTGACAGCGAAATGATGTACCCAGCATTGCAGAGGACAATGGGGCAGAAATAGAAGAACCAACCATAGAAGAAATAAACAATATTATTAAAAAGACCAAAAACAATAAAGCACCAGGAGAAGATAACATAAATGCTGAGTTACTCAAATATGGAGGACGCACACTACACTTAGAAATACACAGGATGGTCAATAAAATATGGAAAGAAGAGATAATGCCAACAGAATGGGAAACAGCCTTAATAGTTCCACTACACAAGAAAGGTTCGAAACTTAGCTGCAACAACTACAGAGGAATCTCACTTCTCAACACTGTTTATAAAATACTGACAAAAATAATAGCCTGCAGAATAGGGAATTTCAGTGAGACAGTATTAGGTGACTATCAATGTGGTTTCAGGCCTAGCAGAGCAACCACAGACCACATCTTTTCCATTCGAAACACTCTAGAAAAATGTTATGAACATAATATAAACCTACATCAGCTGTACATAGATTTCAAGATGGCATATGACAGCATCAATAGAAATTATCTTTACAAAACATTGCAGGAGTTGTGTATCCCCAACAAGCTCATTAGACTAGTACTTATGACATTAAACAACTCAAGAAGCAAAGTGAAAATCCAAGGGGAAAGCTCAAGAGAATTTAAAGTAAACCAAGGACTTAGACAAGGAGACTCCCTTTCGTGCATACTTTTCAACTTAACCCTAGAAAAAGTCATAAGAAACGTACAGTTGGATAAGCGAGGAACTATAACACACTACCTCAGAAGTGAAAAAACAAAGTCTATGAAAACAGGAACAATATTTACAGAACCCATCCAGTACCTTGCATATGCTGATGATATAACATTGATAGGAAAGCAAAGCAAGGATATAGCAAAAGCATACATAGAATTAGAAACAGCAGCTCAGAAAGCAGGTTTAACAGTAAACGAAACAAAGACTCAATATATGCTGTTACAAAGAAATGAAAAAGACGGAAGAGAAAAATTTTTCAAAATCAGTGATAGAGCATTTGAAAGAGTAGAAAACTTTAAATACCTGGGATCAACCATAAGTGAGAAAAACGATATAATGATAGAGATAAAAAATAGAATAGAAGTAGGGAACAGAATATATTATACACTGCATAGAATACTGAAAAACAAACAGATCTCCAGAAAAATTAAAAAAACCATATACAAGACAATGATCCGGCCAGCAGTAACATATGGTAGCGAAACATGGACCATCAGCAAACAAGCAGAAAATATGCTCAACACTTGGGAAAGGAAAATATTTAGGAAAATATATGGGCCAGTAAAGGACAATAACGAGTGGAGAAGTAGAACCAATCCAGAGCTGTACGAACTGTACGAAGAACCAAATATAACAGATGAAATTAAATTGAATAGATTAAGGTGGGTAGGGCACATAGAAAGAATGGAAAACAACAGAGGTCCAAAAACGATTTATAAGACAACACCTAATGAGAAAAGGCCTAAAGGCAGGCCAAGAAGCAGATGGTTGGTGGAAGTGGAGAAAGACCTTAAAGCCATAGGAGTGAGAGAGTGGAGGAAGAAGACCCTGGATCGGGAAAAGTGGAGAAGTGTAGTATGACAGGCCAGGGCCCTAAATGGGCTGTAGAGCCAAAGGAAGAAGAAGAAGGCATGTTTGCGTGGCGCAATTACAATTTTTTTTGTCTCGTGTGATACTATCTTAATAGGGAGCCGGAGCCGTGCCGGAGCCGTCAAATATGAGGGAGCCGGAGCCGAAAAAAATTTGGCGGCTCCGCAAGCCTAGTTAAAATTATATATTTCTAATTAATAGATAACCAATCGGTACTAAAATGCACCATTCCAGATATGGAACTGCAAAAAATTTCTTGTGGAGGGGACTAACTGAGATCCCCTCCCCAACCCCCTCCTCTCCTTTCGCAAGCTCCATTTTCGCCCCCCTCCCCAGAAAATTTCTTCTACCCCGCCAGGGGCGGATTTAGGGGGAGGCCCCCCCCCCGTTATCGCAAGTTTAGATAATACTTTATTAAATTATCGAAATATTTTTTGTTCTAAGACCAATTTTCAACAATGAAAACAGTTTTGCCCCGCCCCACCTCCCCGGTCAAAGTTGTCTAGATCCGCCCCTGTGCCTCCAGGATGATTTCTTCGGAAACCCCCCCCCCCCCCGAAAAAAATTTCTTCGTCCCCCCCCCCCCATCCAATATTCCTGGCTACGGGCCTGGGTATAATCATGTTTGTTCTAAGTTTATATTAATTTCATACATATTATTTTTTTGAGTGTTAAAGTTCAATTCTTCGTGTTTACGCAACAAGTTTTTATATAAAATGCATCAAATAAGACTGTAGTAGCAAGCTATATTTGCTAATAGTATATCTATGAGTTGACGCATCAACGGACGCATCCATAGATATATCCATATATATATATATATATATATATATTAGGTACTTTGATAAAAAATTCAAAATGTATATAACATGTCAAATCATACATAGATCAATAGAGCTCTAAAAATGCTTTAAAATGATACCTTGTTTAAGTATGTATGTCTTTTGGTTATTGAGATATTCAATTTCTTGTGCCGAAAAACAGGCCTTTTTTTACTATAGAAAAAGTCAAGAAAATTGTGGCCCGAATTTTGAGATTGGGCTACTAAAACTGACATAACTTTTGAACCATTTAAGCTAGCAGGCTCAAATTTTCACCACTGATAAATGATCCTATTTACTTATAAAATAAGGTCAATTAAACATATTTAAGTGATATTAGTCTATGCACTTAAAGAAAAACAAATACAAGTGCTATACAATTTTAGAAATGAAAAATACTGGAAAGCAGCAAAAACTAAATAAAAATGGTACAAGCCTACAATTTTCACCAAACATAAGTGGCTGCATGCATTTCATTTTGCAATGAAAAACAACTAAAATCATATTGGTTTAAAAATGACTAGCAAAAAAAATCATTATTATAAGGCAATATGATGAATAACTCAAAAAAAATTGCGGCCTGGGTTTTGAGATTGGGCTACTAAAACTGACACAACTTTTGAACCATTTAAGCTAGCAAGCTCAAATTTTCACCACTGATAAAGCATCCTATTGACTTTTAAAATAAGGTCAATTAAACATATTTAAGTGATATTAGTCTATGCACTTAAAGAAAAACAAATACAAGTGCTATACAATTTTAGAAATGAAAAATACTTGAAAGCAGCAAAAACTAAGTAAAAATGATACAAGCCTACAATTTTCACCAAACATAAGTGGCTGCATGCATTTCATTTTGCAATGAAAATCAACTAAAATCATATTGGTTTAAAAATGAATAACAAAAATCATTACTACAAGGCGAAAGGATAAAAATACTAAATTTACAAAGAAACATAGATTAAAAAATTCCAAGATGCATGCTTCAGTGCAAAAATAATTGTGCATATTTCATTGTTGAATGACAAAGCAAATTTTAAGAAATAATTAAGATTACTGCATGCAATTATACAAACAATAAATAGTCAATTTAAATTATGTATGTCATATTAAAAAAAGTTTTAACACTTGACAAAACTGAAATTTTTTGCCAAATAAAATCATGGATTTAAATAAAATGTATTTCATTCTTAAATGAAAAACCACTTCACACATGTGATAAGAAAAGATATGTGAAAGAGCCAAATTTACAAAGCAATAAAAGAGGAATAAGTCACCAGTGAAAATTTTTATATCATACGTTTCCCAGCAATTCATAAAAAAATTACATTGATACAGGTGTTTTTACAGCCTATGACTAAATCATTATTTAATGATAAAAGGAAATGATTAGAAAAAGATGCAAGGGCATTACATAGAATTAATTCAAGTTAAAAAAAAATTAAATCATTCAGAACAGCATCTGTTAAAATACTTTCTAAAGTTAGTTTTACATCTTCGGCATCCTCTTCATTTTCATGCATTTTCCAGTAAGCTATCCTGATTTTTTTCCCTGGAGATGCTGACTTCATGATAATCTTTCCTTGAAAAAGGGTATCTTGTCCATCCACATTCCAGATGTGCTGAAAGCGAGCGCCTTCAATTTTGTTAGGATTTGAATCCAAGAGATCTTTTACTTTATTTTTTTGATAGGCACTTAAAGCTAGAAAGATTTTCTGCTCCATCAAATTAGGGACATTTTGTTCGAGCAGAAACTTTATCTCCTTGCCTACTCTTGATCTGTGTACCATGTCTCTCTTCTGCCCTTTTTCTTTTAATCTGTCACAGATGGCCGCTTCCATTTGACCTTTTCTCTCTTTACTGATTGTCCTTATTGTAGCACCTCTTTGGATCGAAAATTTAACAATGGCATCCTGCTCATCTGTGGGCTTTGTGCTTAGCCATTCTAATGTTTTATTCACTTGAAATTTTGCCTTTCCATCCAGAAAAGAAATGCTGGCATTAGGGGCTCTTCGTGCTAGAGAGTCTATTATCCCCAATGTACGTTCAGCCCAAATGTTGTGGGCAGGAGCACTGGCTGCTTTGACCTTCAGTTCCTCTGTTGGATCTGCAAGATCGCCAAATAAATAGCGAGACATTTGTCTATTTAAAACATTTGACGTGGCAGTGGCCACTAGATTTATTATTTCATTGAGTTGGACAAAATTTGTATTGTCGACTATTAACAATGCAGACAACGTGTCATCTAAAATAAGAGGCCGTCCAAATGCATCAAATGTGGTGCTGATTAAATATTCTGGCTCAGCAGCAATTCTTTCAATGAAACTTACAGCTGTCTTAATTTGTTGTGCCTTAAATTAAAAATAAATTAAATTTTGAAATAACTAGAATATCAGTTTAATAAATAAGTATATTAAGTCTTGTCTATTTAAAAAAATAGATTTACCATATCAAGATGATTTCTTTGACATTCAGATCCATATACAATGGCCATCCATGGCCCAGTCACCATTTTCCCCCAAAGTCCCAGCACCTGAAGTTGAGCCATCAAGATGTCATTCTTCAAGTCTTCCAGTATTGCACTTCTCAAAGTAGTTGTATTGTTGCAATACTTTTCAAGGTACTGAATGAGCAACTGCTTATGTCTGTACACCACTCCAGATGAGTGAAACAGTATATGAAGCCTATTGCCCACATACCTAGGAAAAGTACTACATGGAAGTCCATTTTTCTTTAAGAAGGACTTGAAACCTGATGGGTCACCCTTGGCTTTGTATCTGAAAATTTAAATATATTATACATTGAATAGCATATAAAAATATGTAGAATTTATACTTAATTTACGTTTGTTTGGCTAAATAGTAAAATACTTACTCAACTTTGAAATGGAGTAAAGAAGATTTGCTGCTTTACAGTCTGAACCATATGTCTTACTTGTGACTGCGTTCGTTTTGGTCAATTCTTTTCTGACTTCACTCAAGCTATTCCATCCAGTGGATGTAGATGACAGTGTAGCTCAAGCAGCTCAGTTTCAAGTACAACATTAAGTTGTGAAATAGCTGCATGATTAGCTGATGCTCTGTCAGTGAGGGTTGAAACAATTTTCCCACAGATTTGCCTTTTAACAGGGTCTTTATTGACAGAGTAAAAAACACTATATGTTTCAGCTAAGTCATCTAAAGTCTGCAAAATATGCTGAACGTAATCCTCTGCCTTACCTCCAGGTAGTTCTGCAATGCTAGCAGTCAAAATATTATTTTTTGTGCCAAAATGAATTTGGTTAATATGGCTACCTTTCAAAGAAGTAGCATCAAAAGCCAAAGTTGCACAGTCAGCCACAATCAAAGTATCAACAAGCTGAAGATCTGCAATAGCGCCCATTTCCCTGCTCATCTGAGCAATTGTTGATGCATTTGGCAGACTTTCAATTGTAACATTTGGACATAATGATGCACAAGCCGTTATAACCTTAGAAATAGAGTTTACTGGTACATTGCATTCAATGCAGCTGTAAATGATCAGCCGAATTTTAGAATGGAATTGCTTCTTGTTCTCTTTAGTAGACAAAACCTTCTTCAACTCTAATATTTCTTCGGTCAAAGACTCCATCTTTTTCTCCATGCTGTAGACAGTGTAGTCATGGCTCTCAATTTTGGTTTGTAGCGCTGCTGCATACATTTTACCGGTGGCAATTTCTTTTTTCAATTTAGTGTTTTCCTTAAGAAGGAACTGACACTTCAAGTGTGACTTCTTCAAAGATTTATGAAGACTTGAGAGCACTTCTTCCAGTTGTTTTGTTTTCAACTGATACCTTGAAATTCTGGAGGTTTTTCTTTTAATTAAATCATTTACCCTCTTGACGGGGTAAGTTTTTTTATTCTTATCCTTTCTCTCATTTCAAATCTTCGTTCGAAGTTTAATTTTCTATTCACAGCCAACAGTTCACTGTTAGTCTGTCTTTTATATTTGCATGACTGGCAGTCTCTTTCAATCCTGGTTTTAACAGGAGAAATGAAGGGAGGATGCTTAGGCTGTAATGATGGTAATGTATGTTTCCTTTCAGGAAACTTGAATTCAGAATCAAAGAACTCCACAATGTTATTCCAATTGTTATGGATATTTCTTTTTATAGAGCTTTACTTGTTCATTAATTCTAGATACTTTACTTTTTACAGAAGTAATATGGCAATTACTTTCTGCCATTGTCACTACATGCTCAGCTGTTTTACTAACATTTTTTCCTAGTTGCAGGAAAATGTAGAAAATAAATCCATTTGTGAATTTGCTATCTTTATGAGACTCAAGAAGATTCTCCATGTCCTTTAAATTCTTCAACTTTAGAGTATTTGTATTTTCCATTTTCCTGAAAATAAAATAAAAGAAGTTAATGTTTTAAAAAAGTTTCTGAAATAAATGTTTAACCTGAGTAAAAATCACTACTGTTATAAGGCTCCAATGAATATTTAAAAAAATTAAATTATAGCATAATTTTATTGATATATTAGACTTATTACTTATAGTAGTTTGACATAACACACAATATATTTCTACCAGATACTACTGTGGATAAAAATATTAGTGTTTTTATATTCAGAACACATACTAGATTAAAAAAAACGTAACTTTGTTAAAGGATGGCAGTTAAAAAATATTGATTTTGAAGGATTACTATGTATGGATTTAATGTTAAGATTAGCGCTGCCCGCGGTTGCCGTTATCGATAATAGGTAACTTTTATCGGCAAATAAGCGACTCGTCAAGAACACGGTTTTTTAATTTTTTGAGCAGTCAATCAACATAAAAATGATTAAATAAGATATTTAGAATATATTAACAGTTGATCGATCAATAAAAACATTGGGTCGCGACCTAATTAAAAAATAAAAGCAAAATTTATCTTACCTTATTTTGAAATGTTGATTCCTCAAAACGAAGATGGCGTAGTTAACAAAAAAATTCACACAGATTAACTTAAGGATAAGTTCTTTTAAAATTATGGCAAAGTAAAAATAAAATAATGAGTAAATTAAAGCGTTTCAGAAAATCACAGTACCACTGGTTCTAACTGTTGCCAAACATGGCTTATGTAGCATACGGAGATTTTCAAGGCTATTTCCGGGTCGTTTGGGCACGGATATCATAGTACCTATATATATATATATATATATCCATAGACGCATCCATCCAAAGAAGTGACAAAGTGTAGAAGAGCTCAGAGTGACACCCCTTCCTACAGTACAGGCATTTGATAAATTTTATTTACATGCTCTATGCATGGCTCTATGTTTACATGTATTTGAAAAGGCTGATGCTATGTCCACGAAAATATTCGTGGACATAGCCTTTTCATGAATTGCGTCCACGAAAATTTTCGGGGACGTAACTCATGAAAAGACTATGCCCACGAAATATTTCAAAGATATACATTTGTGCTTTTATATGCAACTTAAGTTTGATTTATTTTATATACATCTTTTAATAAAATAAACTGATTTAAAAATTGCATTTCTTTGTTATTTAGTTTTGTTATATGTACTGATTTAAATATTAACCTATTTTTTGGGTCAGTGAGTTAAAGATGACATTTTTTTTTTATATTTTTTCCCCTTTTATCCCATTTTTTTTTTAAACAAAAGAAGTGGACTATTCATGAAATTAATTTAAACTAGTAAGTTTAAAGTCCATTTTTTTTGTCAGTCGGTGCTCATGTCCACGAAATATGTGTGAATACCGGTTCAAATAAAAACATTACGTGACTTTGGCCCTTTACCAATCTATTAAGTCTAATAGTACTAATTTCTACCCAGTGACACTAGTAGTGTTGTTTTTTTTTTATTAGTAAATATTTTATAAATAAGTCTATGTATTAAAGTATTAGTGCAGTAACATTCTGTAATTGATATTTGCCCTGGCTAATTAGTTTCTCATAATGTCAATATGGAGCAGTCAAATGTTTCGATAATAAATCAAAATTAATAGTTAATAACTAATAAGAAAAAAAACCATGTAGTCAAATAATGACATGATTTTTTTCTTATACCCAATATATATATATTTGGTTTAAAATCCTGTAGTGTAACTAGTTATTAGTATTACTACTAGTAATACTAGTTGGATAAAATTATCCGTGATTAACGTCAATGGCGACAGTTAAATTTTTAAATAAAAATGAAAACAAAAAATAAGACACATTGCATAAATAAATTTGTATATTTATTGTAAAATTGAACTTTATTGAAATAAAGATATTAAAACAAAACTCAGCATTAGTAAATACGATAACAGCCTATTTTAATAGCCGGCTAATGGAAGCATGTCTTCTCGATATAAACAAATAAACTATGATGATGACCGGTGAAATCCGGTCCCGGCTGGATTTTTTTTTCGTGGACATAGTCTTTTTGTGAGTTGCGTCCACGAAAATTTTCGTGGACATAGCCACAGCGATTTGAAAAATGGCTGACAACAAGAAAAAAACGTAGGGCGGCCTTTTATTTTTGGTTGATCGGCAAATTAAAATATAAGCTTAACTTTTTACTTAACTACAACACAATGTTAAGGTATTAAAGAACCATTTATCTCGTGGGCGGACTGTCGTAAACAATTACCAAAATGTTTCATGTTCTCCTCGCCCTCAAACCTAAACCAGTTGTTAGCCAAGTATTAGACTTGTGTAACATTTATGCTGCAGTTCATTATTAATCATTACTGAAGCAGTTTCTTAAGTATTTTTTTTTTAATTTTTTGTTAGTTGTTTTCATAAAGAAAAATCTGCTTGTGAAATATACGTTTCAAAAGTATATGTGATCAGGATCAAAGCCAAAATATTCGACAAGCGTTGATAAAATTTCACAAGCATTTCAACCAACGGTCCAACTTCTCCAACCATTTATTTTATCTAGGCCTATTTACCTGCAAATTTTCATTGATATATTTTACGGTTCAGACCAAGAATTGTATGGTTCAAAACTTATATAATGGACATCAGTATTGAAGCATAAGCTAGAACTATTAGGAAATTACTGATTTGAGATATGTTATGAAAAAATTGTTTAACTTTTTTATCATAAAAGATAATAAGTTTTATAATGTTCATTTCTTTTATTTATTAAGACTACAAGGAAGCTTATAACAATGGAAAGCTTTTTTAAAGTTCTTTCCTAAGATACATATAAATTTGACATAACATATATAACTTGCATATCAGCATACATCGCATATAAGCCTACCCCGTAAAGTGCTTTAAAATGGCCAGTTTTTGCAAAAAAACCCCGCATATAAGCCAACATACAATAGTCTTATTTTACTCCATATTTTGAATTAATGTGATTTAAGGGGATTCCATTAAGACTGCTTTTGTTGGAGCGTGTTATTTCTAAGTCATCAGATCGTGTACCAATTACGTCGGCTTCACTGCTAGGCCTAGCTTGGTTAGGGCTTGCCACTAGTGCACACACAACTACGCAATTGTGTCACTCTCACTTAATTCTATGCATTTGCTTATAGAGAATGTCTAAACATAAATCTATGTTTGATTACACTTCTAGTGAGAATTCCTGTATTATTATTTATATAGATATAGGAACACACAGTATGCCTAGACAGAAATCTATATTTGATTACACTTCATGAGATTGTTATTATAGTATTAGTTAGGAAAACAAAGATATAGGAAACATTTTCTGTTCTCTTAGAATTTTTTAATGCCATTTTTGACTTATGGCAATAATCATACTCAGTATAATTATCAGCTATTCATACATTAAATTCTTTGAAGTTACACCTCTGTATATATATATATATATATATGTTAGTACTCTGTACACACAACCAAATGGAGATGAAAATGTGTGGCTGGAAAATTGGCTTTAGTGTCTGTCCTTGTGTCCATTTTGTTTTATGCTCATTTAAGCAGACCCCCTGATTTCAGTATTGTATGTTATAGTTCTAAATTTGGCTTATATATGAGTATATACAGTAAATGTAACACCTTATATATGCAAATAGTGAGGATGTAAGCTTAAAGATGTGCAAATATGCACAATCACATAGACATGCACAGTTCAATCCAAAAGCACTGCAAGTATATATTAAGACCTTATATTATTATCTATTTTTTTTTTTCAATTTAACTTAAGATATCAAATAATAATAATTATGTTATTATTAGAGCAATATATATTTTGAATAGGTATTGAATATTTTATTGATATAGTTGCAAATGATTAATGAGATTTCAAAATCATTTGTTCGCACTCCAACGATCCCGTTATTGTAAAAGTTTATCCCCTTATAATATGCCCATTGCCTCTTCATATATACTAGCTGTACCCTGCAAAACTTTAGCATAGAGTTATATTCCCTTAGGTTTGATCAGTAGGCTAGGTTATTTTTGGTTTCGGACACATCCAATTTTTTCATGATTTTATTACAATTTAAAGATGCAAATGTTGTAGGAATACAAAAAAGCAAACATTTAAATGGAATTATTTCACATTTTGGCCTTTGACTTTTATGTTTAAAAACCGGAGAAACAATTCAAAACTGTAGATTTTTAAAAAACATTTATCGAAACATGGGCAATACGCCATTTTGAATTCTTGCTTTCCGCTTTTGATTTAACGCGGAACCCATACTGCTATTATTTATATAGATGCTATTTGATAAGTATCATACTTCGTTTATGTCAATCAAACAAGATTACTTTGCACACATTTCACATTTTGTCTTATAAGTTATAAGACGGGAGACAAAATTATAGTGTTAAAAAATTATAAATTTTGATTCAAGTATTATGATCAAGCATATTACTTATGACTCACTTAAATTATGCTGTTTTTTATACTGTCAGTAGGTATTTGACAAGTAATATTTAACTTTTTTTTTTTTTCACTGAGTTTAAGTATGTTATTAAATTTCTTTGTTGATTGCAGATATGGTCTAATTATTCCTAGCAAAGCAGGACAAGTTTCAAATAAATCAGCTCCGTCATCTACTTTTAATGTTTTCGGAAATGAAAGTGATGAGGTAATCATCATTTTATTAACATAAAAATAAAATTTACCGGTCATTCAGCATCAGCCTTAGTTATATTATATTATAGTTATGGTTATATTATAGTTATATTATATTATAGTTATGATTATATTATAGTTATGGTTATATTATATTATAGTATTTTTAGCCTGTTGAACGACGGGCGTAATTTTATATTTTTTATAAAAACTATTTTTTGAACATCAAGGCTCGTCCATTTTTCAATACAATTAAACTCAGCTGTCAACAACCAATTAAACTCAGCTGTCAACAACCAATTAAACTCAGCTGTCAACAACCAATTAAACTCAGCTGTCAACAACCAATTAAACTCAGCTGTCAACAACCAATTAAACTCAGCTGTCAACAACCAATTAAACTCAGCTGTCAACAACCAATTAAACCCAGCTGTCAACAACCAATTAAACCCAGCTGTCAACAACCAATTAAACTCAGCTGTCAACAACCAATTAAACCCAGCTGTCAACAACCAATTAAACTCAGCTGTCAACAACCAATTAAACTCAGCTGTCAACAACCAATTAAACCCAGCTGTCAACAACCAATTAAACTCAGCTGTCAACAACCAATTAAACTCAGCTGTCAACAACCAATTAAACCCAGCTGTCAACAACCAATTAAACTCAGCTGTCAACAACCAATTAAACTCAGCTGTCAACAACCAATTAAACTCAGCTGTCATCAACCAATTAAACTCAGCTGTCAACAACCACTAAACAATTGTGAGCGAGTGATGAACGGCAACTCAAACTACAAACAGTCTGCTTACTGATAGAATCACTAACGTTTAAATAAAGTTTTTTTGTTCCCTCATTTTATTAAATATTTACTTAAAAATACCAAGTTATTTAATATATACTTAAAAATACCATTGTATTCAATATTTACTTTAAAATACCATTTTATTAAATATTTACTTTAAAATACCATTTTATTAAATAACTATTTCAAGCCCGTTGAACGATATAACAATTGAGAGCGAGTGATGAACATTTGCAACTATATATCATGGTGTTTATCCTCTTCTGGGTCGAAAGCAAGTCACGTGATCGGTTAGGTCGGAAGCAAGTCACATGATAACTTTATCAAATACTATTGGTGGAACAAATAACAGACACTTGCCTTTTATTAAGTAGATAGTTATATTATAAAAATAACTATTATAGATATATAATAAAACCCAATTGGTTGCTTTTAAATTAGCTCTTAAACATTCAATATCAGTAGCTTCTATCAGAATATGATATTTGTTACTGAGAGGAAGAAATGTTTTATATTTGTCAATTATATAGTTTTCTAAAATTTGCAATAAAAAAAACAATTTAAAATGTTTGAAGTTAGACTATAGCCATGAAAAAACATTAATTCCCCATAGAATGGTTGAAATATTGTCATTTGCACAACTTTTACTGCTATCCCTCAGTAGATCTATACTCCTCCAACAAGTTCTCCTGCAACATTGTTCCATTCTAAAAATGCTACATACACTCTTTCAACACAGGCTCACATAAACCAATAATTGAAATAATAAAATAAAAAATTTGACTATTGGGTAAATTGTAAAAGTTCATTTTGTTTCTAGAAAGATGAACAGGTGAATAAAGTTTAAATTTGTGTTATTAGTAGGTACCACAAACTGATTATTTAAAATGGTTTTACAACTTTTTTCAACATGAATATTGCAAGAACTCGAGAATCTAAGATGGTGGACATCAAATTTATTACTACAGCTCAAATAGTTTAAGAGATATAAATTTTTGAAAATGTGACTTTTTCATTTTTTTCACAACACCTTCAAAAGTGCCATTTTTGCCAAGCATTATCTGCAAAAGTATTTCTTGTACACCAATTCATTTACATTCAATACAAACACAAATATACATAGAATAAACTCAATTTTTTTAAGGGTGTAAAATTATAATATTAAAATTTATAGCACTGAAAATGGGATTTCATCATTTTTTAGAAAAAATAAAAAGGGAGATAAATTTTCAAAATTCGTGACATTTAAAAAAATCATAATAAAATTTGTAATCAACACACATAAGAACTAATTACATCGATCTGTAGGGTAACTTAAGCTCTATACATTCAAATAGTCATAATATCTTAAGATTATTTATGATGAAAATAATAAAGGTTAGAAATAGGTGGGTAAAAAAAAACACTAAAAAATTGGTCATTTTCAAAAATTCACAAAAAAAGAACTGTTACTTATATATTCAACATTTATATATAAAAATGTAGCATATACATAGCTCTTAACTATAAAATAGTCGTTAGACCAATTTCTATTATGTATACAGTACAGGGATGGATAAATCCATGCATGTAAAAAATCAATAAAAAATACTTTTCATTAGGGAAAAATCCACTATTAAGTATTATTTGAAAAGTTATATTAGTAACAATAGTAACAGTAACATTAGATGCATACATTTCAATTATATTCTAATTATTTCATAAGTCATGGAAAGCTAACAAATAAACCATTTAAATGAGTTATTAATGTACCATTTAATTAATCAGCAAGACCGGATTTAACCGTCATAAGGCCCTAAGCTATATGGGGCTCTTTATAATTCCAGAAATTAAATGTCAGTGCTAAATATCCAAACATGTATGACAGTTGCTCACTCTAACAATTTTTTGGGGGCCTCCTAAAAAAGTGGTGGTCCTAAGCTATAGCTTGTGTAGGTTATATATAAATCCTGCACTGTTGATCAGCATCATTCCCTTCTTTTTTAATTGCATCTTTCAATACCTCTCATAGTAATAAAGGTTTATTTCCGGAGCTTTTCAAAACACATCTGTTTTGTTTCAATTCATGCTTACTTAGAGATATTGTACTGTTTTGTTGATCATTTAGTGAATTTAATCTAATTTCTTCTTGATATAGTACTACTATTTCATCAAGGACATTTTTTCCAATTATTGACCCTACCCAGGCCCGTAGCCAGGTCAAAGTAAGCAGGGAGGCACCAATACCCAGCAAGGGGGACACCTTTACTTTTTCTTTATTTTTTCCTCTTTTTCTTCTTTTTTAAGCGGGGGGGGGCACTCCACACCTAGCGGGGGGCCCATTTACCCCCCGCCCCCCCTTGGCTACGGGGCTGACCCAACCATTAAAAGTTTTATTTGTTTTTAATATTTTATTATGTTTTCATCTATTTCTCTGTTATTATTTGTTTATCAAGAGTTTGAATGTCTGTTGTTTACTTAATATAATAAATAAAAATGAATGAAAAGTTCATTAGTTAATCTCTGTAGTTTTGAAAGAACAGACTCCTTCAGGGGACTGTGTATATTTCTCTTATTCACTCTAAAAGTTGCAAGGCTTTAAAATATATAACCCAAATTCAAAATTGGTCCAAATAAGTTACATAATATACTGCTGATATGGTATTTAAACACATAAAAGTCTTTTCTATGTGTTACTTAACTTGATTACCAGTCCTTTTTTTTTTATTCGATTTGTGAGAACCATGTTTAATTAAAGCTAAAAGATGTTCAAACGTTGATATATTTGTAATACTCAAACTGAACTAATATTAATAATAAGATACTTAATAATAATACAAATGCATGAGTGGCTAAGAGATATTTTAATTAAAAAAAATACAGGCGTAACAGTTACATGAGTCCATGACTTTCCATTTTCCTCTTTTAAAACCAGAGTTGAAGAAGTAATATATTACTAGTCTAGTAGCCAAGGCAATAAAGGTATCCCTCCAACTAGCACAGAAACCTTCTATAAAGTATTGAGTTGTTCACCGCCTGATAAAGATAATTATGACATTTAAAAATGGTTCTGACTTAAATAATAGTGAATTTAAGCATAGACTAAACATAACAGTTTTATTACAACAATAATTGAAAAAATATCCATTCAATAATAGTTATGTTAATTTGGTGGGCCTACAATCTACTATATGTTTACATTGACAACCAATTATCGACCACGTGACCTGTTATACTTGTTTAAATTTGAAACATTAAAACTATCTAACAACGGTAAAAAATATATACTAGTAAATTTTGAATATGTTATCTCTTAGAAAATATTATTATCTCTCTAAAAAAAGAGCCAGAAAAAAATAGAAGTGTCCGCAAACATGAGGGGTATCGTTCAATGTACAAAAGCATCAAAATGGCCTCAAGGTTTATCAAATTAAAGTTATTATAACTACAACAATAAACATTTCCAAAGAAATATAAAGCTAAAAGAGTAAGGAACAAATAATGTAACTATTTATCTACAAGTTTTTATCACTTTTACTTACCAACTAGGTGTTTAAGTCCCAATAAAGTTCAATTCATTGTGACTGGTGTAGCGTTGCTAACTTGATTGTCGGCCATTTTCATGGTCATGCAAGAATGGGTGAAAAATGTGTGTTATATGCTATTTCTTAGCGCTCTGCGCTTTTGTGCCATGCTTACAAATTAAGCTTTATTATCGTGTTTTAGAGGCAAAATGGGCGGGCTTTCTAATGATACTAAAGAAAAACCTACAAAATTAAAAAATCACATAATAATTTACTTTTTATTATGATTTTTTAATATCAAAAAAATTTTGTTAAATATAATTTAATTAAATGTTTAGCATGATTGTAAAGGGCATTCATTTTCGCACACATTGATATATTTGACATTACTGTAGGACGAATGGCCCAGAAGTGCACGGAGATTGAAAATAGGATAGTCAAATTAGATCACGCGTCGGCCAGTAAAAAGTTACTTCAGTGATGGTTTACATTTAAAAGATTCAACCTTTTGTTTTGAATCAACGTAATTAAAATTATATATTATTGTTGGGCTTACAAAATACTTAAAAATGGTATAATTGTTTTTGAGATTTGATCAGTTTTACATAGAGAAATCATTAAGTTAAAACTATCCAAATATTGACTACAGTGACGCAAAACCATGATTTTGAGCCAGTTTGTGGTACCTATTATTAGTGCTTATTTCATAGATTCCATGATTTATTTGCTCTTTTATATTTATAAAACAGCCGGTGAGCCGTGGAAAAAATGCATTTGTTGCAAAATATTAAAAACAAACAAGTTGTGAGTAAAACAGATTCAAATGATGATTCTAAAAAAACTTCAAATGCCATTATTGACTACTGCTCCTTTCATGTCTTATGATGTGATTACTTAATTTTCTCCACTTTCCATCCTAAAGTTAATGGATGTGGAGCTATTGTTGTAACACACTTTGTTCTGAAATAATTGGAAATGAAAGCATTACTCTAGACAAGCCAAACTTAAATATGTTTCTCAACATTTCAATTTTGAAATGTTAGTAAGCTTTCTGGAAAAAATTTGTTATTAATATCTTTCAATAAACTGTGTAGATTGCCAATATGACCGTCCATTACTTAGTTTTCTGTTTTTACATGTCCATCATTACTTTTACCTGGGCCAGATCTGTAGACATAATTTCACCACCAGTATTCAATTGTTCCTCCAAATCTACTTTTCTCTTCTATTTGCAACTACAATAATGTCATTTAAGTTTTGTTAAAGAACAACTTTATAATATACTTCTGATGTTTTTTTGAAAATTCAAATCGCTTCCAAGAGATGCTGTCATTTGTTTTAGTTTTGAATCTGGTTCACCTTGTTCTAAATCTACGATATCTTTCATATCAGTTTCTCCTGTTTTACACAATGCTTAAATGCAGTGTGTTTGCAGCCCTCTGTTATTAATCTCATCACATTTTTTTGAGCGTAAGATTTTCTGCACGACATTTTAAGGCTGCTAAAACTCACAGAAATAGAACACTAACCCACTTCTAAAATATATAGTCCGTTAAACTATAGTAGTATTAGAGACACTAAAATTACACAAACTGAATACACTTTATTTTTGCTATCAACAGCTGAATTAAACCCCAGCTTAAAAATAACAAAACTCAAATTCTCAATGCCATTTCAAGTGTTATTTTATAATGCAGTATCTATCTATGTTTTTTGCTATCCCCTATGAATACAAGGATGATTCATTTTACTCCTTTTGCTGTTTTGACTATCATGCCCCCAATATGTAAAAAACATGTATGCATTAAGTTTTAACTGTGATTTAAAAAAAAAATATATTGAATATTATGAATAGTTCATTTTCAAACTCATAAGGTTTGAAAAAATTCAAAGCATCTGTGACCCAGCTGAACCCCCCCCCAACCGCACCGCCCCTCCTGATACAAGTATATAGATTTATGTAACTTCTGTCCACACAAGTGGATGTATAGGGCCACATGCAGCCAACAGCCCTCAAGTTTAACATGCCTACCTTATTAAAAAATTTACTTGAATCATAGCATGAAGAAATTTGGCTAATTTAAGAATTTTGTAGGTTTTTATCTATATATCTAACATTTATCATTTATTTGTTTAAAAGAAAAAAGGAGACAATAGTAGTCAAAAAAATGCTCTTGCTTTAATTGTACAGAGCAGCAATAAGGAACGATTTGTTTTCAAATGAGTTTATTTAAAGATACCATTTTATTAATTACTATATTTCTGAGTTTTGTTTTTTATTCCATGCTTTTTTATTTTTGATAGCAACAAAAAATTGAAATAATTGTCAAAAGTTCTCTAAGCACAGCCGCTTAATTTGGTCTGTCATAATGTCTGCTAATTCAAATTTTCCCTACCCATATAATGTCCCTCTGATTATATAACATAGGTTAACTTATCTATGGAAATTTTCTGATGGCCTTTATACAGGTAACAAGCAATATTGTAAATAAATAGAAAAAAAAAAAAAAGCCATGAAATTTTTTTAAAATGAATATTTGCTAGAAATCTTTTAATCTGTCATGGCAATTAAAACACTGTACAGGTCTCAGCTTGAGTACAATCATCTGTTTGTCATGTTGAGACATCATTGGTACACACAGTCCATGAAGTTATTCAAGTCAAGTTGGAGCCTCCTAAGTCACATTAAAATCTTTTTTTTAAAAAAAAAACTAAAATTCTTTTTATTAAATTTATAACATTGTTAAAATTAAGCAAGCTTAGCTATGGGTAAAAAATTTTTTTAATGTTTTTATAGTAAACATTAATTTGATAGTTTAGGGTACTTTTTTGATCTTCCACAATATCATTTTATTTATTTAATTTCTTCTAAAAACTGTTTTTTAATTCTTATTTTAAATCAACAAAATGAACTGTTATGAAAGGTACCCATTATATTTCTGGCATACTCTTCAGGTTTAACTGAATAAGAAGCAATTTTTTCATCTCATCTTTTTACAGAATTTATCTTTTTTGACTGCTTTACTACTTGTCAAAAAAATGAACATTTTGTCCATTGACCATATTTTAAACTAAATTTTTAATATTGATCATGATACATGTAAAATGTTTTGTTCATTTTAAAAACACATGGCAAATACAAATTTACAACAAAAAATGTATCAAAAAATAAAAAAAAATACATTCTCTTTGTCATAAGAGTAACTTTTATGACTGGATGCCAGCTCGTAGTAGAAAAATCTAATTCTGCTTTATTAAGTTTATATCAGTAGTTAAATTTATTTCTTTGTATTCTAAAAAGTTATATAACTTAAATGAAGTGATCAATTTGTTAATTTACAAACTATTGCAAATCTTTTTTATAGGAAGACGGCAGTTCTGTCAAAAAACCTTTTGGGTCAAGAACAGTTAAAAGACAGGTAAAAAACTTTTTGCAAGATTAAGTTAAGTTTTGAAATATTTAATTTTTATGGTATAATATAAATATACATTGTACTACCCAGCCACACTTGAAATATTTCATGTTTAGGTATAATATAAATATACATTGTACTACCCAGCCACACTTGAAATATTTCATGTTTAGGTATAATATAAATATACATTGTACTACCCAGCCACACTTGAAATATTTCATGTTTAGGTATAATATAAATATACATTGTACTACCCAGCCACATGACTGTGACATGACACTTGAAACATGTTTTATCGAATAACAGAAATGGTATTTTAAGCTCCACTTGCATTTAACACATTGTGCGGGAATCAGAACAATAATTATGTAAATATTATTAAAGATACTATATAATTATGAAAAAAAAGAGATTATTTCCAAGCTCATTATGTTAATGTGATCAGTAATTAAATGCTTGTGTAATGTGGTGAGTATTGCTTTCTAAAATTACCAATCCATACGATCATATTTATATATTTTTTTTGTTTTCAAAAATGTCTTTGTTTGTTTGTTTTGTGGAGAGTCAGTAGTTGAAGATGTGTCAGCATTAAATGTTGATTGTTATGTGTCTTCTTAATATGGATCAGGAGATTTGTAGACTTGTCAATGTTACGAAACATCTTGTTAAAATATAACTTAGTACTATTTAAAATTATTGTAATTTAAAAAAAAAAAAATTTTTATGGTTTTTACTTTTTTTTATTATAAAATTGATATTGTTAAAAAAATCCTACATCAATTTATCAAACAAATAATTACAATATAATAATTTGTCCTCATTAGATTAATTTTTGTCTCCCTTATATTGAAAAATTATTATTTACCTAAATATTACTTAAATTTGTTGCAAGCTAGATAAATTTGAAGACTAAAACATTTTAAATAAAGAGATTCATCTTATCACAATATGTGCCTTAATACTGAGGAATGATTCATTCATACCCAGCAGCAATCTACATTTTACTGAGACACTGATAATGATGAGTATACCAGTCAAATTCAGCAGCAATCTACACTTTACTGAGACACTGATACTGTTGAGTATACCAGTCAAATTCAGCAGCAATCTACATTTTATTGAGACACTGATACTGTTGAGTATACCAGTCAAATTCAGCAGCAATCTACACTTTACTGAGACACTGATACTGTTGAGTATACCAGTCAAATTCAGCAGCAATCTACATTTTATTGAGACACTGATACTGATGAGTATACCAGTCAAATTCAGCAGCAATCTACACTTTACTGAGACACTGATACTGTTGAGTATACCAGTCAAATTCAGCAGCAATCTACACTTTACTGAGACACTGATACTGATGAGTATACCAGTCAAATTCAGCAGCAATCAACACTTTACTGAGACACTGATACTGTTGAGTATACCAGTCAAATTCAGCAGCAATCTACACTTTACTGAGACACTGATATTGTTGAGTATACCAGTCAAATTCAGCACCAATCTACACTTTACTGAGACACTGATACTATTAAGTATACCAGTCAAATTCAGCAGCAATCTACACTTTACTGAGACACTGATACTGTTGAGTATACCAGTCAAATTCAGCACCAATCTACACTTTACTGAGACACTGATACTGTTGAGTATACCAGTCAAATTCAGCAGCAATGTACACTTTACTGAGACACTGATACTGTTGAGTATACCAGTCAAATTCAGCAGCAATCTACACTTTACTGAGACACTGATACTGTTGAGTATACCAGTCAAATTCAGCAGCAATCTACACTTTACTGAGACACTGATACTGTTGAGTATACCAGTCAAATTCAGCAGCAATCTACACTTTACTGAGACACTGATACTGATGAGTATACCAGTCAAATTCAGCAGCAATCTACATTTTATTGAGACACTGATACTGATGAGTATACCAGTCAAATTCAGCAGCAATCTACATTCTATCGAGACACTGATACTGATGAGTATACCAGTCAAATTCAGCACCAATCTACACTTTACTGAGACACTGATACTGTTGAGTATACCAGTCAAATTCAGCAGCAATCTACACTTTACTGAGACACTGATACTGATGAGTATACCAGTCAAATTCAGCAGCAATCTACATTTTATTGAGACACTGATACTGATGAGTATACCAGTCAAATTCAGCAGCAATCTACATTCTATCGAGACACTGATACTGATGAGTATACCAGTCAAATTCAGCACCAATCTACACTTTACTGAGACACTGATACTGATGAGTATACCAGTCAAATTCAGCAACAATCTACACTTTACGCTGTCAAAGTTTATAGAAAAAGAGGTACAGGCCAAATCATTGTAAAAAAAAATAATTTTTAATTAACAAAACACATCAGTGGAAAATGAAGTATAGTAGGTCTAAGAGAACCGGCTCATGTGGAACATATTTGGATTGGACTTTTTGGAGTTGGGTATTTTATTTACCGTACATCCTAGCACAAAGCTTTTAAGTTGCTCATGTAAATCATTTTATGAATAAATGAATTTGCCTTATAAAAATATCCATACATCCATCCAATGTAAAAGAAGTTTTTTTTAATTGAATAATTTTAGCATGACAGGGTGTTTTTTGCCTGCCACACCAGAAATGGGTATCACATGATACCTAGAGTTCCTGGGCAATTTTGGGCTTTAAAGCTGGTATATATAAATATATATATATGTATGTATGTATAATATTTCATTCACTTATCTATTTTATTATTGCAAAAATAATAGAGAAAAACCTATTCCATTATTTACTTTTTCATCAATGTTTATCCAATTTAATATTTCACACTAAAATCTCTATTGGCTTTATAACAATGAAATGATATTGTATATGTCACATAGTGAGTATGTACATGTTCGTTATGCTTGATGTCATGAGAGTCATTGTTAGGGCTAGAGGGAATCCTCCGGGGAATCCTGAAACTTGCATGCTTCAAGTATGTCCCCAGGCCTGAAGCAAGAGAATGTGTGCAATGGAGTTCTGTTTCTAGTCAGGAAGGATGTTGTTTGTTGCTAGTCAACATTAGTGCCCACACATTATTATTTCTATAAATATTTCTTTGATCCAAGGAGTTTTTTTTTTTTTTTACTTTTAATTGCATTTTAGTAAAAGCTGATTTTTTTTTCGTAGTTCTATCACATTAACATGTCAAACTGCTTGTTGACGAATTCAAGCAGCTAATTTGTTTTTGCTTTGGTTCTCCAGACTCAGATGGACATTGAAAAGGCTATGCAAGATGATCCCACAGTTTATGAATATGACTCTATCTATGATGATTTACAAGTCACCAAATCACAAGCGGGAGGAAAAGAGAAAAGTGCTTTAGCAAAAAAGGTGACATTTTTAGACATATATTTATATATACGCTAGGGTGTATCACCACAATAGAGGAAAAAATTGATTGTTTGTTTTTGAGCTGTCTATGTTTCTAATTTGTTCTAATATCATTAATAATAACTTGTGTAAAATATTTTTCAAATCAGAGTTGATTTAGAGGTCCCCCCCCCCCCGCACAAGAAATCACAAGACATGACATGTAAAGAAAACAAAAGTTTATTCTAGCCTATATAAAAATTACATTAAAGTATTAAATTATTTATTACTGTTGCATTTAATTCAGTGTCACTTTGTTGCACATTTGTAATGTTTACGCACATTTGAGATGTTTTTGCGGTCCATTTCTACCAATTAAAGAATGTTTTGAAAATGTTCATCCGTTCGCGCTGCTTCAACAAAGTCAGATGCCAGTTTCACTCCTCTCTCGGCACAATCGTTAACAACGTTAATAGCAGCAACATTTTCTGCACTGGCAATGTAAGAAGCTGTCTGGAACCAATCATCAACAGGCAGTTGGAGGAATCCTGTGTCCAGTTGAAGTCTGTATATAGTAAACCACGAGTCAACTCCACCCAGATCACACAACCGAGTTTTAGAATCAATTGATTGGAATCGTGGTTTTCCCCAACCATTTCCTAATCGATTCTGTGGAGTTTGGAGGGCAACCACTGGTCGAAGCCTTAGCAGAGCATCTGCTAGAGCTCGCTTTTCCAACACAGGTACTTCATTGCTGAACAGAGCAAGTGGGATCATTTCAGCAGTGAGGTACCACAGATGCCTATTCAGGGCACGGATTGCTGACTTGGATATGTCTCTGTTGGCATCGTTGTAATCCAAAAGCGCTTGTAGAGCTGTAGATCATTCCATGGTGCATCCACACTCTTTTTGCAAGTGAGCCACCACACGACATATACATGTGTAACAAATGTAGCAAATGCACGAATCTTTGGCACTTGATCACATGTGGTAATAGTACCTGGAGGCAATAATTGAATTTGTTTCTCACACAGTGCAATCTTGAGGCAATATATCAGCTTTGCCATCCATCGTGCTTTGTGCAGGGCACCTGGTCTTTTAAAGTTAACCTCCTTATTTGTAGCATTCAGGTAAACAAGGCACAGCTTAACTCCCAACAAACGGCATACAATAAAATGTGACTCTGGTGATCCATAAAGTCAAACCATGAAAAATATTATTTTTTTAAATATTTTTTTATTACAAAGTAATATTTTTATTTAAAAAATGCATGCTAAATACTTTCTAATAAAAAATATTTATTTATTTTTTATTTAACTACAATTTCTCGCAAATAAAATAACACTATCAGTTGACCGGCACCGAACGCCATTTTGATTTGTTTACGTTTTGTCAGTCACTTTGACTACATTAAAATGGACTCAGATTCTCATTATTTAGTGGAAAAAGAACTTAAATCTAGTGACAAAAATGAAACTAACAATCGCTAAATCAAAAAAAAATATAAAAACATTCAAAACTGACCAAAAAACATTTTTTTTCAACTTTTTCAAGAAAAAACACAAGGTAGCCTCACGACACAGGCGCGCATAAGGGCAAACCCCTCACTTTTTTGACATTTTGTCAAAAAAGTGAGGGGCAGTGCAAAAAACACACTGTGCATTATGTCTTTTTTAATAAAAAAAAACACTTTTTTCTACATTTTTTGCGTTTTTCTTAAAATAAAATTTTTTTATGTGAATAATTAAAGGAAAATATGCATATTTGAAAAAAAGTCACCAAACATTTTTTTTTTGAAGAAATTGATTGATAACTGAATATTTCATTTCAGAAATATATGTAGATTAATAAAATGTCTGAAAAAATGTTTTTGTTTTTAATACTTGTCTTTTGTCTTATTGCTGTTTGTACACTTTAAAAAAAAAAAAATTTTGTTTTGTTAAATTCTTTTTTTTTAAATATTATCAAAATTCATTTTCACAAAAAAAAAGCTGCACAGTTTTAAAGCCTATTCAAAGAAGAAAAAAAATGATATATCACACATATATGGGCTATAAAGGAAACAGACAATATAGTCCAAAATGTAAGGACACCTGTTTGGTAATTAAAAAATGCCAAAAACCTGCCGTCGATTAAGAGTTAAGGAATTCGTGGTTGTCACAGGTTGTGACTAATATGTCGAAACCATCCCCTTACTCCAACCCCTAACTTAATAATATTACTAACGTTAAGGTTTATATTATACCATGTATAGTAATATACGTTCCCGTGCTCCAGTTTCCCCCCTTTTTACCCCACCCCCGTAATAGCGTCATCAGCCAGGTGGACAGCGGAAGGTGTACGAGGCAGGGAGGTAACAGAAACACGTTACATTCTACGGGGAATTCTCTCTGACCATCTGACGGCTATTCTCCGGTCGGCGTCTTCAAAGGGACGGAGACCCGGACGAATGTCCAGTTACTACTGTCTTTGTCGGTATGGCGTACTTCTCCCCCCCCTCCTCATCTAGGCTCCACCCCCTTAATTTGAAAGTTTGAAAGAAACAGATATTATATTTGATTGGCTAAGGGTCACGTGGGAAAAGTGATGTGGGAAATGAAATATAGATTCGTAGACATTCGACCGAGGGTCCCAGGGTGACCGGTCGCACATCGACTGAGTGATAGCTAGTCGATTGATGTGTCTCTGAGTGAGAGAAAGAGATAGAAAGAGTGAGAGAAGGGAGATCTATTGAGAGAACGTCCCTTTAATTCTGATCATTGATACTGGATTAATCTTTGACATTTTTGGATTACTTTTGCTTATGATTTTAAAGACCACCAGATCTCTGTTACGGACTGGTGTCTCTGTAAATAAATATATTGTGTCGCTGTACACGCTTGTTGGATTGATTATCGTCACTTGTTGTACGTTTAATTGTTGTTGAGACTGTGTGTGGTAGTAACACAAATACAAATACGAGTCATCATTGAGTCAGCCCTCATACTCTTAGCAACAAGCCAAGGATACCCTCAAAGGGGTCCTCAACAGTGGTAGTCGTCTCGCAAGAATTCGGTTTGTTTACTAGAGTTGGCATGTGCAATTACCGCATCTCTCATCGCTCTTGAGCCTTCAGATCATGATCAGCTAACGTAAACGAACTACAAAAGTGAGACCAATCATGTGCCACCAACTCCCAATTACTTCGCAGCTTGGTGAACAAAGTTATATCCGGGGATTTGGAAACTTCTATTTTCATGTCTGCAAACACATGCGAGAGGATAACTTCACCAATGTGATGGCGACAACCTGATCACAGAAGAGCACGTTGCTGCATATTTTGTATGGCAATGCAGGCAGCAGTCTGATGACCAGTGTTTGATCTTGTTGTGTCGAATGTCATATTAACGATACAATCATTACAATGCCACTCTGTCATTAGCTTCATGGTTAATTCTGCAATTATTTCACCAACGGGTTTCTTTGTTGCCTTGGCATAATTTGGCACTCCTTGAAGTTTCAATTGCTTTGCATCACCGACAACAACTGTTATGCGTTCTTCAGTGACACGATGATTTTTTAGAGAAGGTGTCAGTTTGCCATCCCAGTGGAGAGTGCAGAGTTTGGGTGGTTCCCAGGAGTCATGGATCTTTGTAGATATCTCACTTACAACTTGCGACGTGAACGATCTGCAGTGGCATAGGAAGAAGCCACCATTGATACATCACCCCCAGACTCGCTAATAAGGCCCTGTTTGAAAGCTGCCTGCTGTGTTGGTGTAATCTTTAATCTTGTCGCTAGTGACACAAGATTTGGTCGGCTTAAAACATCTGAAGGTACAAATACCAAAGCTCCTGTTGGCTTTCTTCGCTTTTGCAATGGCATTATATCATCCAAACAGTTATCAACAAACTCCATATTATCTTCAGTTTTAGAAGGAGAATCATCGGGTTTGTCACTGCTACCCTCGCTGGAAGGCACTGATATCGTTGAACATGCTGCATTTTCTTCTCTTGCGCATTTTTGACGTTCCAATGTTGCGACATCTCGTGAATGGCGCCGGGCGACTTTTTTTGCAAGTGTTTTGTCAAATGATCCAAAGCTGAAAGACCTGTCTCCTTTCATAGACCTCAAGAATGCTAGATCTTCTGCATTCTTGATAATAGTCTCGACATTTGGTGGCCACAGTTGAAAAGTTGTTGCCAACATAGATTTCATTTGTTCCAGCTTACGTTTGGTGGCTGGTGTGTTTCGGCGTCTTTTATCAATTGAACTAAGTTTATTGTATTCATCAAGAAGCTGAACAATCTTCTCACAAGCTCTCCTCTCTGTCACTACTGGAATCTTTGCTTTTTCGTAGAAAGCAGTAACTTGATTCAGCAAAATTTTGGCAGTTGTAAATTGAGAAGGTGCACCAAGAGAACCTGGACGCTCACTGTGTGCTGCTACATTGCAGTGATACATCATGCACCTCAAAACTTGTAAACAAGTTGGTAGTCGAAGAATTCCAGTAATTATAGCATCATCAACACAGATTGCAGGGCCAATGCCAAACAATTCAGTTTTCAGAAGAGTTTGTGGTTTCTTTGTTCGCGAGGCAGGAGACGCAGTAATAACTGGATATGCAACTGTTGAAGTGATGCCAGGGTCAGCCAGCATTTCCTTAGAAGGTGTAAACATTTTATTGTTGTTTTTGATATCATTTCCATGTTCTGATTTTATAGGTCGTGTGTATCAGAAATTAAAATAATATAAATAAAGAAATTAAAATGATTGCCTTGGTCATCAATATGCGGTAAGGAAAAGTGTTGTTTTTGCTAATAAAATGTGAATTTTAAATTTTATTTCTAGCACAACTGCTTATCAAAATCAATCATAGCTACCAAACATTATAAAACCAAAGACTATAAAACAATTTATATAGCGCTTCACTTTTTGTATGTAAGTCTGTAAGACTTTACAAGAAGGATGGTTTTATCTAGTTTTCGCTTAATTATGCAAACTTTGTTGAAGTCCGGGGGACCTCTAAAAATTGTCAAATATTTTTTATTTTTTTACACAATGCTTATTTTGATCAATGGAACAAATTTAAATAGCAGACAGATCAATTATTAAAAATTTTTTTTGGTGATGCACCCTAATATACGCAGTTCACACACAGAGACTTATAAAAAAGAAAATGCACTAAATGAAATAACGATAAATTAATTATTGTCAGCAGTTATTAATTATTGCATTGAAATCAGAAATGGTTGGGAGTTTGTAAGTAAGGCATCAGTGATGCAGATATCCATATCAGTGCTGGCCATGCATTAGGTCATAAAGAGCCAAATTGGTTTTCTTTATAGAGTTGAAACAATTCTGGTGGTGGGGTAAGTAAAACATGATCATTTGGGGGGGGGGGGGAATGTGGGTTGTGAAGGGGTAAAAATCATGAAACAAGCATTACATCATACATGAATTACCCCTTTATCTATTATCCAATATTTTTAAGGAGAAAAAAGCATCCATTGAACTGACACATAAACTGGGCTGAATTAATAATTTAAACTACATATATTCATATGTTTAATGTAGCTTTAACAATTATGTGCCATTTTCTAATCTGACTTTTATGCCATTTTACAGAATGTAACACGCTTGTTGTTTTTTTACATATTAAAAATTATATAAATAACTGCACAACTATCGATCTAACAATATTGGATCTTTGGGAAATGCACAAAATGCATTTGGCCACTATTTGAATATAATAACAGACAAACTTGTTTAAATGTTACTTGTTGCGTTAGGTATTTAATATATATCTATGTATAGCAGGCTCGCCAGGTAATTTAACTTAATTACCAAATCTTTGACTCTATTCACTGGTATAGGTACTAGCATATAACAACACAACTATTAGGCGTGTACTTTACAACACTGATTTAATGTACTACGATAATATTTTACAAGTCTACAATCCAAGTCTACTCTAAGTATAATATATTCTATAAACTTCCCTAAGTCTACTGGGCCGCCCGCTGTGGGTCGCCCTCCGTGGGTCGCCCTCCGTCGAGATACATTCCGCGTTCCCTTTATAAAGGCTGGCGGGGTGCGAGTGGGACCGTAGATAATCCGTTTGCTAAGGGGGGGGGGGGGAGACAGCTAGCATGAGTCATTAGGGTACGGGGAATAGTAGATAATGGGACAGTAGTAGAAAGTCCGTGTGCAAAGGCAGCGAGCGCTGATAGAAACAACTTTTAACTAGTATGGAAGGGGTTAAGTTTGACCCGTTACATGGGGGGGGGGGAAGGTGCGGTGAATTCTTGACGTAACATCTCCATGGTCAACTGATGAGGAGCGAGAGGGTCCGTATTGGCGGGGTAAATTCAAATTGGCAGTGGAGGTGGAAACGGGGAGGGGAGGGTAAATTCTGGATGTAGGTCAACTGATGGGTATCTCGCTGCTGGCGGGAGGTGCGTGTGCAAAAGGGGGGGGGGTGAATTCTTAACGTAACACCTCCGTTCATCTCAAGTTTCGTGTTACGAAACAAACAAAACATTTTATACTATATCTAGCTAAAAGCACTATGCGCTAGGCACGTCATCAAACATCAAAAAATACTAGACACATCTAGGCATATAAATGTACACATAATATACATGATATCAATCAATATAATTCAAATTGAGAAGGAAATGAAAAAGAGACAACAACAAAAAAAAATACTACTGATAATATGACATCAATTACTAAAATTAGAATTGGGAAGAGAAAAGAAAAAAAAATGTTATTTAGTTCATAGTTTTCCTTTTCTTTCTTTGACGGTGTGGTCATCTGGGCTGGTACTGCGATGTCTGATCGACTGAGGTGGTCAACAGGTGAGAGGTCAAGTTAAGAGGCGTGGTCTTACAGTGGTCACTGTTTTCAAGGGCGAACGATAACTCTTGACTCTCAGCACTGTTCTGCTGTATGGTAGACCGTTGTGTATGACGTAATCGTCTCTGGCGTGGTGGGGACGCGTAGTAACTTTTGAAGGCTGTGGTCAGTCTGTGAAAAACTACTCTATTTATAGAATGGGAAAATTTTGCTTACGTTTACGAGGGGGATAAAAAATGTTGGGCTTATTACTCTTAGTGCACTTAGTCAAACAAACAACACAACTAGACTTACCGTGCATCCTTCTGGCCCTAACTGATCTTACTTAAATCCGTATCTACCTATTGTTCCCTATATCACTTACCTTGTTTCGTCGCCTCGCTTTCAAAATATTAAACTCTTTTAAATCATACCTGTACTTAGCAACACTAACGTTTCACTTCTAAGCTACAACATTATCTTTGCCTAAATTATCTACACCCATCTACACCTATCTATATACTCAACTGGGACATAGATTTTTATATACATTAAATTATGTACAACGTACTCTCCAATTACTGTTTATACTTCTGTCCGTGGTTAAAGGGAAACCATATTTGGGTCTCCGTCCATGATTACAGTAGTCATCCTTACAAAATGTTGACACATACTGCATATGTTTACCGTGATAGTGCGGCCTAAATTCTGGCTCAGCAACATTTTCTCTCTGTCTAACATGTGAATTCTTAACTGTACACTTACTGCAGCTTCTATAAGTTGAACGTCCAATTGTGTCAAAATGGTTGTGTTGTCTTTTAAAAAAAGCATTCCATTCACGGTTAATTTTTTCTTTCATTACTCTTTCATAAGGCCTTCCGTATTTATTTCTGACTTCGTCAATAACTTGTCTGTATTTATTGATGGGTACATCAAAATAACCTTTCTGTTTATTGGGGCCTTCATTGGGTACACTGTAGTTTTTGTCTCTGTGACAATAAGAGTTATTTCTTTCTTTCAAAATAATTATTCTTGGGGTTTGGGGTTCCCTAGACATAAAGTGTTTTCTGTGACATTCAGTAGTAGACGGAACTGAATGTTTCACAACTCATATTGTATCACCATGTTTATGTTTGATTTCTTTACTTATGTGTTCTCTTGCTCTATTCTCTGGATTCAGTAGTTTATCATATTTACTTGTGTGTACAGCACTGTTAAGTGCTTGTCCATGGTCAGCCTCTTTATTTTCTTTGTGTACAACCACTGGCGATTCTACTTTGTTCAGCCTGTTAATTACGTTATTCAAACTTTGGTCAATCTTTGTTTGAGAGGCTGCAACCAGATCAAATACTTCTATTTTCTTAACAAGTTGATTTAAAAGTTTCTCTATAGCATCCACCCTAAGTGGTAGGCCTTCTAAAGAACTGCTAGTCTTTAGTTTACTATGAGCGTCATTGTCCAAGATCAATCTATTTAATTCAGCCTGCAACATATCTTTCTCTGATCTAAGTTGTTTATGTTCTAATCGTAGTTTTTCATTTTCTTCTTGTATCTTAGCTCTAACACGTTTCTCTTTTTCTAATTCTAACTGTCTGATTTTTAGTTGAGTCTGAGTTATTTCTAGACTACGCTCCTTTTCTAATCTATCCTGTTCCTTGTCTAATCTAGCCTGTTCCTTATCATATTCTTTATCTAGCCTAGCCTGTTCTTTCTCTACTCTATCCTGCGCCCATTTCTCTAATTTCTTTGGCTTTATCCCTAATGATTGTCCTAGTGATACGAAATGTTCGAACGATGACATTCTCCTAGACCTAGGTAAACTACAAGCTAAATATGTTACTACGACTTACCTCGATATATAACTTTAATCTACTCAAATGTTTCTAATAACTATTTGATACATACACTATCTAGTTAAACAACAAAAAAGATTCCTGGGTACAAATACAGTACGGAGTACACAAGACACAAGGCAGAGTAACTGATAGTACCAACAAATAAAACAATACTTCACATATACAAAACTATACAGTAATAATCTAACAAATAAATGTAATGTAATCTCTCCGAGCACCGATTTGCCACTCTGTTACACAAGTAACAAAGATGTGCTCAGGGAGAGACTGCTAACAAAATATTTAGAAAGATTCAAAATAAACGAGACATTTGATAGTGCACTAAGAGAAAATTGAAACTTATCTGGTTTTTACGAATCCTCACAGACTGACTGTCTCACTCTCTGTTTGATCCGCTGATCGCTGAGCTGGTTTAAGTCGGTGACTCCTGATGACTGTGGGTGAGTCCGGTGTGACTCCTGATGACTGTGGGTGAGTCCGGTGTGACTCCTGATGACTGTGGGTGAGTCCGGTGTGACTCCTGATGGCTGTGGGTGAGTCTGGTGTGACTCCTGATGACTGTGGGTGAGTCCGGTGTGACTCCTGATGGCTGTGGGTGAGTCCGGTGTGACTCCTGATGGCTGTGGGTGAGTCCGGTGTGACTCCTGATGACTGTGGGTGAGTCCAGTGTGACTCCTGATGACTGTGGGTAAGTCCGGTGTGACTCCTGATGACTGTGGGTGAGTCCGGTGTGACTCCTGATGACTGTGGGTGAGTCCGGTGTGACTCCTGATGTCTGTGGGTGAGTCCGGTGTGACTCCTGATGTCTGTGGGTGAGTCCGGTGTGACTCCTGATGGCTGTGGGTGAGTCCGGTTGGCTGTGGGTGAGTCCGGTGTGACTCCTGATGACTGTGGGTGAGTCCGGTGTGACTCCTGAAGACTTTGGGTGGTGACTGCGACGGCAACGTCTCAGAAGATTCAGTGGCTCTTTGGGCAGGCTCGCCAAATGTTGCGTTACGTATTTACTATATATCTATGTATAGCAGGCTCGCCAGGTAATTTAACTTAATTACCAAATCTTTGACTCTATTCACTGGTATAGGTACTAGCATATAACAACACAACTCTTAGGCGTGTACTTTACAACACTGATTTAATGTACTACGATAATATTTTACAAGTCTACAATCCAAGTCTACTCTAAGTATAATATATTCTATAAACTTCCCTAAGTCTACTGGGCCGCCCTCCGTGGGTCGAGATACATTCCGCGTTCCCTTTATAAAGGCTGGCGGGGTGCGAGTGGGACCGTAGATAATCCGTGTGCAAAGGGGGGGGGGACAGCTAGCATGAGTCATTAGGGTACGGGGAATAGTAGATAATGGGACAGTAGTAGAAAGTCCGTGTGCAAAGGCAGCGAGCGCTGATAGAAACAACTTTTAACTAGTATGGAAGGGGTTAAGTTTGACCCGTTACATGGGGGGGGGGGGGGAAGGTGCGGTGAATTCTTGACGTAACATCTCCATGGTCAACTGATGAGGAGCGAGAGGGTCCGTATTGGCGGGGTAAATTCAAATTGGCAGTGGAGGTGGAAACGGGGAGGGGAGGGTAAATTCTGGATGTAGGTCAACTGATGGGTCACTCGCTGCTGGCGGGAGGTGCGTGTGCAAAAGGGGGGGGGGGGTGAATTCTTAACGTAACATTACTAATAAACTAAATAATTTGTGTCAGTTATTCTTGCGTTAATTTCGTTTAAAATTTTTAATTATGTGTTAAATTAGATTAAAAAAATTAATCTAATTTAAATATGATTGTCCATTGTTCTTATTGCTACTTGTAAATCTCATAGCTCCAACATTTCTTGGCTCCAACATTTCATGGCTTGAACATTTCATGGCTCCAATATTTCATGGCACAATTTTGTATACTTAGGGGCCTCTAAATAGCCTGGGGTCCATCACATGTGTTCATATTACATCCACTCTGAGGCACTCTTTTTTTTTGTTGGCCTTGATATTGCATTTCAGTGAGGTACATGTGATATGATACATATTACTTGTGGAGACCCCTCACCTTGATAGCTATATTTTAACTCATAATAAGGCTGTAGGGGCCACTATAGAAGGGGGCCACTATAGACCGAGGCCTAAGGGACCACTATAGACAGGCTGAAGGGCCACCATAGACAGAGGCCAAAAGGGCCACTATAGACAGGCCTCCTAGCGTATGTTGTGTTCACTGCCCTTTAATTGACCCTGGTATTTCTAATATTTTGTATTATAGATTGTAACATTTGCTACTTTCTAATATTTTGTTTTATAGATTGTAACATTTGCTACTTTCTAATATTTTGTATTATAGATTGTAACATTTGCTACTTTCTAATATTTTGTATTATAGATTGTAACATTTGCTACTTTCTAATATTTTGTATTATAGATTGTAACATTTGCTACTTTCTAATATTTTGTGTTATAGATTGTAACATTTGCTACTTTCTAATATTTTGTATTATAGATTGTAACATTTGCTACTTTCTAATATTTTGTATTATAGATTGTAACATTTGCTACTTTCATCTTGTTGGCTTTTATAGTCTTGTTTTTAATTGTCTTTACAAATTATAGAACATACAAATTTTTGGACATTGATGTGAACATGTAATTCACAGTAGATTATATTTTAAGTGAATGGATCATCCTATTTTATCTTAACAACTTTCCCTTTTATAGCCCAGATACATCACAGGTCTTCTGAAAGCAGCAGAAGTTAAAAAAAAAGAAGATGAAAGGCGAAAAGAAAGACAGGTAACTACCCTAGAGGATAAGTAGCCTTTCTGCCCTTACACAATAAAAGAAATAATTTGTATATTAAAAGGGCCTCCCCGAGACCGTAGTATTTGGAACAGGACTAACGTGGCATAGAAAGTGGTTCCAAACAACTCATAATTTCTTCTAAAAATCAATTTATTATACAGGCAGTCCCTTGAGGTAATCATGCAGGCTCTGGCTGATAACATACAGATCATGTCGCAATGCTTAAATATTTTTTTTAAGAATAGGGAAAAAGAAACAAAATAATAGACATATACATGTACTTTATAATATTACATGTATTATGAACATAGTTATTGTTTATAGTCTTATATTTTTTATTTTATTTTTAATTTACCTGACTTTTGCGCTTAGTATTTTTTTAAAAATCTCTTTGGTATCTCATAATGTTTTGTAATAATTTTTTACAAATAGTTTTTGGTAAAAAATTACAGCCTTAGCAAATGGAAACCAACAATGACTCCCAAATGTTTGTTTTTTCTTTAATTATAATAATAATAAATATAAACAAAAATTGACAGTAATAAATGTAATTGTTTATTGCTTTTAATAAAAATTGAACACTTGTGGAATAAATTGTAAGCGCCAAGTATTTTTCTATTTGAGAACGCTTTCAAAATAATTTAAAGTGTATCCCAAAAACACAGAGGACTTAATTTTGAATGACAAGTGTTACATGACAAATTATTTATGTAATAAACACAATATAAAATTCACAAGCACACCTGATTCTGGGTCACTGCAGCGGTAGGTCCCTCTGTTCCTCTTGTTTGTTGTGTGGTCCCCAGTAGGTTCGCTAAATTTTGACCTGTCCATTCTTTAAAGTTTTTTATACATTTCTTTCTAGAGTGGTCCATCCTATGCACTCCATCCATAGTATCCTGCATTATAGTTTTAAAAAGGCAATTACATAATTAAATTTCTGTTGAGGTCTTTCAAGTTTATTGGTAAAAAATATCAAGATATCTTCAGTATCTTCTTTATATGCAAAAATAATATGAAGGTTTAATCAAATTAAAATAAATCTCATATCTTAACCCTCAACTGCAGTTTTTGCTATTAATATCATTTTTGGCTTTTGGTAAAGTTTTTGGCTTTCACAAAGATACTTGCTGTAAAAATGAAAATGGAATAGTCTTTAAAAAACATTTTCTTGATGTATTCTTGATAAAAAAAATCTGCGGAAAATTTTAAAGACAAATGATGACAGCAGGATAATAAGTAAAATTCAATAGAAAGAAAAACTTTGATGAACTAGAACTATAAAATGTACATTTTACAGTAGTAAATTGGGTTACAATTTAAATTCGTTCCAGAACTTGGTTCATTACCCAAAACCATTGTTATCCAAAACATTGTAATTAATGAAATGAGAGAATCCGTTTAAAGATGAAATAATCATTCTTTTTTATTAGCATCTGGTCATTTATCTCACACACACTAAGAATAGATGTTCACATATTAAAAAAGGGAAAGAAAACGACCTAAAATTTTAATTTAAAATAAAAAATAAATTTGCCTTTTTTTCTTACCAAGAAAATATTATACGAAGTTTTTCACTTTCTTTGCTATTCTGAATTTTTAGTTTAAGGTGTTTCTTAGCAGCCAACTTGGAATCTTGCTGTACCATTACTGGGTAATCTTTTTGAAGTGGGACATCATGTTATTTTTTAACAGGTTTACTGCCCTGTTAGCAACAAGTTTGTTTGAATGATGTTTACTGCCCTGTTAGCAACAAGTTTGTTTGAATGATGTTTACTGCCCTGTTAGCAACAAGTTTGTTTGAATGATGTTTACTGCCCTGTTAGCAACAAGTTTGTTTGAATGATGTTTACTGCCCTGTTAGCAACAAGTTTGTTTGAATGATGTTTACTGCCCTGTTAGCAACAAGTTTGAATGATGTTTACTGCCCTGTTAGCAACAAGTTTGTTTGAATGATGTTTACTGCCCTGTTAGCAACAAGTTTGTTTGAATGATGTTTACTGCCCTGTTAGCAACAAGTTTGTTTGAATGATGTTTACTGCCCTGTTAGCAACAAGTTTGTTTGAATGATGTTTACTGCCCTGTTAGCAACAAGTTTGTTTGAATGATGTTTACTGCCCTGTTAGCAACAAGTTTGTTTGAATGATGTTTACTGCCCTGTTAGCAACAAGTTTGTTTGAATGATGTTTACTGCCCTGTTAGCAACAAGTTTGTTTGAATGATGTTTACTGCCCTGTTAGCAACAAGTTTGTTTGAATGATGTTTACTGCCCTGTTAGCAACAAGTTTGAATGATGTTTACTGCCCTGTTAGCAACAAGTTTGTTTGAATGATGTTTACTGCCCTGTTAGCAACAAGTTTGTTTGAATGATGTTTACTGCCCTGTTAGCAACAAGTTTGTTTGAATGATGTTTACTGCCCTGTTAGCAACAAGTTTGTTTGAATGATGTTTACTGCCCTGTTAGCAACAAGTTTGTTTGAATGATGTTTACTGCCCTGTTAGCAACAAGTTTGTGATGTTTACTGCCCTGTTAGCAACAAGTTTGAATGATGTTTACTGCCCTGTTAGCAACAAGTTTGTTTGAATGATGTTTACTGCCCTGTTAGCAACAAGTTTGTTTGAATGATGTTTACTGCCCTGTTAGCAACAAGTTTGTTTGAATGATGTTTACTGCCCTGTTAGCAACAAGTTTGTTTGAATGATGTTTACTGCCCTGTTAGCAACAAGTTTGTTTGAATGATGTTTACTGCCCTGTTAGCAACAAGTTTGTTTGAATGATGTTTACTGCCCTGTTAGCAACAAGTTTGTTTGAATGATGTTTACTGCCCTGTTAGCAACAAGTTTGAATGATGTTTACTGCCCTGTTAGCAACAAGTTTGTTTGAATGATGTTTACTGCCCTGTTAGCAACAAGTTTGTTTGAATGATGTTTACTGCCCTGTTAGCAACAAGTTTGTTTGAATGATGTTTACTGCCCTGTTAGCAACAAGTTTGTTTGAATGATGTTTACTGCCCTGTTAGCAACAAGTTTGTTTGAATGATGTTTACTGCCCTGTTAGCAACAAGTTTGTTTGAATGATGTTTACTGCCCTGTTAGCAACAAGTTTGTTTGAATGATGTTTACTGCCCTGTTAGCAACAAGTTTGTTTGAATGATGTTTACTGCCCTGTTAGCAACAAGTTTGTTTGAATGATGTTTACTGCCCTGTTAGCAACAAGTTTGTTTGAATGATGTTTACTGCCCTGTTAGCAACAAGTTTGTTTGAATGATGTTTACTGCCCTGTTAGCAACAAGTTTGTTTGAATGATGTTTACTGCCCTGTTAGCAACAAGTTTGTTTGAATGATGTTTACTGCCCTGTTAGCAACAAGTTTGTTGTGCCCTGTTAATGATGATTTTACTGCCCTGTTAGCAACAAGTTTGTTTGAATGATGTTTACTGCCCTGTTAGCAACAAGTTTGTTTGAATGATGTTTACTGCCCTGTTAGCAACAAGTTTGAATGATGTTTACTGCCCTGTTAGCAACAAGTTTGTTTGAATGATGTTTACTGCCCTGTTAGCAACAAGTTTGTTTGAATGATGTTTACTGCCCTGTTAGCAACAAGTTTGAATGATGTTTACTGCCCTGTTAGCAACAAGTTTGAATGATGTTTACTGCCCTGTTAGCAACAAGTTTGTTTGAATGATGTTTACTGCCCTGTTAGCAACAAGTTTGTTTGAATGATGTTTACTGCCCTGTTAGCAACAAGTTTGAATGATGTTTACTGCCCTGTTAGCAACAAGTTTGTTTGAATGATGTTTACTGCCCTGTTAGCAACAAGTTTGAATGATGTTTACTGCCCTGTTAGCAACAAGTTTGTTTGAATGATGTTTACTGCCCTGTTAGCAACAAGT